>CM062819.1:1389463103-1390063103 GCA_031772625.1 Pinus tabuliformis | reverse complement strand
CGCCAACTAGCTCGGCCAATCTCCGTTGTCGACCAATCCGTCCAATTGAATGGCTATGGCACAATCTCATGCAGATTCTTGCACAACCGATATCAGGTCGAGAGTGCACGAGAAAAGTAGTTTTGTTGTGCTACGTGTCACCCGCTAAGGTTAATCGCGTGAAATTTAGAAATACCATTTACAGCTTTTAGGGCATGCGAGATACCACTTACCACTTTCCAAATACTACCCACGTTCTTAATTCATATTTTGAGAAAGGTGCTTAAGGAAATGTTTAGCGCTTGAGTACAATATTAACCCTTAACACTAATCGATTGTGATTTATAAATAAAATGTATAAACAGAGAAAAATACCCGATTAGGGTCCAGAACGCCAATACACTGATACAAATGAATTTCTGCATTGGGATTAACACGCAACCCCACACTTAATCATTTATTTAACAAAATAGAATTTCCAGAGTCTTGGCCCTCTTGGCTCGATTATAACAGTTTGTCTGACCTTTGTTCACTCTCCGACCCTATCTCTCACACACCTCTTGCTTACTTACTCTATTCTCGAACATCTAATCTCTCTGTCATTACATTCTTTCCTCTTTTATGAATCAAATCCTATCTTAACTGCATTGACAACTCAATCTCTATTTTTATCAAATCAACCATTAAATCCCTATTCTCAAGTTCTGATAAACACCTATACTAACAACTTATCTCATATTCTAAAAATAATACAATATTCAAATTATTACAATAATTGGAGTAAAGATCATTTTCAAGAGATTCAACCCTCTCTACTAAGAATTGATTTTGACCACTCAGGTGAATGAAATTCATCTCTTGTTATCCACAACATGTGAACATATAATCACATTGTTGGCTAAGTCCGGATGCTCCCGCATAAAAAATTAGCAATAAATTTTTGTGTACATACCTCAAATTAATTTCGAGAACCATATAACCACAATCTGAATTTCAATATAGTTTTCAAACCATTTTTCAAGAATAAGGTGACTTTAAGCAAAAAATGTATACTATGAACTATTGTAACTCATGTGGATGCATCCTAAAGGATAATTTGAGATGAATATGCCATTTTATGTGAAAATAAAAATTCAGATAACTTTTAAAGCATATCAGTGCTCTTGTAAACTTCAATGCACCGATGCATTCAATAATAACAATACCAATGTGTTAACATAATAACCACACCAGTTTCCGAGATTTCAAAATTAAAAAAGGAATTCCATCATTTCAGTGTTCTTCTAAGACTAATCACACTAATGTGTTTCAACAAAAATTGCACTAGTGCATTAAAATAATAATTGCATTAGTTTCCAGGATTTCAAAAATGAAAAAGGAATTATATCATATCAATGCTCTTCTAAAACTAACCACACCGATATGTTTAACCAATAACTGCACTAGGGCGTTAAATTAAAAATCACACCGCTTTCAGGGATTTCAAAAAAAAGAAGAAGGAATTCTATCATATCGGTGGCTTATAAAATTTAGCACACCAATAAGTTATCTTAACTGGTGTGTAGTACGCAAAAATGAACCGATGCATTTTTTCTTTGAAATGCAACAACGTTCGAAAAAGAAATGCATGTTGGTTTTCTTCAAATTGAAAAATGAGTAGTGAATGATTTTTCAAAATCTAATTTCATAAAATATTTTAAATAGTAAGAATTTATTCATCATTTCATTATTTTCCCAAAATTTCAATGGAGAGGTTTACAAGAGAGACAAAATGAGAGTATTGTGGAGCAGCATGATAATTTGGAACAACATAACTATTCAGAAGATGAGAAGTGGAAAGGTATTGTGATTCACTCAAAACCTTGCATAGTAAAATTTTTAAATTTTACTAATAAAAAAATCACATTTTTTGTTAGATTTAATTAAAGTAGATAATTGCAAGAGAGACATACTAGGAGCACTGTGGAGCAGCAAAATACTTTGTAACAACAGATTAACTATTCAAAAGATCATAATTTGAAAGTATAGTGATTCACTCAAAACCCCTGCATAATAAAAATTTTAAATTTTACTGTTGATTTTACTAAAAACAAATTTTACAATTTCTCTTAGATTTAATTGAAATTCACAAAAAAAAAACCTCTACATGGTAAAAATTCTACTATTGATTTTACTAATAATTTTTTTTACAATATATGTTCTTATTTTGATTTAATTAAAATTTAGAAAAAAAAACAAAAAAAAACAATACTTATCTTAAACCCTTGTTTATTCTTGCTTATGTGATTGAAAAATTTCATCTTAGGGTTTAACTCCCTCTACCACTTCATAATTAGGGCTTTTCATTTAGGCATTTTAGATTTAAGGGGTTTGTGTATTACTATATATAAGGTGTTTCACATGTAAAGCACGCGAAGCATTTTTTGAATGGGATGCAAACCCTATCATCTATATCCGTTATTTTTTTAAATAAATTTTGTTTACCAATGTGCTATGTTTTAAAAAACACACCAGTGCTTCATGTTTGACATAACGCACTAGGGCACCTATGACAAATAGCATTGTTAAGTCAAAAACCATGTTTTAATTTTTTTGTTTTAGTTAAAAAAAAACATTTTCAATGCTCGGTGCATTTACTAAAGGATAATGCACCAATGCCCCATTTTTATATAACGCATCAGGGCGCCTATGTCAAATAGCACCTCTAAGTCAAAAAAGTTTTTATTTTTATTTTATTGTTTTCCTTTTTTACTGTCATGGAGGTACTTTTATCATTATATATCTCACCATCATAATTTAAAGTTTTTTTTTAAATAATTTTAGTTGTCAATGCTTAATTATTAAACACTTAGTGTGTTTACTGAATGAAATGCATTAGTGTGTTTATTCAAATGAGCGCACCAGTTTCCAGAGCTCTTTTTGGGTGAAAATTATGTCATTTACTTATTAAATATATTTAATGGCTTTTGTATTAAATGGTACATATTGTATATTCATAAAAAAGTGTCTAAGAACAAGTAGCAAAATATTGATCGACACAATGATAACACATCCAAAAAAGCAGAAAATCCAAGTTCTTTGTCAATTCTTTACATAATTAATTTATTTGAACTATATGTAAGTCTAAATAATATGCATTCGTTACTGTGTGTCATGCAGAGCCACAAAATGAGGAAGCTTGATAATATTTTTTTTTTTATCTAAGTGCAGAAGAGTGTAAAATCCCGATGGAAAAATTGCAGAAGTATGAATCAGGTGAATGAAGAAATATTATTCAGCATGAGTTTTTTTCTTTTGAATGTTCATTAATAATATGCTTAAGAATATTAGATAACATATTTCAAAGAATCTACTAATTCACATATGTTTAATGTTCTACAAGAACCAACAACGAAGGAAAATAAATTTGTTATAAGAAAAAAAGTTATAGAACATGTAAACGACGATGGATTGGTCCTTAGCTCATCTGGAGTGGCATTGGAGGTTAATGAAAGGGGCGGGGGGGATTTTTACAAAGCTTGAGGGATATAATGGAATGAGTGTATAAATGTACTTTCCACTTACAATACAAAAATCAATCTAATGATACCAAGAACTAAGTTATATTAAAACTACAGAAAGCATTTCTAGAGCAATGGTCAATGAGACATGTGAGACTTGCAATATCAAAAACATACAACAACAAAAAAGAATAATTCAAAAAGTAATATTCTTATTTAAAATGCTTTCTAGAATTATATGTATATATTATTACAAAGCATTAATTTATTAATATCAATTTTTTTATATTTTGTTTTCATATATCAATATAAAAATGGTTTATTACTTTTTCAAGAAGATTATGAAAATTTCAAAGGATCAATGAGATGATATTTGAAACATGCCAGTAGGAATGTCCAAAAAAATGTACAAGGATATGGTCAAAGAAATGGACATAACTTTTGGTGAGCCTTGGTATTGCACCAAGAGTATTGCAACTCCCAGGGGCTCCTCAGCTCTATTTATCAACTCGGGGTTTGTACAAACTTCGAGGTGACAGTGTTGTATACACAATGGATGGAATTCTACTCATGCCACTTTCAACTAGGCCATTTTATCATTAGGGCTCGAAGACCATTTTTCTATTGAATTAGGGGGAATTAACTACTGAAAATGAAATTAAAAAGCTAGCCCTAGTGTAGAGGAAGTAAATGCTTTTCAAATCTAACTTGTAAATGCTACCCACTTGTAAAAGCTATTGAATCAATTCATGAAAAAAAAACAAGAGTTACGCTACCTGCAAAAAGGAAATTACACTAATTGCGCTCAACCATATAGCTATCACATTCAATTGAAGACAAAAAACTATTCTACCAACTCATAACTCAAGATTTCATGCATCATCTATCTAATCCACACTTGCATATAGAGTAATGTCCTATTTTCTAATTCTCTGATGAAGAACTAATGCTATTTTCTCTGTAATGAAGGGAAAGGAATGGTGGGAATGACCTAGGTGGTACCTATGATCATGGAGTGCAAGCTAGGGGGTGAAACTACTCCTAAACTAAGCCATATTGGCATTATAGGTCAAAACAAGGGGAAAACGGGTTGCTACAAGATCCTTGTATTGCTACAGGATCCATGTATTGCTACAGGAAGTCATGTAATGCTATAGGAAGGTTGTCGAGAGGGTTTGGAAGGTAAGGATGATGGGATCAAGGGATGGAAAGATGGATGAAGGTTGTGGTGGATGGATGGAAGGTGACCAACACCCCTAGCCAAGCTCAACACTTTAGGAAGGCCAATTTTGGACTAAGAGGGTTGCTCACGGTGACCTAAAAAGCAGAGATCAAGAACAATGGTTGGGATTCATCAAAAGAGAGTGGAGAAGTCCTGGATGGAGATGGTGAAAAGGTCCCTTTCCTACAGGTCCAATAGTCCTACAACATCACATGCACCTGCTCTTCTTTTCATTTACAAAATATAATAACCAATTGTGGAAAAGATGAGTTGAATTTGGAAATTATCTAACTGACGCTAAAAACTCTGATCCATTCAATGAATTAACTTCTAATCTACAACAATAATATGTAAAACAAGATAACTATTGTAGAACGTTTTCTAAGAAATCATAAACAAGAAATCATCACATAGTGTTTTTAGGCTATGATTGTAGAGTCCTCTAGTCAGGCTCCCATGAGAGGGATGAGATAGAGGCAACAGTCATAGGATTTTTGAGGACTTAGATTCTACTAAAATGTAGCAACTAATAAACATTCTAAGCTAAAAAGGAATATCAATACACGAGAGGGACCTAAGCTAGTGGGGTTGGGCCCAAACCTAAGAGCCTCAACCCTTTGAACTAACTCAGTGATGGATCAATAATAAAATTCTCATTATCATTGCAAAAATGTAAAATACATCACATAACAAGTTAAAAATATCAGTAACAAGTGCTTTAGCTCAATAGCTTCTTAGTTTCCAAAAAAATTTGAATCCTAATGAGTTCCTTGGCATGTTTATGTATACAAAAGGGTAGCTACCAACAGCTCCCTAGAAAATAGAGATGTTTGTCTCCCAAAACTTGAGAAAGGTAGATCTAGATCTTCCTTGAACTACATTGGCTTGGCTACTAATGAACTCATCCTAATTGGCTACCAATGACTCTGAGTTGATGAGAGACAAAGTGGTGATCTTCGCTGATTGAAGGAGTTAAGGAGGTGGAAAACCTCCTACAATCTCTCCCAATTGTCTGATTTGAGCTCCTGATTGAAATTATCTCAAAACTATCCTAATTCCTACATTTAAACCATGTTAAGCCACTTGACATAGCAACACATATTTTATCCTTGTAACTAAGAATAATTTAACAAAAAATGTAAATAAATGTGAGAAAAAGATAATTCTAAAGTTGGAGGATGGCATTATGACCCTTGTGATATACCTATTGATGAGCCTCATCATCACCCCCTACTGATGTTGTTTCTCATCCTCTGAGAAACTCAGTCATCTATGTCCATGTATTTCATGGCCTGTGTGGCCTCTTTGACATCCCATGGCTCTTTAGATGGTGTGCCTTCATGAGGAGAGCAGCCTACATCCTTTTCTATGTATGTCCACTGCTTCCTCTCCTCTTCCTCATCCCTTCCTTCCTGTTGGCCTAGCAACAAAGGTGGACTGAGTTTGAGTCCAATCTAGTTGGTTTTTAATATTTGCATGATTCTTTTGTATAGGGGTGTCCTTTCCAATGCATTCCTCAACCTTTCAGGAGAGTGATATTCCTTGATCTAGAGATTGTGGGGTAAGGCATTCCATATTCTTGGCTTTCTATCCCTAACAGCCTGAGTGTGTCTTCAAAATGTGAGATGGCCTACTCTTGGGTGGCAAGGTATATGGGTGATAGATGAGCATAATTGGATATGATGTTATTATTATTAATGACAACCATTGGGCTTATCTGGTCTGCCCTGATATATAGTGGTTATTTTTCTTCCTTTGCCATTACTTTCTTTACCTCCTTAGCTTTGGCCTCCTCATGAGTCATCCAAGATGCTAGGGCCATCAGTTGCATGTCCCCCAACTTTGAATTGGGATCCCAAACATTCATATCAATCAAGTTGAGGTTATGCATGTAGAACTTAGCCAATTTTTCTCTATCTTCTATGCTACTTTGGTCACATAATTCAATGAATTGTTTGTAGTCTTGAAATGGCATGGATCCATGTTGTGGTAGGATCTCTATTTGGAATAGAATCCTCTTCTCTTTGAGAAAGAGTGCATAATACTTAGATGGTTGTCTGCATTGCAATGCCTCTAGGGAGAGGCTTTCCATTATGGCCAGTTAGGTTTTCGTCTCCTGCGGATTCTCCTCAACCATGTATTCTCTGCCTATAGTTGTTCCCTCAATGTGGTATCTTTCTCTCTTAGCTCACTCAAATCTTTTCCCTTTTCAAGGACCTTCTCTTTCATGAGGCCCACATCTTCCACATTTTTGGACTTAGAAGTCTACATTCATCTATGGGTTCTTCCTCTTTCTGCTTCAAGTTCAAAGAAAAGTGGGATTGAAAAATTTTGAGGAATAAATCTCCCTCCTTTAATGAATTTATAATAGGAGCTCAAATTAGGTTGTGTAATAGGATCTTGTAGCTCTAGGAAGTTCTTCTCAAATGTTTTTGGAGAAGATGACCCCTCCTATGGATGTTTTGTTACCTTCTACCCCTCATGTTGCTCATTCTTCCCTTCTTGTAGCACCCTCTACTCTTCCTATAGCACATTGTATTTCTATTGTAGCATGCTCTATTTTTCCATTAGCTTCCCCTTTCCTTTTTGTTGGAGGGTGGTAGGTGTCTTGGTTTATTTAAAGGAGGTTGATCTAGTGGTGGGTCTAAGTTATGGGAGTCTTTGATATGGTCTTTGGAGAGGTGACCTTCTCAACTTTTCTTTCAGTGGGCCCCACCTCCTCTTTCCTACTTGGGGACTCTTCAATTGTTATAGGGGCCTTTGTGGGAGTTTGAGGCCTTCCTTGCTTAATCCTGGTGCTTTTCATGGTCTTAAAGTAGAGGGTATTTTGCCTTTGCCTCTTCTTTTTGTGTTTGACTAGGGTACTCAATGTAGCTAAGGTGGAAGCTACCTCTTTTTTTGTAGGTCTTGGAAACAACCTTGTTTTTTCTGGGGATATCCCTGCTTCTCTAGATTTAATAGTTTTCTCAGGGCTTGGTTTTTCCTGTTTCTCCCCCTCTTCCTCTTCATCTTGCTCTTTCTCTAATTCTTCCTATGGTTCTTCTTCTGTCTTCTCTACCTCTCTCTCTCTTTCCTCTTCTGCCTCTACCTCTTCCTCCAACGCTAGAGGCTGGGGTCTCACCTGGTGTGAGGGTTTGAGTGTCAATTAAGGTCTCTATGTCCATAACAATGAATTTGGACCAAAGGACACGGATCCTTAGTTTTTTCAAGGAATATACCACCATAATTTTAATGAGGCCATGGTGGCCTAGGTGTTGGTGTTTTCCCTCTCTCACTTTTTGACTCATGTCCCTGATGGACTATAGGAGGAAGTATGGTACACTGATTCTTTAGGCCAGGGGAAATTCTACTTGAAACCTTAGTTCATGGAGTAATCTAAAATGGTAGCCATATACTACACTCATCCTTACTTCACAAGAGATGTATTTTAGTATATGGTAGGGTACCTCATCCCAGGGATAGGGTAGGCTTTCCCTCCTAACTCAATTCTTGTCTTCAATACTGTTATAGCTCCAAATCTCACTCTTATGGTTTGTGATGCTGTACTCATGGCCTAGGGCAATCCCTCCTTCCAGACCTGGTCCTAAAATTTAAAAAACAGTGTTTTATCCCTTATACGCGACATTGCCCTGAGTTAAACGCGTGTATACGCGGGTATGTGTATAGCCAACCCGAGTGTATGTACTAAAACACTTAAAAAAATATAACACTCCTTATTTTCGGGCGGAGATTGCGGGTTTTACCTGCTGATCACCTGTTAGTGCTCGTGGCCCAACTGTTCCCAACCAACTCCTAAATAAAAAACTACTTTGGAGATGGTATAAAAAGACCTCAAAGGGAAGGCCTAAGGGAGGAGAGAAGAGAGAGAAAGGTTATTATGCTGAGATATTTCCCTTGACCAGGTCTGAAATCCCTTGTGCCTTCTGCACTTCCCCCATTTTGTATAGGAAACCTTTGTTTCCTTGTGTGTTGATGTTCATCCACCATTTATGAAATCATGGAGAGAGTCATGGAAGGAGTTTTGTTAGAGGCTTGAGGCTGGAACGGATCCGGAAGGAAGCTTTGCTTGGAGCCTGCTGAAGGTGACTCAGGTGAAAATATTCCTTTTTATGTACTTTATTTGTCTATAATAAAAGAAACACATGTCTTGGTTCCTGAAATGAATCTTCTTTATGTTAATGATATTCATGTTTAGAATTCAGATGTAAATGGTTGTTTGGATTTCATAACTAACTACCTTTCTTTATAACATGAAGATGGTTTCTTTATAAGTTTTTGTCCATGTACTGCTATATTCTTTGAATTGGTTGTTTTGCAGGACAAAAGAGAAGAAGGGAACTCCAAGAAGGGTTTGCACCCTAAAGGTCTTCTCAAACGTAGGACTAAAGGTACGTACCCTTATCATAGAATTTGCTTATAATAGCATAATGGCTGTATGAATGTATGTTTCTTTGAATAGATAACTTTCAGTCTGCTAGGGTTTCAACCCAAAAAGCCCTAGGGGAACATTTCCCTCTACCAGAATTGGTGACTCCGCTGGGGACAACATTCTTGTTGTTCCTAGTTTGGGTGTTTTTCAAGCCAATAAGGGCTCAGCTGCTTTGTCTGCTTGCTGTTACTGTCTAGTCCGTTTTTGAACTTTAAGTTTTGCCAGTTTCTTCAGTTTGTCTTTTTTATTTTTCTTGAAGCTTTTCATATACGCTGTTTTTATTAGATACAGAAGCATATATACGCTTGTTTCTTTGAGTGAACCCGCGTATATGCAGGTTTCCTCAAACACAGTCGCATATACACGCAATCTGTACGTAAGTACAGTCGCGTATATATTGCAATTTTCAAGATCTATAAATCTTTTTAGTCTCTGAAGGTTTGTCTGGTGGTTTGAGTCAGTCTGAAACAATCATTTTCCAGTATCAGTTATTTGTTTTACAGCAAGCATCTCGTTCCGAATTCTCTCTGATTATAAGGAGTATTGGTCTTGTTTTTTGTTGATTGCAAGTGTCATCGTTTTTTGCGAAAGCACGCAAGATTTCTTGCTAGGAATCTTGGCTGCTCTGTTTCATCAGGGTAGGAAGATTGAATTCAATCTTTGTGTTAATCTTGCTTTTTGGTGACTTTTTGTTTGCTTGACAAAACTGCTTTTAGTGACCATCCACTTCTTTGTTTCATGAAAGTTGTTGATTAACACTTTCTTGGAATTTGTCTTTTTGATCTTTTGGTTTTCGGTGCCAAAGCTTTCATTGTTGCTTTTGATTGTTAAGAGCGATTTCAAACACATTTATTTTTGTTGAGTTTTCATCCATTGCGTGGTGTTGATTCGCAAAAGTGTTTAATTGCCTATTCTTCAATCACAAGTTTCAGTGTTGTTGAGAGCATTTTTTGAAAAGACTCTTTTGTTTGTTGCTTTGAAGAAAATCTTTTGGAAATATTAGTTTTGCTTTCTTGAACTTGCTTTTCATTTGGTTTCCTTTTAGTAAGTGAAAGTGCTTTATGTTTGTCTTAGAACTTGTTTTTAGTGTCTAGACGAAATGAATGGTAACATTTCATATTCCATCTAGGCATTTTAAGTGGCAAGATAAAGATTGATAAGCAAGCAACTTTCATTTTTTGTTTTTAGTGGAGTTTCGAATCTTGCATCCACATATAGTTGTTGCATTAGGATAGATTTGCATCCCCTTTTTAGGCATACATAGCTTTGTTAGCTTTTGTGAGTGTGAAGTGTGTATTAACGAAAAGAAAAGGAAAATTTGTTTTATTAGAAGTACCTCTGAACCCTATAGAAATTGCTCTGCATTGAAAAACGAAAAAGTGCATGTGCATGTAGTTAAGTTTTTATTAATTTCTTTTGCGTCAAAAAACACCATTAGTTTCACTTCCGTTACCTTGTGACTTAAAGAACAACCTAATAAAATCAAGCACTAACTAAAATTCACTAGAACTTTTTGTTTTAGTCAATTACACCAACAAGATTAGGATTTTAGGGCCTTGGTTTAGGCGAGTGGAGAGTTAACTCTCCAAGGCCATATAAACGTCAAACGTAGGAGTTTGAATAACGAGAGAAAATCCAATAGCGTTAGGAAGACCAGGAAAGCTCTGGATCTGGGAGTTAAGCACGAGGGTCTGTGAAGACAAGGAAGAGAGATACCCCCTCTCCTACTTGTCCGAACTTACCTCACGACTGTTTCGCCAGGCTTCTGCGACGAGTTTGTATCCATAGTTGCTGCTCCTAGGGAACTACACAGGTGGCTGCGGAGGGGAATCCCGTGGCACCTGAGGTTGACGTTGCATCACTCTCGACAGTATTACTGGAGGGCACCCTTGCGAAGCTTGGGGGCTTGCATCAGCGCAGGCTGTTGTTAGGAGGTCAACGTAACTTCCTCTGATACCTTCGCTGATAGGACTGGGCCCTCATCATCCCAGACTATCTTCGGAAGGCCCATTATTTCACTTTCTCGTATTTTGGTGTCCGGTCTTAATCACCCGGAGCGGAAATACTTGGAAGTTGTTTTACTGGCTGTATCTTTAGGGACTTTATAGTGTGTGCTCTATACTCCTAGTTGGCCTAGCTTTCAATTTTTTGAGTCTTTAGTTAGATCATAACAAAAAATTCAAAGTGGCTAACCGATCTCCTAGATGGTCTCAAAGACTTCGTGGTCTTTCGCCACCAAGTTTAGAGCCTTCTCCTAGAAGGCGCAGAGGCAATACTACCGGTGGGTTCCATCCCACGCCGGTTGACGCATCGGGGATTGATCCTCCTCTCGGGGGCATTAGCGGCCAAGCAAGGCCTGGCACTTCTGAACAAGAGAGGGACACTCCAGTCCTTTCTCGAGTTCTCTTTCAAGTGGAGAATAACATAGAGGTAGAAGAACTTTCAGAGTCGTTAGCGGCTCCAAATTCTCCACTACTATCTAGTCATCCAAACGTACTGCAATACGTTGGGACTCCGACGCATAGACCGTCAAGTCCAGGTTACGCTATGCACTTACCATCGATGACCACTACTGGAGGCATGGATTCTACAAGTGCTACGACTATGCAAACCCCAACATCGGTGCAAGGGGGGGGAACCATTTCCATCTCCTCTGCTTCCTTGTTTGGATCTTTTGCTAGCACATCTTTAGTTGGGTCTACCTCCAGTCCTTCCACGAGTGGAAATACCCAAACCAATGCTTTTGGTACTGGATTCTTCCCATTTGGCACCCACTCACAGGGTATTCCATCAGTTCCGTTTAGTGACGTTACGTCCATGATGGGTGGATCGGCTTCATTCCAAGGTTTTCCTTTCGGAAGTGGTCATATACCACATTCCAACCCGACGGTAGGATCCATGCCTTTTTCTTCTGTAGGACAAAGTAGCAATCCTTTCCAAGGTTGGAATAACCCTGGGATTAGTAGCGCGAGAACCGGGAATCCGTTTATCGGCCAACAAGGGAATAGGCCGTACTCCACGGCAAGGATAATTTTAGGGGCGAATGTTCGCCCTTTGGCGAAATTAAGGGGTTTTAAATTTTTAGTGGGCGAATAATTTGTATCATAGTACATTTTTACAAATCACCTCAAATAGCCCACCTTATTTTAAGGGAGAGGGTAAAAAACGTAAATTTAGCCCTTGAAATTAGGACTTACAACCTTCCATTCGCCCATTTTCAAGAATAGGTTTTATTTAAGTGAATCCTATGGGCCAAATACCATATTTATAAAAGAGGTATGGTAAATTAATAAAAATATAAATAAATGAGAGGTATAGTAAATAAATAAAACATTTTTTATATTTACTCCATAAGTCACCTTATATACATGTAAGGGTGTGAACAAATAAAAATATAAGTAAAGTGGAGGTATGGTAAATAAATAAAACATCTTTTTATACTTACTCAAAAGGTATGGTAAATAAATAAAAATATAAATAAACTAGACGTATCGTAAATAAATAAAACCTCTTTTTATATTTAGTCCATAACCCTTGTTCTATTTATGAAGGCTCAAGAAAGAGGTTTTATTTAAGTGAATCCTATGGGCCAAATACCATATTTGTAAAAGAGGTATGGTAAATTAATAAAAATATAAATAAACGAGAGGTATGGTAAACAAATAAAACATTTTTTTATATTTACTCCATAAGTCACCTTATATTTATGAACACTCAAAAAATGGGTTATATTTAGGTGAAAACTATGGCCAAAATACTATGGGGCAAATACCATGGACTAGATTGTTATTAATACCATGCAAAAAACCATTATTAACACTAATATTAGAATTAATAAAAATAAAAATGGCACATGGTATTGACCCATGGTATTCACCTGGAATGTAGCCTATTTAAATGGGGGAATTAAACCAGCATGTAGCCTATGCTAAGATTCACTAGGAATTTACAAAGTTTGATTATTTAGTGAAAGACTCGCCAAGATCTTACAAGATTTTATAATTGAGTAAAATATTCGCCATGCCTGGTGAGAGATTCGCCAAAAAATTATATATACATATTATATTATTGATAAAATCGCCTTCCATTTTTCCTATATACCATGGAGATTCGCCCATTTATTATATTTATAAATTTAGGGGGGGTTCTTAAAATTTTCCCTGCTCCACGGTTAGTTCGTTCCAAAGTATTCCTCCCCTAGCTTCGGCTTGGAATCCGTATCAGGGGTTATCAACTCCTTATAATCCTTTAGGAGGACACTTTGCTGGTTATGGAGGCTATACGGCCGGAGTTGGTCAAACTCCGAATTTTGCTGGACCACAAGGCTTGCCTTTTGGTTCAGTCGGTTCTACTGGTTACTTTGGGCAGCGTGGTGCCTCCCAAATTCTAGGACAATCTTTTCAGAGCTTTGGGAGTTCTGACCAATCTGGGTGGAATCCCCAAGGTCCTCCTAGGCTTCCGTTTCTGGCAACATTGAACTTGCCAGATCTCACTAAGTTAACAAATGACCCAATCAAGTACAATCCGGCCTGGCCTCCGGTCCCAACCAAACTCCCTTCAGACATTACAAAATTCGAAGGCAAGAGTGGTGAAGACCCAGGTGACCATGTAACCACATTCCATTTGTGGTGCTCATCTAACTACCTTATCGATGACTCGATTAGGTTGAGACTCTTTCAGTGCACCTTGACTGGTAATGCGGCCAAATAGTATATAGAGCTGCCAGGGGGCAGCTTTACATCGTTCGCTGACTTAGCCAACATTTTCTTAAATCATTTCCAATTGCCTGTCCGCTATGATGCCGGAACTGAACTTCTGGCCACCTTTCGTCAGGATAAGGCAACCCACATTTCTGACCATATTCAGGAATGGAGATGGAGAAAGAGGCTCATTAAAGCCGAAATCCCTCCAGAGTACCGTCTCGAGTGGTTTTTGAAGTCGTTACAACCCGAGATCTCCAAGGATGTCTCCATGTCTGGGGTCTATTCTGAGGAGCAAGCCATTTTTAGGGCCCAGCAATTAGAATTGATCTACTCTCAGTCTGGGATCCTACAAAAATACTTGCCAGATGCTCCTGGATCTACGGTTGACGTAGCTAAGTCGAAGCCAGGTCCGCACGTGGATGGTATCGTTGGGTCAGTAAACACAACTACAGTTAACTTATTGAATCAATTGCAACAGTTGTCCTTGCAAGCTGCTTCTAACAACCAAGTCACATCGTCTAATCCCCCCGCTTCCCAAACTTCTTCAATAAATGTCGTCCAATCTGATAACCCCAAAGGAAATCAAAATTCCAATGGGAAAAAGAAAGGATGAGGTAAGAAAAAGAACCAGGATGGGAAGCCTGATGCAAATAAATCTGGCAACAACGCTGGTGGTGGTAGAAATGAGTCGAGAAAGAAAGTCAAGTTTCCATGCAAATTGTGCAATGGAGACCATCTAACTCATCTCTGCCCCAAGATTCAAGACGCTCAGCGCTTGTTAGGACAGCAAGGGACTTCTAGTTCTCAAGCTGTGCTAACCAACCCATTTCCCAAAGCGCAACAACTTCTTGCTGGCGCGAGTTCAAACCCTGGAACCTCCGCAGGGGGCAACCAGGAAGGGGACAAGTCATCAAATGTTTTCATGATGGGTGCTCACGCTAATGTGACCACACAGTCACGTGATTATGGTGAAGCCGAAACTTCCAAGGGTAAATCAATTCCCAAAACTAACAACCCACTTCATATTGAGCGACCTTGTGTCGAGACTATACCTCGGGTACCGAAAGGTTCCGCAAAACGTGCGACTATCAACCCTAATATTAGGGCAGCCCAGAATTACTCCATTGTTGAGGATCTGGCTTAGAGTCCATGTGCTATGTCCGCTTTAGAGGTTCTCCAGTCGTGTCCTGCTCAACGAAGTGCCTTGCTATCGGCAATGGGGGCAGTGGATCCAAGTAATTCTTTAGCTCTCACTTTTGATATGAGTAATGTCAAAAAGAGACTTCCTCATCACATGGCTTTCCAGATAAAGTCTACCTACCAGAAAACAAATATTTTTTGGACGGTTATAGATGAGGGAGCTTCCACGTGTGTCATGTCTATGTCATGCTGGAAGGCCATTGGATCACCGTCAGTTGTTCCTTCACCTACCCTCTTGACAACGTTTGATGGTCATTCTCATAGGCCATACGGGATTATCCTGGCCTTTCCTATATGTGTTGGAGGAAAGGTCGTTAATATTGAAGTAGAGGTCGTAGATGCTAACCTAGACTATAATCTCCTCTTAGGAAGGAACTGGGTCTATGAAATGGATGCCGTTGTTTCGACTCTGTTTCGTGTCATTTGCTTTCCTTATGAGGGGAAAATCATTAAGGTTGATCAATTGGACTATTGCCCAGTTGATCCTCAAGCAGTCTCTGACTCTACTATTCCTTTAGTGGGTAACCCCCGTCCGCCTACTGAGAGTCTAGGAGTCGGGATGTACTCTTCATTGATGGGTACGTTTAATCTTCCCCCTCCTACAACTGGGATAGATACAATTTCATCCTCCAGGGATCCTTTACGGAGAGAGTTTGTTCAAACTCCTTATTCTTCGAAACCTGGAACCTTACCTTCATCTGTGACCACATCAGGTGATGATAAGGTGGGTGGAATAGGATCTCTTATGTCTGCAGTAGAGCTTAGATGTGAATCTATCGATAACTCTGCAGATAACCATTCTACTTCTTCCTCTGGGAAAGAGATAGATGGTGATGTGGCTCATTTTCGGACCCTCAATTCCACCTCTGTGTCGGATTGCTTGGATATTGTTTTTCCATCAGATGAAGCGATATTCGAAGCAATGACGGTTGTAGATCGACCTTTGGAAGATTTACATCGTCGGTTACACTTTCATTCCCCTGTGCATGAAGTCGAATCTCGGTCCTCCAGTTCGACTAGTGATGTTTGTACGGTCCCTTTGGCTCCAACACATTCATTTGCCAAAGGGAGTTTATTGATTGGTTTGATCGTCGTACCTATAAACATCCCTAGGAGTAAGTTGGCGGAGCCCCCTGACGGGCTCCACCAAAAGAAGTACTTTGCTTAGTTTTGGCCAGGCAATGGCTTCTTTGTACTTTATGTATATTTGTACATATATCATCGAGAGTTTTCTGATATCAGCACTTTTTGGTCTGCTGTGGCAGGTGTTGATGGATGATTCAGTCTATTTTGGGTTCGCCGATGGTGCTAGTCGGCACACTCGGAATCTTGCTTCCGCAGCTTGGGTACTCTATTATCCAACTGGTCAATTGATGGCATCAAGAGGCGTGTGCATCGGTCCTGCTTCAAACAATATGGCTGAGTATTCTGCTGTTATTAATTTGTTATCCGAGGTAATCTCTCATGGGATTGACTCGTTGGTAGTATATCTTGATTCTCAATTGATAGTGTCTCAATTAAATAACATTTATCGGGTACGGGATCCATCTTTATATCGCCAGTATTTAAGGGTGAGGTTGTTGCAAAGATCATTTATTTATATTAATTATTTGCACATTCCAAGATCTCATAACTGGTTAGCTGATTCTATCGCTAATCAGGCATTAGACTGGCACATAAATCATTCATCATAATAAAATCAAGCATCAAAAAGTCAAACTGTATATATATATATATATATATATATATATATATATATATATATATATATATCGTAAAACGTCTCGAGTGTACATATGTGTGTCCAAAAAATATACAAAATTGGGACTCAAATGCCCATAATCATGTCCGGCATATCTAATGCCTCGGCTCAGGATGAGCGTCTAAGTATGTCACTATAGCATTGGCCACATGCCGAAAAATGCGAACCCAGTCACGTGGCATGCCAACCACATGACGCTGCATATCCTCAGGAAGGTCCTCTATGACGACCATCGGTACTCGGCAGCTCAATCTTTCCAAGTGTCACTGGACGTTGTTTAGAGTACGTTCTGTAGCAGCAGCCGCCTCTTCGTCTCCTCGGCCGCGCCGTCCATGCCGCAGGAATCCATCTGGTCGTACCAGCCCGATGTCTGGAACATGATCATCATATCAGTCATTTGAATCTCATCAAAAATATTTTTCAAAATTCATCATTATATTTGAAAAGTCCAAAAAATCATAAAATCAAAAAAATCTTACCAATCTCGCCCCATGCTACATTCGGTGGTAACACTAGATCAGGATCTCCTCGGAAATCCAGCCCAGCATAGGGGTAGTCATCCACGGTGATGATTTGTTGATCCCACCAGGTGAAGAAGTCATCGTCAAAGGCAGTCCTTGGGACCTCCCCACCCCCCAGATGTTTCATCAGATCAGCCCACCGACCCATATGTGGATCGCGTGGGGTGCTGATGGAAACTGCTACCCTGGGGCGGAGTGCGGGAACCTTCTCGAAAAAGAAAGTATACAAGATGCTACCATATCCAAATTTTTTAGTCTGACCCCTCCTGATAGAAGTGAGCTGGCTCTTCATGATGGCCAGAAGAGGAGTACACCAGTCGAACATAGTAGTGAGACAGTCAACTGCCACGCTCATGTTTTGCCGTGACGCTTGATGCAGAGAGGATGATCCGTTCACTCGATCCATGGTAAACAAGATTATCATAAGTGATAAACTCACCACATGTGTGATGGAAATATGGCTCCCAAACTTCTTGGGATGTCTCGGGCAGTATCTGTACATAGTCCTCTATCGAGAGGGCACTCCGTGCCCTGCCCCGGGATTGTACTACCTCTCCCATTCGGGAAAGGCCCGTGATAAAATAGATATCCTCCACTTCTACCCTGAGCGGCATCTGATCGATCATAAAAGCTTCCTCATCGACATCCCAATAATCAATGAGCATCTCAAGCAAACGCGTGTTCGCTTTCATATTTGGCAATTTGAAAAATTTAAGCAAACCGCATCCCCGTAGGGCATCTAATGCTTCTGGACTGTTCATAACTTCATTATCTACCGCTGCGTGCTCTCTTTCACGCCACGTGACAGGCATCCTGAGAAAAAATCGATTTAAGACCGTTAGTTTTTGTTTAAAAATGGTTCGCGGCGTATACGCGGGTCCCTGTGCACACAGTCGCATATAGGGCCCGCGTGTACGCGGGTTCAATATTACCAACCTGCGTATACGCCGCGAGGAAATTTTGGACAAAAGTTCAACGGTGAAACATCAATCAAAAATCTTAAAACCAGTCACAATCAATTGCAAGCTAAGTATAAGAGTTACCTGGAGGTTTTTGATGAATTTGAACGGTTGAATCTGGCTGTGGGAAGTTTGCTCCTTTTGCTCCAAATCCTTTGCTCTCAAACTCAAATGGTAAAAATGGTGAGTCCAAAATGCTTTTTATAAGTTTTGAAAATGCAAAATTTTTTCAAAATTTTATTTTGTTTGGCCTCATGTGACTTTTAACTTGGGAGCTTGGAATGTCGAGATTGGTCTGTTTTTCAGGACATTTTGGACGATTTTCAATTTCGAGGCGGTTCCATGACTGCTGACCCGTCATGGCAGGTATCGTGTTCTCATTGGCATATAGGTTAGGGACACCATTTTTCCGTTGCATTATGCATACTAGCCTCCATTTGACCGATACATCTACCATAGGGTCGATCCCATCGTGTTATGGTTCGTAAGCCATCTTCACTCGCCGATTCTTTAAATCATGACACGATGGTAGAGCCATCCTTTACATGGGCATCCTAGTTAGCACCTCACTGACATTTGTTGCTCATGCTGCTCCAATTTGAGTAGGCTCGGGAGTCCTCTGTAGTCCTGCCATGACTTATGCGTTGAAGACTCATTCCTCTTAGCTTCTCCGCTTTGTTCTGGCCTTATACCCTAGAGGCTCCTTTGTGTTGAGTTGTACTACTGCACTGCATGTTGACCACTTGCACCTTTTGGCCTAGGGCCGGCTTCACTTGGACTCGTGTTTAAGCCAACTTTTGACCATGACGTTTGCAAAATCAACCTTGCATACCTTTGACTTCTGCAGCTTGACACACCTTGACCTGTGGAAGGAACATACCTTTGAGTGTCACTGACCAGTTTTCACCTCCCTGCATTGAGCATAGGAACGTTCCTTTCCCAGGAACTAGATCATCTATTTCACCGACACTCGTTCTTTCCACTGTACCATAGCATTCTTTTATTCTTTTTCTGGCTTAACAGAAAAAGACAAAAAAAATTAAATATTCCAAAAAGAGCGGGAACGGGACATTATTTCCGTTTATTGTTGGCAGCTAGAGTCAGTTGTGTCGCCCTTGAACAAAGCACTCAAAACAAAGTCTCCTCCGTATGGGTGGGATTTAGTTTGACTTAGGTACGCCATAACCTTGTTATTGAGTCAGTTCTCCCCCGATTGGTTATCTCTTCCAATCATATGGAGGGTTCGTTCGTGCCTCCTGCATAGCAAACTTATACAAAGTCATCATATGCTGCCACATAGTCACGTTGAGTCGTGCTTTTGTTCAAGGGAAGTTAGCCTGAGTCGGCCTCTCTGCGGTGTCTCTTGACTCATTTTTCAGTCGGCCATCCCTGGTTGTCAGTATCATGTCTATCATCACATTAGTTATATTGGTCCTTTACTCGTGTCGGTTTGAGAAGGTCCCCATTGACTTCTTTCTGGCGGGTTTGGTCCTTATCGACGATGAAACATTGCTCTGAGGACAGGCCTAGAGCTGCACCCTGGCCCTATTTTCATTATTGATAGGTTACCTTGTGCTCAACATCGATCAGTATCATGGGTCTTTGACTGAGTGGTTTCCCTTGTGTTCGACATCAGCTTACATTATCACACATTGGGATTCGTGCAGTACCTTGGTTTCCATTTGACCCTATTGGTGGATACCTCGCCTCTGTGTCAGCTTTCATTATTGGTTGGTTCAGAGGGTTTCTGCCGTGCGCTAGCCACATCTTGTGTACATCGGAAACGTACTTTGGTTGGGTTACTACATCTTTTTCGTCCGATTCCTTCCACATTATTGGCATACGGGTTACACTCGCGCTAGATTGATGAAGGATGCCTTAATGCCTTCCTTCTAGCGGATCTTTCCCTATCGACTCCGATTCATTGCTCTGGGGCAAAGATCTAGAGTCCATTTGGCAATACCTTGGGGTTTGCAGTCATTAGTGGTAGATCCTTCGCTATCGACAGTGGGAAACCATCATTGTCTCCTGATCGATAGATTCTTACAGGTGTTTGACTCCAGCTCATCTATTCACACCTGTTAGATTGTACTGGGTACCTTGACGCTCATTATCATTATCAGTGAGTAGTCTCGCGTTTGTTAACGGTATACATCAATGACCGGTAATCAAACGATTTCTCACATGGTCGACTTGAGATCATTTATTCCCATGGTGTAGAAATGTACCACGGCGGTCGGTGAAGACCTCAGGTTGTATCAGCATTCATTGGTTCACTTGACAGTTGCTCCTGTTGCTGCTAGTTGATACCACTCCACTTTATATGTTGCAGTCAGTCATGGTGACATTCTATATGTTGGCACCTGAGTTTGCAGTGTAGTACCATCCTATTCCATCATGTTCAGTTGGTACCTTTTGGGGATCAGTCTTTGATATCAGTGATCCGTTGTATCTTTCAGCATCATTGACAGTCTTATATGTGATATTCAGACATGTACTTGTTCATTATGATCAGCTGATCCATTATGTATCTTTCAGTCATTTATACTTGTATACTTAGTGGATCCGCTTGTACTTGATATGCGGACATGCTTTAGTTTTTCTGAGCATGGGTATGCCTGCCTCAGACAGTGTTTCTTTCTGATCTCCTTTGGTGGCTTGGCAGGCTGAATTCTGGTGAAGTCCTCCTCGGTTTTTGACAGACTTCCTTTCCATGTACTCGCATAATATATTTCGGCCATCATGTACCCCTTCTGACCTCATATATTAGGGGGCATCTGTTATAGCTCCAAATCTCACTCTTATGGTTTGTGATGTTGTACTCATGGCCTAGGGCAACCCCTCCTTCCAGACCTAGTCCTAAAATTTAAAAAACAGTGTTTTATCCCTTATACGCGACATTGCCCTGAGTTAAACGTGTGTATATGCGGGTATGTGTATAGCCAACCCGTGTGTATGTATTAAAACACTTAAAAAAATATAACACTCCTTATTTTCGGGCGGAGATCGTGGGTTTTACCTGCTGATCACCTGTTAGTGCCCGTGGCCCAACTGTTCCCAACCAACTCCTAACTAAAAAACTACTTTGGAGATGGTATAAAAAGACCTCAAAGGGAAGGCCTAAGGGAGGAGAGAAGAGAGAGAAAGGTTATTATGCTGAGATTTTTCCCTTGACCAGGTCTGAAGTCCCTTGTGCCTTCTGCACTTCCCCCATTTTGTACAGGAAACCTTTGTTTCCTTGTGTGTTGATGTTCATCCACCATTTATGACATCATGGAGAGAGTCATGGAAGGAGTTTTGTTAGAGGCTTGAGGCTGGAACGGATCCGGAAGGAAGCTTTGCTTGGAGCCTGCTGAAGGTGACTCAGGTGAAAATATTCCTTTTTATGTACTTTATTTGTCTATAATAAAAGAAACACATGTCTTGGTTCCCGAAATGAATCTTCTTTATGTTAATGATATTCATGTTTAGAATTCAGATGTAAATGGTTGTTTGGATTTCATAACTAACTACCTTTCTTTATAACATGAAGATGGTTTCTTTATAAGTTATTTTCCATGTACTGTTGTATTCTTTGAATTGGTTGTTTTGCAGGACAAAAGAGAAGAAGGGTTTGCACCCTAAAGGCCTTCTCAAACGTAGGACCAAAGGTACGTACCCTTATCATAGAATTTGCTTATAATAGCATAATGGCTGTATGAATGTATGTTTCTTTGAATAGATAACTTTCAGTCTGCTAGGGTTTCAACCCAAAAAGCCCTAGGGGAACATTTCCCTCTACCAAATACGTTTTTAATTGGCAGTGAAGAAGTTTGTTTTAGCAATGGCATTGGTGGTTTTGTCTTATCTTTTCCATTGGATCCCTAGGGGAAGGGTTGTCACCCTACTAATTAGCTTAGCACTAATTGAAATAGCTAATCCCCTCACCATAGTGGTGGCACTGACTTCTGTATGAGAGCTTAGGGCCATGTCAGATTCATATTAAATGTCATCATCATATCCCTTCAACAATTCTAAGAATCCTAGCCACTAATGTCTTTTAAAAATGTCTAATACAAGAGGGTGAAGATGAATTATTTTAGTGTCTAAGGGCTCCCTTCTATTAAATCCTCCCCCATATATTTTCTCTATTTTCAACTAAGTGAAGGAGGGATGATTCCTGTAATAGCTCTGATGTGTAATTCAGTGGAAGTATAGGGTTGAAATCTCTAGTTGATGACAATTTTCTATATTCCCTCTAATCTATAGCTAGAAAAGTTCTTGCAATCCACAATTTGACTGATATTTCCTATAAAATTTAGGGTGCACCAACATACAAGTTATGGACATGTTGTAGTGGCTACAACCACCCTCCAAAATTTTGCCTTAGCTTCGTTTTGGAGCCTCCCTACCAACCTTCACAGCAGCATGTCTTACTTCATCAAGTACACAAGCTCTAGTGATTTTCTTGCAGAAAGATATCCTATCAATCAAACCTTGATGAATTCCCCTCACAGGCTGTCCATCTAGACTTGGTCCAGCAACAGACTGAGCAGCTCCTTCAAGAATTTGTGCAAATTTGGAGGGAAACCAACCTTCCCTGTAGCAATTTTGCAATCCTGACTCGCAGCCTGTTTGGCCCCAGAATTGCACAACTCTGTTGAGCAAGCTTCACCCATAAAATTGCACAATCCTTCCTAGCTGGGCTGCTCAGCTTGGAATTTGCGTAAATTTGGGCAGCAGTCAGCTACTCTACCCAGAAATTGCGCAAATCTTCTGAGAAACCAACCCATCTCCCATCTAGAATTGCGCATTTTCTCCCAGTAGTTGAGCAACCTCTTGCATGTGCAGCTGAGTTGACCGGTTCTCTCCGGGACTAAACAAAACAAACTTGCATTTATGGGCTACTTCTACCAAGGCAACATGCAATGGCGTCCCTTATTTTAGGGATCTATTTTTAGCAGTTGGAGGTCGCATGCAAGGATCATTTCAGAAACCTCCCACCAAGTGTCGCTTTCCCTAGATTTGTGGCATGTGTGTCACAACCTCGTTTTTACCAAAACTCATCAACCGGATGTTGCAGATCTCATTCCTCACATCAATCTTGCATCTCTGACATCCCGCATCACATCTAGGAGCTATCAGCACATTCAGCTCATATGTTTTGGGGTAAGCCCACTTTCCATGTCTTGTGTTGCATTTCTGGTGCTTTTTGTGTTTCACTTCATGTGAACACTGTCTGCTTTATTTCAGTGAGCGCTTGTTGTCTTTTTTATACATACTAGCTTGTAGTAGAACCGTTTCAGTTTTTGTTGCTACCTCACTTTTTTCACATGCATGAAATTGTTTTTCACGAATGGTCACCAATTCGATGACTCGCTTCACCTGCATGCATGTTGATCTGTTTACTGAATCTTTCATTCAATGTTTGCATGCACTCTCAGTCACTTTTGTTTTCACTTAGTGTTCCCATGCATTCACTATCATATTTGCTTTTAGTTTCCCATCGGCAAGTCTGGCCAACCTTGGCCTGGACTCTACCTTCACTGAGACATCATCGCACAATCTGGGGAAGGAAGGATTTGTCTTCCTCTCCAGAAATGTGCATTTTTTCCCAGGCACTATCCTCCAGGTTTATTTTGTGCGCTTATGAGGGGAAGTGACTGTTGGCCCAGAAAATTGTGCAATGCAGTCACTGAGCCTGTAACCATTTCTAGCTGAGATTGCACATTGTGCAATTCCAATAGTAAGCAACTAGACTAGACTATGCATTGCGCAGTTCCAGCAGTCAGTGAGCTTTCTAGCAGCCCAGAATGTGCCTTACACAGTCTTGGTAGTCAGTCTTCCGACCTCCTGGTGGAAATTGTGCAACGTTCATGATCAGTCACCCAGGTATGTTGCAAGTTAGTTCTCAAGTTCATTTTGGTTTTCGACTGACATATTTCTTTCTATGAGTGTTTCCATGTCTCCAAGTATCACAGGTGTTCATATTCCTCTCAGCAGTACAGGTACAATGGTTTCTAGGAGAGAAGAGATGAAGACATCGTTCAGAGCACACTTGGGGATGCAGTCGATCAAGTGTCTATGAACTTGCCTACCCATGAAGACATCAATTTTTTCATAGACAAGGACATCAAGATATGATTGTAGCAACATCATAGCGAGTAGCATCATGAACATCAGCTGAAGGCAACATACTAGATGCAATGAATGTGAGAGGAAGGTTGTTGTCAACATGGAGGCAGAACGTTGCAAGCTCAAGCAGATCCATTGATGATGAAAGAAACTTTGGAGATTGAGGCTATGAGGTGATGGCGCGACATGGAGATCGTGTGAAGATAGAGAGTGGAACAAAAAATTAGTTTCATGTGCTGAAGTAGTAACTCAAGGAAGAACATGAGCTGCACAGACAAGAGAATGAGTTGCAGCAGGAACAGGAAGAGCAGGGGGCACAAAATGCACTCACGGATGAAAAAATGCACTTGTACAAGTTATAGATCCATCCCAGTAGCTGGTATGGAGTAGACATGGTGAGAAGTGTTGTTGATCGCATGCAAGGGATTTTGTAGGATGCATGTCATTGTGCACATGCATGCGATCCAACCCATTCAACACACTCACCAAGGTGAAGACAAGAAGCAATTCCAACTTGAGTTGAACATGTAGTTGATAATTGATGCACATGACCACTGGCACACACTAGAATATTAGCACAGGCACTATGCATCAATGTGTTTCCGATTCGGTTGCACCAAGAAGACCATGCACATGCTAGCAAATGAGTTGGATGAAGGAGCCACCAATGAACCTGGATGTAATTGAGGCAAAAGTTCGCTTCGGAAAGATTTCACCATGGGGTGCATGCACATCATCATGGACGACCAAGCTTGGCATCAGCTCACCATATTCGCCATCACAAGCATGTCAAAGAGTTGGTCTCACCTCAACAACCAAGTGGTAGTGATGTCTTGCATGGCTTGCTCAAGCCACTTTGTCTCACATGAGCACATGTGCATTGTAATGTAACATCATGTCAAGTGGAAGTTCAAGTGTCAATAGTTGGATGTAACAGTCATAAAGTAGATGAAGAGTCATGAGGGTAGATGAACTATCACAAAGAAGAATGTTAAGGGTCCCCCCACCCTTTGCTATAAATAGAACCTCATAACTCATTATAAAGGCTTTTGGTTATCTAAGCTTCGATAGGAGTATCTTAGAGAAAGCTTGGATAGTATTGTAACGAGCCTTGGCTTCTCCACTGTGTAGAGCTAGTACATCTCTTTGGAGGATCAGGTGGATGTGGCTGTAATGTTCCACTATTGGGACTAGTGGTTGGACATGGATGTATTGTATTACTGGAACTTACAATTCTTTATATAATAAGAGCCAACACGTTTCATGCATATGTTGTCTTATATTCTATGCCATCTGGTTTACTCTAAATGATATATGTATTTGCTTTCTTACGCATGCATGTATGGACTATTCTGTATGAGTATGTATGATCTTTCTAAAATGTGTTGTTGGTTTAACCATCACTTTGGATTGCTTGCTAACTCACTTTCCAACTGGTGATGCATCTTTGCTCATGTGTCCCTTCCAAGTCAAGTACTATTATAGGTTTCCAAGGGGCACACTCATCTCAACTCCCATGTGTTAGAACCTCTCATGCACCTTCCTTGACTCACTACAATTGTCACACTCTTGCTACCAACAAAGTCATCTTACTTGCATCTGTGCAAAATTGTGGTCAAGGCATTTCATTACGACTCACTGCTAGGACACCTACACCAAATGGTCTAAGGTATAATTAGGACTTCTTATTGGGGAGATCCCCTTACATGCTGGCGGGTCCAGGTCCATCAACATTTTGGCACTAGAAAGAGGTCCAGATGACAACCGGAGTCCTCACGTCTGTTTTGAATCTCTACTCATCTATCATGGCTAACTACCGAGTTGCTCTTCCAGAATGTATGTCTTATGGAAATGATTGCATCATCTCGGAAAAGCTCTCGAATAACTTGTCTCATAAAACATTTGATGTTGGAGGCTACATAGCCTTGGTTAGGAATGCGGTTGGCATTGTAGGCTCATGCGAAAGACATGGATTCTTTGAAGAATACATGAGTTGCGCATTGTTTGTCTACATGCTTCGAGGGAATGCAATGCACTGATGTGCCACACTGCCCGAAAAATCTATTCATTATCTTGCTCATCTGGTCGCAGAGATAGACTATGCTTTCAATCACTTTAACTATCAAGCACTAAACAAAGAAATTCTAGGATTACGAAAAGCACCCAATGAATCTGTTGAGCAGTTTTAGACACGCTTTTGTAATCTTGCATACTGATTCCCTGAAGATGATAATGATTGGGAATTTATCAATGGGAGATTTGAGTATCTTCTTTACATATATAAAAATCCACAATTCTTGAAATCGCTCGAATCCCGCTCATACCCTGGTGATGGAACTGCGCAATCATGAGAAGGCACAATCACTGTCTCAAGTGACTGTCCGCCTTCACCTTATCAAATAGCTCCACCACCGTGAAGTGATGTGGGAGATCATGCACATACCTCTGTTGAACTATCACATCCTCCCACCCCACCTACTCTTGATATCTGTGTATATTTGGCTTGCAAGCATCTTGGTTGTCACATCGATTTGTTCCCTTGACCTCCATCCTCGCGTTCTGTTGATCCTCTAGATTGTACTGTCTTGTGTTCTTCCATTCTGGACTCCTCACCTATTTTGAATGAGGATAAAGTTGTCGACGAAGTTGGTGTTATGCAGCTAACATGTGCCATCTTTCATGATGTGTGTGTGTGGGAATCTAAACAAGAACCTGCGGTGAAGGATGACTCCCTTCTAGTTGTACCTCATCTGCTTTATCTTGACATCCCTTGTGATATTTCCACTGCTGATTTCCCCTATGAAAACCCATTTTTGGATGTTTCTACTTCTGATCATTCACAGGACACGTTGGATGTCAATCTATCATCACATTGCAGAGAGGACACATCTTCCTCCGAAAACCGGTCCAATCTGTCATCTGTTGATCTGAAAATGAGATCTTAAATCAATATTAAGGTATTACAGACTCATTTGCAGGAATGCCTATATTATTTAGTGCAACGGATCGATGAGAGGGAAAAAATGCGAATAATATAGATAATGAACATTTATAAAACATAATAAACACACACATCAACACAACAAATAATCAAGGAGTTCACCAAACTTCCTGGCTATGTCTCCTGGTCCAGCTTTCGGTGTCGACCTCTATATTATGTCTTTAAGAGAAGAATATTACAAGTGTGAGCTCAAGCAGAGTCTCAACACAACAATGACAAACACAATAGGGATTTACTCGAAATCCTTGAGTCTAAAAGACTACATAGACTCTCCCTCTTTCTCTCTGTCTTCTACTTTCTGTTACTCCCTTCTCCATCCTCTTTATCTACCATGGAGTTGCTTTTAAGCCTCTCGGCTCTGTCCGTTCATCTACATTCTTAGACTTTCTGGCTCCCGGCCGCTGTTCGTTGAACTTCCTGTCGAGCGTTAAACAATCATTGTAAAACGCTTAGGGTATGCTGGCCACCTATTTTCAAATGGAAAGGTTGGTGCGGTGAAAAATCCCAAAGAATTTCTTCTCTATTTACATAGAGAAATACATAGGAAAAAATGTAAAACAGAGGAATCAGATGTTATGCCTCATCCATTATCGGTCCTTTGGCATCCCATACCATAGATCTGTTCTCGTCTAACGGTTCACATCCATCCCAGTCATCCAACCTGCTCATGCATTCTACACCGTTGATCTTGTCAGGCAGAAAGAGTCGATAGTGCGGACACAACCAACCTCCCTAGGAGCCTAAGACTCTCTAGTGACAAACAAGACAAACAAGAGCAATCCTTCTCTAAATATGCATTTACTATACGGGAAATCAAGTGTTTAGATCCTACCTATAGTCCAACGCTGTTGTAGCAGTCCAGCCTCGCTGATCCGGATGAGCTCCTCCTTCACTTCGAAACCTGCATTCACTAACAATCAAACGATTAAATAGCACTTGATAATCTCATAGAATAAAACATATTTAACACATAGACCAAGGAGTACATGAAACAACTCATAAATAACAAGTTATTGAGAAGAATGGACTCATTTGCATTAATAGGAAACAAAAGGAACAATTACAACCTGAGCCTTGGTGTTGTGTAAGTCCCTCCCAGGGTCCATCAAGAGTTCTCCTTTACTTTGACAAAGCTCACCCACTTCCAAATAGAACAAGTAAAGATGGAAATCTCTCCTCACAAGCTTCTAAATGGGAGTCCTAATTCCAGCAGCATCTACCCTTAGAAATGTTTAGCTT
This sequence comes from Pinus tabuliformis, assembly GCA_031772625.1. Lineage (NCBI taxonomy): Eukaryota > Viridiplantae > Streptophyta > Pinopsida > Pinales > Pinaceae > Pinus > Pinus tabuliformis. Next base: position 1,390,034,474 of record CM062819.1, on the reverse strand, counting down.
CCAACCTCCTCTCCTTCTGGCCCAATGCCTGTATTTATAGTGGTCTAGAGGAAGTTATTCAGGTCCACCATCAATGGGATAATCCCCTCTTTGGATGGGATAGCTCCCTTATTGATGGGATAAGTTCCTCTTTGGTAGGGGTACATGAACCATCTGGAGGCGCTCAATACACGTCAAACAACCTTCTAGAATGCTCTAGAAATGACCACAAGTAACTTTTTAAAGATGAAACTTGCGCATTTTGACCTTTACAGGGGGACGCACCTGCCCCTTTACATACAGAGCGTACAAGTACGCGGCTTTTGTGAACATTGGGTGCGTACCCGCAGGTAAGGTTGAGAGAACCTACGTACCCAGAGATAAATACATTTATAAAGACTTTCTCTCTTTTTGGAGTTTGACATGGAGAGCAGAGGCATAAGACTTGCCTAAGAGGATAGCATGACTGTTGATAGAGCCATACTAACTGTAAATAGCCATGGTGACATTTTTTAGTGTAACAGATTGCCCCCTAAAGTGCGAAGCCTGTAATAGATTAGGGTTTTGTATTATCTAGGAAGGGTGAAGCTCTTTATCATTTCAAGGATTATCTCGTGGAGAGCCTGGTCAGAACCTGCAATTTTCAACACAAAATACATGTATAAGATTATATCATCACTGAGGTAGGCATTCCCATACTCAGATCAAAACTTTAACTAACAGAGTAACTACTCTGATACAGGAATGATCTTGCAGTACATCATAATCATAGACTTTTGTAGACAAAGTATGGGCGCAGCCATCTGTTTATGATTAGTCTACTTAGATAATGAATACAAAACTCCTCGCAGCCTGGATGGTGGAAACTAGATCCAGGGTCTTCATTTCTGCTTCCCGAATTGGTACGATTCTAGCCATGCGAATAAATGAGTTGATGTCGAACATGGTAGAAACCACTTGATTACCAGTCGATGATGTAAACTGTTAACAAGTGTGAGAGAGACCACCAGTAATGTCAATGGTTCTCAAAGTACCCAGTACAATCCATGAGATGTGAATGAATGAGTTGATGTCGAACATTTCACGGAATCCTTTGATCGAAAGTCAATGATGTAAACTGACGTCAAAGGCGAGAAACCTGCCATTGATGCATGCAGACTTCAAGGTACTGACGATTTCTAAGTCATCTCTCTAGATAATGTGTTGATGTCGATAGAAAGCGACCCGTTGCAGGCAAGCCCACAACATGAAATCATTGTTCAATTTGAAGAAATGTTGCTGTAAGGACTGACTCAGGGATGGTCAAATGGATGACAAGTATTTTGCAGATGAAAGTTTTGCTTGCAGACCTCTTGAACACATAACGACACGACAGATGGCTTGGTGATGAATGACTCAAAGTTAATCCCCGGAACCCGGCTGAAGTCTTTCAAAGTGGTTTGATCAACTGTGAGGTAAAGGATTTCCCAACCCAGGTGAATGAAAAGTGTCGTGTCCAAGAGTGGTAATAAAGTTTCTTCTGAGACAAAAGATAACAAATAGGCTCATTCTTCTCTCTTTTCCCCCACCATTTCTGGCAAGTACCTCTTTATTTTTAACAAGCTTGAGGAGGATAACATATGCTTGATTATAAGCTCATCCTTCGGATGAGTCCAACCTAGTTTTGATTCGAACCCTAGGAAGGAGTGGTTCGTTCCTGTTTGTAATTGAACAGGTCCTTTACTGTGAAATTTTAACGAGTCCAGTATAGGAGAAACTCGGCGTTTTTCAATTTTAGAGAGTCTGAAAAACTTAAGAAGACTCCAAGTTGAACTTTTTCGTAGATTTGTGTCCCTCAAGCCCGAAAAAGTATAAAATAATACCTGGGGGAACCGCTTGATCTTGCGACCAAGGAGTACTTTCATAATTAGTGCCACTGACCTGAAAAGTAAAAAGCGATCAAGGACACGTCGTTTTATTTCTAGTATCGAGTTTGAAACGACAAAAACCCGGCAACCTTTTCCTGTTTTTACGGTCAAAAAAGGGCTATAAGGGGACCGTCTTTTAATTCCGTTTTAACGAGTGTAAAAGAAACGCTCGACAATCTTTTCATATTTTAGGAGTCAGAAAAGGGCTTAAAAGATGACTCTGATATTTTTGTTCGTGAAAAATGACAATTTTCCCTCTAAATCCCTTTGTCCTGCACAAAAACGACACATTACTCATACCTGTTTAAGATAGGCAAAAATACATTGAAAAATATCCTTCCATGGTGAAAAATAAACAAACCTAGCATTCATTCATCCAAAAAACCTATAAAAAGACTTTTTACCATGTCATTTTTACCATTTTACTGTTGAGGTTGAGAAAAGGGCTTTTGGCAAGAAACTTCCCGTGGTCATTGTGGAGAATCCGACCGTCAGAATCGAACGCCGTCTCTTCCAGGTATTTCACAACATCCTCCTCTTCAATTTCATCCGATTAAAATTTTGTTTTAGGTTTTAGTTTTGGTTTTTGGGGGGTTTTAGGTTTTAAAAACCGCTCTGCGGGGTATGCAGGTGCCCTAAGGGTGACCTGCGTCCCCCGACCTTTTCCTACATAGGAAAAAGGTCGGGGTACGCAGCCCACCTTCAGGCCAGCTGCGTACCGGCGCTCTGTGTCCTAAACGCGGGGTGCGTACCCTGCGAAGGGCGGAATTTGAAACCCCAAACCCCAAAAATAACCATTTAAATTTTCCCAAATTAATTCTAACCTTTATTTCTTGGTGTGTAGGGCACTCACCATGTTGGATTGGAGAGAAAGAGAGCACGAGGACGTTGATTTAGCCGCAATTGGTCACCAACCTTCCATTGATGCCCTAAAAGCATGCGGACTATATAAATACTGGGCCATACCTGGCATGAGGGCTCAGGTGAGATTCTTGGAGTGGCTGGTTGAGAGATGGAGCATTCATGAGCAATGCTTTTACATCGGAGGGCACCAGCTCGAGATAGAGCCCTCTGACATATACTTTCTCACTGGCTTGCCAAATATGGGCGAGCAACTCAATCTAGCCGGGACTAGGCCGGGTGGCCAATCCCTTGCTAGTCTCCGGGCAGATTGGTGCATACCCAATCAAAACCATGCGAAAGGCATAGAAATCAAATACATCTCTCAGCGTGAACTCATGGTTATAGCTTTCACGGTTACCAGAATTTGCGGCGCAGCCGCTCTACATATTGCCACCGGGTCCCAAATGCGGATGGCGATTGACTGTTTTCGAGGCACCATCTTCAACTGGTGCGATGCTGTGTCGGCCAACATGAAGGGCCAACTGACTAGGGCAAAGAACGGACAACTGAAGACCTTTGGATATGGGCCTCTAGTTGTGAGCTTTGCCTTAGAGAGAGTTCCAATGCTGATCCCTCAGCATCTCACTGTTGATATCTTGGGTCCTCGGGAGCCAAAGCTGATACGATGGGTTACGGTGATGGCCCGACATCCTGACGAGGGCGCGGCAGTTGTTCGATTCCCTGCTGGTTATTTTCACTGGTTAGAGGACCAGGTTTTTGCGATCCAGGACTTTTCGTATGTCGGAGTAGATTTTCGAGGTGATCCGGACATGGTTCTTCCACAGGGAGAACAATGGGACGACAGAGGTACTTCATTTTCCACGAGTTTTTAAATTACGTATTTTTTGTTTTTTATATCGCCTCAAAACTGACAGCACAAATTTTCAAAATGCAGATGTAGGTCCACGGCGTCCAGCCAACCTCCGGGCTTTTGAGAGGAGAGTACCAGCTGTACCAGCGCCAGCCCCACAGGATGCGGCCGCAGAGACCTTAGCTGAGCTGGAACAGGATCTAGAGCGTCTGACGGCGGATATACCAGAGACCACCATAGATGATATTCCCATTCGACTCCAGCGCTATGTGGTCGCAGTCCCAGGACCTTTTAGGAGGTTCTTGTGTAGGGTAGCGCGGGCAGTGGTCTCATATAGAGAGCACCACCAGTGATTGGCTAGTCACTTTTGTAGACACATATGACATTTTTGGTTTTTTGTACTTATCATTTTTGGCGATCATAAGGTGTTTTTCAACCTATGATCGAAGACGATGTATATTTTTTGACACACTCCTATATATATATATATATATCATTATTACCGGCTTATTTTGTTTAACATATGTGATGAAATGTTTTTAAATTTACTTGCATGATTATCGTAAATGTCTGTCCAACATTCGAGAAGCAATTGCATCTGCTAATGTATTTAAAGACCTTGGAATATGCTGATATTCAATGTAATCAAATTCACGTTCCAAGAGACGCACTCTCAAAAACAACCTTAATAACACAGGATTTCTAATGGCATATACTCTATTAAGCTGTAATACAACAAGTTCAGAATCTAACCTCACTATCAAACGTCGAATTCCAAATGAAATAGATTCAGATAATAATTCAACCACTGCACTGTATTCTGCAATGTTGTTCGTCGTTTGACCGAGGCTTACCCCATGCATAGAAACTAACTCGTCAGAGGGCGAATAGATAACCCAAGCTGCGGAAGAGATATTCCGTGTACTACGACAAGCACCATCAGCAAATCCAATGTATGTTTGGAGAGGCGTCGACATATGCAATATCAAGAGTAAAACCAAGATAAGCCAGAATAACGACTAAAAACACACTCTCTAAACTAAGCACACTATCTAAACTAACAAACATACTAGCTAGAAAGAAAACCTAACCTAACTAAAAATTCTCCATACCCACCATTTAAGCATAATACCTCTTTAGGTAAAGTCCATTTCTGGGTTTACCCAAAGAGTCCCCATCAAAATCTACCAGCTCATAGGCCCCTTTTGCTAGCTTTTGCTTTACAATGTAGGGTCCATGCCACATAGGAATGAATTTTCCAGCACCTAGCTTATCGTTAGCTTGATCATATAATAGCACTAGGTCTCCCTCCGAAAAACTTCGAGGGGTCACATTTCTATCATACTGAGCTTTCATTCGCTTCGCGTGAGTCTCGATTGCCAATGCAGCGTCACGTCGAGTCTCATCTAATTTAGCTAAGTATAATTAACGCTTCTCCTCTTCGGAAGTAGCTGGAAGTAATTCGACAGCCATTTGAAGTGATGGGATTTCGCATTCAATGGGTAACACAGCTTCCAAGCCATAAACTAGCTGGAAAGGAGTGAACACTGTTGAAGTTTTCACTGAGGTTCGGTAAGCCCATAGCGCTGAAAATAACATGTTGTGCCAATTCGACCGATGAATACCAATGGTTCGTCGGATCATGATAACCAGGACTTTGTTGATAGACTCAACCAAACCGTTGGCTTGCGGATAATAAGGAGTAGAGCTATCGTGGCGCAAACCAAGCTGGCTTGTAAGCTCAGTCATCATGATGTTTCGAAAATGGCTCCCATGGTCAGTGATGATTGCTTGTGGGACCCCAAACCTAGTTATAATATGATTGAATAAGAAAACTGCAGTTGTTTTGCCACTTGCGTCGAATGTAGGCATCGCCTCGGCCCATTTAGTAAAATAATCAACCGCGAGGATGATATACGCATGCCCCCCGGCCGAGTGAGGGTTACAAGTAATAAAATCGATACCCCATTTGGCGAATGGTCCAACGGCAATTATAGGATGGAGAGGAGCAGGTGGTGCGCGCATCTTGCGATCAAACAGTTGACAGTTGTGGCACTTCCGAACCGCAATGATACAATCTTTAAACATGGACGGCCAGAAATAGCCAGCGCGCAACACCTTCTGAGCTGTGGCATACCCAGACATATGACCGCCACATGCTCCAGAGTGACAATCATTCAAAACCCTCTCAGCCTCTTCGTGACGTCGAAAAACTAAGTCTGCCCCCCGGCGATAAAGTGTATCTCTAATAATCTTGTATTGCTGGGATTGAAACCGAATTTTTCGACGTTCCGACTTTGAAGCTTCAGGCCGAAAGGTTTGGGCTTGGAGATAGATGATTATATCCCCGTACCACGGATCTAAAGTACTGATAAGAAACAAAGATTCGTCTGCAATGGACTCCTCTGCCACAGTTTCTGTGTCAGCACGCGGGAAATCACACATCAATTCCACAAAAACTAAGGATTTCTTAGACTTGGACTTCTCAAACTCCAAGTCGAACTCTTGCAGGATAACGATCCATTTAGAGTACTTGTCCCCTAGCAGTTGTTTTGTCAAAATATAAATCATAGGGTTGCAATCCGAAATAACTGTAGTTTTACGGAGTAGAATGTAGTGACGAAAACGCTGGACAGCTTGAACGGCTGCCAGGGCCAATTTCTCCACATGCGAATATTTTAGCTCAGTGGGGTTTAATGTCCTACTAAGATAATATATCACATGTTCCGCTCCGAATTCATCTTCTTGAACTAACACCATTCCAATGGTGGAATGCGAAGCTGCGAGGTATAAGAAGTAGTCCTGGTTGTAGTTGGGAGGATGCAACAACGGTGCATGGGTCAACGCGTGCTTAAGCGCATCAAAAGATTGTTGGGCAATCTCATCCCAAAAGAATTGAGCGTTCTGTTTCAACAACCGTGTAAAACCTTTAGTGACCTCGGCGTAATTTGGAATGAATCGGCGTAAAAAGTTCGCTTTCCCTTGCAAACTTTGGAGTTGGCGCAAACTCGAAGGAGGAGGCAATTTGATGATAGCTTCGACCTTCGAGGGATCGACGCGAATGCCGGCTTTTGAAACAACAAATCCCAGCAATCGACCCGTCTCTATACAAAACACACACTTGTGGGGATTCAACCGAATTCGATAATGCCGACACCTCATAAAGATTGCTCGTAAGTGGACAAGGTGATCAGCTCGATGTAAAGAATGAGCAGGCAAATCATCGAGGTACAGTTGCACAATGTGCTTGATGTCATGAAATGCGTAAGACATCGCCCGTTGAAAAGTGGCCCCGGCATTCTTAAGTCCAAAAGGTAATTTGCAATAAGCAAATGTCCCCCATGGACAAATGAATGCCGTTTTTGGTTGGTCGGCAGGTAGAATATTGATTTGATTATAGCCCGAAAAACCATCCATGAAGGAAAACATTTCACTTCCGGCACAATCATCAATAATTTGATCGATATAAGGCGTAGGATAGTTGTCTTTTGGACAAGCTCGATTTATATCCCTATAGTCGATACAGATTCTTATTGTTCCTTGTTTCTTGTTGACCGGAACAATATTCGATACCCAATCTGTTAACGGGATTGGATAAATGAAACCTGCTTTCAACAGCTTCTCGACTTCTGCTTTAATCGCAGCCGCTTTCTGAGGGTGAATCTGACGCAACCGTTGTCGGACGGGTTTAGCATCCGGATAGGTCTTTATTTCATGAACAACAATGGCAGGGTCGATTCCCGGCATTTCCTCGTAAGACCAGGCAAACACATCGCGGAATTCTTGGAATAGGGCCTTGTAAATTTGGATTTCATCTTCTGTACATGAGGCACCTATATGAATGTTTTCCTCAATTCCGGGCTTCACTGAAATATCAATGGGAATAGTGCGAGAAATATTCCCTAAATTCAACTCTGAATCAGAATGTTTCGTTGGATTCTGAGCGTCTTTGACATATTCAGCGGTAAAGATAGATGAAAAATCATTTTCAAAAGCATCATCCTTAGGTAAAAACGAAGATCTGTGATGGAGATCTTCCCATGGTAGATCGTCTACACCTAGGATTTCGCGAAGTTGTTCGTCAGATGACACGACTTCAGGAAACGCTATCTACTCTAAGGTTGATGTGAAAAGTGATTCTTCACTGACCACATTCATTTGGTCGATTTGGGTTGAACGCGAGTCGGTAAAAGACATGACAGATTCATAAGCAATTTCATATGGACTCAAAGGCATAACATCACCGAATGAGTCTATCTCAGATTCAGATGGGACAATCCAAGGATCATCATAAATAACGTTGTCTGATGTAATCATATGAATTGATGCAAATGAAGGGTCTGCGTTGATTGGAGGGAAAGGAAAAGTTCCCAGTAAACCGGAATCTTTAACTAAACCTACGCCAACGTCCCTATAAGGGATTGTCGTCTTACCGACATGCTGGATACTCTCTGAAGAGGCTGGGTCGGATGAAAAGTATGTCAGCTGATCAATGGTCATGATCTTACCATTATATGGAAACTTTATTACTCTGAAGACCGATGAAACGACTGCTGTCATAGCATATGACCAACTTCGACCCAAAAGAAGGTTGTAGTCTAGAGGGGCATCAACCACCTCCACATCCAGACTAACGGTTTTACCTTCTACCCCTATAGGCAATTCCTGTAGAATACCAAACGGACGGAACCCACGGCCATCAAAGGCCTTAAGGATGGTCGGGGATTGGTTCAACGAAGGAGAACCAAGCGATCTCCAACATTGAATCAACATAATACACATAGAAGCTCCCTCATCAATTACAGTCCGATGAATAGGTCTGTTTTTGACTATCACTGGAATTTGGAAAGCCATTTGATGGGGTAGACGCGGTGTACTATTTTCTAGATCGAAGATTATCAGATTCGGGTCCTGAACATCAACAGCTCCGATAGCCGACAAAAGTAATTTTCGTTGTGCTGGGCATGATTGCAGCACTTCTAAAGCCGACATTGCTGAGGGTGAAACAGCTAAGTCCTCAACAATGTTGTAATTCTGGGCTGCTCTCGCATGTGGATTGAAAGCAGACCTTCGAAGTACACCCTTGGCGGGCGGTTTGATTACTAAGTCCGGGTTAGGTTTTTTGATCTGTAGTGGATCGGAACCAGGAGCTGAGGTTGATGGGTTAGAGTGAGAAGATTCTGCTTCCTTACCATCAACAGGATTCTTACTACCATAATCTTGCGATCGAGTCGCAATCCTCACATGAGACATCATCAAAATGGGTTCTTCACTGGCAGTCGAGGAAGAACCTATCATCTTATTCTCCTGCTCTGGAAATGGATTTTTTAACACAGCAGGAGTGGGAGAACCTTTGACTATTTTCACAACCTCGGCCCGATGAGGGCAATCTCTCGTAAAATGATCCTCTTCACAAATAAGTCAAGGATATCGAGGTTTGCGCTTTTCGTCATTGGTTTCCGACTTTTCCGTTTTCTCCTTCGGAGCCTTCTCTGCTTTAGCCTTCTTCTTTCGTTTCTTCTTTCCATCGTTTTTTGATTTGGCCGTAGATGACTCTACAGCGTGAATATCGGCGGAAAGTTCAGGAGAAGACTCTCCTGTCGGGGAATCGGGCAAAGTGATTATAGGAGTAGTTGAAGCCTTGGAAGACTTCTTCTTACTCTTTGTATTCACGATACCAATCATACCATCAGCGGCATGAGATCCCGAAGGAGCAGCAGCGATTTGATTCGATTTTGGAAGATCTGGAATCTTCTCGTGTAACGTACCCGACTGAGTATAAACTAAGTCAAGGTATTGCGCCTGAGCAATGACTTGCTCCTCAGTAACTACTCCGGCCTTAGCTACATCTTCAGTAATCTTCGGTAATAATGATTTAACAAACCATTCAGCTAAGATTTGGTCCGGGATAAAAACTTTCACTAACCTTCTTCGACGTCTCCACTCATGAATGTGATCAGAAATATACGTGGACGTTGATTGTTTTAGTGAAGTTAATAGCTCCGTGCCGTTATCGTATCTGACCGGCAACTGAAAGTGAGTTAAGAACGAGGTAGCTAACTGGCTGAAATTGTAAAAAGAGGCCCGTGGTAACTCAATGTACCACTTGGCCGCGAGACCAATGAGTGTACGCTGGAAAAGACGTAAGCGGATCGAATCATCCGAGATAGAATTTGAAGCACACCAGAGGTGGTAAGTCATCACATGATTGGACGGATCCTCTCCAGACTTACCCTCGAACTTGGGTATATCACTGGGCAACTTATTTGGCATTGGCGGCCAGAACGGAAGATATTGAATTGGATCGTTCGTTAGGCGCGTCAAGTCTGGTAAATCCAAAGTTGCGATAAACGGTAACTGCCGGTTAGGATCTCTAAAACTCTGGGTCACAAGACCAGTCCCAGGAGGAGGATATCCAGGATAACTAGGAATAGGAGTCGCATTAGGGATATTATACCCTCCTGGAAAACCAGGATTAACCGGACCGTACTGGGGTTGTTGATAAGTGTACCCAGGATACGGTTGATACTGGTAAACCGGCTGTTGGACAGCTTGCCCATGTTGGTACTATCCCTGGTATGGTTGTTGAACAAATTGAGGTTGAGTAGTGACAACCGTACTTATACCAGGCTGACCTGTAGGCATCTGGACCGTGGTTTGAATCGTAGATCCAGACAACGGTAAAGATGTCTGAGGAGTGGTTACAGAGACAGTAGAAACCGGAGCCGTCGATACTCCAGAAGTAAGTGCGGCAGATGTAGCGGTAGTTGCAGCAGTCGTTTGAGATGGAGTACTAGGTGCTATTGGCGGCTGAGTAACTGCCGAAGTTACAGAAGTTTGAACATTTGACTGGACAGGTTGTGGTTACTGGGGTGGACCAGAAACTACGGGTTGTCCAGCTTGAGGTACCAACTGTATACTTGGCTGCAACACCTGTTGACCCTGTGATGGATCCCACACTAACATTCCGGGGTATTGACCCGTAACAGGTTGAGGATACTGAGATCCATAACCGGATTGAGGATAGGATTGATAATTGTAAGGTGCAGTTCCCATACCTTGAATATATGACTGACCTTGAGGTGGTTGATAACCTTGACCCGAATATTGACCTTGAGGTTGATAACCTTGAGGTAAATATGGGTACTGGGGTTGACCTTGACCTTGAGGTTGATACCCTTGAGGTTGATACCCTTGGGGTTGATACCCTTGAGGTTGATATTGATACTGAGGTTGACCCTGGGGTACATATTGAGGCTGGGGTTGACCTTGAGGCATGTATTGCACCATAGGTACATACTGACCTTGAGGTTGCCCCCCAGGCGGTAATTGGGGCTGCCCCCCAGGCAGTAATTGGCCACCTTGAGGTTGGGAAACGGGAACTGAACCTGACATCATGTAAATGTCTCCTACACCCAATGGTATATTACCATTGTTTCCAGCTAATAACCCATGATCAACGGGTTGAGGAGATGCCCCCGCAAAGGTACCAGAAAGTGATTGATACCCGGTGGGAACAGAAGGACCGCTGTGTAAGAAAGATTCAGGAGTTTGAGTAAACATGGACGACTGACCAAACATATTTACAGGAGTATAAATACCTCCAGGTGGAAAAGGAGTACGAGGTGTAGAAAAACCTACCCCTGAGTTGTCTAAATAATTGGTTAACGAAAGGTACCAAGTAGTACTTCTAGGAGGACTGTAAAAGATAGATTCACGCTCCCTGAGCTCAATAGTAAGTTGATCTTCAAGGTTAGAGACGCCTATTTCTTCCTCTGGAGCAAGTTCTTCGATAGCAATCAGACCAGTAGGAAGATTTTCGGTGATAACTCGTTCTACTCTTGGTGAATCTGGAACACTAGAAGTCGGAGTAACAGGTTCAGATATTTCAGGTTCTTCGCCTGTATCACTAGCAGACGAAAAACTACCAACAAGCTCAGAAACTGTAACAGCTTCGGGATTATAACCTGTCTCTAGACTTTGGTAATCTGAATGGACTACCAAGGAAAATTCTCCCTCTTCAGGTGAACCTACTCTACTGCCACTAGGAGGAGTTACAAGGACCTTTAAACCTTCTAGATTACTGGGGTCGTCTCGAGGAGGTTCACCCCGAAGTCTACGGGATCTCCTCAAAAATTCGGCCACAGAAACAACTTCAGGAGACTGGCCCCGAAGTCTACGGGACTGTCTCGGTAATTCCGCCACAGTTAAAAACTTTTAACTACTACACACGAAAACAAAGTAAAATCTCAAATCAAAACCACCTAAAGTCTCTAAAGAACCAAACAAATTTGAAGCACATGCCTAAAGAATCTAGGGCGTCAAACCAAGCACAAACAGTAGCCTTCCAGACCGAAAACGCTAGTTGGAGATGAAACCCAAGATCGCCGGATTCAGTACAGAAGTGGCGGGTGGAACAGTTACCCCGGCAACCTGCTTAATGAATAGACCGGCACAAGTTCCTCCACTTTAACCGTCTCGAGTGAAGTGAACCCCCCGGAAAATCCAAGTGAGTCTAGCCGACGTCTGCTCCAGGTACAGTGGGATCTTCCCTCCACCGTCACCTCGGTAGAATCCTAAAGATAATGGTCACTAAGGTTACCAACCGTAACAAATGCACCTGGGGGAACAGTCTACACTCCGACAGCACGCAAGGGCAGAGTATCAAGCTCAATCCCCTTGCCGGTTCCTTGACAATAATCCAAGGTTTACCGACAAGTGACCCCTGGCTCCTCGACAATGGTTAATCCGAGGTTTACCGTTTGTAATACGTGCGTGTCTGGCGTCGTTCCCAACGAGGGGGGATTGATCCCCTCACTGGTTCGGACACGAGCTCGTGCTTCTCCTTTAAGAGGAGCTTTCCCAGAGTACAAATGAGACAATTGGATTTATTCTATCACAAGATAAGCTACTTGTTTGGTTTTGTTGTCTTGGAGAGTTAATTACTCTCCTACTCCAAGACACTAGCCTGATCTAAATTGGTGTTTCAGAGCCCTAGTAAATAAAAGTTACTACGTTGATTTTACTTTAAGCGTTAATTTTATGGTTTTTCTTAAAGACAAAAGGTAGCGGAAGTGAAACCAATGGTGTGTAGACTCGACTCAAACCACTACAAAGATGCACCTAAGATGATTTACGCTACTTTTCTCTTTCAATGAAATTCCTAACTAAGAGAGTTGAGAAATGAAAATTTTATAGAAAACAACTTTTTTAGTAAAGACAATCAAAGAAACAATTCTCTTTATCTTTTCAAGCATACAAACATGACCACTCCTTACGTGCACGAAAAACTCTTTTTCTTTCAAAAACCCTCAAAGCTACTTGAAACAAAACTTTTCAAAGGAGATGTTTTTGTATTTTCTCTTATTTAATAAAGCATATAAATCTATTTTAACGAAAATCAATCTCAAAAAGCTATAAAATCTATGAAAACTTGACTCACAAGCAAATCAAAAAGAAATTTACTCTAAGCAAACCTAACGAGGCAAAAGCCTACAAGGATGATTCTAGGTTGTTTTACTTGACCAAAATCAAGCCAAGGACCAGCTAATGCAGAATCAAAAGACCAGTCAAAACAAAACTCAAATCTTTTTGCTCTTTTTGTAAAATGGAATTCAATACTTAATCAACAAGCACTTCGAAATTTGCCAAAGAGACCACTCAAAGGTAAGTTGCTCTCACAGGTAGACTTTATGACAGGTCTGACTTCTAAGAAGGCTGACAAAACCAGAGAGATCTAAGGCTTGACAACTTCTACTGCCAAAGTCACTACAAGACCTACTCAAAAATCAAACCCTAGGGCTTAAACTTCTATGAAATCCACTAAAACACTCAATGCTGTCGAAACAAGTTCAGGCGAAGATCTTTGACAAGAGACTAATGGATCTGGGCAGTAAAAACTAAGAAAAAGCAAAATCTAAGAGAAAAAATGCAAAAAATGGAAATTTCTTAATTTTTAGTAGGGACGTAGGCAACCTGTTAAGCCAGGTGCGGGCCCGCTCTGTGTACACAGAAACAGTGCGTACAAGTACGCACTGTGCAATACTCAGAGGGTGCGTACTACTGAAAAAACCAAGAAAAACTAAAATCTAACCCTAAGCTAACCCACCCAAAAACAAAGTCACAGAGCCAAAAACCAGAAAATAAATGACTTTTCTCAGATCAAAGTTGCATACAAAGGAAAAGACTTTCACATCAATGGATTCCCCAGTGGAGTCGCCATTTTGTCAGGCGGAAAGAGTCGATAGTGCGGACACAACCAACCTCCCTAGGAGCCTAAGACTCTCTAGTGACAAACAAGACAAACAAGAGCAATCCTTCTCTAAACATGCATTTACTATACGGGCAATCAAGTGTTTAGATCCTACCTGTAGTCCAACGCTGTTGTAGCAGTCCAGCCTCGCTGATCCGGATGAGCTCCTCCTTCACTTCGAAACCTGCATTCACTAACAATCAAACGATTAAATAGCACTTGATAATCTCATAGAATAAAACATATTTAACACATAGACCAAGGAGTACATGAAACAACTCATAAATAACAAGTTATTGAGAAGAATGGACTCATTTGCATTAATAGGAAACAAAAGGAACAATTACAACCTGAGCCTTGGTGTTGTGCAAGTCCCTCCCAGGGTCCATCAAGAGTTCTCCTTTACTTTGACAAAGCTCACCCACTTCCAAATAGAACAAGTAAAGATGGCAATCTCTCCTCACAAGCTTCTAAATGGGAGTCCTAATTCCAGCAGCATCTACCCTTAGAAATGTTTAGCTTCCAACCTCCTCTCTTTTTGGCCCAATGCCTGTATTTATAGTGGTCTAGAGGAAGTTATTCAGGTCCACCATCAATGGGATAATCCCCTCTTTAGATGGGATAACTCCCTTATTGATGGGATAAGTTCCTCTTTGGTAGGGGTACATGAACCATCTGGAGGCGCTCAATACACGTCAAACAACCTTCTAGAATGCTCTAGAAATGACCACAAGTAACTTTTTAAAGATGAAACTTGCGCATTTTGACCTTTACAGGGGGACGCACCTGCCCCTTTACATACAGAGCGTACAAGTACGCGGCTTTTGTGAACATTGGGTGCGTACCCGCAGGTAAGGTTGAGAGAACCTGCGTACCCAGAGATAAATACATTTATAAAGACTTTCTCTCTTTTTGGAGTTTGACATGGAGAGCAGAGGCATAAGACTTGCCTAAGAGGATAGCATGACTGTTGATAGAGCCATACTAACTGTAAATAGCCATGGTGACATTTTTTAGTGTAACAGATCTATGACCATTTGATTTGACATCTGATGTGCATTTCATATGGCTTACTTGCACGGAGATCAACTGCCAGAAAAAGAGGTTTTCTCTCTCCTTGTTGTGTGCTACATGTCAGTCAGTGTATGGGATCGGGCAGAGCCTGTCCAATACCACTTACCGCCTGAAGCCCACCCGAAATACCATTTACCATGGAACCCAAATAACATAAAGTTGCATTCATAAATCCTTTCGAGTCTGTGTTTTATCGTTGTAGTGCCATATGCCATGTCTCCTTTGTATTTCGGTTTTATAATGGAAATACACCAATACACAGAAAAAGCCCGACAAAACACTTTTATATCAGAACTCAAATTTTATAGAGCCACATTTATAAACCCTTTCGGGTCCGCCTTGATCACTATCACAAATCGCACGGGCTATGGGTCTTCGCCCCTTTGTATTGTTGCGATGCGATATATTGCAATCACATATTGCACTTTGGAACTTTGCTATGCTTCGGGTCCTTCCCTTGGAAACTTGTGATGCGATGGCGTAATCGCAGTCGTTGATCTGCACGCTCGATCAACGATTCGCACTGTGTCACCAATCGTAGTTGCATTTCCCCTCGGGCCATCCACCGATACACTCCGCTGATGGGATATCGCTGAAATCTCTGATGCGATTCGCCGATTTGATCTAGACCATTGATCGGTCCGATCCAATTACTCTGATTCAATGATACTTCAACCTTCGCCTTACTCTATTTTCCACAATTTTTCATGGTTTTTTTCTTCTATGATAGTGTTTTCCGATAGTATTAAAGGCTTAGACTTAGAGGTTTTAGGATCCATTTTGGATCATGCCTTCCCACTGAAAAGCTTTTGGACCACCAAAAGTTGGTTTTTAGGCATCGATCAAGTGAGGATATAGCTCCCTCACTTGTCCAATTTCTATCCATCGTGCCTTGCTTGGATTTGAACCTTTGAGCCCTACTCTTAGGTACTCAACATCCCCTCAACGCGTAGTTCTCACCTTCCTGTCCAGAACTGTGTCTTCCTGTAACTCATTGAGATACTTAGACAACAAATCCTCAATAGAAGGCAATTGAATTTTCTCTTCAGGATCTTCAATCAATGAAGGTTCATACAATCTCAAGTTTTCTGCATTAGTGACTGAATAGATCTGCATATAAGTTGGCAAATCAAGGCGAAAAGCATTTTCACCAATTTTATCAAGTATCTTGAAAGGACAATACCTTATTGGTTTTAGCTTCTTACCTTCACCTTGCATTCTATCTTTGCTGATGTACAGCCAGACTTGATCACCAACTTTAAAACTATGCTCAACTTGATGCTTGTCATGTCTTGCCTTGTACTTGGCTTGACTTCTTTCCAGCTGTTCCTGTACTGCCTGGTGAATTTCCTGGATTTGTTCAATGAACTAGGTTGCTTTTTCCACATCATTGTGTCCATAAACTACTATGTCTTTACCAAAGACAAAATCCAAGGGAGACTTTGGTATAAAACCAAAACAAGTCTCGAAAGGAGATCTCTGAGTAGAAGAGTGCTTGGCACAGTTGTAAGCATGTTGCACATAGCACAAATGCTCATCCCAAAGCTTGGGATGCTTATTGTAATAGCCTCTAAGCAACTGGATCACTATCCTGTTGATCAACTCTGTCTGGCCATCTGTTTGTGGATGAAATTCTGTGCTCTTCTTCAACCTAGTGTCCATCAACTCCCATATATTTGACCAAAACTTCCCAACAAATCGAGAATCTCGATCAGATGCAATAGAAGTGGGTAACCCAAAATGAAACCAGACATTCTGAAAGAACAACTTTGTTGTTTGTTCAGCTGTAACCTGCTTGTTACAAGGTATCAAAATACACATTTTACTGAACCTATCCACAACAACATACAAATAATCATGACCTTTTCTATATTTGGCAATCCCCCAACAAAGTCCATGGAAACACTTTCCCAAGGACAAGAAAGAATTGGAAGTGGAGTGTACAAGTCTAATTTACGATTATTGGGCTTGCTTGTAGCACACATAGTACACCCTTTGATATATCTAGAAATTGTCTCATGCATTCTTGGTCAATAACAAAACCTTTGCAATTGTGCAACTGTTTTACTTACCCCAAAATGACCTGATATAAGTATGTGCTTCTCGGATTATGCTAAATCTTTCAGTTTGTTGAATGCATAACTTTCCCAAATGATATAAGAGTCGGTCCTTTACATAATAATCCAATTCTTCTACTTGTTTTCCATGACTTAAGGTTGCATATACATCTTTAAAATCTACATCTTGAGCATATTGTTCAATGTAACTTTCATGCATCACTGAGTTATGCTTAAGTATAGTAGATGCATTTATGATTGGTCTTGACGACATGTCTGCAACCTTATTGTGTATGCCCTTGTTATATCTGATGACAAGATGAAATTGCTGTAGAAAACCCATCCACCTATAGTGTCTTGATTGCTGCAATTTAGTTTGTGAGTGTAAATATTGAAGTGGTTGATGATATGTGTGTATGATTGTTTCCTTACCCATTAGGTAATGTTTCCACTTTTTCACACTTTGTACTAATGCATACAATTCTTTATCATATATGGGATAATTAACTACTGCAGAAGTAAATTTCTCAGAATGATAGCATATGGGTTTTCCGTGTTGCATAAACACTGCCCCCATGACATAGTCACTGGCATCTGTCTCAATCTCAAATGGATGTTGAAGATCTGGAAGTGCTAGTATTGGTGCTGTACTGATTTTCTCTTTTAATGTGTCGAAGGCTTTCTGTTGTTTGCCTCCCCACTTAAACACCTGTTTCAATCCTGTTAAAACATGTAATGGAGCTGCAATCAAAGAAAAGTTAGCAATAAACTTTCTCCAGTATTGTGCTGCCCCTAGGAAACTCCTAAACTCTGTAGTAGATTTGGGCTTAGGCTAGTTCACAATGACTTCAACCTTAGAGGGATCTATCTTCAATTCACCACCCCCTACAATATAACTCAAATAATTTAAAGATGTTTTGCCAAATTCACATTTTGACAGTTTTACATAGATATTTTCTCTTTTTAAAACATCTAAAGTCTGCTTCACATGCTTTACATGGTCTTCCCATGTCTTACTAAAAACAAGAATGTCATCTAAATAAAAAATTACAAAGTCATCAATAAATGGTCTGAGTACATCATTCATAACTCTCATAAATGTAGCAGGAGAATTAGTTAAACCAAAAGGCATAACCAACCATTCATACGATCCTTGCTTTGTCTTGAAAGCAGTCTTCCATGCATCATGTTCTGCAACTTTGACCTGATGATAACCACTTTGCAAGTCTAACTTAGAAAAGTAAACTGCTTCTTTCAATTGATCTAATAAATCATCGATACGAGGAAGAGGATAACGATTCTTGATCGTTATTTTATTTAGTGCTCTATAATCAATGCACATTCTCCACGAACCATCTTTTTTTCTCACCATCACAATTGGAGATCCACACGGTGATGTTCTTGGTCATATAAACCCTTTATCGAGCTACTCCTATACCTGCTTCTTTATCTCTGCATTCTCTAAATTTGGCAACTTGTACATTCCAATGTTAGGTAATGGAGCATCTTGCTACAAACAAATATCATGTACTATTTCTCGCTTGGGTGGCAGACCTTTTGGTTCTTGAAATAGAACATCATACTCTGAAACAAATTTAACTAAATCAACTTTCTGTTTAGAATCACAGCCTTCAAATACATTGGTTTTATCAGGGTCCTTTTCCTTTACAATCATTAGTAAAAATTGCTTACTTGAATTCACAATTTTGTTCATCTGTCCTGAGTTTATGAGAGAATAGTTATCTTTGAGTTTATGAGCTCTTACAATATATTCTATTCCATCTTTAGTGAGTTGATACTTATTCTCATTTCTATATAAAATAACTTTTCTATCATACAGGTATGGACTTCCCAAAACAATGCCACATATATCCAACGAAACTATATTTAACTCAACCTCATCTACAAATGTTGATCCAATAGAAAACCTAAGTTTACATTGTCTTGTTACTTGTAGCCTTGTTTTATCACACACCCAACCTAATGGATATGGCTTCTCATGAGGTTTTATTTCTAATCCCAACTTCTTTACAATTGTTTCAGAAATCAAATTTACTTGTGATCCACTATCAAACAAATTATTAATCTTATTATGCTTGGAAATTACTCTAATACGAAAAAGCTCATTTCTTTCCCTCTCATTACTTTCATTATCAACAGATTGTGCATAATTACTTGTGGATGCTTCATAATCTTTACCTTTAATACCTGTGGCTGTAACTATTGTTTCATCGCCTGAATCTGATCCCAAGTCCTGCTGAATAGTGGCAACATTCTTTTTCTTTCGTTCACCGAACTTCTTATGTCTCCGTTCTATATGAAAAGACCAGTAGTGTGCATCATCGTGTCCTTCTTTCTTCCAATGAGTGCATGAAGGTTTATCCTTCTTTACAGTGTTTTCTTTCCTCTCCTTCCATTTCAGTGTCTTTTTTTCCTTGCTCTTGCTTACAGAATATTTAGATGATCCCCCAACCTGTGGGTTTACATTCTTACCTCTAGCTTCTAGATGTGTGGCTTGAACTAATACATCATCTAAGCTAGGGGGATTAAACATGAGAATAGTATGCTTTAAATAGCTATGAAGACCACCTATATACTTTACTAAAGTCTCAATTGAATCTAATGATATACCTAGAGTTAAAGCTCTCTTTCTGAATTCCTGAGTATAACTCTGTACACTCTGACCCTTCAACTGACGAAGAGTTTGCCAACCCATCATTTCCTGTTGCATGTAAGCTAAAGGATAGAATTGCTTTTTTATAGTAGAAACAAATTCATTCTAGGTATAAATGATTTTACCATGCTTTTGTAGATCAATTTGTGTCTTGCCTTCCCACCATACTATTGCAATTCCTCTAAGTCGAAGGCTAGCCAGCTGAATCTTCCTCCTTTCTGAATCAATGTTCTACACCCTGCAATATACATCAATCTGTCTTATCCAATTATTTAGATTTTCTGCATTTAGTTCTCCATCATAAATTGGCAAATCAAACTTCACATCTAATTTAATCAAAGAAGTTTTCTTCTTTTTCTTATCAGGGCTAGTTTTATGCGAAGAAGATGATGAGGGTGATGAAGGTGATGATGGAGGAGATGGTGGAGAATGCATTTATCCTTTTCCTTTGCCTTCTGGAGAGGCAACTAGAAAAGGTTCCTCTTCTCCTTTGTTTGGTTTAGGTTTTGAAGTGCTTTCACCTCGACCCTTCTTAAATTCCAGATACATCTCTTCCACCATGGCTTGGAGTATCTTAAAACTTTCTATAAATTGAGATTCTGATCCTAATGGAGCTTCTTCTACCATTATCCTCTGAGAATAGACTCTTCCAATCTCTGGATTAGCCTCAACAAGTTCTCCTTCTCCACATCTAAGCTTCAATCTAGTTAGCATTCAAATTCCAACACAAGCTTGTCTAACCTTAACAAAACCAAAACCAAATGCTCTGATACCACTTGATCTTAAAATGAGATCTTAAATCAATATTAAGGTATTATAGACTCATGTGCAGGAATTCCTATATTATTTAGTGCAACAGATTGAAAAGATTGTGAATAATATAGACAATGAACAATTATAAAACATAATAAACACACGCATCAACACAACAAATAATCAAGGAGTTCACCAGACTTCTTGGCTATGTCTCTGTTTGAGCTTTCATTGTCGACCTCTATATTATGTATTTAAGAGCATAATATTACAAGTGTGAGCTCAAGCAGAGTCTCAACACAACAGTGAAAAACACATGTATTTACTCGAAATCCTCGAGTCTAAAAGAGTGCACAGACTCTCCTTCTTGCTCTCTATCTTCTGCTTTCTCTTGCTTCCTTCTTCGTCCTCTTTTTCCGCCATAGAGTTTCTTTTAAGCCTCTCGACTCTATCCATTCATCTACATTCTTGGACTTTCTAGCTCCGGACCACTGTCCATTCAACTCCCTGTTGAGCATTAAACAATCATTATAAAACGCTTAGGGTATGGTGGCCACCTATTTTCAAACGGAAACGCTGGCGCGGTGAAAAATCCCAAAGAATTGCTTTTCTATTTACATAGAGAAATACATAGGAAAAAATTTAAAACAAAGGAATCAGACGGTTGTTATGCCTTGTTCGTTATCAATCCTTTGGCATCCCACACTGTATATTTGTTCTCATCCGTTGGTTCACATCCATCCCGATCATCTAACCTGCTCGTGCATTCTGCACCATTGATCTGTGACCATTTGATATGACGGTTAATGTGAATTTCAGATGGCTTACTTGCATGGAGATCACCCACCTAAAAAAGTAGTTTTCTCTCTCCTTGCTGCGTGGTACGTGTCGATCAGTGTATGGGATCGGATAGAGCCTGTCCAATACCACTTACCGCTTGAAGCCTGCCCGAAATACCATTTTCCATGGAACCCAATTAACATAAATTTGCGTTCATAAATTATTTCGGGTCCGTGTTTTATCGCTATAGTATCATATGCCATGTCTCCTTTGTATTTCGGTTTTATAACAGAAATACACCAATACACAGAAAAAGCCCGACAAAACACTTTTATATTGGAACTCAAATTTTATAGAGCCGCATTTATAAACCCTTTCGAGTTTGCCTTGATCGCTATCACAAATCGCACGGGCTATGGGTCTTCGCCCCTTTGTATTGTTGCGATGCGATATATCGCAATCGCATATCGCCGATCGCTATTGAACTTCGGCACTTTGATATGCTTCAAGTCCTTCCCTTGGAAACCTGTAATGTGATGGCGTAATCGCAGCCGTTGATATGCGTGCTCGATCAACAGTTCGAGCTGTGTTGCCGATTGTAGTCGCATTTCCCCTTGGGCCGTCCCCCTATACACTCCCCCGATGCGATATTGCCGAACCCTCCGATTGCCATCCGCTGATTTGATATGGACCATTGATTGATCTGATCCAACGGCTCTGATTCAACGATACTTCAACCTTTGCCTTACTCTGTTTTCTGCCATTCTTCATGGTTTTTTTATTCTATGATAGTGTTTTTCGATAGTATTAAAGACTTAGACTTAGAGGTTTTAGGATCCATTTTAGATCATCTGTCATTTCTGAAAACACATAGGGTGAACATTTTTGCTTGTCATCTACCCCTCTGCCTGATTCATCAAATCATTAGGATGCCAAAAACATCCTAAATTTTATGATCTTGGCTGTTGTGATTTCTCTACTTCTTCATTTGATCATGATGTTGATTCAATCATTGTTAATCTATCTAAGACACTAGTCTACAATGATCTATTTGTCAACGAAGTCGAAACCTCGTAGACTGTCGAGGCACTTTAGCCTGAGTAGATGGTTATGTTAGGCCCTCATTGTCCTGAGTTTGGTTTCACTTCTGGTCATGAAATTGTTTAAACACTCAAGGCTCCTCATCACTCTCTGCTTTGCATTGAAGATCAACCAAACACCCAGATTTTGCTTCCTCCACTTGAACTACATGATCCCATCACTCATGTGTTGGAGGAATCTTGCACGGCAAGCACACATGCACAACATAAGTGGTCTACCTTTCTCACGTTTTCTTGCATGTCACAGTTAAGAGAATGGACACACTCAACATCTGCATGCAATGTAGAACAACACCATGGCAGCTCCATAGAGTGCATGTCATGCGCTTTCACTCATCTTTGTTCTGTGGTCACTTGTAAACTCGGAGTGTGTTTGTCTTCATTGTTATATCTTTCTTGTTTGTTGGTTCGCATAGCTATCTTGTTCATGAACCATGCCTTCACCAACATGGGTCAACCAATGCGCTGGTGGCTGCATTGGAAGTATCACTTCACGTGAGATGGCCCATGCACCATTAGCTTAGGAGTAGGAGTAGTGTTTTCTTTCAGTCTGTTTGCTTGCATGCTTGTTTTCTTACTTGCTTTGTTGGTTTTTTCGCTTGCTTTCTTGTTTTCTTACTCACTTTTCTTTCACTTTTTCTTCTGCTTCTGCTTTGCTTTGTTGTTTGTTTGCTTGTTTTGTTTGTAGGTTAGTTTTGCATGAAACCATGTATGACTCTTGAAACAAGCTGGGTAAAGTACGAGAGGACTTGTACAAATATCAACATTTGGTTATCTATTGCTTGCTCTCTTATGTAAGAACTTGTTGTCTTCATTCCATGATACATCAATGGAAAATATGTAATGTTCGAAGTGAACCTTGGTGAAAACGCAATGCTTGCGCGCTCACTAATGTCACCTACTCTAGTCATTTGTTTTTGGGTTAATCCTTGTTAGCTCAGTCAAGTAGAGTAAGGTTATAGGAACAACCTCTTCTAATCTCAATAAGTCGAGATCCCTCTTCTGCCTCTGAAATGAATAAGTGTTATGCACAGTCATGAAGATGAAAAATGAAAAAATGAAAAGGTGAAAAAAGTTTGAAAAAATGATAAATGAATAAGGCGAAAGAAGATAAAGGCTTCCTACACAGAGAGGTGATGCAAGTAACTCCACTGGGGTACTGACCAGGCTCGCTAGCAGCAGAGCCATGCTTGTGTTCCAATGTGACTCCACCGGGGTATTGTCCAAGCCTGCTGGCAACGAAGAAACGCCAGAGATGAAACTAAGACTGTGATGACTATAATGCTTGTGCATCAATATACCCCTCAACCCCAATCGAAACAACTATGTTGGTTTGGCTTGGAATATGTGTCAATCGAACAAGAGCTTGGTGGATGTTACATCTTACAGTAAAGCTAATGTGAGACCAAGAGGAGCTGAGAACTTAATAATACTTCCAGAGGTGTTAGACTTTCTTTTCACGAACAAGGTCCATTCAGAGAGCTAGAGTTCTACCAGTGTGTCACCAAGTGTTGTAGCGGCTACAACCACCCTCCAAAATTTTTCCTTAGCTTCGTTTTGGAGCCTCCCTACCAACCTTCACAACAACATGTCTTACTTCATCAAGTACACAAGCTCCAGTGATTTTCTTGCAAAAAGGCAGCTTGTCGATCAAACCTTGATGCATTCCCCTCACAGGTTATTCATTCGAACTTGGTCCATCAGTAGGCTGAGTAGCTCCTTCAAGAATTTGCGCAAATCTAGAGGGAAACTAGCCTTCCCTCCAAAAATTGCACAATCCTGACTGGCAGCCTGTTGGGCCCCAGAATTGCAAAATTCTGCTGAGAAAGCTTCACCCATAAAATTGTGCAATCCTTCTCAGCTATGCCGCTCAGCCCAAAATTTGTGCAAATTTGGATAGTAGTCAGCTACTCTGCCCAGAAATTGTGCAAATATTTTGAGTAGCCAGTCCAGCTCCCAACTAGAAATGCGCATTTTCTCCCAGCAGTTGAGCAGCCTCTTGCATGTGCAGCTGAGTTGATTGGTTCCCTCCGGGACCGAGCAAAACACACTTGCATGCATGGGCTGCTTCTCCCAGGTCAACATGTAAAGGCATCCCTTGTTTTAGGGATCTATTTTTAGCAATTAGAGGTTGCATGCAAGGATCATTTCAGAAACCTTCCACCAAGTGTCTCTTTCCCTACATTTGTGGCATGCATGTCGCAACCTCATTTTTATCAAACTCATCAACTGGACACTCCATGGCTCATTCTTCACATAAATCTTGCAGCTCTGACATCCCACATCGCATCTAGGAGCTATCGGCACATTCAGCTCAGTTATTTTGGGGTAAGCCCACTTTCCATGTCTTGTGTTGCATTTCTCGCGCCTTTTGTGTTTCGCTTCATGTGAACACTATTTGCTTGATTTCAGTGAGCGCTTGTTGTCATTTTGATACATACTAGCTTGTACTAGCACCCTTTTACTTTTCGTTGCTATCTCACTACTGTCACACGCATCAAACTATTTTTCATGAATGGTCACTAATTTGGTGACTCACTTCACCCACATGCATGTTGATCTATTTACTGAATCTTTCATTCAATGTTTTCATGCACTGTCAATCACTTCTGCTTTCACTTAGTGTCGCCATGCATTCATTGTCATATTTGCTTTCAGTTGCCCGTCGGCGAGTGTGACCAACCTTGGCCCGGACTCTGCCTTCACTGAGACAACATTGCGCTATCTGGGGAAGGAAGGATTTTTCTTCCTCTCCAAAAATGCACATTTCTTCCCAGGAACTGTCCTCTAGGACTGTTTTGTGCATTTATGAGGGATAGTGACTATTGGCCCAGAAAATTGCACAATGCAGTCATTGATCCTACAACCATTTCCAGCTAAGATTACACATTGTGCAATTCCAGCAGTCAACAGCTAGACTAGACTGTGCATTGCACAATTCCAGCAACCAGTCAGCTTTCCAGCAGCTCATACTGTGCCTTGCGCAGTCTCTCGACCTCCCAGCGAAAATTGCGCAACCTTCACGATCAGTCACCTAGGTATGTTGCAAGTCAGTTCTCAAGTTGATTTTGGTTTTCGATTGAGAGATTTCTTGCCATGAGTGTTGCCATGTCTCCATGTATCGTAGGTGTTCATCTGCCTCTCAGCAGTACAGGTACAATGGTTTCCAGGAGAGAAAAGATGAAGACACCATTTAGAGCACACTTGGGGATGCAATCGATCAAGTGTCTATGAACTTGCCTACCCATGAATACATCAAGTTGTTCGTAGACAAGGACATCAAGATATGATGGTAGCAACATCACAGTGAGCAACATCATGAACATTAGCTGAAGGCAGCATACCAGATGCAATGAATGTGAGAGGAAATTTGTTGACAACATAGAGGCAGAACAAAGTTGCAAGCTCAAACAGATCCACTGATGAAGAAAGCAACTTTGGAGACTCGGGCTATGAGGTGACGGTGCGAAATGGACATCGCACGAAGACAGAGAGTGGAAAAAAGAAGGAGTTGCATGTGCTGAAGCAACAACTCAAGGAAGAACATGAGCTGCACAGACAAGCGAATGAGTTGCAATAGGAATAGGAATAGCAGGGGGCGAAACATGCACTCACGGATGAAACTGCACCCGTACAAGTTATAAATCCATCCCAGGAGCTAGCACGGAGCAGACATGGTGAGCAGTGTTGTTGATCACATGCAAGGGATTCAACAACATGCATGTCATTTTCGTACGAATGAAATCCAACCCATTCAGCACACTCACCAAGGTGAATACAAGAAGCAAGTCTGACTGGAGTTGAACATGTAGTTGACAATTGATGCGCATGACCACTAGAACACACTGGAAGATCAACATGGACATTATACATCAGTTTGTTTCCGGTTTGGTTGCACTAATAACACCATCCGTATGCTAGCAGACAAGTTGGATGAAGGAGCCACACCAATGCACCTGGATGCAATTGAGGCAAGAGTTCGCTTCAGCAAGATGTCACCATGGCGTGCATGCACACCATCACAGACTACCAAGCTTTGCATCAGCTCACCACCTTCACCATCACAAGCATTTCAAAGAGCTGGTCTCACCTCAATGCACCAAGTGGCAGTGATGTCTTCCATGGCTTCTCAAGCCACTTTGTCTCACATGAGCACATGTGTATTGTAATGTAATGTCATGTCAAGTGGAAGTTCAAGTGTCAATAGTTGGATGTAACAGTATAGAGTATATGAATAGTCATGAGGGTAGATGAACTGTCACAAAGGGGAATGTCAAGGGTCACCCCACCCTTTGCTATAAACAGAACCTCATAACTCATTGTAAAGGCTTTTGGTCCACCAAGCTTCGATATGAGTATCTTAGAGAAAGCTTGGGCAATATTGTAACGAGCCTTGGCTTCTCCACTGCGCAAAACTAGTACATCTCTTTGGAGGAGCAGGCAGATGTGGTTGTAACGTTCCACTATTGGGACTAGTGGTTGGACATGGATGTATTGTATGACCGGAAATTACAGTCTTTATATGATAAGAGCCAACATGTTTCATGCATATGTTGTATTGTATTCTATGCTATCTAGTTTACTCTAAATGATATATGTATTTGCTTTCTTACGCATGCATGTATGGACTATTTTGTATGAGTATGTATGAATCTTTCTGAAATGTGTTGTTGGTTTAACCATCACTTTGGATTGCTGGCTAACTCGCTTTCCAACT
Source organism: Pinus tabuliformis (assembly GCA_031772625.1). Classification (NCBI taxonomy): domain Eukaryota; kingdom Viridiplantae; phylum Streptophyta; class Pinopsida; order Pinales; family Pinaceae; genus Pinus; species Pinus tabuliformis. The sequence continues at coordinate 1,390,007,467 of CM062819.1, read as the reverse complement.
AGTGATGCATCTTTGCTCATGTGTCCCTTCCAAGCGGAGTACTATTAAATGTTTCAAAGGGGCGCACTCATCTCAACCCTCATGTGTTAGAACCTCTCATACACCTTCCTTGACTCACTGCAGCTGTCACACCCTTGCTACCAATAGAGTCATCTTACTTGCCTCTATGCAAAATCGAGGTCAAGGCATTACCATACGACCCATTGCTGGGACTCCTACACCAAACAGTCTGAGGTCTAATTGGGGCTTCTTGCCGGGTAGATCCCCTTACATGTTGGCGGGTCCAACACCGTCAACATGATAGATGAGGGAGAGGATGTAGTTACTTTTACCACTTGGCCTGGGATAAATATGAAAAATTAGAGATCAATTCGACCCTTGGTGGCGTTCTTTCACCCTTTTATGCTTCTTGTAGTAGTTCCTCAAGCTTCATGTAGCTTTTGCAAGCTTCATGAAGCATTTCCAAGCTTCCTGTAGTGTCCTCCTGTAGAAATGGAAAAGCACGGCTCGACTCTCCTCGATGGCTCTCCAGGCTCATCCTCACCTTGATTTTTCTTGAAATGAGCAGAAATGCAAGATAATTTGAGCCCCAGTACAATATATGCCATTTTTGGCTTGGGCTTGGATCATTGTGATGACTTGGCAGAGGCATGAGGTTTCCTCTTTTGGTGCATTGTCCCCACCTACAGTAATCATTCAGTGATTCCTCGTAATAAACACCTACTCTCTATGATCCTACCTTGACTGATGTGACACCTCCATGTTACATGAGGGCTCATAATAAATTTTTGTTTACTAACTGAGGGTCACTAAGTTAACTGGCCACCTCCAACTTATAAAAATACCTCATCTCGACAATCATACATTTTTCATTATTTACACATAGGGAGGAGATGAGAGGTTTCCATACCTGTGCCTACCTCGTGATTGATTGATGTAGGGATGTGCATGATGGAGTGCTAGACCTTTGTATTGTCACCAAGGGAGTTTTCCTGTTGTGATTTTCCCATTCCTGTGTATATCTTCTCTTCTCCTCATGTTATTTGAATGTTGTTGTTGCTATGTGTGTAGGTCCTTTGTTGATGTCCAAGGTGTTGCTTTTGATGGACACTCATTCTTGGAGTGGTATGGTTACTATAGAGTGCCTCATGAGTTGGTATCACCCCTCTACTTGATGGGAAAGGAAAAAAAAATAGGATTATGGCTTTTTGTAAGGATTGCATAGGCTACTGCAGGAGGAGGTTTTCTTCTTGTAGCAGTAACTTTCTTCTCTTCCAGGGTATTTTAACTCCATGAGAGTGATGAGAAAGGATGTATAGGGATTGGATAATGATGCTAGGGATATGAGGGAGTAGTTTAGGTTTGTGAAAATGGAGAGTATGTGCTCTGTGTGCTTTTCAAGAAATTTTTCAGGGTGAGACAAAGTGGAGGGTTTGTTTTTGAAAAATATTAATTTTTCTTGTGAACTAGGATGGATGAATGATGGATAGATGGTGGACCATGGTGGGAGAACCTTATTTACCTTTGGAAAGGTCATTCTTGGTGGTATTTTCATTTGAATACTCTTCCTGTAGATCTTCAGAGCCCTCCTGTAGTACTACAAGATCTCCCTATAGCAATTACAGTCTTCCTGTAGCAATCTCGATGTAACAGCCCTTGTGAAAATTCCATGTAAAAAAAAAAAAACCACAGTCAATGGGACAATTATTCCAAAGTGAATGTTGGGTAAGACATCCTAGGGGGTGTTCATTTGGTTGTTTATGGCTAAGGAAATTAGCAAAGGAAATGGCTAAGGAATTAAAAGGCGAAAAGGCATTAAAGGCACATTTATTTATGAAAATAATGGAAATTAGGAGAAAAAGGAGGTGAAAGGTCACAGGTTTCATGTGAGGAGGAAACTGAACGAAAATAATGTAAAATGAAGAAAATAGAGGCTTCATCCATGAAAAGTCTTCTGAGGATCAGTGGGTAGCCTTTTATCAGTTGAATGTTGGAACTCTCTCATACTCTTGGATACTTAGAGTTTTCTTGGAGTACTCTTGGAGGGTGTGGCATATTAGGATTCTTGGAGAAAGAAGTCAAAGGAAGAGTAGGAAAGCACAAGAAGGAATCGACATCAATAGCTACATCATATTTTCTTGCAGGTACTGAGTTACATGTATGATATCTTCACTAGTTTTGGCATAAATGGCATATGCATGTGGTTTCTTGGTTGTGATATGTCATTGGCATGGAGGATGAGAAGGATTGAAAGTGGATTATCTAGCCTTGACATTTCCTAGATAACCATGGTGATTGTGGGTTTAATTTAATTGTTTATTTATTTTTGGTTCTCATTCTTCATTAGCTTGGGTTGAGTCACTAGTCTTGGAAGCCTTCGTTGGACAAATTCTCTGGAATCTCTTGGTGGGTTGAGTTACTAGTCCTCGAAGCCTTGGATAGAAGAAGGCTTTGGAAGCCCTATATAAGTTGTGGGTTGAGTTACTAGTTTTGGAAGCCTTGGTTGGACAAACGCTCTGGAAGCCCTGGAACGATTGGATGGAGACCAATACTGATGATGGTTTTGTGATGTCCGACCATGAGGTGGAATCATTATTTGATGGGTTGAGGTGGATGGCCTCTGGAAGCCCTGGATGATTTTTTGTTGATGTGTTCAATGAGATCCCACATTCATGTTTGGAATATGGCACAGAGGTGAATGAATGAAGAGAGATTTGGCTCATCCATTCTACGGTCAGGTGGAATGTGGAAGTCCCATCCCAGGGTTGGATTTTTCATCATCAATGAAAGGTTATTTTCCTTGTATTTATATGAGAATTTTGACGGATTGTACATGGTCTACATGGTTGTACTTTCATGAGTAATTATGTCTCTATTATGTTGGTTATATATGTGTTTTATGGCAGCATCCATGCATTTCTTTCCTCATGTTTTTACTTGTAATTGAATGATTAATGTATCTATGACCTAATGGATGGTATGGCAGTTGATGTGTTGAGGCATCAATGGTTCTTTGTGATTCTCAGCTAAGTATGAGACCCCTATGCTCAAAACTGCTAATTACACCTATAGATTACACATTTGCAATATGTTTGACGAAATTACTGTCATGGATAGTAGGGGTCTAGTCAAGGTATTAAACAAGTATTTGCTTTAGTATTATCATTTCCATGTTAATTTACTGATCTAAAGAGATTGTTCAACTTTGGCCAATGACATGGGCTCTAGGCCTGAAAAATTGGCTCAAATACTAGAGTTGTTGGCATAACATTGACTGTCTTGGTCTTTGGTCACTGGCGGGCAATCTTGTGAAAGCGACTTTGAGTTTTTGGTCACATTCATTCCTATAGCATGGGAGCGACTAAACCTCAAGTTTTCCAAAATCTCAGTGGGACCCCAAGGAAAGTTGTCTAAAGTATTGGATGGGTTCCTGAAGGTACTGTAGCTGATAATTAATGCATGTATGGTGTGTCTTCATCGATTCCACTTCCTTAACGTGACTTGGGAGGTCGAATCATATCATAGTGGTCTCTCATCGCATGTTTATCTCGGCTGAACAGTTGCTTGGGTAGATGTGGGAGGAGGGTGTTACACTAGAGAGGGGCTGAAATTTGATTTTTGAGCTACTGGGATAATGGAGAGTGGCGAGCACATGAGTTTGGATGGTGAATATGAATTGGATGGAGGGATAGGTGAAGATAATCTTGAGTATGTCATCTTTGAAGCTATGGAATCCGCCACTGTCTCAAAACCTACAAAATGACAAAAACAATTAATAGACATGTTGTGGATCCATGTCCTGGCCTTTTTCTTTGTTTGCTTATTTGGTTTTTTTCTCTTTTTTTTAGACACACAAGCTGCCTCATAAAAGATTTTCCACCTATATGCCTACCCTGAGCGCCTCAAGAGAGGTTTTCACCCAAGGATCTTTATTTATTTTTTTCCTTTACTCTTGGGCTGCCTTAGGGAGGTTTTCAACCCAAGAGTTGGCCTTAGATGCCCCATAAAGGTTTTCATCTAGACCTTTTATGGTTTTTTCTCTTCTTATTTTTTTAAAGAGTCTCTAGGAATGTGGTGACATAGAAGCTATGACACTTCCAATCACATTAACCTCTTTGTTGATGGCGCTGATGACTTCTTCCATAGACATAGGCTTTTTGTATACCTTCAATTTGTAGCCATTGACAAGCAAGGGAATCCCTTCCTCATCAATGGTCCTAATTTGAATAGCTCCATTGTAATGACATTTCTCTATCTAGTATGGTCCTAACCATCTTGTCATCAATTTTCCCTTGAGATCCTTGAACCTAGAGTCATATAGTAAGGCCTAATCCCCTTCCTGAATTTTTTTTTCCTTGATATGCCTATAATGCCAAACATTCCTCTGCAATTGTATAACTTCGGTGTGTAGGAGGGATTGCATTATGAACTCATCCAAGCCATTTAACTATAGTAGCCTCTCTTTCTACGTTTTGGTGACATCTAAGTCCAATTGGGCTTCCATTATCAAAGTACTATACTCAAACTCAATGGAGAGTAGATATTTCTTTCCGTAAACCAAATCATATGGAGTAAAACCAATAGTTGTTTTCCAAGTTGTGTTATAGGCCTTGGTGGCCTCCACTAATCTATTTTCCCAATCCCTCATGTTGATTCAAACAACCTTGGTGAGGATTCCCTCTAATGCCCTATTTGTAACCTCTACTTGTCCATTTTCCTGAGGATGATAGGTAGTATAATTTTTGTGTTTGATGTGATGTTGCCTTAAAAGATTCTTGATCATATGTGATGTGAATTGAGTTCCCTGATTGGTGACTATCTCTCTAGGGTACCCAAATTTGTAGAAGACATTTTCTCTTAAGAACTCAGCCACCTTCTCCTCTGTTGTTGCCTTGATAGACTTTGTATCACCCCACTTTGTTAAATAATCAGTGCACATAACGATGTACTTTTTCTGCCCCGATGGTGGATCAATTGTCCAATGAAGTCCATGCCACGCTTGTCAAATGGATCTGAGGCCACCTAGGGTTGTAGGGGAATTTCATCCTTGGGTGTGGGTTTCCCCATCCTCTAGAACTGATCACATCTGTTGGTATACCTTCTTGCATCTTGGTGGAGAGTGGGCCAATAATAGCCAGCTTGTAGAGCTTTGAAAGTTGTTCTCTTGGCAGAAAAATGACCTCCACGAGGCACATCATTATATGCTAAGAGTATTTCAAAGAATTCCTCTTCCCTGAGACATCTCCTTAATATTTGGTTTGGTCCCAGCATGAAGATATTTCCCCCAATCCAAGTGAAAGGGGTGCTCTTCCTTACAATTCTACCCTTCTCCCTAGATGACAAATTTGGAGGAAATCTTGCAGCCAGTAGGTAGTTGGCTATGTCATCAAACCATGGGGAGAGAACTGAGATAGAAAATAAGAGCTCATATAGAATTTCATCACCGACCATCCCTTCATCACCTAGAGGAAAAGCAAGTCTAGACAGAAAATCTACAACTACATTTTATTTTCCTGGCTTATCAATGATAGTTAAATCAAACTATTGTAGAAATAGTAACCATCTAATGATTCTAACATTCAAATCAAGCTTATTCATTAAGTATTTGATAGTTGCATGGTCAATGTGCACAAAATTTTAGTATCCAGTGACGTAGTGTCTGAATTTGTTCAAGGAGTGTAAGATAGCTAGGAGTTCTTTCTTAGTTACAGTGTAGTTCAATTCATCCTTAGACATATTTTTGCTAATGAAGTAAATGGCATAAGGTAACTTACCATATATTTTCCCTAAAATTCCCCCCACAACTTGGTCATATGCATTAGCATGAATATGGAAAGGCAGAGCCCAATTTGGGCCTCTAAGTATGGGTGCAGTGGTTAATTTTTCTTTCAAGATCTCAAGGGCCTCTTGGTAGTTATCTGTCCAGCAGAATTCTGAGTCCTTGGCCAGCAACACAAACAATGGTGAAGCCACTTTGCTGATTCCCTTGATAAACCTCCTATAGTGTCTAGTTAAGCCCAAGAAATTCCTAACATCCCTCTTATTTTGAGGAGTAGGGACCCTTTTTATGATGGCAATTTGGTTTGGGTCCACTTGTATTCCCTCCAAAGATATCAAATGGCCAAGGAAAATCCTTGCATTCACTAAGAATTCATACTTCTCAGGACTAAGCAAGAGGTTCATTTCAATTCACTTCTTGATGACTTTCCCCAGGTTAGAGAGAGCCTCTAGGAAGTCACAACCATAGGAAGTGAAATCATCCATGTAGATCTCTACAGAGTCATGGACCAGCTCAACAAAGATTCTCAAAATTTCCCTTTGAAAAGTGGAAGGGCCATTACATAAACTGAAAGGAGGGACCCTATAAGCAAAGGTACCCCAAGGGCATGTGAATTTAGTTTTGTCTTGATCCTCGGGGTTGATCTGGATTTGATTATAGCCACTAAATCCATCCAAGAAAGAGAAGAACTTCTTCCCTACAAGACCATATAAAACTTTATCAATGAAAGGTAAAGGTAAATGGTATTTCTTGGTGGCTTTGTTGAGTTGTCTGTAATCCACATAGATCCTCCACTTCCCATTCTTCTTTGGGACCAAAACTATAGGGGACACCTACTCACTATTTGAGATGGGGTATATGAACCCTGCATCAAACCACTTTGGCAACTCCTTGTTTAATATGTCCTTGAGGGATGGGTTCATCCTCCTCTAAGGTTGGCACATAGGTTTGCATCCCTCCTTGATGTAGATGTGATGAGTACAAATTGAAGGATGCACCCCCTTCATTTCTTTATAGCTCTAAGAAAAAGAACAACTTCGCTTCTTGGTTGGCTGAGAGTGAGGGGTTAACATTCAAGGTTTTAGATGGACAAAATTCTACAAATTTAACATGTTAAGGACTTGGGTCAACTAGGCATAACTCAGTCCAAGGATTATCCTCATATTCCTTCACCAGTTCAATAAGAGGCATGGTATTAGGGGGTGAGCTTTGGAGGATTTGGTTAATGAGGTCATCTTCATCAGGTTGCCCCCCTCCTATAACAACATCTAGGGTAAATATTGGATGGGATTTTGTATGATACACTTCATCTTCTTCCTCCTCTTCTAAACATAGGGGTAATTTATGCTCAATGGATGGCTGAGCAGGAGGGTACAATACCAACTATTTGGACAAATGCCCATTCTTAATGGTCATGTTCCCGACCCTGTAACTTATGTAAGGATCAATAGTGGCTAACCATGGCCTTCCCAGGATGAGAGGATAACCATTGAATTTGGTTTTGTACTGTAGGACCAATAAGTTAGTAGGATACTCCCAGGAGTCGATAGAGACCATTACATCCTCAACAACTCCCTCAGGAGCCACTATGAATCTATCTACAAGTTACAACACTATATTGAGGATCCTTGGAGGTTTAGTTTTAGCATGGTTTCCTTAGTCATCACATTGATGGAGGCCTCAATATCAATCAAGGTGTGAGGGACAATGATGCCATCAATGTGCACATCTACAATTGGACTTCTAGGGTCTAGATATTTTGGACAAATCACTCTCCCAAACATCAAATCAAATAATTGACTGATAACATTGATGGTGGGGGTGTCTCTTTTTCTCCTCCCAAGGTGTTTGAAACATTTCTCTTTGATAAGCTTATTATAGATGGGAACATCATTAATATATTCGAGGAGGGGAATTTTAACACACAAATTCCTCAATTCGCCCAGAAGTTCGGTCTCTTCTAGGGTGTGCTGGTTAGGATGGATCAATCTCTCAGGAAAAGGAGGTGGATTTACTTGAGGGCTACTCTCTTCCTTTTCCTCTTCAAGCTCCTCGGGTGGATATGGAGGTTGGTTATCTCAGAGCACTCTTCCACAATTGAGGTTTATTTCTTGAATCTCCACAGCATAGGTAGGGTAAGATGTATCTCCATTGTAGACTTGTTGTGCCTGCTTGTTATTCTGGTTAGGATTGGGTTGAGCAGAATTTTGAAGTTGCTTGGGTGGAGCAGGATGAGTGAGTTGTGATGATCCTCATCATTAGGTAACTATATGGACCTTAATCCACCTCCTAGCTTAGTCAAATCAACTCTTCTCACAATTTATTAAATATTTTGATTATATTTCGTTTAATGAGATGAGTCAAAGTAAGATATTATGCCTAGTGGACTAATGTGCATTAATTGCAGGTTTGTGAGAGAAAATCATGGAATTTTGGCTAATTAAGGGTTGAAACTCGAATGAGATAAGGAGGAGAGATTTTAGGAGGTAGATCCTCCTCATTTACTCCTCCCTCATTCGAATATTCCTCCATCAATCACTCTAACTCGGAGTACAAGCAGCCAAGTCATGGAGATCAAAAGGCAACCAAGAAAGTGACAGTTAAAGAGCTAGTTTATATCGAGGTTGGGAGCTGAGCCTCCCTAGATATAAGGAATTTGTTGGGGACTTCAGTTGTATAAATAAATAGGCCTAGAGCCTCATTAGGATTCGAATTTTTGCTATAAAAACACTAGTCAATTTCGAGTTCAAGACTTGTGGAAGACATTGTTATGTAATTTTTTGTTTTGATAATGAGAATGAGCAATTCCTTGATCTAGCACTGAGTTAACTCAGAGGGCTGAAGCTCTTGGGTTAGGGCCCAACCCTAGCAGCAAAGGCTCCTCTTCTTGTATTTGTATGCTTAGATTGAATTCATAGATTAATGGTTGAATTGTCTTTAGAATTATTTCACTGCAAGTAGTGTAGATTTGATTAGTTTGCTTCCATTTGTGCTTTACTTCAGTAGTAGTTTAGAAGAGATAAAGGAACATCAAAAAGTTGTCAATAGGTGGTTTTGGCCTCACTCCTTCCTTCAGGGATCATGGTTTGAGGAAAGAACTCCTATGCAACCCCAAAAAGACAGAATTCTAGTTTCTCATGGAATTTAGGGTTTTTTGTACTTAGGCTAGCATTTGATCAGTTTGCAAGAGTAGGATTTAGTTATAATTTCTTCCATATTAAGCCTTACATTAGATATCATCAATGTTCCATATTATTCTGCAAGTTCTCCTCATGCATGAAGTAGGAAACTAGCTCATGAAATTCTGCTTTCCTTAGATAATTGAAATTCTTCTTGTTTACATGATTTTTGGGTAAATGTCAATGTTTGATGCAATGCAGGTGTTTCAGAAGTATAGAGAGATTTCATAGTCAGAAACCTCATTCCAACTTCATCCATCCATGATCATTCTTTTCTTTCACTAAAACCCTCACCAATTTCATCATTTCACAAGGAAACTTCTCCAAGCTTGTTGAGAAAATCCAACCATCTCCCAACCTTGGTTTTGAGTTTTGAAGTGGTCCTAGGCACTCCCTTGCCTCATTCCATCCACCAACCACCTTCCCTAAGCCTTCCATCACCTTCAACACCCATCCTTTTTCTCTCGGCTATATCCTGTAGAAATACAGGGGATCCTGTAGGTTTTCAGGACATCCTGTAGAACACATTAGGACATCTTGTAGGTTTACCTGTAGTGGCCTGTTTTGAGGCCGAATTGAGGAAAAAGCCTCTAGGAAGCTAGAAAATGTCCCCTACTAGTCTCCCCAACCTTCTAGCCATTCACCATCATCCCTAAGCCACCTTCCACATCACCAAAAGAGATTAATTTTTACACTTTCACATAAAAAGGAACAAAAAGAAAAACATAACTATTTTATTCATTTACATGCACAGTAGTAGATATTTTTATGCTTTGAATTTGCATGCTTAGGATAGTAGAATTGCATACATGTTAACTTAGCATTCTTTTGAAGCATAGCCTCTTAACGGTTAGTTAGAAAATGGTGTGTTTCAGCATTTGATTTCAGTCTTTTTCCTTATTGCAATAGACAATATTTCTCTTAGAGTAGATTTCTCTTTCCCTCATTGGTAATCAAGCTTCTTTTGAATCCATAGAAGTCTAGTTTGAAAAAACTTAGTGGTTTATCACTAGCTTAGTAGTGACAACGAGCAGACCCATCACATTTACTTGTGTATACAACACTATCACCTCCAAGTTTGTACGAACCCCGGGTTGATAAAGTAAAGTTGGTAGCCCCAGGAGTTGTAGCATTCTTGCTGCAATACTGGTGCTCATCACTTTTTGGTGCCATTTTCGGGGAGGTGTCTGAGTAATATGTGATTACTGCTTTCTTTCTTCCATTTCTTATCTCTAATATTCTACTATTAGTTTCATTTCTGCAAAAGTAATTTAGTTTGCTTTCTTTTCCATTCTGCATTCTTTGCTTTCCTTTCCATTATTCAAGTAAGATTTCATTCAAGCAGTTAGTTTTCATTTAGTCATTTAGTTTTCATTCAGTCTACAATTTCATGCCTCATAGGAATAGGGATAACTTAGGGAAATTTTTTCCAAATACCGCCACTGCTTCAAACAGATAAACTTCCCTCTTCTTCGGTGGTTGTGAATTGGAGGAACCCTTAGGTGAAAAACCATAGATATTTGAAGAGCCTACAGGGGGAGAAGAACAATAAGAACCCATTCCAACTGACCCAATGGCTAAAAATAGAAATGACAATCGAAATAGAGAAAGATTTGAGGGTGCCTTCCCCATCAGGGAAACCAATGGGGATACCAAGATGAAGAATATAAGCCCCTCTTTCATTCCTCATTTCCATGACCTGACCTCAGAAGATCTAGACACTTTCTTGTTTGAGTTTTTTATCATATGCAGAACCTATGATTACACCAATGATGAGCAGAAGTTGAAACTATTCCCATCCACTCTCAAGGATGCAACTTTGCACTAGTTCATGGGTTTACCTGGGGATAGCATCACAACTTGGGCTCAAATGTAGTAAGCCTTCAACAACAAGTATCGAGACTACTGCAGGTCTAAATACACTAAAGAGGAAATTTTTAGGATGACCTTAAGGCATCGTGAATCCCTAGAGGATTATGAAGAAAGATTCTAGCTTAGCTACAAAAGGGCTAGGTGCACACTTCACCCTGAGTCACTGAAGCTAGTCCTGCTTAGAGGGGCAAGGGAAGATCTTATGGATACCCTAAACATGTTAGTAGGAGGGGACATATACTAGCTACCCTATGAAGATATCAAGACTGTCTTTAGAAACCATTCTAGGGTAGCTAGTGTTGGGAATGGGTCCCCTAGGGTCAATTTTGGGGTTAAAAGCCCAAGTTTTGGGGCTAAAGGCCCAAGTTTTGTATAAAGAATGTAAGGTCTCCGCATTTTGTGGTCGTGGAGTGCGAAGATGTAAATAATAAAAAAGGGTTTTTCACCCTTAGTTTAGGTAGCTTGTGTCGGCTTGATGAGATCCACCCTTGGTCTGTGAACCATGGGAATGTATAAAAAGGGAGTCTTAAAAGAGTCTAATGCAGTTCAATTCTAAGAAAGTTTTGGGCAATTGATTGATGTAATGGGTCTGTGAGAGCTAAGAGCGAAGAGTCTTAGTGTAGGAAGGAGGCTTTGCAGCTGAGTGCACAGAGGCCTAGGGTAGAAGTTAGCAGCTGAGTGCACAAAGGCCTAGGGTATAAGTCCGCAGCTGAGTGCATGTACCCTTGCAGTTGTGTGCACAGGGAAGTTAGAGTTTGTATTGGAGATTTGAACCATCAATAAAGAGAATTATTCTAGAGATATCTGTGTATGAGCTATTTTACTTTTGTTATGAATGTATGCGATTATGTCATGTTGAATACTGGGTTTATGATTTAGTGATGTATTGATGCACAAATCTATGTGTTTTAATTTGTCATATGAATGTAAATAAGAATATATGTTTATGCAAAGATAATCATAATGCATGTTGAAGTTAACCAATATTTAAGCTAATCTGGGTAGACACAAAGTAAGAGTAACTACAGAGGCGTGTAAGCGTCTAAATTTCCTATTTAGGGTTAGTGAAGGATGATTGCAGACCTTTGTGAAGGTTTCAAAGCCGAATAAGAGGTGTGCATTGATAAGCCCTAAAAGGCTTATCAGTCTGTGCGAAGAAAGGGTTAGGGTATAAAAAAACATCACAACTATCTCAGGATGTGGAAACTTGGTTCATGTATCCCCCCATACTGCTTTGGGTGAGACTTCAGTCCATGCTCCATGGGTTGATGCCAAAAGGGCCAGTAATGTAGGGATTTGCTTGGCTAATTAACGTTGAACTTGGGTCAGGGCCCATCAAGCCAACAAATCGTTCTGTTGCCAGGACCGGGATCTGCATAACGAGATGTGAATCATTGGAATCCAACTAAGAAAGAGATCAAAGACTAGTTGGATAGAAATATCCACAAATTCGTAGTGCAAGAGAATAGGAATCCATGACTGATGAAATAACAATGGTTGGATAGATAGCTGTACACAAAAATACACGAGATCTTCTTATGTTCCTTTCCAGTCAAGTTGTACGAGTGGATCGCGAAATTGGCAGACGGCCAAGGAAGGTGGAGGCTTGACAGTCGAATAGTCTAGACCTTAAGTTAGTGTGGAGATTAGAAGCCTATGAAGATAAGATCACACTCGCTATCAATCATTGGCTCGATCGTATCATAGGAGGGTTCGTAACGGAGTTCGCAGTCGATACGTTGGTCATTTACAACGAAGCAGAGCACCGCTTCTTCAAGGGGCCTAGAGGTAAGTATTTAAAGTCGTTAAAAACTTGGATTAAGATTCTCTTGTGTGAAAAGCGGGTTATGCATCTACCTTGATGTTTGGTTCTACATGAAGTGGAATGAAATTTAGGGAACAAGGGGAAAACAAGCTCTAAATATAGCCCACTAATTGAACCTCCTCTGAGTGATGACGAGGAAGCAGCACAGGCATCTCCGCAGAGCGTTGTTCAGTTGATAAAGCAAGGGTTCCCGTGAATACCCCATCCACCCGCACCACCTCCATCTTCACCTCTGCTGCATACACCTTCACCTACACCACCACCACCGTTCAAATTGTGAACTCAGTAAAGCTACCTATGTTCAAAGGGGTGGGAAATGAATATCTGGACTAGTTTTGGTTCGTCATGAAGGCTGTATGGGAAGCTTATGGTATCATGAATGATCAAATGAAGAAATCAACATTGGTTAGTGCTTTGCAAGATCGCACACTAACTTGGTACATTAAGTACTGCACTGATAACCTAATGTCCGTGTTGGCAGATATCCAGACGACGTTGAATAATGAATTCAGTAGACCTATGTCTGAAGTGCAATCAATTGTGGGATTTCAAAGAGATCATGATGAAGCTTGGTGAGACACCCTGGGATTTGGATCAGAGATTGAAGTGTACAATTCGCGAGGCTAACATGAATACGACTGATGGGAAGCACCACGAATGGTTTGTGGCTTCGCTCTTGCCTCATCTAAGGGTTGCGTTATCACAACAAAAGATTGGGACCTAGGCGGAAGCCCTAGAAATTGCGATGAGATTGCATGAGACACCAATGCAAGATGCTAATCTAGGGGTTCAGCAGATTCATGCGTAGTTGTAGAACCTTTGCCTAGAAATGCAGAGTCTGAAGAAATATAAAACAGCTTGGCCTGAGGTGTGTGAAGAAGTTTGGTTCCTGAAGTGCAAAAGCCAGGGGCATGACAAAGATCACTGTCCAGTTTTCGCAAATTATGTTGCAACAGGGGGACCAATGCCTCTGAGGCTGGAAGCTCTAGCAGGGCCAAGTACATGGATGGTGTGCTATCTGTTAGGTAGCTGGGAAACATGCGACAGACAATTACCATTTGTTGTAGAAATTTGTATAGACACTGCAACAACTCTTCTGCAATGTCTCTCAATCGGTGGGTCATGATGAGCGCAATTGTCGTAGTTACGAATTAATGATAGATAGAACGCCTGCATATAGGGTGCAGGCAGAAACTCGACCTTTGGACCAAGGCACTGGGGTAGTGCGAGTCGAGTATCAGCAGCGCGGACGAGGCAGAGGTGGAGGAGGACCTGGTAGAGGTCGAGGGTAGGTCATTTTTTACAACTGTGGGGGACCAGGACACTATGCGCGAGACTGCCTGAATCTGATGCGTCTATCATGCTGTTATTGTACTCATTTTTACCACATGATGGATGATTTCCATATATTGTTAGCTAAGATACGTGAAAATGGGGCACATCCTCAACAATCGACTTAGAACCTGCAAATGATGAGGGCTGAGCCTCGCGAGGAAGATCCTAAGGTAAATATTGTGTTGCAGAGTGGAGCGACGACTGGTGAAGACAAGGGGAAGCAGCCTGAAGAAGGTGAGTGGGTCTGCAAAGCGCCAAAAAAAGAGAGCGTATTTGATCTAGAATGCGCAAGAGAAACATTTATGGAAGCAAAGAAAAGCTTCGCTGAGGCCTCTACCTCAGGAAGTCAAGAGAAGCCGACTAAAGAAATGGACCTGTCCATGATTACTACTTTCTTAGAAACCTGTATGAAGTTGTTGTACGATAGCAAGGCCATGAAGGGACTGCAGGAGCTGATCAATAGGTGTGCTGGGAAGGAAAATGCTACTAATGGACCGTGTGTAGTCAGGAAGATTGGGAGGCATAAGGCAAGGATAGGGCGTGAGATGAGGCTCACTACACAGATAGGAGAATATGAGATGGATCAATTTATTCTAGATTTGGGGTCGGAAACGAATGTTTTTCCTAAACAAACATGGGAAAGGATGGTGAGACATGTGCCACAGTGGTCCCTGATTCAGCTACAGATGGCGAATTAGCAGAAAATCATCCCCATGGGAAGATTGCAGGGAGTAACAGTTGATATTGAGGGCACAAGTGCACTAGTTGATTTTGAAGTAATAGAAATTGTGGATGACAACAATCCCTACCCCGCGCTCCTTGGGATCAATTGGGCCACTGACATGAATGGGGTATTCAATTTGAAGAAGCAGAAGATGATATTTGAGAAGAAATCGCTCTGTGTAGTGGTGCCCCTAGACCCTCCAGAAGGACCGCGCTATACTGAACCGGTCCGTGATTCTGAAAGTGATGATGATTTGGACTAGATTTACAAGATAATGGTGCGAGATCACGATTGGGTGAATTCGACAACAGATGGGTGTATGGCATGGGACCGCGAGAGTTCCTACCTATCAGATTCAGATGAAGAGTTGGAGCATTGGCAGAATTGACTGCATGAAGTATCTACACTACGCTGTAACATGATAACCAAATCATTACACTATGTATCATCAGATGTAACAAATTTTCCCTACTATGATGGTTTAACTGATGTTGATAACTTCTTGGATGCATTCGAAAAAGAAGTTCCAGAGGAGCATCGCTTCCAGGCCTTGGATTGGGCACTGCATGCTACACTTGTGAGATGGTGGGGCATGCACAAGGAGAATTTTGATGATTGGCACATGTATAGAAAAATGATGAGAGTGCAGTTTGGTCACCCACAAGTGCGGCTAACAGAAAAATATAACGGGAGGAATGACCTGCTCGACCATTTGGCCAAATGGACTAAAGTGTATGGAGCAGAGCCTCAGCCAGAGTGGTTACATTTGTTTTGTCATACCTTGGATGTTATACCGATGAATTGGTACTTGGAGACAGAGCTTCGCCATGGCATCGAAGAATGGGATGTTTTGTGCCAAGGATTTTTTATGACGTTCAGCTTTAAGGATGGGTTTGAATGTATTGATGGAGCATTACAGGAGGTCAAGGCAGCGTTGTTTAGGATACCACGAGATCCTCTAGATTTGATTCAACCTAATTGGACTGCCCAGCTAAGCCATGTGCTAGAGTGCTACAATGTGAGAGCAGAAGAAGAAGGCGAAGGCCCAAGGAAGATTAATATTTCAGAGACTGAAGGTCACCGTGAAGTTGAAGGACTGTAACTAGAGAATCCAGACATCACCAAGCCACTCAAAACTAGACAGGTGAACATTGGCATAGGTAGAGCCGAATTTTGCAAAGATTAGGGACTACTGGGATGACACAAAAATAGATAAGGTCGCCGAATTTCCCCGCAAATATCAGGATTTGTTCCCTACGAAGTTCTCAGATCTGAAAGGGATAACAGGGGACTTGGGTGTCATGAATACCACTCTAAAACCAGAAGCGAAGCCAGTTAAGCAAAGGCCTTACCACCTCAACCCAAAGTATAAGAAAAGGGTTCGCTTGGAGTTGGATAAAATGTTTGCAGTAGGCATCATTGAACGAAGAGTCTAATTGGGTAAGCCTTGTTAGTGTCAGTATCTGCATACTTCCATTAGGGATTAAATTTCTCTTTTCATTTTCATTTTAGGGGTCCCATACTGAAATTTTTACATCATTTCATTAGGTCATGTCAAGTTGATCCACTGATGGTTGTCTTCTCCTCAAAAAATATAATTTCTACCTCATAAATTACACTTGTTGACCCATCTTCAGGTTGTATTCAGTCATGGTTTCATGGTCAAAATACAATCATGTTTTCATTAGGTCTTAGGGCATGTTTTCATTAGGTCTTAGGGTTTCATTTCCAAGGTCAAAGGCTTGATTTAAAGGTGTAAATAAAGGGCAGCAAGGGTATGAGGATGATAAATAAATCAAGAATGATTGCTAGTAAGTCATAGTCATGGTACAATTATCTTTTAAACTAATGTAATTTTCACCTCAAAAATCATGTTTTTGGGGTGAAAACAGAGTATTTTGAGTTAATTTATATTTTTATGTAATTTAAGTCACTTTATGTAATAAATGATCCCAGCTGCACAAGGGCATCTCTCCTTGCTACAAGACAATGAACCACTGCAAAAATTAGTTCAAATTGAGCATCATCCACCTGAAAAGGAACAATGAAGAAAAGGCATTAAAATAGAGATTTGAAAAAGGTCAAGAAACATTAGAAAGTGGGTTTTTCTAATGAAAAATCAAAATCTACTCCTATATAAGGTGTCACATTTCATTTTCAAACTCATCATTCTCATTTGGCAAAGAAGGAGTCAAAAGGTGAAGAAAAGAGGAGAAGTTGAGTGAGTTTTGGGCCAAGGAGAAGTGGCACTGTGCTTAGGGAGGTTGGCGTTGCGCGTTTGGGGCAGTGGAGGTGGCGCTGCACGTTCAGGTCAGAGCACTGCGCGTACAAGCTGAGAGCTATGCGTAGGGAGATTCTGGCAATGTAAAAAACCACTGTGTTGCGTGTTCAGGAGGGCGTTGTGTGCCTGTAGTAGGCATTGTGCGTTGAGCTAGTAAGGGCCAAAAAGCATCCAACTACCTTAAAACATCAAAAATCACCCTCTCTTCCCTCAAGCAAGTAAGTTTCGTCAGTGTACTCCATCATTGGTTTGCAATTGAAGTTTTTAAAGGTAATTTACAATGGCAAAAGTGAAACCCTAGATTCTTCCTTAATTATACCCTAGAAACCCTAACCTCCATTATTTCTCCCATCACCTATCACTAAAGCCCTGAGCCCCTCCCCTATATCACTCCATAACATTTTATATTCCTTTCTCCTTCATCCCACAAGATATACTTCAAAGAGGACCCAAGCCCCTCTCCCTCATTTTCATGATTCATACCCTCCCATTCATTTCCTAGCCCACCAAATACCTCACAAGGTCATCTATTCCTAATCACTCTTGCTCATTCCCTTCATCCTTTTTCTAGGAGTGCACTACCTCAAAATTTGCAAACATGGACAAAGGAGACAGAGACTATGAGGAGGTGGAAAACACTGGCAGTGACAGTTCAGCAGATAGACCTAGGCATCAGAGAAAACCACACAAGGGAGGCATAATTATCAAGGAAGAGATATCAAACCTCGGAGAGTTGCAGGCCTCTCATTTGGTTGTCACTTTTTTCAGGCATCTAAGGTGCTATGAGTTCTGTGAGCAAGTAGAGAGAGTTCAACACCACCTTGAGCTCACTAGGATTTTTGTAGCCAATCTTCGGGACAACAAGGTGACTCTTGCTGGGGTGACATTTACAGTTTCACCCTCCATTATTGCGGATGCAACAAGGATTCCAAATATAGGGGAGAAGTGGTACAAGGCACAGGATCTAGATGAAATCTATTATGAGCCTTACATAAAACCTAGGTACAGAAATGAAGCAAAAAGGCTTTTTCCTTTCAGGTTCCTTGAAGACAAGTATGCCCCCATGATGAACATCATCATGAAATATTTCACTTGTGAGGGAAACTTTTCCAGACTGTACACCTATCAGATCAGGCTTCTCATGCATTTTACCAGGGTGAGGATGTTAAAGCTCCCTTATTTCTTGTTCAGGAATATTGAGAAGATGACCCACTTTGTACAGAAAAGGCCATACCCTAAGCAGATGAGTAGTCTTTATCATTATTCCCTGATAAAGATGATTGTGCTTCATCATTTTAACCTCCTCAACATGTCCTGGGAGACATTTATTACTCATGACATCTTCAGGGGTCCTCAAATCCTCCACCAGTGTCCCATGATCTTCCCCCTGCATCTTTTATTTCCCTTTGTGCCATTTTACTGTGTTTTCACTGTGTTCATGGATTTTTTCTCATGGAGGATGTTTTACTACTGTAAATTATGACGTGGCTTGTAAATATGATGGATAATTAATAGTAGAGGGTAGATTCATTATATTAAAAGTCATTTTGAGCACAAATGAATCAGTTTCCTCACTTTTAGAGGCAAGTTGTTAGGATGCCTAGATTCCAGTTTCTTGTTCAGTGTTGGTTAGATTAGCTCCTCATCTTAGGGATTCGACCCCTGAGGATGGGAGGAGGTTGAAACAATGCCTATATATTCTTCTTCTTTCTCATTGTAAAGGGTTGGA
This sequence comes from Pinus tabuliformis, assembly GCA_031772625.1. Classification (NCBI taxonomy): domain Eukaryota; kingdom Viridiplantae; phylum Streptophyta; class Pinopsida; order Pinales; family Pinaceae; genus Pinus; species Pinus tabuliformis. Next base: position 1,389,988,743 of record CM062819.1, on the reverse strand, counting down.
CTCAGCTGGATGCTTATGCCTTGATTGTACATCATTTTGTAGCAGTTTAGCAGGAGATTAATAAAAATTGCAGCTATTTCTTTGGGATCCATGTGGTATGAAGTTTAGTTCAGTTTCTTCTCTTGTGATCATATGTTAGAATGTTTTGTGTACTTCATTAATCATTTCATTTCTTCTAAGTGAATGTTTTCAAGTTGATAGGCAAAATTCATAACGTCACTGCTCTGCTTTGGGGAAATATTCACCATTATATGTTTTCTACAGTCTCAGAAGGATCCATGGTAATCACATGCTCTTCCTAGCTTCTCACCAGTCTTAAAATACCTCATCCATCAAGCCCTAGAGTGCTAACATTATGCCTACCTTGCCCCATTGAACACCCTGCAATTTTGACCTAATTCCCTAGCCCTAACTGTCTGGCTCCTCCTGATCCAGCAAAACCCCTTTAAAATCAAATCAAATCCTGTGCTACTATACCTAGCCTTATATCCTTTTCCTGATCCAGTCATCTTGGCTGAGATCCTTACGGAGAGAACCCTCTCCCAGCCTAGTAGGGCTAGCTACTTGGCTAAGCATGGTTTGTGGTTATCCTGGAATTGCCTTCCTTCATCTTGAGGTTCAATCCAGGTGATAACAAGCCCCATGGTAGCTCTCACAAACCAATTCAGCCTCCAGGAAAGAAGACGGGCACGTAGTACATCATCACCATGACTGAGTATTTAACCAAATGGGTGGAGGTGCAGCCTATGAAGGATTGTACAAGCGCAATAGCAGAAAAATTCATCTTTGAGTATGTGTTGACGAGGTTTGGTTGTCTGAAAATTTTGATGAGCGATCACAGTACCCATTTTCTTAATGAGATGATCAACGCTTTGATAGAGGAATTTCAGGTTTACCATCAAAAGAGTACACCATATCACCCGAAGGCTAATGGAATGATAGAAGCATTTAATAAGATACTAGAAAGCGCGCTGATGAAGGTTTTTAATGGACAAAGAAATGACTGGGATGTGCGCATCCCCGTAGTGCTATGGGCTTACCGAATGATTTGTAAGAAGTTGACTGGACAAATGACTTTCAGGCTGGTTTATGGTGTTGAATCTATGATTCCAATGGAATACATTGTACCTAGTCTGTGCATAGCAGCATTCGTAGGAATGGCAGATCACGGAGCCTTGGAAGAACGGCTTGCACAGCTAACAGAACTAGAAGAAGATATGTTTTTCACTGGATTCCACCAGCATGTTCAAAAGGAGTGTGAAAAGGCATGGCACGATCGGCACATCAAATTGCACACCTTCAAGGTAAATGATTTAGTGTTATTATATGACAACAAGTTTGATAAATTTCAGATGCATTGGCTGGGGCCCTATGTCATCAAGGAGATTACCGATGGTGGAGCAGTTCAATTGGTGAAGTTGAATGGAGGGCCATTCCCAGGGAAGGTGAATCGCAGCTGATTGAATCCATACATCGAGGATCTGGCCAGATGACTATATGGTGGAAGCACAGTCTTAGCACTCCAGGAAGCTGAGAGGAGGCACAGGACTATAAAGTACACTGCGCGAGTTGTAGAGCTGTGCAGTTGGGGTACTGTGCAGAATGGAGGATTGTCACAGTGTCAACAGAAGCGTGATGGGTGTTGCACTATTGAAAGAGAGACTGCGCAGGGTAGCTGGAAACTGACCGTTATGGTCACTGTTCATGGCTTGACAGTGGGAAAATGGCTAAATGGCACGGGGGTCAGCAATTAAGTCAGGCTTTAAGAGAAGATCTTTGAAAATTTACTGCCACTCTAACATTTATGAACAGATTTTGGGGGGAACGGTCAAATTCAAATTTGAAATTGCTTATAAATTATAGATGGACAACCAATGAAAAACATTTGGCATTTTGAGAATTGAGGTGTTGAGCTATGAGGCGCACATGAACTTTGAATATTTCGAGGCTTTGGTAGCAAGTTCAGTGTTTGAGAAATTGTCAAAGGAAACTCAGGAGCTTTTAACTGGCATTATGTTGGCACCTGTGGAGACTGCAAGTGTTGGAGAAGTGATGGCAGCTGAGGGAGATGCCCCAAAGGTAGCGAGTGTGTTGGCATTATGATGCATGTGTTGTACTTGATGGCAAACAACTCATAGAAGATAAACTCACTTATATATATCTAGATGAATCTACGGAAGAGATATCAGATGACAATTCTCAGTATGACAAGTCCAAAGGGGGAGATTGTTGGCATTATGAGACAAGTGTTGTCCTTGATGGCAAATCACACAAATGATAAATTATAGTGCAGCAAATTTATTTGATAAATTATAGTGCAACAAAGTTTCCTTCATATAGAGAAAAGTTCACGCAATTTTATGCAGAGAAAAGTTTATTCCATGTAGAGAAACGTTCACGCACTTTTATGCAGAGAAAAGTTTATTCCATGTAGAGAAACGTTCACGCACTTTTATGCAGAGAAAAGTTTATTCCATGTATAGAAAAGTTCACGCACTTTTATGCAGAGAAAAGTTTATTTCATGTAGAGAAAAGTTCACGCACTTTTATGCAGAGAAGAGTTTATTTCATGTAGAGAAATGTTCACGCACTTTTATGCAGAGAAAAGTTTATTTCATGTAGAGAAAAGTTTAAGCACTTTCATGCAGAGAAAAGTTCCCTTCATGCAAGAGAAAAGTTCACACACTTTCATGGTTGGTTCATGGTATTAGTTCGACAGTTTTTGATCCTATGGTTTTGGTCCGTGGTATTGCATCCAAAAGTGTTGATCTCACGCACTTTCATGGTTGGTTCATGGTATTAGTCCGACAGTTTTTGATCCTATGGTTTTGGTCTGTGGTACTGCATCCAAAAGTATTGATCTCACGCACTTTCATGGTTGGTTCATGGTATTAGTCCAACAGTTTTTTGATCCTATGGTTTTGGACCGTGGTATTGAGAAAGGACTAAGGCTATAAAAGAGGAAGGAGATCATTTGGCAAAGTATCATCGAATGAACTGAATATCTAATAAGTGCTAGATCTGGAATATTTGTGATTGGGTTATGTTGCAGATCTGGATCTGAATGAAGGAGGAACCTTAGCGCATAAAGAAGGATAAGTTCTATTGATGGGTCATAATCTTTATGCTTGAATAATAGTATCTTTGTATGATTTTGATCTGTTATATGAGGCGCATGCTTGATCTATAAATCTGACAATCTGGGTTAATTAGTGTCTGAATATTTGAAAGAAGGAATTATCCTTTATAGATCTGCACGCAGGTTTCAGGTTGTTGAAGTAGCATATATCTTTAAATTATGATCTAGCTGCCTCTGTCTATTGCTGCAGTATTCTGGGTTCAGAATTTGGTGGTTACTATTACTGTGTTCTGGGTACAGCTGTCAGAGAAGTGTTTACTTGATTCAGTGCTAATTGGGAAAAGGAGATTGTTTGATGCAGATATACTTGATGATTGATTGATGATCATGGATCCAGTTTGAAAATTTATGAAAAGTGGTCCTTGAAAGAAAAGAAGTAGGGGGTTGTAACTCCCTACCAGGAGAGAGAGTTGTAGCTCTCTGCAGGTTGCAGCCTGCGTACTGGTAAAGGACTGCACTAGTACAAAATCATTGTAAAAGGAGTTTCTAATTGAAAGAAGATAGAGACATATTGCAGCAGGTGGTTTTCACCGACATTGGGTTTCCACCTTATATCTGGTGTTCTTTGGTGTGACTATCTGTTTTTCTTGTTCATGCTCATTATTTTATGGTACTGACATACAATAATTCAAAGTATAAATATATTGAAAAAGAATTAGATAATACTGATTCACCCCCCCTCTCAGTATTATTTCCAACAATTGGTATCAGAGCAGGTCCTTCTGAAGGAGCTTGATCGCTTGAAGGAAGATCTATCATCATGAGCAACTACGAGAGGGAAGCATCAATCAGGCCACCGATTTTTGATGGGACAAACTTCGTGTATTGGAAGGTAAGAGTTACTGCCTATCTTCAATCTTTGGGTACAGAAGTCTGGGACATCGTAGAAACAGGGTATACTTTTCCATCAACTACTCCTACAGATCCAGCTGAGAAGAAGAAATATGAAACAAATGCAAAGGCAGTCAATACTCTTCTAGGATGTCTATTTCAATCATAATTTGTGAAAGTTATGCAGTATAAATCCGCAAAAGAAATATGGGACAAGATTGTTCTGAGCTATGAAGGAGATGATAAGGTAAAACGTGCAAAACTTCAAACCCTCAGGATTCAATATGAAAATCTCAAGATGTATAATGATGAAAGTGTGGCTAACTATTTTCTTCGTGTGGATGAGATTGTTAATTGTATGAAAAATTTGGGTGAAGAAATAAAAGAGGTTGTTGTGGTTGAAAAAGTTCTAAGATCTTTGTCACCTAGGTTTGAATCTAAAGTTTCTGCTATAGAAGAAAAGGAGAATCTACAACATATTAAAATGTCACAACTACATGGAATTCTAACTCCTTATGAAATGAGAAAAGGAGGTCCATCTGACTGGAAAGAAGCTGCCTTCAAGGCTTCAGGTAAAGGAGAGTACTATGAATCAAGACATGGGTCAGAAGAAGAAGAAGAATCAAATTTTGTCAGAAATCTTCAACGGGGTGCTGGACGGTTCAGAGGTAAGTTACCCTTCAAATGCTTTGCTTGTGGAAGAGTAGGTCACTATGCTGCCAAATGTCCTCATAAGGATAAGATCGACAAGGGAAAGGAACCTATTAGATGGAACAAGAAACAGAATGCAAATAAGAAAAGCTACTACACTCATGAAGACAGTGATGGTCTATCAAATAGTGATGAAGATGAACGAGGTAATGACTATAAAATTTTAATGGCCTTTGAAGATGATGATTACATGGATGCTATAGATGTGGATAGTTTTTATGAAGAGATTTCTAGACTCAAGACATGTATAGAAGAAAAGAATGTGATCATTGATACTCTACAATTTCAAATTGATGAAAAAGAAAAATTTCTTGAAAAGTTAGAATGTGAAATTGTTGGCCTTAGAAAAGAAATTGAGAAAACAAAGACTATTAATCTTAAGTTTGTCAAAGGATCTGAAACTCTGGATGAGATCATCAATGTACAGCGTTCTCTGCTAAACAAGACAGGTCTGGGGTATAATGGAGAAACATCTCAAGCATCCACCTCAAAGAGTTATCTTGATGCAGCAATAAGGAATGAGCAAAAGCACAATGGAGATCACCAGGTAAAGCAGGGACAAATTACATCAAGAACTAACAAAGACTACCAGGTAAACCAGAGGCAATCTGTCTTAAGGGTGAACAAAAGCTACAACCAGCCACAGGTAAAATCTTCTCAATTTGCTTCAAGAATGGATGACAATAAGATTTACAATCATTTGGGTTGTAGATTTGATAACCGCAGAAGTTTCTTCAATGGCCAATGTTTCTCTTGCCATAACTTTGGTCACAAAGCAGTTCAATGTGTTGCATATAAAACAATCATGACTAGAGAAGCTCAAAAACAAAGAAGTATGACTGGGATTACAAAAAGGACCTATAACAACTTTTCGGCTCTTGAAAATGAAATTGAATGTTCTATTTGTAATAACTTCGGTCATGAAGATTCTGAATGCAGGATCAGATTTCAGCAGACAAAGGAACAAGCCTCAAGCACCAGAACATGGAGAATAAAGGAACCATAATCAGAAAGATGTGGGATAGCCTTTTATGCAGAAGGACAGGAAAATCTATGGTACATCGACAGTGGATGTTTGAAGCATATGACAGGTGATAAAGAAAAACTTGAATCATATTCTTCTTTGGAAAAGGGAAAGAAAGTTTATTTGGAAATGATACTCCAGCAGCTATAAAAGGAAAAGGCACAGATCAGTTAAAAGAAAAGGTCAAAGCTGGAAATGTTTTTTATGTTGATGGCTTGAAGCATAACCTTCTGAGTGTCAGTCAGATGTGCGATCAAGGAACCGAGGTAATATTTCGATCAAATGGATGTAGCGTTCGTGATCTTGATACAGGGAAAACAGTGATCAAAGGTAGAAGAACTCCAAATAATCTATACATATTTGAAGAAGGACAACAACAATGCTATTTGGGCAAGGATGATGAACATTAGTTATGGCACCGGAGGTTGGGGCATCTAAGCTTTTCACAAATAAGGAAGGCATGAAAATATCAGGCAGTTCGTGGTCTTCCAGATATCAAAATTCCAGACAACACTATATGCAAATCATGTCAGTTTGGTAAGCAAACCAGAACCAACTTCCCGGAGAAGGAAGGATCAGCCAGCAGGCCTCTTGAACTAGTCCATACAGATGTATGTGGTCCTTTCAGGACGAGGTCACCTCGAGGAGAAGAATACTTGATATTATTGATTGACGATTTCTCTAGGTTTGTTTGGTTCGGACTTTTGAAGCACAAAGACGAAGCATTCGAAAAATTTAAATCCTTCAAAGCCTTGGTTGAAAATGAATCAGGTTACAAAATTAAGTGCCTCAGGTCCGATAGAGGTGGGAAGTTTACCTCAAATGAATTTTTCAATTTCTGTGAAGAACATGGGATAAGAAGGGAATTCTCTACAGCTAGAACTCCTCAGCAAAATGGAGTGGTGGAAAGGATGAACAGAACATTCCAACAAATGGCCCGTGCTATGCTTGATGAGTCCGGAACTCCCGCAACTTTCTGGGGTGAAGCTGCATATGCTGCGGTTGTTATTCTCAATAAAACAAATGTCCGAGTGAACAGCACTCAAACTCCTCATGAACTCTGGTATGGTGAGACTCCTTCGGTAAAACACTTCAAAATCTTTGGGAGCAAATGCTATATTAAGAATACTGATGAGCAACTTGGCAAAATTGAACCTAGAGCAGATGAAGGCATTCTTCTTGGTTATTCTCCACACAGCAAAGCATATAAGTGTTACAATAAAAGACTTGGAAGAATTGTTGACAGCATTGATGTAGTGGTTGATGAAAAAGGATACATTCCTAGGAAAGTAAATCATGAAAATATTGAAGAAGATGAAGACTACCCTCAAAGACAGAATGATGAAGAAGAAGAACCTCAAGAAGCACCAGAGGAACAGATAAGGGTAGAAGAGAAGACTCCATCTAGGTACGTTCAGAAGAATCATCCAGAATCTCAGATTTTGGGGCAAAAAGAAGCAGGTGTACAAACAAGAAGAACAATTGCAGAAGCTTCAAGCTATTTGGCATTACTCTCATCCACTGAACCACAAAATGTAAAAGAGGCATGCAAAGATGAATGTTGGGTCAAAGCAATGGATGAATAACTTGAGCAAATCGAAAAGAACAACAGTTGGGGGTTGGTTCCTAGACCAAAGGATAAGAATGTTATAGGGACAAAATGGGTCTTCAAAAATAAGTTGAATGAAAATGGGGAAGTAATTAGAAACAAGGCCAAACTTGTTTGTAAAGGGTATGCGCAGCAAGAAGGAATAGATTTTGAAGAAACTTTTGCTCCTGTTGCAAGACTTGAGGCCATCTGAATGTTCCTTGCTCTCTCAAGCTTTCAAAAGTTCAAATTATTTCAAATGGACATGAAATCAGCCTTTCTGAATGGAGACTTAGAAGAAGAAGTATACATTGAGCAGCGAGATGGTTTCATTCTTGGAAATGATCCAAATCTTGTATGCAGATTGAAAAAGGCTCTCTATGGTCTTAAACAAGCTCCAAGGGCTTGGTACTATCGTTTGGACAAATATCTTCATCAACAAGGTTTTTCAAAAGGATCAGCAGATAGCAATCTTTATATAAAAATTGAAAATGACAAATTGCTAATACTTTTTGTGTATGTAGATGACATTATCTTTGGCAGCAATGAAGAATCTATGAGTCAAAGCTTTGCCTTGGTGATGAAGAAAGAATTCGAAATGTGCTCGCTTGGAGAATTGACATATTTTCTTGGTTTGCAAATCCAACAAAATGAAGGAGGGATCTTCTTGTCTCAAACCAAGTATCTCAAGCAGATTTTGAAGAAATATGGCATGGAAGATGCAAAACCAGTATGTACACCCATGGTCACAGGATGTAGCCTCAGTGCAAATGATGAATCAGCAGCAGTACATCAACCAACCTACAGATCTATGATTGGAAGTCTACTTTATTTGACAGGTACCCGACCAGACATCATGCATGCAGTGGGAATAGTTGGAAGATTTCAAGCAAATCCAAAGGAAACTCATCTTTAGGCAGTAAAGAGAATCTTCAAATATCTTCAAGGGACTCAAAATTATGGCTTATGGTATCCTAGAGATACAGATCTCACACTTCATGCTTATACTGATGCAGATTAGGCCGGAAGCGTGGATGACAGGAAGAGCACAAGTGGTGGTGCATTCTTTATGGGTTCCAGATTAGTATCTTGGTTCAGCAAGAAATAGAGTTCGATTGCCTTGTCTACAGCTGAAGCAGAATATGTTGCTGTTGCATCTTGCTGCACTCAACTCCTTTGGATGATGCAGACCCTGCAGGATTTTCAAATCACTTGTACACCACCTATCTCCATCTTATCTGATAATACAAGTGCAATCAGCATTTCAAAGAACCCAGTCATGCACTCAAAAACCAAGCACATACCAATCAAGTATCACTTTCTCCGGGAACAAGTGCTTGAACAAAAGGTCAAGTTGGAGTATGTTCCTTCTAAGGAACAGGTTGCTGATATACTCACCAAACCATTGCCTAGGGAGACCTTTGAATACCTCAGGCAAAAGCTGGGGGTTGTTTATGTATCATCTTGTTGTTGAATCTCTTCTGATTGTTGGTTGTATGCAAGGTTCATTTGAAGTATATGCGTACATTGGTCGAAGATCGAATGGCACAGGTTCAGGGGGAGCATATCATGCATTGTTGGCATTATGGAGGAAGTACAGAAGGAGATCATGGATGCTGGTCTAAATATTGCTGTAATACGTCTCTATCTCTTTCATGATGTATAAGTCTTGGTTCTTCTTGAAGAACATCTTTTGCAGATCTTTCCTACAGTCAGGGGGAGCATGAACAACACAATTCAGAAAGAGCAGAGCTTTCAGCATGTAGCATGAACAGATTGGTACACCTTGGCATATACAAAGGGGGAGCTCATTCACAGATTTCAACAGGTACACAGTTGGTTCGCCCTTTGCCCTTGATGTCAAAGGGGGAGAGTGATTTGGTATTGTTGCCATCAAGTCCAAAGGGGGAGATTGTTGGCATTATGATGCATGTGTTGTACTTGATGGCAAACAACTCATAGAAGATCAACTCACTTATATATATCTAGATGAATCTACGGAAGAGATATCAGATGACAATTCTCAGTATGACAAGTCCAAAGGGGGAGATTGTTGGCATTATGAGACAAGTTTTGTCCTTGATGGAAAATCACACAAATGATATATTATAGTGCAGCAAATTTATTTGATAAATTATAGTGCAACAAATTTTCCTTCATATAGAGAAAAGTTCACGCACTTTTATGCAGAGAAAAGTTTATTCCATGTAGAGAAAATTTCACACACTTTTATGCAGAGAAACGTTTATTCCATGTAGAGAAAAGTTCATGCACTTTTATGCAGAGAAAAGTTTATTCCATGTAAAGAAAAGTTCACGCACTTTTATGCAGAGAAACGTTTATTTCACGTAGAGAAAAGTTCATGCACTTTTATGCAGAGAAGAGTTTATTTCATGTAGAGAAATGTTCACGCACTTTTATGCAGAGAAAAGTTTATTTCATGTAGAGAAAATTTTACGCACTTTCATGCAGAGAAAAGTTCCCTTCATGCAAGAGAAAAGTTCACACACTTTCATGGTTGGTTCATGGTATTAGTTCGACAGTTTTTGATCCTATGGTTTTGGTCCATGGTATTCCATCCAAAAGTGTTGATCTCACGCACTTTCATGGTTGGTTCATGGTATTAGTCCGACAGTTTTTGATCCTATGGTTTTGGTCTGTGGTATTGCATCCAAAAGTATTGATCTCACGCACTTTCATGGTTGGTTCATGGTATTAGTCCAACAATTTTTTGATCCTATGGTTTTGGACCGTGGTATTGAGAAAGGACTAAGGCTATAAAAGAGGAAGGAGATCATTTGGCAAAGTATCATCGAATGAATTGAATATCTAATAAGTGCTAGATCTGAAATATTTGTGATTGGGTTATGTTGCAGATCTGGATCTGAATGAAGGAGGAACCTTAGCGCATAAAGAAGGATAAGTTCTATTGATGGGTCATAATCTTTATGCTTGAATAATAGTATCTTTGTATGATTTTGATTTGTTATATGAGGCGCATGCTTGATCTATAAATCTGACAATCTGGGTTAATTAGTGTCTGAATATTTGAAAGAAGGAATTATCCTTTATAGATCTGCACACAGGTTTCAGGTTGTTGAAGTAGCGTGTATATTTAAATTATGATCTAGCTGCCTCTGTCTATTGCTTCAGTATTCTGGGTTCAGAATTTGGTGTGTGGTTACTGTTACTGTGTTCTGGGTACAACTGTCAGAGAAGTGTTTACTTGATTCAGTGCTAATTGGGAAAAGGAGATTGTTTGATGCAGATATACTTGATGATTGATTGATGATCATGGATCCAGTTTGAAAATTTATGAAAAGTGGTCCTTGAAAGAAAAGAAGTAGGGGGTTGTAACTCCCTACCAGGAGAGAGAGTTGTAGCTCTCTGCAGGTTGCAACCTGCGTACTAGTAAAGGACTGCACCAGTACAAAATCATTGTAAAAGGAGTTTCTAATTGAAAGAAGATAGAGACATATTGCAGTAGGTGGTTTTCACCCACATTGGGTTTCCACCTTATATCTGGTGTTCTTTGGTGTGACTATCTGTTTTCTTGTTCATGCTCATTATTTTATGGTACTGACATACAATAATTCAAAGTATAAATATATTGAAAAAGAATTAGATAATACTGATTCATCCCCCCTCTCAGTATTATTTCCAACAATTGGTATCAGAGCAGGTCCTTCTGAAGGAGCTTGATCGCTTGAAGGAAGATCTATCATCATGAGCAACTACGAGAGGGAAGCATCAGTCAGGCCACCAATTTTTTATGGGACAAACTTCGTGTATTGGAAGGTAAGAGTTACTTCCTATCTTCAATCTTTGGGTACAGAAGTCTGGGACATCGTAGAAACAGGGTATACTTTTCCATCAGCTACTCCTACAGATCCAGCTGAGAAGAAGAAATATGAAACAAATGCAAAGGCAGTCAATACTCTTCTAGGATGTCTATCTCAATCAGAATTTGTGAAAGTTATGCAGTATAAATCCGCAAAACAAATATGGGACAAGATTGTTCTGAGCTATGAAGGAGATGATCAAGTAAAACGTGCAAAAATTCAAACCCTCAGGATTCAATATGAAAATCTCAAGATGTATAATGATGAAAGTGTGGCTAACTATTTTCTTCGTGTGGATGAGATTGTTAATTGTATGAAAAATTTGGGTGAAGAAATAAAAGAGGCTGTTGTGGTTGAAAAAGTTCTAAGATCTTTGTCACCTAAGTTTGAATCTAAAGTTTCTGCTATAGAAGAAAAGGAGAATCTACAACATCTTAAAATGTCACAACTACATGGAATTCTAACTGCTTATGAAATGAGAAAAGGAGGTCCATCTGACAGGAAAGAAGCTGCCTTCAAGGCTTCAGGTAAAGGAGAGTACTATGAATCAGGACATGGGTCAGAAGAAGAAGAAGAATCAAATTTTGTCAAAAATCTTCAACGGGGTGCTGGACGGTTCAGAGGTAAGTTACCCTTCAAATGCTTTGCTTGTGGAAGAGTAGGTCACTATGCTGCCAAATGTCCTCATAAGGATAAGATCGACAAGGGAAAGGAACCTATTAGATGGAACAAGAAACAGAATGCAAATAAGAAAAGCTACTACACTCATGAAGACAGTGATGGTCTATCAAATAATGATGAAGATGAACGAGGTAATGACTATAAAATTTTAATGGCCTTTGAAGATGATGATTACATGGATGCTATAGATGTGGATAGTTTTTATGAAGAGATTTCTAGACTCAAGACATGTATAGAAGAAAAGAATGTGATCATTGATACTCTACAATTTCAAATTGATGAAAAAGAAAAATTTCTTGAAAAGTTAGAATGTGAAATTGTTGGCCTTAGAAAAGAAATTGAGAAAACAAAGACTATTAATCTTAAGTTTGTCAAAGGATCTGAAACTCTGGATGAGATCATCAATGTACAGCATTCTCTGCTAAACAAGACAGGTCTGGGGTATAATGGAGAAACATCTCAAGCATCCACCTCAAAGAGTTATCTTGATGCAGCAATAAGGAATGAGCAAAAGCACAATGGAGATCACCAGGTAAAGCAGGGACAAATTACATCAAGAACTAACAAAGACTACCAGGTAAACCAGAGGCAATCTGTCTTAAGGGTGAACAAAAGCTACAACCAGCCACAGGTAAAATCTTCTCAATTTGCTTCAAGAATGGATGACAATAAGATTTACAATCATTTGGGTTGTAGATTTGATAACCGCAGAAGTTTCTTCAATGGCCAATGTTTCTCTTGCCATAACTTTGGTCACAAAGCAGTTCAATGTGTTGCATATAAAACAATCATGACTAGAGAAGCTCAAAAACAAAGAAGTATGACTGGGATTACAAAAAGGACCTATAACAACTTTTCGGCTCTTGAAAATGAAATTGAATGTTCTATTTGTAATAACTTCGGTCATGAAGATTCTGAATGCAGGATCAGATTTCAGCAGACAAAGGAACAAGCCTCAAGCACCAGAACATGGAGAATAAAGGAACCATAATCCGAAAGATGTGGGATAGCCTTTTATGCAGAAGGACAGGAAAATCTATGGTACATCGACAGTGGATGTTTGAAGCATATGACAGGTGATAAAGAAAAACTTGAATCATATTCTTCTTTGGAAAAGGGAAAGAAAGTTTATTTGGAAATGATACTCCAGCAGCTATAAAAGGAAAAGGCACAGATCAGTTAAAAGAAAAGGTCAAAGCTGGAAATGTTTTTTATGTTGATGGCTTGAAGCATAACCTTCTGAGTGTCAGTCAGATGTGCGATCAAGGAACCGAGGTAATATTTCGATCAAATGGATGTAGCGTTCGTGATCTTGATACAGGGAAAACAGTGATCAAAGGTAGAAGAAATCCAAATAATCTATACATATTTGAAGAAGGACAACAACAATGCTATCTGGGCAAGGATGATGAACATTATTTATGGCACCGGAGGTTGGGGCATCTAAGCTTTTCACAAATAAGGAAGGCATGCAAATATCAGGCAGTTCGTGGTCTTCCAGATATCAAAATTCCAGACAACACTATATGCAAATCATGTCAGTTTGGTAAGCAAACCAGAACCAACTTCCCGGAGAAGGAAGGATCAGCCAGCAGGCCTCTTGAACTAGTCCATACAGATGTATGTGGTCCTTTCAGGACGAGGTCACCTCGAGGAGAAGAATACTTGATATTATTGATTGACGATTTCTCTAGGTTTGTTTGGTTCGGACTTTTGAAGCACAAAGACGAAGCATTCGAAAAATTTAAATCCTTCAAAGCCTTGGTTGAAAATGAATCAGGTTACAAAATTAAGTGCCTCAGGTCCGATAGAGGTGGGAAGTTTACCTCAAATGAATTTTTCGATTTCTGTGAAGAACATGGGATAAGAAGGGAATTCTCTACAGCTAGAACTCCTCAGCAAAATGGAGTGGTGGAAAGGATGAACAGAACATTCCAACAAATGGCCCGTGCTATGCTTGATGAGTCCGGAACTCCCGCAACTTTCTGGGGTGAAGCTGCATATGCTGCGGTTGTTATTCTCAATAAAACAAATGTCCGAGTGAACAGCACTCAAACTCCTCATGAACTCTGGTATGGTGAGACTCCTTCGGTAAAACACTTCAAAATCTTTGGGAGCAAATGCTATATTAAGAATACTGATGAGCAACTTGGCAAAATTGAACCTAGAGCAGATGAAGGCATTCTTCTTGGTTATTCTCCACACAGCAAAGCATATAAGTGTTACAATAAAAGACTTGGAAGAATTGTTGACAGCATTGATGTAGTGGTTGATGAAAAAGGATACATTCCTAGGAAAGTAAATCATGAAAATATTGAAGAAGATGAAGACTACCCTCAAAGACAGAATGATGAAGAAGAAGAACCTCAAGAAGCACCAGAGGAACAAATAAGGGTAGAAGAGAAGACTCCATCTAGGTACGTTCAGAAGAATCATCCAGAATCTCAGATTTTGGGGCAAAAAGAAGCAGGTGTACAAACAAGAAGAACAATTGCAGAAGCTTCAAGCTATTTGGCATTACTCTCATCCACTGAACCACAAAATGTAAAAGAGGCATGCAAAGATGAATGTTGGGTCAAAGCAATGGATGAATAACTTGAGCAAATCGAAAAGAACAACAGTTGGGGGTTGGTTCCTAGACCAAAGGATAAGAATGTTATAGGGACAAAATGGGTCTTCAAAAATAAGTTGAATGAAAATGGGGAAGTAATTAGAAACAAGGCCAAACTTGTTTGTAAAGGGTATGCACAGCAAGAAGGAATAGATTTTGAAGAAACTTTTGCTCCTGTTGCAAGACTTGAGGCCATCTGAATGTTCCTTGCTCTCTCAAGCTTTCAAAAGTTCAAATTATTTCAAATGGACATGAAATCAGCCTTTCTGAATGGAGACTTAGAAGAAGAAGTATACATTGAGCAGCGAGATGGTTTCATTCTTGGAAATGATCCAAATCTTGTATGCAGATTGAAAAAGGCTCTCTATGGTCTTAAACAAGCTCCAAGGGCTTGGTACTATCGTTTGGACAAATATCTTCATCAACAAGGTTTTTCAAAAGGATCAGCAGATAGCAATCTTTATATAAAAATTGAAAATGACAAATTGCTAATACTTTTTGTGTATGTAGATGACATTATCTTTGGCAGCAATGAAGAATCTATGAGTCAAAGCTTTGCCTTGGTGATGAAGAAAGAATTCGAAATGTGCTCGCTTGGAGAATTGACATATTTTCTTGGTTTGCAAATCCAACAAAATGAAGGAGGGATCTTCTTGTCTCAAACCAAGTATCTCAAGCAGATTTTGAAGAAATATGGCATGGAAGATGCAAAACCAGTATGTACACCCATGGTCACAGGATGTAGCCTCAGTGCAAATGATGAATCAGCAGCAGTACATCAACCAACCTACAGATCTATGATTGGAAGTCTACTTTATTTGACAGGTACCCGACCAGACATCATGCATGCAGTGGGAATAGTTGGAAGATTTCAAGCAAATCCAAAGGAAACTCATCTTTAGGCAGTAAAGAGAATCTTCAAATATCTTCAAGGGACTCAAAATTATGGCTTATGGTATCCTAGAGATACAGATCTCACACTTCATGCTTATACTGATGCAGATTAGGCCGGAAGCGTGGATGACAGGAAGAGCACAAGTGGTGGTGCATTCTTTATGGGTTCCAGATTAGTATCTTGGTTCAGCAAGAAACAGAGTTCGATTGCCTTGTCTACAGCTGAAGCAGAATATGTTGCTGTTGCATCTTGCTGCACTCAACTCCTTTGGATGATGCAGACCCTGCAGGATTTTCAAATCACTTGTACACCACCTATCTCCATCTTATCTGATAATACAAGTGCAATCAGCATTTCAAAGAACCCAGTCATGCACTCAAAAACCAAGCACATACCAATCAAGTATCACTTTCTCTGGGAACAAGTGCTTGAACAAAAGGTCAAGTTGGAGTATGTTCCTTCTAAGGAACAGGTTGCTGATATACTCACCAAACCATTGCCTAGGGAGACCTTTGAATACCTCAGGCAAAAGCTGGGGGTTGTTTATGTATCATCTTGTTGTTGAATCTCTTCTGATTGTTGGTTGTACGCAAGGTTCATTTGAAGTATATGCGTACATTGGTCGAAGATCGAATGGCACAGGTTCAGGGGGAGCATATCATGCATTGTTGGCATTATGGAGGAAGTACAGAAGGAGATCATGGATGCTGGTCTAAATATTGCTGTAATACGTCTCTATCTCTTTCATGATGTATAAGTCTTGGTTCTTCTTGAAGAACATCTTTTGCAGATCTTTCCTACAGTCAGGGGGAGCATGAACAACACAATTCAGAAAGAGCAGAGCTTTCAGCATGTAGCATGAACAGATTGGTACACCTTGGCATATACAAAGGGGGAGCTCATTCACAGATTTCAACAGGTACACAGTTGGTTCGCCCTTTGCCCTTGATGTCAAAGGGGGAGAGTGATTTGGTATTGTTGCCATCAAGTCCAAAGGGGGAGATTGTTGGCATTATGATGCATGTGTTGTACTTGATGGCAAACAACTCATAGAAGATCAATCAACTTATATATATCTAGATGAATCTACGGAAGAGATATCAGATGACAATTCTCAGTATGACAAGTCCAAAGGGGGAGATTGTTGGCATTATGAGACAAGTTTTGTCCTTGATGGAAAATCACACAAATGATATATTATAGTGCAGCAAATTTATTTGATAAATTATAGTGCAACAAATTTTCCTTCATATAGAGAAAAGTTCACGCACTTTTATGCAGAGAAAAGTTTATTCCATGTAGAGAAAATTTCACACACTTTTATGCAGAGAAACGTTTATTCCATGTAGAGAAAAGTTCATGCACTTTTATGCAGAGAAAAGTTTATTCCATGTAAAGAAAAGTTCACGCACTTTTATGCAGAGAAACGTTTATTTCACGTAGAGAAAAGTTCATGCACTTTTATGCAGAGAAGAGTTTATTTCATGTAGAGAAATGTTCACGCACTTTTATGCAGAGAAAAGTTTATTTCATGTAGAGAAAATTTTACGCACTTTCATGCAGAGAAAAGTTCCCTTCATGCAAGAGAAAAGTTCACACACTTTCATGGTTGGTTCATGGTATTAGTTCGACAGTTTTTGATCCTATGGTTTTGGTCCATGGTATTGCATCCAAAAGTGTTGATCTCACGCACTTTCATGGTTGGTTCATGGTATTAGTCCGACAGTTTTTGATCCTATGGTTTTGGTCTGTGGTATTGCATCCAAAAGTATTGATCTCACGCACTTTCATGGTTGGTTCATGGTATTAGTCCAACAATTTTTTGATCCTATGGTTTTGGACCGTGGTATTGAGAAAGGACTAAGGCTATAAAAGAGGAAGGAGATCATTTGGCAAAGTATCATCGAATGAATTGAATATCTAATAAGTGCTAGATCTGAAATATTTGTGATTGGGTTATGTTGCAGATCTGGATCTGAATGAAGGAGGGACCTTAGCGCATAAAGAAGGATAAGTTCTATTGATGGGTCATAATCTTTATGCTTGAATAATAGTATCTTTGTATGATTTTGATTTGTTATATGAGGCGCATGCTTGATCTATAAATCTGACAATCTGGGTTAATTAGTGTCTGAATATTTGAAAGAAGGAATTATCCTTTATAGATCTGCACGCAGGTTTCAGGTTGTTGAAGTAGCGTGTATATTTAAATTATGATCTAGCTGCCTCTGTCTATTGCTGCAGTATTCTGGGTTCAGAATTTGGTGTGTGGTTACTGTTACTGTGTTCTGGGTACAACTGTCAGAGAAGTGTTTACTTGATTCAGTGCTAATTGGGAAAAGGAGATTGTTTGATGCAGATATACTTGATGATTGATTGATGATCATGGATCCAGTTTGAAAATTTATGAAAAGTGGTCCTTGAAAGAAAAGAAGTAGGGGGTTGTAACTCCCTACCAGGAGAGAGAGTTGTAGCTCTCTGCAGGTTGCAACCTGCGTACTAGTAAAGGACTGCACCAGTACAAAATCATTGTAAAAGGAGTTTCTAATTGAAAGAAGATAGAGACATATTGCAGTAGGTGGTTTTCACCCACATTGGGTTTCCACCTTATATCTGGTGTTCTTTGGTGTGACTATCTGTTTTTCTTGTTCATGCTCATTATTTTATGGTACTGACATACAATAATTCAAAGTATAAATATATTGAAAAAGAATTAGATAATACTGATTCATCCCCCCTCTCAGTATTATTTCCAACAATTGGTATCAGAGCAGGTCCTTCTGAAGGAGCTTGATCGCTTGAAGGAAGATCTATCATCATGAGCAACTACGAGAGGGAAGCATCAGTCAGGCCACCAATTTTTTATGGGACAAACTTCGTGTATTGGAAGGTAAGAGTTACTTCCTATCTTCAATCTTTGGGTACAGAAGTCTGGGACATCGTAGAAACAGGGTATACTTTTCCATCAGCTACTCCTACAGATCCAGCTGAGAAGAAGAAATATGAAACAAATGCAAAGGCAGTCAATACTCTTCTAGGATGTCTATCTCAATCAGAATTTGTGAAAGTTATGCAGTATAAATCCGCAAAACAAATATGGGACAAGATTGTTCTGAGCTATGAAGGAGATGATCAAGTAAAACGTGCAAAAATTCAAACCCTCAGGATTCAATATGAAAATCTCAAGATGTATAATGATGAAAGTGTGGCTAACTATTTTCTTCGTGTGGATGAGATTGTTAATTGTATGAAAAATTTGGGTGAAGAAATAAAAGAGGCTGTTGTGGTTGAAAAAGTTCTAAGATCTTTGTCACCTAAGTTTGAATCTAAAGTTTCTGCTATAGAAGAAAAGGAGAATCTACAACATCTTAAAATGTCACAACTACATGGAATTCTAACTGCTTATGAAATGAGAAAAGGAGGTCCATCTGACAGGAAAGAAGCTGCCTTCGAGGCTTCAGGTAAAGGAGAGTACTATGAATCAGGACATGGGTCAGAAGAAGAAGAAGAATCAAATTTTGTCAGAAATCTTCAACGGGGTGCTGGACGGTTCAGAGGTAAGTTACCCTTCAAATGCTTTGCTTGTGGAAGAGTAGGTCATTATGCTGCCAAATGTCCTCATAAGGATAAGATCGACAAGGGAAAGGAACCTATTAGATGGAACAAGAAACAGAATGCAAATAAGAAAAGCTACTACACTCATGAAGACAGTGATGGTCTATCAAATAGTGATGAAGATGAACGAGGTAATGACTATAAACTTTTAATGGCCTTTGAAGATGATGATTACATGGATGTTATAGATGTGGATAGTTTTTATGAAGAGATTTCTAGACTCAAGACATGTATAGAAGAAAAGAATGTGATCATTGATACTCTACAATTTCAAATTGATGAAAACGAAAAATTTCTTGAAAAGTTAGAATGTGAAATTGTTGGCCTTAGAAAAGAAATTGAGAAAACAAAGACTATTAATCTTAAGTTTGTCAAAGGATCTGAAACTCTGGATGAGATCATCAATGTACAGCATTCTCCGCTAAACAAGACAGGTCTGGGGTATAATGGAGAAACATCTCAAGCATCCACCTCAAAGAGTTATCGTGATGCAGCAAGAAGGAATGAGCAAAAGCACAATGGAGATCACCAGGTAAAGCAGGGATGAATTACATCAAGAACTAACAAAGACTACCAGGTAAACCAGAGGCAATTTGTCTTAGGGGTGAACAAAAGCTACAACCAGCCACAGGTAAAATCTTCTCAATTTGCTTCAAGAATGGATGACAATAAGAATTACAATCATTTGGGCAGTAGATTTGATAACCGCAGAAGTTTCTTCAATGGCCAATGTTTCTCTTGCCATAACTTTGGTCACAAAGCAGTTCAATGTGTTGCATATAAAACAATCATGACTAGAGAAGCTCAAAAACAAAGAAGTATGACTGGGATTACAAAAAGGACCTATAACAACTTTTCGGCTCCTGAAAATGAAATTGAATGTTCTATTTGTAATAACTTTGGTCATGAAGATTCTGAATGCAGGAGCAGATTTTAGCAGACAAAGGAACAAGCCTCAAGCACCAGAACATGGAGAATAAAGGAACCAAAATCAGAAAGATGTGTGATAACCTTTTATGCAGAAGGACAGGAAAATCTATGGTACATCGACAGTGGATGTTCGAAGCATATGACAGGTGATAAAGAAAAACTTGAATCATATTCTGTTTTAGAAAAGGGAAAGAAAGTTTCTTTTGGAAATGATACTCCAGCAGCTATAAAAGGAAAAGGCACAGCTCAGTTAAAAGAAAAGGTGAAAGCTGGAAATGTTTTGTATGTTGATGGCTTGAAGCATAACCTTCTGAGTGTCAGTCAGATGTGCGATCAAGGAACCGAGGTAATATTTCGATCAAATGGATGTAGCGTTCGTGATCTTGATACAGGGAAAACAGTGATCAAAGGTAGAAGAACACCAAATAATCTATACATATTTGAAGAAGGACAACAACAATGCTATTTGAGCAAGGATGATGAACATTGGTTATGGCACTGGAGGTTGGGGCATCTAAGC
Organism: Pinus tabuliformis; assembly: GCA_031772625.1. NCBI lineage: Eukaryota > Viridiplantae > Streptophyta > Pinopsida > Pinales > Pinaceae > Pinus > Pinus tabuliformis. The sequence continues at coordinate 1,389,968,356 of CM062819.1, read as the reverse complement.
TTTTCACAAATAAGGAAGGCATGCCAATATCAGGCAGTTTGTGGTCTTCCAGATATCAAAATTCCAGAAAACACTATATGCAAATCATGTCAGTTTGGTAAGCAAACCAGAACCAACTTCCCAGAGAAGGAAGGATCAACTAGCAGGCCTCTTGAACTAGTCCATACAGATGTATGTGGTCCTTTCAGGACGAGGTCACCTCGAGGAGAAGAATACTTGATATTGTTCATTGACGATTTCTCCAGGTTTGTTTGGTTAGGACTTTTGAATCACAAAGATGAAGCATTCGAAAAATTCAAATCCTTCAAAGCCTTGGTTGAAAATGAATCAGGTTACAAAATTAAGTGCCTCAGGTCCGATAGAGGTGGGGAGTTTACCTCAAATGAATTTTTCGATTTTTGTGAAGAACATGGGATAAGAAGGGAATTCTCTACAGCTAGAACTTCTCAGCAAAATGGGGTGGTGGAAAGGATGAACAGAACAATCCAACAAATGGCTCGTGCTATGCTTGATGAGTCCGGAACTCCCGCAACTTTCTGGGGTGAAGCTGCATATGCTTTGGTTGTTATTCTCAATAAAACAAATGTCCGAGTGAACAGCACTCAAACTCCTCATGAACTCTGGTATGGTGAGACTCCTTCGGTAAAACACTTCAAAATCTTTGGGAGCAAATGCTATATTAAGAATACTGATGAGCAACTTGGCAAACTTGAACCTAGAGCAAATGAAGGCATTCTTCTTGGTTATCCTCCACACAGCAAAGCATATAAGTGCTACAATAAAAGACTTGGAAGAATTGTTGATAGCATTGATGTAGTGGTTGATGAGAAAGGATACATTCCTAGGAAAGTAAATCATGAAAATATCGAAAAAGATGAAGACTACCCTCAAAGACAGAATGATGAAGAAGAAGAACCTCAAGAAGCACCAGAGGAACAGATAAGGGTAGAAGAGAAGACTCCATCTAGGTACGTTCAGAAGAATCATCCAGAATCTCAGATTTTGGGGCAAAAAGAAGCAGGTGTACAAACAAGAAGAACAATTGAAGAAGCTTCAAGCTATTTGGCATTACTCTCATCCACTGAACCACAAAATGTAAAAGAGGCATGCAAAGATGAATGTTGGGTCAAAGAAATGGATGAAGAACTTGAGCAGATTGAAAAGAACAACACTTGGGAGTTGGTTCCTAGACCAAAGGATAAGAATGTTATAGGGACAAAATGGGTCTTCAAAAATAAGTTGAATGAAAATGGGGAAGTAATTAGAAACAAGGCCAGACTTGTTTGTAAAGGGTATGCGTAGCAAGAAGGAATATATTTTGAAGAAACTTTTTCTCCTGTTGCAAGACTTGAGGCCATCCGAATGTTCCTTGCTCTCTCAAGCTTTCAAAAGTTCAAAGTATTTCAAATGGACGTGAAATCAGCCTTTCTGAATGGAGACTTAGAAGAAGAAGTATACATTGAGCAGCCAGATGGTTTCATTCTTGGAAATGATCCAAATCTTGTATGCAGATTGAAAAAGGCTCTCTATGGTCTTAAACAAGCTCCAAGGGCTTGGTACTATCGTTTGGACAAATATCTTCATCAACAAGGTTTTTCAAAAGGATCAGCAGATAGAAATCTTTATATAAAAATTGAAAATGACAAATTGCTAATACTTATTGTGTATGTAGATGACACTATCTTTGGTAGCAATGAAGAATCTATGAGTCAAAGCTTTGCCTTGGTGATGCAGAAAGAATTTGAAATGTCCTTGCTTGGAGAATTGACATATTTTCTTGGTTTGAAAATCCAACAAAATGAAGGAGGGATCTTCTTATCTCAAACCAAGTATCTCAAGCAGATTTTGAAGAAATATGGCATGGAAGATGCAAAACCAATATGTACACCCATGGTCACAGGATGTAGCCTCAGTGCAAATGATGAATCAGCAGCAGTACATCAACCAACCTACAGATCTATGATTGGAAGTCTACTTTATTTGACAGGTACCCGACCAGACATCATGCATGCAGTGGGAATAGTTGGAAGATTTCAGGAAAATCCAAAGGAAACTCATCTTCAGGCAGTAAAGAGAATCTTCAAATATCTTCAAGGGACTCAAAATTATGGCTTATGGTATCCTAGAGATACAGATCTCACACTTCATGCTTATACTGATGCAGATTGGGCTGGAAGCGTGGATGACAGGAAGAGCACAAGTGGTGGTGCATTCTTTATGGGTTCCATATTAGTATCTTGGTTCAGCAAGAAACAGAGTTCGATTGCCTTGTCTACAGCTGAAGCAGAATATGTTGTTGTTGCATCTTGCTGCACTCAACTCCTTTGGATGATGCAGACCCTGCAGGATTTTCAAATCACTTGTACACCACCTATCTCCATCTTATCTGATAATACAAGTGCAATAAGCATTTCAAAGAACCCAGTCATGCACTCAAAAAACAAGCACATACCAATCAAGTATCACTTTCTCCGGGAACAAGTGCTTGAACAAAAGGTCAAGTTGGAGTATGTTCCTTCTAAGGAACAGGTTGCTGATATACTCACCAAACCATTGCCTAGGGAGACCTTTGAATACCTCAAGCAAAAGCTGGGGGTTGTTGATGTATCATCTTGTTGTTGAATCTCTTCTGATTGTTGGTTGTACGTAAGGTTCATCTGAAGTATATGCGTACATTGGTCGAAGATCGAATGACACAGGTTCAGGGGGAGCATATCATGCATTGTTGGCATTATGGAGGAAGTACAGAAGGAGATCATGGATGCTGGTCTGAATATTGCTGCAATACGTCTCTATCTCTTTCATGATGTATAAGTCTTGGTTCTTCTTGAAGAACATCTTTTGCAGATCTTTCCTACAGTCAGGGGGAGTATGAATAGCATAATTCAGAAAGAGCAGAGCTTTCAGCATGTAGCATGAACAGATTTGTACACCTTGGCATATACAAAGGGGGAGCTCATTCAGAGATTTCAACAGGTACTCAGTTGGTTCGCCCTTTGCCCTTGATGTCAAAGGGGGAGAGTGATTTGGTATTGTTGCCATCAAGTCCAAAGGGGGAGATTGTTGGCATTATGATGCATGTGTTGTACTTGATGGCAAACAACTCATAGAAGATCAACTCACTTATATATATCTAGATGAATCTACGGAAGAGATATCATATGGCAATTCTCAGTATGATAAGTGCAAAGGGGGAGATTGTTGGCATTATGAGACAAGTGTTGTTCTTGATGGCAAATCACACAAATGATAAATTATAGTGCAGCAAATTTATTTGATAAATTATAGTGCAACAAAGTTTCCTTCATATAGAGAAAATTTCACGCACTTTTATGCAGAGAAAAGTTTATTCCATGTAGAGAAACGTTCACGCACTTTTATGCAGAGAAAAGTTTATTCCATGTAGAGAAACGTTCACGCACTTTTATGCAGAGAAAAGTTTATTCCATGTAGAGAAAATTTCACGCACTTTTATGCAGAGAAAAGTTTATTTCATGTAGAGAAAAGTTCACGCACTTTTATGCAGAGAAGAGTTTATTTCATGTAGAGAAATGTTCACGCACTTTTATGCAGAGAAAAATTTATTTCATGTAGAGAAAATTTTACGCACTTTCATGCAGAGAAAAGTTCCCTTCATGCAAGAGAAAAGTTCACACATTTTCATGGTTGGTTCATGGTATTAGTTCGACAGTTTTTGATCCTATGGTTTTGGTCCGTGGTATTGCATCCAAAAGTGTTGATCTCATGCACTTTCATGGTTGGTTCATGGTATTAGTCCGACAGTTTTTGATCCTATGGTTTTGGTCTGTGGTATTGCATCCAAAAGTATTGATCTCACACACTTTCATGTTTGGTTCATGGTATTAGTCCAACAGTTTTTTGATCCTATGGTTTTGGACCGTGGTATTGAGAAAGGACTAAGGCTATAAAAGAGGAAGGAGATCATTTGGCAAAGTATCATCGAATGAATTGACTATCTAATAAGTGCTAGATCTGAAATATTTGTGATTGGTTTATGTTGCAGATCTGGATCTGAATGAAGGAGGAACCTTAGCGCATAAAGAAGGATAAGTTCTATTGATGGGTCATAATCTTTATGCTTGAATAATATTATCTTTTTATGATTTTGATCTGTTATATGAGGCGCATGCTTGATCTATAAATCTGACAATCTGGGTTAATTAGTGTCTGAATATTTGAAAGAAGGAATTATCCTTTATAGATCTGCATGCAGGTTTCAGGTTGTTGAAGTAGCGTATATCTTTAAATTATGATCTAGCTGCCTCTGTCTATTGCTGTAGTATTCTGGGTTCAGAATTTGGTGTGTGGTTACTGTTACTGTGTTTTGGGTACAGCTGTCAGAGAAGTGTTTACTTGATTCAGTGCTAATTGGGAAAAGGAGATTGTTTGATGCAGATATACTTGATGATTGATTGATGATCATGGATCCAGTTTGAAAATTTATGAAAAGTGGTCCTTGAAAGAAAAGAAGTAGGGGGTTGTAACTCCCTACCAGGAGAGAGAGTTGTAGCTCTCTGCAGGTTGCAGCTTGCGTACTGGTAAAGGACTGCACCAGTACAAAATCATTGTAAAAGGAGTTTCTAATTGAAAGAAGATAGAGACATATTGCAGCAGGTGGTTTTCACCGACATTGGGTTTCCACCTTATATCTGGTGTTCTTTGGTGTGACTATCTGTTTTTCTTGTTCATGCTCATTATTTTATGGTACTGACATACAATAATTCAAAGTATAAATATATTGAAAAAGAATTAGATAATACTGATTCACCCCCCCTCTCAGTATTATTTCCAATAGAGTGTAGAGGTCTCTACGGAAGTACCCGAATCACCGAGGTCACCCAGGCCGAGGCCTACGCCACCCAAAGACGGTCCCAACACAAAGAAGGATAAGCAGAAAGCAACACAGTTGATGTGTGAGTCACCAAGGAAACACCAAAAGAAAGAAAATCCTATTGCACAGGAGAAGGGCAAGGTAGTAGACCTGGAACCTGACAAGGACATAGAAGACGTTAGTGTGGGTGTGGAAGATGTTGACATGGGGGCAGAAGACATTGACGTCGAGGGGGAAGACCCCATCTCCAAGCTGCCAGCATATGTCCCTCCACGCTGAGGCAAGGTGAAGGTGCCAAAGGACATCGATGAGAACAAAATCACACTTTTCACATTGTTGCTGCTAGACAAAATCACATTTAAAGGACCGCGTTTGGCGCGCATACCCAATTTAAAGCTGGAGGATTTGGATTTGGAAGATACAATGCACTTTCCCCACTTGGAAACTGATACATTCATGCATCGGGTCTTCTATAAAGACTCTAGTGTGACCGTGCTAGAGCCGAGACAGTGGATAAAAGGAGTGGACAAGGCAAGATTGTTGAACCCGCTATGGGTGCCACATTACAAGTGCGCACCCATAACTTTAATAGTGATTAAGCAGCTATTATGCTTGGTGCACAATGGGTGCCTATGGTTAGGAGATCTGATACCAATCACTGACATGATGATGCACAAGATCACTTTTCTCTCGCATTCAGGCTTGTATCTGGCCATAGCATTTGGAGGAAAGAAGGGTGAGCATGACCTTGCCGAGCGAAAGAAGGAAAAATTCAAGTTTTCCAAGAAGCCGCATAGCTACTCCATCTCCAGCATAATTGTTGAAAATGCAACAAAATGATGGAGCTTAGTGAAAAGAAATCGCCTTCACTAAGTGGGTCCGCAAGCTATTTTTGGCGCAAAGTCTATTTTTAGACTGTCTATTTTTAGACATATGGATCATGGTTTATGAGTTGCAGGATGCTATTTGTGGATGATTGGTCATGTTGGTAAAAATAGATGGACTTCTATTTTTAGACATATGGGAGGAGTCTATTTTTAGACTGCCAGTCTAAAAAATAGAATAGTCGAATATTATTAGCTCTTAATAATATTTGGACTATAAACATTATCTTATCCTCTTGGAGCACTTCAGTTTGAGCTATGGATGTGGCACATGCAACTGCCAGAAGGAAATACGTTTTTCTTATGGGTTAGTTGAGCTATTGCATGATGGACTTCAGTTAGAACTCAAGTGATTGAGTTTGGTGGAGTTGATTGAGGAGTTGATGGAGTTGTGTTCAGTTTGACTTTGTTAGGTCCCTATACTACCAGTGTAACCCCTTATTGTTATTAGTACAACCCACTTACTATATTGATGTACCCATGTAGTGCCCATATTGTTACTAATGTGCCCCATAGAAGCCCACTATTGTTATTATTGTGCCCTTACATTATTATTGTTATGTCGGCTCTGGTTATGTTATGACCCCTTAGACTCCTATATATAGAAAGGAGGTCTTTTCATTTGTATCATCCAAGAATTGTTCATTTATGTAATGTAAAGGAGGTTGCCCCCTCGAAGAGGCTGAATTCTAAGGCGTTGATCAATCTTTTCTATCTTTTCTTGAGCTGGTTTCATAACAGACTTAGTTGAACTAGTTGTATTTAGTCTAACTGCAAAATACACTAGTGATGAGTGATGTGAATTAATTGTTAATTAATTCACTAATTATTAACTCATAAAGCAACTAAAGAATACATCAGTTAACTCAGTGCATGGACAGTTCAATGGAGACAGGTGTTAGAGGTGGAGACTACTATCAGTTGTGACTATAGTTGTGCATGAGATTTTCAAAATCAATGATTGAGATTTCCAATGAGGATTGCGCAGTAAAATCCAAGGAAAATGAGCTTGGATCATTCCCATTCTCACATTGGATTGCACAGTAGAGGCAGGCAAACAACAGAGGAGATTTGAACCTGTGATTTGATTCAGATCTGAGCTAGTTTGTGTGTAGCAGGTGGAGATAGTACTGAGTACTTGAAAGGAGTATTGTACTATGTATTGTTACATGTTCTCTATCATTATAATATACAAATAGTTGGGGGTTTTCAGCTGTATGCTTTCCCCAGTACATACTGTGTTGATATGTGTGATTGATGTTTCAATGTGCGCTTGTGATTGTTTCTTAATTCTGCAAAATTGATGATCAACGTAGAGGAGGTTATGTATTATGCATGCATTCCACAAATAGTGTATAATCAGGATAATCTCTATGAATAAGTGTTATATTATTCAAAATTTCTACATGGTATCAGAGCGAAGTTGATCATCAGATCTATTATTCAGAAAGTGATTACATTTTATTTATTTAGGCAGAGTCTGTAATCGGGTCAGGTAGCCTTTGGATTCATCCTTCTTTTGGAAGGTGAGATATCCGGTAAAAGCCCATACAGTCAATCTCTGTACGAGAAATACTTTGTCCTCACGAATTTTAGATCAGAAGCGGTTGAGTTTTGAGCTGGTGGAATTCGAATTTTCAGCAGTGTTTTCTTGGTGTCGAAGTTGAAATGTCTTTCAACGGATTGCGATTGGAGTATGCCCTTGAAGGCAGCTCGAATTACATTGCATGGAAAGACAGGATGGAAGCAGTGTTAGATGACAATGGGTTGAAGGAGTTCATAGAGGCTGAGGTCCCAAAGCCTACTAATGCTGCTCACATTGAGGCTTGGCAAAAGAAGACAACAAAGTGTCGAAGGATTCTGTTGGAGGGCGTGAAGGATCACATTGTATCCAACTTGCATGGAAAGGCTTCTCCATACTTGATGTGGAAAGGATTGATGGATTTATTCCAAAGCAAGAGAGATCAGAGGAAGTTGGTGCTCAAGGATAAAGTCAGAAACATTAAGTGTGAGAATGGAGACAGTATGCCCAAGTATCTCACGAAGTTCACCCAATGTCGGGATGAGCTAGGAAGTGTGGGGGTGACCATAGATGATGAGGACTTGGTGATCTTGGCTCTCCTTGGTCTTCCAAAGAGTTGGCATTCCTATTAGGACTCTGTCAATGCTCGGGAGAAATTGCCAGGATGGGAGAGACTTTGGTCTAATCTTGTGCAAGAGGAGATCAGGAGGAATACCAGGGATGGATCTTCATCAAAGGCATCTAATGAAGAAAATTGCGCTTTGGTTGCCAAAGCAAAGAAGGGGAAGGAGAAGGTTTCTCTTTCTGAATCCAGTTCTTCCAATTATGGGAAGAAGGTTGAAAAATTGAAAGTGCGATGCTTTCATTGTCATGAGGTGGGCCATTATGCTGCAATTTGTCCACGGAGGAAATCCAAGAAGGGATCCGGGGAAGGATCTGAAGGTGAGGCACTTGCTTCATAGTTTGAGTTGGATTTCACACTCTTTGCATGCATGGTTTCATCCATGGTGGGAAGTGGTTGGTTTCTTGACCGTGGAGCTTCTTTCCACATGACCGGTGACAAGAGTTTGTTCAGTACTTTGGAGGAGAAAGATCTCCAGATACTCATAGCGATGGGTAATGATGAGAAGTATAGTGTCTCAGGTGTAGGCACAGTTATTTTTCAGAGGGAGCATGGAGCTTGCCTTACCTTGATCGATGTCAAGTATAAACCAGGACTGAAGAGAAACTTGGTGTCGATCCCGATGCTGGAAGACAGAGGCTTTGATGTAGTCTTCAGTAAGGGAAAGGTTTTCCTTGGACACATCATCACTAGACAGGTGAAGCAGATTGGTTCACGGGTCAAGAACCTTTATGCTCTTGAGGTTCAAGATGCATGCAAAACCTTGAGCAGCGAGGCAACTGATGGAGACTTGGTGGTTGAGAGGGAGCATATATTATCTCTCAACATGCAGAGCCAGAAGAAGTCTCAGATGATTGTGGAGGAGCCACTATTGGAGCAACAACTTTAGGAGGTTGTGGAGCAGCCACAATAAGGGAAGCTGAGAGGAGATCGAGTAGAGACATCTACTCATGTAGAGACCTCCAGTAGGGGGAAACTTCGAGCCAGGTGGGCTGAGGGATCACATGCAGCCATACCTACAGGTAGGAGGTGGGGTGATATAGAGTGATCGTCCCAAGGAGGAGGGGCAGGATCCTTGAGGTACCCAACCTCTTGGATGAGACCTTGCTACGGGAGCCCCAATGTGGAGTAGCAGGAACTGACTGATTGGGTATAGAAAGATGCGGATGGAGCAGCAGAGAGAGCGATAGTGTAGGGAATCCCAGGACAACGCATAGCTAGCAGGCTGCAACAATGCGAGAGGCACAAGTGTTTTGCACAGTGCTAGGTTGCACAGGGAGGTGTGCAATGGTGTGAGATGAATGGAGATGTTGCAGTAACACAGATGTCAGAGAGGGAGCACTTGTCAGCAGCAGGTAGAGCTTCAACATCAGAGTATGTTCCTAGCCCAACAAAGTGGTCAGTTGGGAGTGTTTTTGTTCTAAGTGTTGTTGGAGCAAGTGGACTGGGAAAATGTGTTGCATGTAGAACATTCTAGAGTTGCAAGATAGGGGTTGCAGATAATCCATATCTTGTTGAGAGGGAGTGTTGAAAATGCAACAAGATGATGGAGCTTAGTGAAAAGAAGTCGCCTTCACTATGTGGGCGCAAAGTCTATTTTTAGACTATGTCTATTTTTAGACATATGGATCATGGTCTATGAGTTGCAAGATGCTATTTGTGGATGATTGGTCATGTTGGTAAAAATATATGGACTTCTATTTTTAGACATATGGGCTGAGTCTATTTTTAGACTGCTAGTCTAAAAAATAGAACAGTCAAATATTATTAGCTCTTAATAATATTTGGACTATAAACATTATCTTATCATCTTGGAGCACTTCAGTTCAAGCTATGGATGTGGCACATGCAACTGCCAGAAAGAAATACGCTTTTCTTGTGGGTTAGTTGAGCTATTGCATGATGGACTTTAGTTAGAACTCAAGTGATTGAGTTTGGTGGAGTTGATTGAGGAGTTGACGGAGTTGTGTTCAGTTTGACTTAGTTGGACTAGTTGTATTTTGTCTAACTACAGAATACGCTAGTGATGAGTGATGTGAATTAATTGTTAATTAATTCACTAATTATTAACTCATAAAGCAACTAAAGAATACATCAGTTAACTTAGTGCATGGACAATTCAGTGGAGACAGGTTTAGAGGTGGAGACTACTATCAGTTGTGACTATAGCTGTGCATGAGATTTGCACAATCAATGATTGAGATTTCCAATGAGGATTGCACAGTACAAGCCAAGGAAAACGAGATTGGATCATTCCCATTCTCACATTGGATTGCGCAGTAGAGGCAAGCAAATAGTGGAGGAGATTTGAACCTGTGACTTGATTCAGATCTGAGCTAGTTTGTGTGTAGCAGGTGGAGATAGTACTGAGTACTTGTGAGGTGTATTGTACTATGTATTGTTACATGTTCTCTATCATTATAATATACAGATAGTTGGGGGTTTTCTACTATATGCTTTCCCCGGTACATACTGTGTTGATATGTGTGATTGATGTTTCAATGTGCGCATGCGATTGCTTTGTTGGCATTATGGCACAAGTTTGGAGCTATGGCACAGGTGTTGTCCTTGATGGTAACTCTCTTTGGTAACAAATCTCAGTTCAGGCTTTCAGAATGAAGGAAAATACATATACGCAGGTTCATCTAGACGAAGACGCGTATACATGCGGGTTAGACGTTTCAAAGGCGCGTATTCGTATACACGCACTTTCATGCAAGGAAAAGCGCGTATATGTTGGAGAACTTATCCTTGGTCCGTGGTAGTTAGTCCTTGGTATTTGAACCTATGGTTTTGGACCATGGTACCTCATCAGAAGTGTTGATCCCAAGTATTGGGTCCGTGGTATTGTGGAAGGCCTAAAACTATAAAAGAGGAAGGAGATCATGTGGTAAAGTATCATCTGAATTATTATTGAATATATGATAAAGTGATAGATCTGGAATACTGGAAATTGGGTTATGGTGCAGATCTGGATGAAGGAGGAACCTTAGCGCAAAGAGAAGGATAAGTTCTATTGATGGATCATAATCTTTAAGCTTGAATGACAGTATCTTTGTATGATTTTGATCTGTTATTTGTGGCGCTTGCTTGATCTATAAAACTAACAATCTAGGTTATTTATATCTGAAAGAGCGAATTATCCTTTATAGATCTGTACGCAGGTTTAGAGAAGTGAAGGCACATATATACGCAGGTTAATTGAAGGAAAACAACATATACGCAGGTTGTTCCATACGCAGAAGCGTATGCATGCAGGTTTCAGGCTATTAAAGTAGCGTATATATTTTGAGTTGTGATCTTGCTTCTTCTGTTTATTGCTGCAGTGTTCTGGGTTCATATTTGGTGTGTGGTATTGTTATTGTGATCTGGGTACAGTCGCCAGAGAAGTGTTTATGTTGATTCAGTTTTGATTGGTGAAAAGGTGATTGGTTGATGTAGAAATTCTTGATGTTTGATTGATGTTATTTGTGGATTGAGTCTGAAAATTTATGAAACGTGGTCCCTGAAAGAAATAGAAGGTTGTATCCTTCTGTAGGCCAGCACCTACGTACTAGTATCTTGGCTAGTGCAAGAGCTAAGGGGGTTGTAGCTCCCTTCCAAGAGAAGCTGGAAAACGAGAGAGGGTTGTAGCTCTCTGCAGGTTGCAGCCTACGTACTGGTAAAGGATTGCACTAGTACAATTGTAAAAAGAAGTTTCTAATTAAAGAGAAGATAGAGACGAATTGCAGCAGGTGGTTTTCACCCACATTGGGTTTCCACCTTATATCTTGTGTTCTTGTGTGCAATTGTTTTTCTGCTACGTTTTACTGGTTCTGGTTACTGGTTATTTGCTTCTGAATCACAGATTAACAATCAACATCAGAAAGATAAAGTAAATTAAAAAGTTTGCATTATATACGCGGGTTTTATTTTGCATAGTTGCGTATATACACAGGTTTAATTAACTGAAGTAGCATATATCATTTGATTTTGAAAAAGAATATTTGGCTTGATAATACTGATTCACCCCCCCTCTCAGTATTATTTCTAGCAATTGGTATCAGAGCAGGTTCTTCAGAAGAAGTTTGATCGCTTGAAGAAAGATCTTGCATCATGAGAAACTACGAGAGGGAAGCATCAATCAGGCCACCGATTTTTGATGGGACAAACTTCATTTATTGGAAGGTAAGAGTTACTGCCTATCTTCAATCTCTTGGTACAGAAGTCTAGGATATCATAGATACAGGGTATACTTTTCCATCAACAACTCCTACAGATCCGGCTGAGGAAGAAATATGAAACAAATGCAAAGGCGGTCAATACTCTATTAGGATGCCTATCTCAATCAGAATTTGTCAAGGTAATGCAGTTTAAATCTGCAAAAGAGATATGGGACAAGATTGTTCTGAGCTATGAAGGAGATTATCAGGTAAAACGAGCAAAACTTCAAACCCTCAGGATTCAGTATGAAAATCTCAGGATGTATAATGATGAAAGTGTGGCTAACTATTTTCTTTGTGTAGATGAGATTGTTAATTGTATGAAAAATTTGGGTGAAGAAATAAAAGAGGCTGTTGTGGTTGAAAAAGTTCTAAGATCTTTGTCCCCTAGGTTTGAATCTAAAGTTTCTACAATAGAAGAAAAAGAGAATCTACAAAGCCTTAAAATGTCACAGCTGCACGAAATTCTAACTACTTATGAAATGAGGAAAGGAGGTCCATCAGACAGGAGAGAAGCTGCCTTCAAGGCTTCAGGCAAAGGCGAGTACTACGAGTTAGGACACGTGTCAGAAGAAGAAGAAGAATCAAATTTTGTCAGAAATCTTCAACGAGATACTCGACGGTTCTGAGGTAAGTTACCTTTCAAATACTTTGCTTGTGGAAGAGTCGGTCACTATGCTGCCAAATTTCCTCACAAGGATACGATTGACAAAGTGAAGGAACCTGTTAGATGGAACAAGAAACAGAATCCAACTAAGAAAAGTTACTACACTCATGAAGACAGTGATGGCCTATCAAATAGTGACGAAGATGAACGAGGTAATGATTATAAACTTTTAATGGCTTTTGAAGATGATGATTACATGGATGCTATAGATGTGGATGAATTTTATGAAGAAATTTCTAGACTCAAGACATGTTTAGAAGAAAAGAATGTGATCATTGATACTCTACAATTTCAGCTTGATGAAAAAGAAAAATCTCTTGAGAAGTTAGAATGTGAAATTGTTGGCCTTAGAAAAGAAATTGAGAAAACAAAGGTTCTTAATCTTAAGTTTGTTAAAGGATCTGAAACTCTGGATGAGATTATCAATGTACAACGTTCTCCACTAATCAAGACAGGTCTGGGTTATAATGGAGAAACATCTCAAGCATCCACCTCAAAGAGTTATCTTGATGCAGCAAGGAGGAATGAGCAAAAGCCCAATGGAGATCATCAGGTAAAGCAGGGATGAATTACATCAAGAACAAACAGAGACTACCAGGTAAACCAGGGGCAATCCATCTTAAGGGTCAAAAAAACTACAACTAGCCATAGGTAAAAACTTCTCAATTTGCTTCAAGAATGGATGGCAATAGAAATTATAATCATTTGGCTGGTAGATTTGATAATCACAGAAGTTTCTTCAATAGCCAATGTTTCTCTTGCCATAACTTTGGTCAGAAAGCAGCTCAATGTGTTGCCTATAAGACAATCATGACTAGAGAAGCTCAAAAACAAAGAAGTATGACTGGGATTACGAGAAGGGCCTATAACAACTTTTCGGCCCTTGAAAATGAAATTGAATGTTCTATTTGTAATAACTTCGGTCATGAAGATTCTAAATGCAGGAGAAGGTTTCGACAGACAAAGGAACAAGCCTCAAGCACCCGAACATGGAGAATAAAGGAACCACAACCAGAAAGATGTGGGAGAGCTTTTTATGCAGAAGGACATGAAAATCTATGGTACATCTACAACGGATGTTCGAAGCATATGATAGGTGATAAAGAAAAACTTGAATCATATATTGATTTAGAAAAGGGCAAGAAAGTTTCTTTTGGAAATGATACCCCTGCAGCCATAAAAGGAAAAGGCACTGCTCAGTTGAAAGAAAAGGTCAAAGCTGGAAATGTTTTGTATGTTGATGGCTTGAAGCATAATCTACTGAGTGTCAATCAGATGTGCGATCAAGGAACCGAGGTAATATTTCGATCAAATGGATGTACCGTTCGTGATCTTGATACAGGAAAAAGAGTGATCAAAGGCAGAAGAACTCCAAATAATCTATACATATTTGAAGAAGGACAACAACAATGCTATTTGAACAAGGATGATGAACATTGGTTATGGCACCGGAGGTTGGGGCATCTAAGCTTTTCACAAATAAGGAAAGCATGCAAATACCAGGCAATTCGTGGTCTTCCAGATATCAAAATTCCAGACAACACCATATGTAAATCATGTCAGTTTGGTAAGCAAACCAGAACTAACTTCCCTGAGAAGGAAGGATCAGCCAGCAGGCCTCTTGAACTAGTCCATATAGATGTATGTGGTCCATTTAGGACAAGGTCACCTCGAGGAGAAGAATACTTTATATTATTCATTGACGACTTCTCCAGGATGGTTTGGTTGGGACTTACGAAACATAAGGACGAAGCATTCGAAAAATTCAAATCTTTCAAAGTCTTGGTTGAAAACGAATCAGATCACAAAATTAAGTGCCTCAGGTCCGACAGAGGTGGGGAGTTTACCTCAAATGAATTTTTTGATTTCTGTGAAGAACATGGAATAAGAAGGGAATTCTCTACAGCTAGGACTCCTCAGCAAAATGGAGTGGTGGAAAGGATGAACAGAACGGTCCAACAAATGGCTCGTGCTATGCTTGATGAGTCTGGGACTCCCGCAACCTTCTGGGGTGAAGCTGCATTTGTTGCGGTTGTTATTCTCAAAAAAACAAATGTCTGAGTGAACAACACTCAAACTCCTCATGAGCTCTGGTATGGTGAGACTCCTTCGGTAAAGCATTTCAAAATTTTTGGGAGCAAATGCTATATTAAGAACACTGGTGAACATCTTGGAAAACTTGAATGTGAAGCAGATGAAGGCATTCTCCTTGGTTATTCTCCCCACAGCAAAGCATATAAGTGTTACAATAAAAGACTTGCAAGAATTGTTGACAGCATTGATGTAGTGGTTGATTAAAAAGGATACATCCCTAGGCAAGTAAATCATGAAAATATCGAAGAGGATGAAGACTACTCTCCAAATCAGACAGATGATGAAGAAGAACCTCAAGAGGCACCTGAGGAGCAAATAAGGATAGAAGAGAAGACTCCATCTAGGTACGTTCAAAATAATCATCCAGAATCTCAGATTTTGGGGCAGAAAGAAGCAGATGTACAAACAAGAAGAACAATTGCAGAAGCCTCAAGCTATTCGGCATTGCTCTCCTCCATTGACCCACAAAATGTAAGAGAGGCATGCAAAGATGAATGCTGGGTCAAGGCGATGGATGAAGAACTTGAGCAGATCGAAAAGAACAACACTTGGGAGTTGGTTCCTAGACCAAAAGATAAGAATGTCATAGGGACAAAATGGATCTTCAAAAATAAGTTGAATGAAAATGGGGAAGTAATTAGACACAAGGCCAGACTTGTGTGTAAAGGGTATGCACAACAAGAAGGAATAAACTTCGAAGAAACTTTTGCTCCCGTTGCTAGACTTGAGGCCATCCGAATGTTCCTTGCTCTCTCAAGCTTTCAGAAGTTCAAAGTTTTTCAAATGGACGTGAAATCAGCCTTTCTGAATGGGGACTTCGAAGAAGAAGTGTACATTGAGCAACTAGATGGTTTCATCCTTGGGAATGATCCAAATCTTGTATGTAGACTAAAAAAGGCTCTCTATGGTCTTAAACAGGCTCCAAGGGCTTGGTACTACCGTTTGGACAAATATCTTCATCAACAAGGTTTTTCAAAAGGATCAGCAAATAGCAATCTTTACATAAAAATTGAAAATGAAAAATTGCTAATACTTTTTGTGTATGTAGATGATATTATCTTTGGAAGCAATGAAGAAGCTATGAGTCAAAGCTTTGCCTTGGTGATGCAGAAAGAATTCGAAATGTCTTTGCTTGGAGAACTGACATATTTTCTTGGTTTGAAAATCCAACAAAATGAAGGCGGTATCTTCTTGTCTCAAACCAAGTATCTCAAGCAGATTTTGAAGAAATATGGCATGGATGATGCAAAACCAGTATGTACCCCCATGGTCATAGGATGCAGCCTCAGTGCAAATGATGAATCAGCAGCAGTGCATCAACCAACCTACAGATCTATGATTGGAAGTCTACTTTATTTGACAAGTACCCGACCGGACATCATGCATGCAGTGGGAATAGTTGGAAGATTTCAGGCAAATCCAAAGGAAACTCATCTTTAGGCAGTCAAGAGAATCTTCAAGTACCTTCAAGGAAATCAAAACTATGGCTTATGGTATCCTAGAGATACAGATCTCACACTTCATGCTTACACAGATGCAGATTGGGCCGGAAGCGTGGATGACAGGAAGAGCACAAGTGGTGGTGCATTCTTTATGGGTTCCAGATTAGTATCTTGGTTCAGCAAGAAACAGAGTTCGATTGCTTTATCTACAGCTGAAGCGGAATATGTGGCTGTTGCATCTTGCTGCACTCAACTCTTTGGATGATGCAAACCTTGTAGGATTTTCAAATCACTTGTACACCACCGATCTCCATCTTATGTGATAATACAAGTGCAATCAACATTTCAAAGAACCCAGTCATGCATTCAAAGACCAAGCACATACCGATCAAGTATCACTTTCTCCGGGAACAAGTGTTGGAACAAAAGGTCAAATTGGAGTATGTTCCTTCTAAGGAACAAGTTGCTGACATTCTCACCAAACCATTGCCCAGAGAGACATTTGAATACCTCAGACAGAAGTTGGGAGTAGTTGATGCATCATCTTGCTGTTAAAACTTGTCTGTTTTAGAGAAAAATGGGTGTACCCGAGTTGAATGAGGAAGATCTGCGTACATACGCCGATTTATGTAGGTGCAGTCGCGTATATGGAGTCTGAAGAAAATCAGCAAGGACAGACTCTGGTTGAAGAGAGTTTGATATGGGTCTAACAGAGACCATCTGGCACAGGTTCAGGGGGAGCAGATAATCTTCTAATAATGCATTGTTGGCATTATCTTAGAAGATTTTGGTTCTAGTTCACAATTTTTGTTGGTTTTAGGTGGAAGAGAGGCAGCGGGTGAATAGAAGGAAATCTTGGTCGCTGATCTAAATAATGATGGAAAGATGCTGTTGCTAGTGACTTTCATAAGTCTTGTTCTAGATAAGTCGTCTCTATGTCATGTATCTCTTTTTGTGGTATCCCTTTTATGGTGTCAAGGTCATGTAACGACCTATTTTGGTTTCCCCACTATGCCTGGGATGAACATGTAATGAACTTGGTTGTCATATGTAAATTTATGATGTATCCTCACTTGGTTGGGTGATGGATGTATGTATTGAGTCTTTTGGTGATAGGAAGGTCTTTTATGATGTATAAGTCATGGTTCTTCTTAAATAACATCTTTTGCAGATCTTGCCTACAGTCAGGGGGAGCATGGTCAACACAACAGGGCAGAAAGTTCAGCATGCTCTCAGGGGGAGCACAACCCTTTGCCCTTGATGACAAAGGGGGAGAATGACTTTGAGGATTTTGGTTGCCATCAAGTCCAAAGGGGGAGATTGTTGGCATTATGGCACAGGTTTGGAGCTATGGCACAGGTGTTGTCCTTGATGGCAACTCTCTTTGGCAACAAATCTCAGTTCAGGCTTTCAGAATGAAGGAAAAGACATATACGCAGGTTCATCTAGACGAAGATGTGTATACACGTGGGTTAGACATTTCAAAGGTGCGTATGCATATACACGCACTTTCATGCAAGGAAAAGCGCGTATATGTTGGAGAACTTACCCTTGGTCCGTGGTAGTTAGTCCTTGGTATTTGAACCTATGGTTTTGGACCGTGTTACCTCGTCAGAAGTGTTGATCCCAAGTATTGGGTCCGTGGTATTAGTTTTTTATGGTTTTGGACCGTGGTATTGTGGAAGGCCTAAAACTATAAAAGAGGAAGGAGATCATGTGGCAAAGTATCATCTGAATTATTATTGAATACCTGATAAAGTGCTAGAGCTGGAATACTGGAAATTGGGTTATGGTGCAGATCTGGATGAAGGAGGAACCTTAGCGCAAAGAGAAGGATAAGTTCTATTGATGGATTATAATCTTTAAGCTTGAATGATAGTATCTTTGTATGATTTTGATTTGTTATTTGTGGCGCTTGCTTGATCTATAAAACTAACAATCTGGGTTATTTATATCTGAAAGAGAGAATTATCCTTTATAGATCTGTACGCAGGTTCAGAGAAGCAAAGGCGCGTATATACGCAGGTTAATTGAAGGAAAACAGCGTATACGTAGGTTGTTCCATACGCAGAAGTGTATGCACGCAGGTTTCAGGCTATTAAAGTAGTGTATATATTTTGAGTTGTGATCTTGCTGCTTCTGTTTATTGCTGCAGTGTTCTGGGTTCAGATTTGGTGTGTGCTACTGTTACTGTGATCTGGGTACAGTCGTCAGAGAAGTGTTTACGTTGATTCAGTTTTGATTGGTGAAAAGGTGATTGGTTGATGCAGAAATTCTTGATGTTTGATTGATGTTATTTGTGGATCCAGTCTGAAAATTTATGAAACGTGGTCCCTGAAAGAAAGAGAAGGTTGTAGCCTTCTGTAGGCCAGCACCTACGTACTAGTATCTTGGCTAGTGCAAGAGCTAAGGAGGTTGTAGCTCCCTTCCAGGAGAAGCTGGGAAATGAGAGAGTGTTGTAGCTCTCTGCAGGTTGCAGCCTACGTACTGGTAAAGGACTGCACTAGTACAATTGTAAAAAGAAGTTTCTAATTAAAGAGAAGATAGAGACGAATTGCAGCAGGTGGTTTTCACCCACATTGGGTTTCCACCTTATATCTTGTGTTCTTGTGTGCGATTGTTTTTTTGCTCTGTTTTACTGGTTCTGGTTACTGGTTATTTGCTTCTGAATCACAGATTAACAATCAACATCAAAAAGATAAAGTAAATTAAAAAGTTTGCATTATATACGCGGGTTTTCTTTTGCATAGTTGCGTATATACACAGGTTTAATTAATTGAAGTAGCGTATATCATTTGATTTTGAAAAAAAATATTTGACTTGATAATACTGATTCACCCCCCCTCTTAGTATTATTTCCAACATGTTTCTTAATTCTGCAAAATTGATGATCAATGTAGAGGAGGTTATGTATTATGCATGCTTTCCACAAATAGTGTATAATCGGGATAATCTCTGTGAATAAGTGTTATAATATTCAAAATTTATACAATAACCGACCTCGCAGTTAAAGTAGCCACCTAGATATTGGCAAGGAAAATCATGAGGAAGTGTCGCCTAGATGAAGTGTCGGCACCGTTGTATCTTTAGTGGCCCAGTGCGCGAAGGGCATACAATTTAACTAGGCGTGCTACCTCTGTAGTGAGTTCCTCGCGAACTGTAAAGAAGTACAAGTCCAAAGAAAGACCTTCCACTACGCATGGCCGCTACTGTCAATTGTACTAGTTGCGTGGGACTTACCGGAGGACAGTCAGTTTCCTCCAATTACATCGGAGCTGCAAAAATCAGCGAAGTTCGCTTCACTCTGGGCCACGAAGGACCCCCAAAGGGTCAAGGACAACAAGATATTCTGGATTCTCATGGAGTCAAGCATCTGTGATGCAATCAACCACAAGTTGTGGCTCTCACGGGTTGTCTTTGAGTAGTTGTCTGAATATGTGGAGTTCAAGGCGAACTTCCACTATGTTTCCGTCAAAGCCCAAAAGGACCCCACACAAAAATGGTATGATATTCCATACCTGGCGACGGATGATGCAATCATTGTGGTTATAGAGAGTTGGCCAACAGAGTGGCGTAAGGCCTTAGAATTATCAGTTGGGTCTAGTAAGTCTGTTGTGAAGCAAAAGAAGGAAGAAGTCAGGTTAAAGATGGAGCAATTGGCTGAAAGACGGAGGAAGGAAGTCGAGGACAAAGCCAAAGCAAAGCACGTGGCCAAAACATAGGCACAAGGGGAGGAGGAAGAGGAAGATTGTGACTCTGATAGGAGTCAGAGGTTGCCTTCTCCGGAGACAGAGGAGGATGAGCAATGCTTAGAACAAAGAGGAGCAAACACAGAGACTACTCCATTTGGGGTTAATCGTACAAGGGAGTAAGAGAAAGTAGGGCCGCGGAAGAAGTCCAAGGCCAAAAAATCCTCCCTTGACCCAATCACCTTGACAAAGGGTGATTTGAATGATATCAGTGATATAGTAAGGGACGCGACCACAGAATTGTTGCAGCAGTTTGAGCAACAATAGAAATAGGCCATAGTTTCATTCAAACAGGCTTGCGTGAGTTGCAGATATAGGCTACTCAGGTGCAAACCAGTGTAGGGTGGGGTAGTGCAACGTCGAGTGGTTTGGTGACTGGAACCTTAGATGCAGTAGATATGCTTCGTTCAATGGATCCCTAGGTTGTCAAATTGTCGAATGGAGCATTGACCACAGAACAAAGGCTGACAGGGCCACCATTAGCACCCTCAAGAAAGTTGGTTTAAACTTGGTCATGCTTCCAAGTGAATCCCTTCACACCCTACACAATGGTGTGATCGTGGAACTTCAGGCTTGGGAACAACGTGCACTGAATGTTATCAGTGAGCAGAAGGTGAACAATGCATAGATGTTCATCGAAAAATCATCCACGATTGATCTTCTTAAGAAAGTCACATAAAAGAATGAGCCACAATAGCTGTGGTGGCTGAGGCATGCGGGATTTTTCCAGAGTTGAACATCCCAAAAGACACGCCAGTTGACGTAGGAATCCAGAAGCTTGCTGCAGGTGTGCACGAGGCACGAACATAGCTAGCTAATGTTCAGTTTGAACTGAACCTTAAGATCACAAAACTTGAGTTGAGGGCCCAACCTTCGACTCCGCAAGAAGTCAAAGAGCAGCGCGAGACCACTGTCAAGGATGTCATTGCATTAGTTGATACTGCAGTGAAGGATTTCACTATGCTCTTCGAACAGGCGCTCGAAGTAGTTACAAGTCTGCAAGAAGATCCCAGCCTATAAAGGCTAGAAACTGAGGCAAGGGAACTACAGCAAAGGTACGATGAGGTCAAAGCGATGACGCACACCATCGCCATCACGTGGAGGTTAGTGAAGCTGCAGGAAGTGAAGACACTAAAGGAACAGGTGGATGCAGCTCAGCACAAGGAGGCAGTACTAAAGGCCATATTGGGGCCTTGGCTAGAGGAATCCTATGTACTCGCTACCTCCATTGAAGGGAAATCGGCTAGTTTGTAGGTGACAGCAGAAAATACAGGTAGATGGCATAGAACCAGTGATGAAGCAGTTGGTCGAGAAGGCTAAGCAGGAGGTGACACAGTGTACCGCCAAGGTTACAGTGATATAGGTGGAGTTTGGAAGTCTTCACGACAAGATCTCTGCACCGATCGAGTGACTCGGGGCGAGTCACCATATTTTTGTTGGGAGCCTATTGGGAATGAGTCCCCTAGGGTCAATTTTGGGGTTAAAAGCCCAAGTTTTGGGGCTAAAGGCCCAAGTTTTGTAATAAAGTCTCCGCATTTTGTGGTCGCGGAGCGCGAAGATGTAAACATTCAAAAAGGGTTTTCTGCCCTTAGTTTAGGTAGCTTGTGTCGGCTTGATGAGATCCACCCTTGGTCCACGAACCATGGGAATGTATAAAAAGGGAGTCTTATAAGAGTCTAAGGCAGTTTAGTTCTAAGTAAGTTTTGGGCAATCGATTAATGTAATGGGTTTGTGAGATCTAAAAGCGAAGAGTCTTAGCGTAGGAAGGAGGCTCTGCAACTCAGTGTGCAGAGGCCTAGGGTAGAAGTCCGCAGCTGAGTGCACATACCCCTGCAGTTGTGTGCGGAGGGAAGTTAGAGTCTATACTGGAGATCTGAACCATCAATAAAGAGAATTATTTTGGAGATTTCTGCGTATGAGCTATTTGACTTATGTTATGAATGTATGCAATTATGTCATGTTGAATACTGGGTTTATGATTTAATGATGTATTGATGCGCGAATCTATGTGTTTTACTTTGTCATATGAATGTAAATAATAATATATGTTTACGTGAAGATAATCATAATTCATGTTGAAGTTAAACAATATTTAAGCTAATCTAGGTAGACACAGAGTAAGAGTAATTACAGAGGTGCGTAAGCATTTGAATTTCCTAGTTAGGGTCCATGAAGGATGATCGTAGACCTTCACGAAGGTTTCGAAGCCAAATAAGAGAAGTGCATTGATAAGCCCTAAAAGGATTATCGGCCTGAGTGAAGAAAGGGTTAGGGTATAAAACGACATCACAACTATATAAGGGTGTGGAAACTTGGTTCCTACATCCCCCCATACTGCTTCGGGTGAGACGTCAGTCCAAACTCCGTGGATTGATGCCAAAAGCGCTAGTAGTGTAGGGATTTTCTTGGCTAATTAACACTGAACCTAGGTCAGGGCCCATCAACCCAACATCTAGGAAAAAGGGTATGGGTTGTCAACCTATGGTCAGTCCATCCTCTTCCAATACATCCATCAAGGGTTAAATTAGAAACATGATGGAAGATTTCAAGAGTGAGATGCTACAAACCCTTGCTCTACAAATGGACATTATGCACATTAAGAGAAAATAGGAGGAAGCAGAGGGAGCCTTAGCCATTTTATGCCCTAAATGCACAAGGAGGCACCCTAGGAATTAATTTCCATTAAACTTGATTGAATTCTGATCAGTTTGTGAATAAAACCACTCCACAGACAAGTGCCCTTTGTTACCTAGACTAAAAGTTGTATATCAAGGAGTTGAAGGGGTCACTGAACAACTCTCCTACATAAATCAAAGGAGACCTCATGGGCCTGGTTCATACCAATAGGGCATGCAAGGGCCATCCCATGCATATTACAACCCCAACCAGACCACATCCATTCGCTCTTGGGGGCCCCCTGTTCATCCTTCCTGGTCTACACCTCCTCCTTGGTCCTTTGCACCTGAGTATCATTCCTAGCCAACCAGCTAGTCATTTCAACCATATGCTCCACCATATCCTCAGTGGAATGCATCTCCCTAGGGGTGGAGGCCCCCTTACAGCAATGCTCCAGCTTTATATCCTTCACCACCTGCTCAACCACAACTTTTACACCCTACTCCACCTAAACAACCATAGATGCCTGCCTAGCCAAATCCAAACTTGAACAACAGCCAAGCACAACAAGTATACTGTGGAGAGACATCCTATCCATCTTATGTTGTGGATATTCAGGAAATAAACCTAAGATCTTGGAGGATACTCCCGGACAACCAACCTCTACCTCCACATGGGGAGAGTGAGGAAGAAAGAGAGGGAAGCATGCGTAAAGTAAATCCACCACCCTTTCCTGAGAGATTAACTCAACCAATCCAGCCTACCCTGGAAGAGACTAAACTTCTAGGAGAATTGAAAAATCTGTGTCAAAATTCCACTTCTTCAAGCTATAAAAGATCTACCTATTTACAACAAGTTGATTATAGAGAACTTCTTCAAACATCCAGGGAGGTGAAAAAGAGATGCCCCTACCATTAATGTCATTGGACAATTGTCTAACTTAATGTTGGGGCAGCTAATTTGTCCAAAGTATTTGGACCCTGGATCCCTGTAGCAGATGTGCACATCAATGGCACCATTGTCCCACAAACTTTAATTGATCTTGGGGATGCCATTAATGTTATGACCAAGGACACCATGCTCAAGCTCAACCTCCAGGGTTCATTGAGAAAGACGACAATATTCCTGCAACTTGTAGACCATTCAACAGTGACCCTTGAGGGGATTGTGGAGGATGTGATGGTCTCCATTGACTCTTGGGAGTACCCTACAGATTTCCTAGTTCTCTAGCCTAAGGCCAAGCTTACTGGTTACCCTGTCATCCTTGGGAGGCCCTGGTTAGCCACTTTCGATGCCTACATTAGCTGGAGGGCTGGAAATATGACTATAAAAAATGGGCATATGTCCAAGCAATTGGTCCTGTACCCTCCTGCCCATCCATCTCTAGAACATGAATTACCTTTATCGCTGGAGGAGGAGGAATAAGATGAAGTTTATTCAACCTAACTCTGTTAACGGGAAAAGTGACTATTCAGAACGACCCTATCCCACTGAGTTGTGACAGTGACCTCAGAAACAAACATGGAAAACTACTTTTGTATTCTCCTTTATGAACTATAAACGAAGAGGAATAGGATGAACCAACCTGTGTCTTGCGCTAGTCCTTTGATCCAATCTCTCTCCTCTTTGACAGCTTCCAGCTACCTGCTCCCTTACTTACCCAGCTTCACCAAGTTCCTGTAAGATCACAGAAGAAGGAAACTACACAAAGACATGGATTTATATTCATAAATAGCTTAGGATCAGATTTAAGCTAAACATGCAAATGTAAACAACATCAATGATATACAAGCATGTAGGAGAAACTCAAATAGTTTTATTGATAAAACAAGAAGATCTAGGAGGAGTTACAACCGATGATTCCTGATCCAGCATCAACCTCCCAGCATAGAATCCCCTCTTCACCTCCAACAAAGCATAAATCACCCAATACTCTGATATCTATCTCAAAACCAATAACAATTCTCTGCAATGTACAAAATTCCAGCCTCCGGATCTCTTGGTGAGGTATCCATATATAGATATATGCAAAGAGGATGAGTCAGCTCATGAATTGATTAGTGGCTTCTCTCTGTCAGTTCTTGCTTCCACTTGGAGACTGAGAGCCTCTTACTCATCATTGGTCGAATTCAGTGAGGCAAGTGTCATTGGGGAAGATTCTGGAAGCTTCCATTGTCTCTCCACCTCGTGGAATGACTCTGCCACTTGTCATTTCCCGCTCAACGCACCCTGGTAGTGCATTTAGGTGCGTTGCAACGCACCTAGCTAGTGTATTTGGGTGCTTTGCAACACAGCTAGCTAGTGGAGCAGCTGAAATGATCCTGATTTGACTAGTTCTGAGCAGTTTCTGGTGGAGAACTTCTGGGAGAATCTGTAATTTGTTGACCTTGTTTCTTTAGGAGCTGGAACAACACTTTTAGGGACTTAGGATCCCTTGGTTTATGGACATTTCATGCTTAGAGCTGTAAGGCACAAAAATGTCTATAACAGTTTCCCCCTAAAGTATGAGGCCGTTTATCGGGTGAAATGCTTTATTAGGAGGATCTGAAGTTCTTTCAATTCTGGGAGGAGACCTGTAATAAGATACAATACAATACATTATCTTCATACTGTTTTCATGATCTAGCTGAGGCGGGCATTCCCATGCTCAGTTTTATAAATTCATTTTCATGTACATAGGACAGACAATCGTCTGATGGTAGACTGATGATTCTGATGGAGTAATCATCCTTTTGGTAGGATGATTATCTGTGCTGCAATGCTGTACATTTCAATGTCTTTATTTTTCCTGAATATATATCGCAGCCCGGATGGATGAAACTAGATCCGGGGTCTTCAATCTCGTCCAATCTTCACTCGAAGTACAAGTCGATCCATGTGAGAAATGTTTTGAATTCGAACATGGAATGACATCGCTTAATTACCAGTCAATGATGTAAACTGTTAACAAGCGCGAGAGGAATCACCGATAATGATAATGATCCTCAAGGTACTGCAATACAATTCACGTGGTGTGAATAAAGGACTTGGCGTCGAACACCATGCAAAATCTTTCGGTCGAAGGTCATTGATGTATACCTGTCGCCGGAAGTGAGAAACTTGCCATTGAGGCATGCAAGCTTCAAAGTACTGAAGGGGTTGTTCCTAGATCAACTTCTTGGATAATGAGCTGATGTCGACAAGAAGCGATCCGTCAAAGGAGGGCCTTAATGAATCCCACATCAATGACACGGAACGGAGCAAATGATTTTGATGGAGGTGAAAATGATCTGATGATATATGGTTCAGGGTGGCGGTCATGAAAGAATGAAGTATAATGTATGGTAGTGGATGGGACACGGGTGACTTCTCTGGATGACTTCTCTTGAACATGTCGGCGACACTTATGTGATGGATTGGTAGCAGTTACCCCAAATGTGGATGGTGTGGCGTGACCGGTGAATGAAACAACCCAACCCGACTCAGGCACGGAGTGGAAGTGTCATGTTCAAGAGCGACTTGCTACCAATAAAGTTTCTTTGAGTTTTCTTCCCAATTTTTCCCCAGTCATTGCTGACCAGTACCTCTTTATTTTTGTCAAGCTTGAGGAGGATAACATATGCTTGTTCTATAATTTTCCCTTCGGGCAAACCCATCGCTATGTTTTAACGAGCCTAGCGATAGTGAAACTCGTTCTCGTCTAAAGACAAGTTTGTCGCTATTAATCTTTTTAACGAGTCTAACGACAAAGATAACTCGTCCTTTTCATTTTTAGAGAGTCTGAAAAGGTACGTAAAGGTAACTCCAAAATTCCTTTTTCGTCATCTAATCCCTTAAGTCCAAAAAAGTATAAAACAATATAGAAGGGATGAATTTTCGATTAGCTTTAACGAGCCGAACAAAACAAGCGCTCGATCTTTTTGTGCAATAATCCCTCAGGTCCAAAAAGATTAAAATCTAGAGGAGGGATAGCACTTGCGGTCGCTTTAACGAGCTGGAAGGCCAAAACTCGACAATCTTTTCATATTTTACGAGTCAGTTGAAAAGAGCTTAAAGAAGACTCGTCTTTTGAGGAACGAGTGATAAAATGGGTAGCAGCTGATTCCAAGTAAGGTTTGGAATTTTCCAATCACGGCAGTGTCACAAGGATGGCTAGTGAAATCACTCTTCGCAGCTGTTCCTCAAAATGGGTAAACAATCAAATGGAGGTGAATGATCGGCCAATGGAAAAGTGGAGGTGACGGTGCAAAAATGACCAAGGCTTTAATGGCTGAAAATGCTTCATTCACGGTGGTCATTTACTGGGGGATAGTTCATTTTTTAACGAGCTTAAACGCGGGTGGAAACATTTGCTCGGTCTTATGTTTATTTTTTAACGATCTTGAACTATGGGCTAAAACTGCTCGATTAATCCAGTCATATGATAAGAATGTCTCATATAAAAACCGCAAATTTTAGATTTTTACCCCACATCCTTTCTTAATGCAAGTTAGGAAACGACTAATCCAAAAAATAGATAAATAATCGCTCTTTGCTTACACGCCAAAAGGTTTGCATGCCCCCAGGTATAAAACAGAGCTTCAAAGTTACCCCTCAATTTGCAGACAAAACATTTGTTCCATCGGGAGAGGCCTACCTCTTACAGGTTACCCAAAGATTGTTCTATTCGCACAGCAAATAAAACACTTCTTCAGCGATGTCTACCGAGATAAACAAAGGTGAGCGACGATGGCCACCAACTCACATAACTTTGACAAGAGAATCTTATTCTAGAATAACCCCTCTTCCAGTCATGGACGGGGTACAGACTAGTCATATTCTCCCGCGGAAACCTACTCTATACCCGAAGTTTTCCTGCCGAAGCAGACCAGGATGCATGCCCCCTGGGTTTCAGTCATATCCCTCCGAATTACTCACGCTCATCGGGAGGATGGACTGGGGATTGAGACATTTCTTATGTGAAAAGACCATTTAGGGACGGTATATGACTATTTGTTATGCGTGATCCGAGAAATGAAAGCTGGTCCACGAGCTTGACCACTCTTCCTTCGTGCGGAAAACACATTACTCTAAAGAGTGAGGAGACGATGGCTCCCATGCAATAAATATAGTCTCGTCCAAGGAGTAGGTTATAATCCAAAGGTCCTTGAACTACCATGACGTTCATGCGAACTTTCTTCCCTCTCAATGTTATGGGCACATCGGGAAGGATCCCTAAAGGTCGACTGGTTCCTTTATCAAAGCCTGTCAGATTTCTCATTTCAGGCAACAGCAATGGCGAACCAAGCGCTTTCCAAGCAATAGAGGAAAGGATACTCACAGAAGCCCCCTCATCTATGATGGTACCAGCCATGACCATTCTATATATTTGAACGATAATTCGGAATGGTATGCTTGCTGGCAAACGGGGTCTGCCTAGTTGATTCCAGTCGAAGGATACAACTAGGTTGCTTGGAGGTGGGACCGAGTAGACGGCCGGGTATGGCTCTGACGAACTTCCTTCCTGTGGTAAAGGAATGGGTGGATTGCCCCCATGTTCGTCGGAGTCTGTGTTGATGAAGAGAATTTGGACGGTGTCATCCTTGTTCTCTTCAGTGACTGTATCATTCGAAGATAAAACCTCTGAAGGCAAGACTGGGTCAACTGCCACCTCTACCTTTTGACTTTCGTCTGGTATGGATTCAGTTGGTTTATCTTCCATGACAGGCGCTTCAGCCGACCACCTGAGCGGGCCAGCTGGGTTCTCAACTAGTGACGGACTCGGCAAGAGTTTTTTATATCCAGGAGGAAGTCGTAACGGTGAAACCGGACGACCATCCAAAACTCTTTTAGCCTCGTCTAAGAAGGGACAACGGTGGAGGGCATGGTTGCCTTTGCACAGTTTACAAGGAAATCTAACTTTCCCTTTTCGTCCTGGGGCTTCACTTTCACTAGTTGACGGTGTACTTTCAACATGATCTCCAGAGGTTGATGACACCGGATTGTGCAAACGAGGAGACCAGTCCCTTAGTATCCGGGGGATGCAAGGACAATCTCTGTGAAAGTGGTCTCCTCTGCAAATGACACATGGCGATTTAGGCCGGTCGGTGCTGTGTGTGGATTTTCGTTAGACGACATTCGTTTTCCCCCATTCACCTTTGGATCCTTCTTCTTTTTCTCTTTCTTCTTCTTTTCCTTCTTCTCCTTAGGAACTTGGCTTTTAGCTTTACCAGTCTCGTCAAGCGAAGAGGAAGGGGGAGAGGAAGAATTAGAGGAAGTAGAAGGCTGGTGGGTAACTCTGGACTCGTCTAATTGCTGATTCGATTGTTCAGGAATAGTGGTGTTCTGAACGACATTGGTTGAGAAGAGCCATACTGGCAAGCCAATTGTCAGTCCTGGAAGTGACAATGTGGCCATATGGGGTGCACCAACATCTCCCCAAGAGGAGAAGGGACTAGGATTTCCACCAAGGGGAATTCCTTGGTTGGTAGGCTCCATTTTCTCAACCTAAAGATCAACGTAGGAAAAGGGTATGAATATTCCATTTAAAATAAATTTTAACACGCTTTGACACAACTTGTTTTTTCAGTTTTTAAGAGTCGAGAAAAAAAAAAAGATGACTCTAGTCTCCTTCGATTTTTAATGAGCCTGAAGTGACAAGTGCTCAGATGGACCTTTTCCGTTAAGGAGTCTGAAAAGGAACGAAAGGGACTGCTCTGGAGGTCTAGGTAGAGGGAGTACCAAACCAATCGCAAAACTGCAGAATACTTTTTACAGTACGGCAGTCAATCTTCCCGAATGCTGTGTTCGGTGCATTGCGATCAGTAGGGCGGCCGACACGGCTTCCTATGGATAAAGGTTTTATGCCTATAGGGGTCTCCCAATATATACTCGACGGTATGTGGGAGCACAAGTCCGTACTGGCACTTATTGTCTCAAAGTGGAGGAATCACCCAACCATCAGTGAGGACAACAGTTACCAGGCTTTACGACGCCAGAATACGTCTCTAGCCTAGACCTCTAAATGTTGTGCGTTAAGTTACAAAGCGTTGTTAAGTTCATTGAATTTATTTTAAGTTGATCTTTCTTATGAAGTTTGCCTTTTGGGTTCACCACGAGATGTAGATGTAATTCCTAAAATGCAATCTAAAGATGATAAGCAAGCTTTTATCTCTTTTCAGCAATGAAAATCCTAGCTACAAGGGGAAAAGAAAGACACAATCTTTTCTCAAAGAACAAAGAGCACACTGTAAATGCACTTTTCCTAAATCAAGCCAAACAGACTGTCAATATGCAAATGCACATGTGCATGTATTTGTTTTTCACTTTCTTAATATTGATGCCTAAAAATAAAGTTGTTGTACAAATTTGAATTCGTTTTCAAGTGAAAAACACAAACAAGCTTATTTTCGAAATCAAAAGGTAGAGACGATTACGACACTTTATGATTTTGAAATAAACACTTGTTTCGACACTAGAAATTCACAAATTCAAGCCAAAGGAAAAAGTAAAAGCATAATAAACTGTCAACAGCAAATAAACTTTCTCCTAAGATCAAAATCGACACTTACGACAGATCTAAATCAAAGGACGACAGTATGACTATTCTACTTTTGCAATGGGAAACTGTAAATGACGCAACAAACACACAAAAACACATATAGTTTCTTTTATACAACTGAGGCAGAATTAAGGCAAAGAAAAGGGGCTTTTAAACAGACACACAAACTGATCACAGGCTGCAAAAATCAGAGACAAAACTGAAAAAATTGAGCAAAGAACCTCAGCTGCACAAGGCTAGGCTGATCAACGCACCTGCTACACAGAGAAACTGGATTGCAACGCAGGTTGCCCTCTCGGGAACTGCGCTGAAATGCAGGAACTCTTCACAGCACTTGCGCTGGGGCAGAAACGAGAATTCTATCCGGGTTCTGGGTCACGGTTTGCAGTTTAATCTATGGTTTTTGGCCGAGTAAAAGCAATCAGTAATGCACAATTAGAGGGTAGATTTAATGAAGGTTTAAGAGCTATCACAAAGGGTAATTAGATCATTTGTGAATCAGTTGTTCAAATCATAAACAGATCCAGTGAATGGATTGAAGTAGCAGATGTCTACTTTGCATTTGTTAATGGCAAATGCAGTTCGATTTGCTACTTCTAAGTTTATGAAACAAAGAACAAGAGAAACACAAACAAACTAACTAGACACGATCCCCAGCAGAGTCGCCATTTTGTTAATGGGAAAAGTGTCTATTCAGAACGACCCTATCCCACTGAGGTGTGACAGTGACCTCAGAAACAAACAGGGAAAACTACTTTTGTATTCTCCTTTATGAACTATAAACGAAGAGGAATAGGATGAACCAACCTATGTCTTGCGCTAGTCCTTTGATCCAATCTCTCTCCTCTTTGACAGCTTCCAGCTACCTGCTCCCTTACTTACCCAGCTTCACCAAGTTCCTGTAAGATCACAGAAGAAGGAAACTACACAAAGACATGGATTTATATTCATAAATAGCTTAGGATCATATTTAAGCTAAACATGCAAATGTAAACAACATCAATGATATACAAGCATGTAGGAGAAACTCAAATAGTTTTATTGATAAAACAAGAAGATCCAGGAGGAGTTACAATCGATGATTCCTGATCCAGCATCAACCTCCCAGCATAGAATCCCCTCTTCACCTCCAAAAAAGCATAAATCACCCAATACTCTGATATCTATCTCAAAACCAGCAGCAATTCTCTGTAATGTACAAAATTCCAGCCTCCAGATCTCTTGGTGAGGGATCCATATATAGATGTATGCAAAGAGGATGAGTCAGCTCATGAATTGATTAGTGGCTTCTCTCTGTCAGTTCTTGCTTCCACTTGGAGACTGAGAGCCTCTTACTCATCACTGGTCGAATTCAGTGAGGCAAGTGCCATTGGGGAAGATTTTGGAAGCTTCCATTGTCTCTCCACCTCGTGGAATGACTCTGCCACTTGTCATTTCCCGCTCAACGCACCCTGGTAGTGCATTTAGGTGCATTTCAACACACCTAGCTAGTGTATTTGGGTGCTTTGCAATGCAACTAGCTAGTGGAGCAGCTGAAATGATCCTGATTTGACTAGTTCTGAGCAGTTTCTGGTGGAGAACTTCTGGGAGAAGCTGTAATTTGTTGACCTTGTTTCTTTAGGAGCTGGAACAACACTTTTAGGGACTTAGGATCCCTTGGTTTATGGACATTTCATGCTTAGAGCTGTAAGGCACAAAAATGTCTATAACAAACTCTATACCTTAGAAACAGCCATGGGAGGAGGACAACCAAATGAAGGTGATTTGATTGAACACATACTCCAAAGTACAACTCCCAACACATTGTACTTAGAAGAAGTAGTAAAGGAAACCCATAAAAACCATTAGATTTATCCATGCTTAGTTGATTCAAAACCTACTCATGTCAAAACCATAGAATTCAGCCCTGAGAGAACTTTGAAAATCAACCCATCTCTTTTTGTACACCAAGAAGAAAAGTTGTGCAACATACTAAAGGAACATCTGGATGCCTTTGCTTGGAGTTACAAAGAAATGAAGGGAGTACACCCCTCGGTGTGTACTCACCACATTTATATCAAAGAAGGCTACAAACTGATCTGACAACCCCAAAGGAGAATGAATCCAACTCTCAATGATATAGTTAAAGAAGAACTGCAAAAGCTGCTAGATGTAGGATTCATTTACCCTATCTTAGACAGTGAGTGGGTCTCTCCTTTGGTGTTGGTTCCAAAGAAAAATGGGAAGTGGATGATTTGTGTCAATTACAGAGAGTTAAACAAAGCCACAAAGAAGGACCATTTCCCTCTACCTTTCATTGACCAAGTGCTAGATGGCCTAGCAGGGAAAAAGTTTTTCTCTTTCCTAGATGGGTTTAGCGAGTACAATCAAATCCAGATCAGCCTGGAAGACCAGGATAAAACTAGCTTCACTTGTCCTTGGGATACTTTCACCTATAGGGGCCTTCCTTTTGGCCTATGCAATGCCCCTGCCACTTTTCAAAGAGTAGTCCTGAGTATCTTTGTCGAGCTAGTCCATGATGTAGTAGAGATTTATAAGGATGATTTTACCCCCTATGGGTGTGATTTCTAGGAGGCTCTATCTAACTTAGGTAAGGTGTTGAACAAATGCATTGAAATGAATCTGTCCCTTAGTCTCGAAAAATGTGAGTTCTTGATGACTGAAGAGATTGTGCTAGATCATTCAATATCCCAATAAGGACTGCAGGTGGACCCAAACAAAACAGCCATCATCCAAAGGGTCCCACCTCTACAAAAGCAGAGAGATGTCAGAAGTTTTCTAATTTTAGCTGGATACTATAGGAGGTTTATTAAAGACTTCAGCAAGTTAGCTTCTCCTTTACTTGGGTTTTTGGCCAAAGACTCTGAGTTTGTATGGTCAAAAAGTTGTCAAGAGGCCCTAAACACCCTGAAGGACAAGTTGACCACTGCACCTAATCTCTGAAGCCCAAATTGGGCCCTTCCTTTTCATATACATGATAATGCCTCACACAAAGCCATAGGAGTAGATTTAGGCCAAATAGATGAAAAATGTCCTTATGTCATTTACTTTATCAGTAAGAATTTGTCAAAGGCCAAACTAAACTACACAATAACCGAAAAGGAGCTCTTGGCTATTGTGCATCCATTGAACAAATTTAGGCATTATTACAGGTTATCAAACATTTGTACATATTAACCATGTTGCAATTAAATATTTAATGAATAAACTTGATGTGAATGTCTAGATTATTAGATGGTTACTTTTATTACAGCAGTTTGATCTAACTATTGTTGATAAGCCTGGCAAGGAAAATGTTGTTGCAGATTTTTTGTCCAGATTATCTTTCCCCGCAGGGGAGGAAGGAATGGTTGATGATCAGTTATCAGATGAACACTTATTTGCCATTTCAGTTCTCTTTCCATGGTTTTCTGACATAGCAAACTATTTGGTGTCTGCACAGTTCCCACCGAGTTTGTCCTCCAAAGAGAAAAGCAAGATTGTGAGGAAGAGTGCCCCATTCACTTGGATTGGGGGAAACCTCTTCAAACTAGGCTTGGATCAAATTCTGAGAAGATGTGTCAAGGAGGAGGAAGTCTTTGACATCCTTCTGACCTGTCATGATGGGCCTTGTGGAGGTAACTTTGCAGCCAAGAGGACAACACTCAAGGTGTTACAAGCTGGTTATTATTGGCCCACTCTTCATCAAAATGTGACAAGATATACTAGTTAGTGTGATCGGCACCAAAGGATGGGAAAGCCTATTCCAAGGGATGAAATGATTCTGCAACGTCAAGTGACTTTTGAGCCATTTGACAAGTGGGGTATGGATTTCATTGGACCTATTGACCCTACTTCTAAGAAAAATCAGTACATCATTGTGTGCACTAACTATTTGACCAAGTGGGCTGAAACCAAGGCAATCAAGGCAGAAACAGAGGAGAAGGTGGTTGAGTTCTTAAGGGAAAATGTATTTTACAAGTTTGGGTACCCTAGAGAACTGGTCACTGATCAAGGCAGCCAGTTTACATCCAACATGATTGAAGACTTGTTAAGCCAACACAAGATCAAGCATAGAACCTCCACTCCCTATCACCCACAAGCTAATGGGAAAGTGGAGGTGACCAACAAAGCGTTAGAGGGCATTCTGACCAAAGTGGTTAGTAGCAGCAGAAAAGATTGGGCAGATAGATTAGTTGAGGCCACCTAGGCCTACAATACCACCTGGAAGACCACCACTAGATTCACACCCTATGAGTTGGTCTATGGGAAGAAGGCCCTATTGTCCATTGAATTTGAGTACAATACATTGAGGATGGTAGCCCAACTAGATCTAGATCTCAGCAGTGCACAAAAAGAGAGATTGCTCCAGTTGAATGGGTTAGATGAGTTCAGAATGTAGGCCCTCCTACACACAGAGGTGACTCAAATTCAGAGGAAGATCTGGCATGACAAGAACATCAAGGACAAGCAATTTCAAGAAGGTGATTGGGCTTTGTTATATGATTCCATATATAAAGACTTTAAGGGAAAGTTAAGGACTAGATGGTTAGGGTCTTATGTCATAGAGAAATGTCATGATAATGGTTCAGTTCATATTAGAACCTGTTGTGCTTATCAACAACCCCCCCAATTACTAATATTAGCAATAAAATTAATTAATGGGGACCCTTCCAAAAAATCAAATCTTAGCATCTAGTCATGCTTTTTTATTTTTAGAATAAACTAATATGTCAAAACGAAACTTGCAAAACCATGGAAAATTTACCTTTTCATACTTTAAGCGTATAAAACTTCACAAACGATAAGTTTCTTACATAAGCGCCACATGATCAAAACAGCCTAAGATTAACTTTATACCCAGAAAGTCGTGAATATTAAAATGAGCCTTGAAAAGACCTGCTTTTAGAGGATTATTCTCGCATCGCAAAATGATTACGACGGACCTTCCTTATAAAATTTACCCCATATCCGCGAAATGCAAAATCTTAAAAAACTCCTATAATCTTCTTGCATCGCATTGAAACCATGTAGCGCTACTCGATGAAGCATAAGCATATATTGCGAAATGCAATAGCATCTCGTATATCGCATATTGCATCAACTCACATGGCGGTAAGTCTTAACGAAAACAAGTTTTTGCGATATAGCGATCTGCGATATTGCGTAGCAAATTAAAAAATTGCTTTTATCGCAACACAAAGGGCTCATAGTTCTAGGAGAGTGCTTCCTGAATTTCGATGTGAAGTTATGAACATTAAGTTAAGCATAACAGTTCATTAGTGAACATTTATTAAAAGAATGATTATGATCAGGTGTGAAAGGCCATTTGATGCAAGTTGATATCTTCTAACGTGATTTAGAATTAAAGACCCTATGTCACCCTCATTTCGTCCTTCTATTGATTTATTTCTGCATTCACTATCATTTTTATCATATTCTGCTCTCTCCTTGTAACTTTCAGGAAGAACACACAGAGCAGGACATCCGAAGAAATGGTGAAGAAAGGAAAGAAACCCGCTTTTGAGAAGTCAGAGATGACCCCCCTGTTCATAGATACTACTTGTAATCGAGATGTAGGGACATCCACATAGGAGAATATGTATCAACTATTAGAGGAAGAACAACCGAGACTTATGGAAACAACAGTTATAATGGATGGACGCATTTCTTCTGATGCTACTCTTACTGAACTTGCATGCTCATTCTTGCATCACATTGCTTCAAGACCAAAGATACTTCCTTATACTAACATGGTTAAGTGGATCATAGACGATGCAGATATATCGGAGAGAGAATTCAAGATGGAAAGCCAAGAAATCATAGGGTCGTTTACTCCAGACAACCTGAGACTCATGTACTATCTACCAGAGCCGCGGGACATCTACAATAGGAAGTTTATCGAGAAGTTCACCAAGGAAAATGAACACTTGGCAGAATGCATGAAGAATTGGTCGAACAATGAAAAAAGACTGAAGAAAGATAAAAATGGTATGTACACCATCGGTTCTCTTAGTTCCCCTTTCTGTTTTGCTGCCGCTATATTATGTATATTGTTTGGTAAACTAGACAACACCAAATTCTCCTCAGAATGGTTACCCCTAATAGATGCAGCCGTCAATACTACAATAATGAATTGGGCTCAAATCCTATTTGATAACTTAGCTACAACAATTTTAGAGTACAGAAGAAAAAGGACTATTGCTTCGAGGGTTTACCCTCCATTTTTCATGAGTGCCTATGTTATGGATGCTATTTGTTTTGGTTCCAAATTCCCTCTTATACGATGGAAATGAACTGCTCAAAATCCACTTCCCATTCAAATATATCACAAAGTCGTGTGGGAGTCTAATTTCATACCACACTTCCTCAAGCTTTGTCACGGAGTTATGCTTCCAATTCACAAAAAGATTTACAACCAAGATGCCACTAGGTTCTCCCAAGAGGCTGAAGTAGATATTCTCCCTGTAGCTAGATGGTTCGGGGAAGAATTATTCACATATATCAAAGTGTTCAACAGTATTGCCTCGCCTCATGTTCTACCTTTCTATGTCCCAGACAAACTGATGGCTAGGGAGATAACCTATCAGACATGTGGTGAGGGAGGAATGAGTAAGATACTAAAAGATTCCAAAAAGGCCATTTGGCCTCAATT
This sequence comes from Pinus tabuliformis, assembly GCA_031772625.1. Taxonomy (NCBI): domain Eukaryota; kingdom Viridiplantae; phylum Streptophyta; class Pinopsida; order Pinales; family Pinaceae; genus Pinus; species Pinus tabuliformis. The sequence goes on along the minus strand of CM062819.1, from coordinate 1,389,931,553 downwards.
TCCTGTAACATGTGGAGTATTTGCATTGCATGACTTAGGACATGCTTTCAAAGAGGTTGATGATGTATTATCTTTGCAATTAACCAAGTTCTCGGGAAGGCAATATGATCCCTTTGGTATTGTAAAAGATTTTAACACAATGGTCAAAATAAGAATATTTACCCATGAAAAAGACCCCTTTGATGATGTTTTCCTATAGAAAAACACCTTCAAAGAAGTGCAGCATATGGCACAAATACTTTTTGATCAAGAAGGTGTCCAAACATTTGATAATTATAGGAAGAAGAGGTTATATAAGGTCCCATTGGACCAACTACTCATTGAGCCAGTGAGAGATCCTATTCCCAGTGCAAGCATAGGTGGAGACTCAAAATAAAAATCTAAAACAAATTCTAGAAATTAATCCGTAGAAAAATCTGTCGATCAATCTGAGAAAACATCAGAGAATGAACACAACAAGAGTGAGGAGTCAATTAGAGACACAGCCCAGTCCATAGCAAAGTCTGATTAGCAGACTTCGCTTGTAAAACAAGTCAAAGCCTCAAATCCCCTTACAAAGCAATCAAAGGCATTGGTAATTGATTTAGAAGAAGAATGGGAAAATTTCAATAAGATACTCAACACAGAGGAACAAATTGCAGAGCCACCAACAAACCAACAAGAAACGACTACAGAAATGGTAACAGAAGGAGATGTTAGCACTCATGAAACAGAGCATATTCCCATTTCTCCCACATGTGAGATTGTAATGAGAATAGAGGAAATTCCTCCTCTAGATGTATTCTACAGCCCTCAACACAAAGCCATCGTTAAAAGACAAAGAAAGAAAAGAAAGTTGGATTCCATGCTCACTCCTAAGGATGAACCTCTAGATGTTCTCTGGAAAGACCCATCCACAGATCCATCGACTAACCTCACTAGACTCTCGCAGGTCACAGGCGCATATGCTTCAGCAACCATTGACAAGGCAGCAGAGGTACAACTACTACTCAAAGAAAAAGAAGATAAGATTTTGTTATTGGAACAACAGTTATAGCAGGTCAGTATCAACCAACAAGTAGAAATGCAGTTGGCTAAATTTCAACAAGAGTTCCAACAAATGCATTTGACACATCAGAGTAGTTTAGCTGGTAAAGAAGCACAGTTACAGAGCATAACTGAATTGCATAAAGATGATCCCAAAATTGAACAGTTTGTCACAGAAACACTTGGCCTCAATTCCCAGATTTTACACCAGAAAGAATTATTATGCCAGAAGATTTCGCAGTGGAATTCTCACTGCGAAATGAGCGATAACATAACGAACCAAGTTGTGGAATTACGACTTGAATATGATTCAATTCTTAAGAAAGTTTCAGACTTCTTAAATTGGTAGAAATCCAAAGATGGGAAAAGAGAAGATATGCCAAAAATAGATGAATCACACAAAGAAATATTATTTGCGAAATGGGATTCTCGTCTGAGAGAGGAAGAACAAGCAATGGAGGATGCGGCAGTAATAGCAAATAGTGTCATCAAATGTGTGAATGAAAATCTACACAATGCTAATTTGTTAGCAGAAACCACCCCTGGCTTTCTTCCAAAAGCATAACATCTTCAAGCAATATGGAAATAGGCAGCAGAGGAAAGGGAAGAGGCAATTAGACGAGTAAACAGGTTGAACTAGGAGGCACACTGGCAATACCTAGTGAAACCGCACAACCAATGGATGACCCTGAAGTGCCTGATTACTTCCACCGAGAAAATGGTGCCAGCACTCACTAATGTTGTATTCGCAGGACAAATGAAAGCTAAAGTCGGCCAACCGACACTCCTTAAACCTATGCTGGATATTTGCGATCTCAAGGACCAGATGCAGGATTAGTCACAGACATATTTTATTTTATTTTTTGTTTATTTTCACTTAAAATGAAGCAGGTCGTTTAAACCTCCTCATCTAGTTTTGTAATTTCTATTTTTAAGTTTCATAGATTAGTATTTAAACCCCTCTCATGCATTTAGAGAGGGGTCTAGAAATTTTATCAAAAACATTCTTCAGAACATGCACTTTTGCCCCCCACTTAGGAGATTTTAGTAAAATTAATGGAACGAGATTTATTTTCTACTTGAGTTTAGCATCTTCTACTGAAATTGCTCTTTTGTACTCTTAGTTGATGTTAAGTGATTTGAAGGTAGATCAATATTATTGGAGAACATGAGTAGGACGTATTACAAATGATACTTCTATCTCTTAATGTTTTTTACTTGTGTGTCAAGCAATAAATCATTTTCAGTTATTTATGTATGAAAGTTTAAATTCTTAGTTATCATTATTGCACTTTTGTATGATGATGATTTATTCTTTATGATGAATGTATGAATGACTTTTTATGTGATATATCTCTCATATCAATTTGGCTAACTTTTTATACGAAACGATCATTATTAAATGGATTCTCTTCTTATCATGATTGAATGATATTTATTATCAATTACTTTCAGAAATCATTTTAGATTGCATATATAAATGTCACTCTCAAAATAGTTTTAAAGTTAGATGTTTTCTTTGATTATGATAGATTGCATATTATAGTTAGAAGATAGATTAAGTTTAGAATAAGTATTCACCCCATAAAACCCAGAAAATAAAAACATTATCCTGTTAGAACGAACATCATAAATAGATTGGGAAATTGGTCCCATCATCCCTAGGCAGAGCCACTATTCCAAACGGAAAAGGAGCTATCCTAAGGTCCAGACCAGGTGGTTATCGCCCTTGCTGGAGTCCTAATTTTTTGATCCTTCAACATATTTGGCGCTAGAAGGAGGGCATGACAGTGAATGCCAAGTAAATCTACATATTCACACCATTCTAAGAGTAAAACTCCCTCACCATCACCCTCAACTTCTTGTTCGCATTCCAAATCTCCTATCTTTGAGCCAAAATTTGAAAATAAAAATAGAGAACACATTACTGAAATCCCAAACAAGCTAGATAATTCTTCTTCATATCCCCCTAAATTACAAACTTTAATATATAAGTTACAGGGGATTTCAATATCTCAAGAAGAATCTGAGTTATCCCAAGGTAGTTTCACTTCTCATTAAACCCCATCTCAACGACTGACTAGAGCGCAGAGCGAAAAACTAGGAATCCCACTAGTTGAGTTTCCTCTATCGAGTCATAAGAAAGCTAGGAAAACACCCGCAAAATATCATGGTGAGGTTCTATCATCATTTTCTTCTGCCATCCCATCCATATCATCACAAGAACACTCATCCATCCCCCAATTCCAGATTGTGGTTCATACAGGTACAGGAGAAACATCCTCCTCTACCTAATCACCTTCAACTACTGTCACACCTTCTTCTACTCATATCTTGACAATGGCAGGAAATCCACCACCGAGGCCATGAGCCAATCCAGGGGCTTTGAGAATGCCCACACCTTTATCTCAATTACCAGCTCATCCTGAGAAACGGTTGCCTAAATTCAATCCTGACAATGGCCTATTAGCCGAAGAACACATAAATAATTTTATGCTATCTGTTAATTTGAATGGAGTAACAAAAGAGGACGTAGTTGTAAGATTATTCCCCTATACTTTACAAGGAGCAGCAGGATCATGGTATTTTTCGTTACCATCAGGCTCCATTAATAACTGGGATACATTTCAAGATCCGTTTTTAACAAAATTTGGGGATGATAGGTCCACAACAACCTTGATAAATGACCTCTCTAGTTTAAAAGCCGAATCAAAGGAACCAATTAAGGACTTCAACTCTCGCTTCAGTAAATTATTGAACAAAATACCAGTAGCATCTAAGCCTAGCAATGAAGTCCAAAATGAATGGTATATTTTTGCTTTACCTTCAAATTCAGCCATCTTTGTAGACAAAGATGCCAAGCCAACATTAGCAGAAAACATGAAAGAGGCAATAGCTGTAGAGAAGCGTATCTTAGCTGTAGGAAATAAAAACGTTGTAGATGAAAGGAAGTCTAAAAAAGTGTCTTTTAGAGATGATTCTAAGAAGCAACAATCGAAGGATCATTTCGACCTAGAAGGGTTACAAAAAGTCTTGAAGACCATGTCCAATGAAATGGTTGATATAAAGAAACAAGTAGCAGAAACCTCTTCCAAGAAACCTTTTAGACCCTATAAAAGAAATCCTCCAACCGATCCAAAACCTCCAAATGCTATAACAAATGCTGAATCAGAAGGGGAAGAGGAAGAAGTTTCAAATGAGGAACAAACCAATGATGAAGAAATCGTAGAACTACAAGGAATGTGGGACTTCATTCTTCCAAATGAGGAAGATCAAGAAGCATTACCTATTGCTACTAGAAATAGAAATCAACTCGACCCTCCACAGTTTAGTACAAAACAAAAAAAACCCAATTCCACTTCCTAGGGATAAAATCGTAGGTAAAAAATCCTCACCGAAGTCTACTCAGACAAACCCAATCCAATCTGATTTGACATCTTCATCTAAAACGCTTATCATCTCAGATGAAACATAATACAACATTGTTGAAGATATGAAGAAAACCAGAGCGAACATTACTCTTCATGAGCTCAGTAAGTTAAAACATCCAAAGAAATTACTCTTGAAAGAACTCAATGCAATACCTACTACTCCTATTCCTGCTGCTGTGATATCACAGGCTGCTCATGAAATGGGAAGACGTCCAAATAGCATTTCAAATAAAATTGACCCAACTGACATTGTTTTGATTTGTGGAAGATCCAAATCTCATACTCTACCATTTCTCCTTACTTTTGAAGTTTTCAATAAAAAATTGCACAATTGTCTAGTTGATTCCGGTGCATCATCTAACATTTTACCTAAGACAGTTTGCGCTAAGTTAAACCTTCAGCCTCAGAAATCTGTAGTACGAATAGTACAGCTAGATCAGTCTCAAGTCAAAGTCGTCGGGGAACTTCATCAACCATAAGACTTTCGTCAAACCTAAAAGTGTGTCAAGTCATTGATATACGTGTGGCTGACATTCCTGAATTTTATGGACTAATCCTCAGTAGGGATTGGTCAGAAAAGCTTCAGGGTTACTTTGCAACCGACTGGTTTCATATGTGGCTCCCCTACAATGGAAAACCAAATCAAATCAAAGTTGAATGAGAAAAACATCAAAAGTACATAGTGACAGAGTTAGAAGGAGAAAACGAGTTTGTAGCGTATAGAAACAACATAATCGGAAATTATTCTGTTGAGTCATTCTTAGGAAATTTCAACGCTCACACCTCACCTTTTTTGGAAAATTCCGTTTTATCTCAGATATAATTTTTTTCTCAAACTGACACTTCTAGATGCATTAACTTTGTAGATAAACTTGTAAATAAAACCTTGTTTTGGAAATTATTTTTCGATGGTTCTAAATCCAATGATGGAGTAGGAGCAAATTGTATATTAGTTAGTCCAAAAGGATAAAAAACCATGATAGCATATAGGCTTGAATTCGATTGCACAAACAACATTGTTGAATATGAAGCATTGGTTCAAGGGCTATACAAAGCAAGCAGACTTAATATCAAATACCTTCAAGTATTTGGAGACTTTGAGATTGTCATTAGACAAGTAAGAAATACTATACACTGTCTGTCGGGGCATTTGAAACACTATCAATCCTTAGTACAAGACCTGACCTCACACTTTACAGCGTTTAATATTTCATCTATTCCAAGACTCCAAAACGCTACCGTCGATCTTCTTGCTAATGTAGCTTCCAAACTTATTCCATCAAAGGACTACAGCCCAGATAGATTCTTGATTGAATTAATTTTTAGGCCCTCTATTCCCGATAACATTACCAACTGGAGAGTCTTCAAAAATGACCTGATATTGTGAGTTTTCTTACTTCAGAAGGTTCTTATAATGATCAAATAATTGACAAAGACCAACGTGACAAACAACTGGAACAAGAAAACAACAATAACACTATACCAAAATGTGTAGTCAAGTTAGAGGACCTGTATGACTTAAAGGACAAATTTAAACAATCCACCAATTCAAAACTCCAGAGTTCGACTCTGAGATATGAATTAATTAATCTAGGGACAGACATGAAACCATAAAACATCAACCTAGGCCTTGTCCTGACATCTGATGAAAAATCATCTTTTATTCGATTTCTGAAACAATACAAGAGTGTCTTTGCTTGGAACTACGATGATCTTAAAACCTATGACACTTCAATTATCCAGCATATAATTCCTATGATCTCCGATGAAAAACCTGTTCAACAGAAATTAAGCAAAATACATCCTAATTTGGAAAGCCAGTTTAAATCTGAGTTAAAAAAATTACTAAGATCCATGATTATTTTTCTTGTCAGACATTCCAGATGGGTCTCCAATCTCGTCCCAGTCAGAAAGAAAAATGGTGATATTCGGATTTGTATAGACTTTCACAACCTCAATAAAGCTTGCCAAAAGGATAATTTTCCATTGCCTCCCATGGAAGAGATATTACAATCAATCACAGGGTCTGAGTTAATGTCCTTTTTAGACGACTTTTCAGGGTATAATCAAGTCTTAGTCCACCCGAATGATCAATTGAAAACTACATTTAGAAAAAAATGGGGCACATATGCTTATCAAAAGATGCCATTTGGGTTAATCAATGCTGGTGCCACATTTCAAAGAGCCATGGACATTACATTTAAGGGATTAGTAAATAGGTCAGTGGTAATCTACTTAGACGACATAACGGTATATTCTAAAAAATGTAGTAATCATCTCAGAGACTTAAAACAAATCTTTCAATGTTGTCAAAAATAAGGAATTTTGCTTAAGCCCAAAATTTTTTTTTTTTTTTTTGTGTTGAGTGAAGGAAAACTTCTTGGATTCATAGCATCCAAATCAGGAATCCATATTGACCCAGATAGGATCAAGGAAATTTCAGAGATATCTTTACCCCATAATAAAAAAGCAATGTAGTATTTCTTTGGTCAGATCAATTTTGTTAAGAGATTCATCCCTGACTTCTCAAGAATTGTGTCACCTCTCCAAGCCATGATAAAGAAAAATTCTCTCTTCAAATGGGGTCATTCGGAACATGAAGTGTTCAGCTTGATAAAACAAGCAATTATAAATGCCCCATCTCTAGCAACACCAAATTTTTCCAATCCTTTCACCTTATATACATTCACCTTCGATAAATCATATGCTGCCATACTCACACAAGCGAATCAAGATAAAGCCGAAGCCCCAATTGCTTTCTTCAGTTCAAATTTACAAGGAGATGAATTAAATTACTCTGATGTTGAGAAATAGGCTTATGTTGTTTTCAAAGCAATTAAACACTTCAGACCTTTCCTTCTCAAGACTCACACCAAAATAATAGTACCATTTCCAGTAGTAATAAATCTTCTGGTACAAAAGGATGTGGGCGAAAAGAGGGCAAATTGGGTCACAGCCCTGCAAGAATATGACGCTGAAATTAAACCAAAAAATATCGTAAAAGGTCAAGGTTTTTGCAGGATGTTGGTAGGAGCATTGAACATATCAAAATCGCGGTCTCCAAATAGTGAAGTACAAATTTGTGAGGTAAGCCTAAACGACTCTGAATCAAGATATGTTGATATCATTTTCTACCTAAAAATTGGATATGCTCCTCCACATTTGAATTACACAAAGAAAAGAGCCTTGAGACTAAAAGTTAAACAATATCAAATCGTTAATGATGTACTGTTTAGAATGAATATGATTTTGTTCTCCTTAGATGCCTCAAGAAATCTGAAGCAGAAAAAGTATTGCAGGAACTCCATGACGGACCAGCGAGCGGACACTATGCAGGAGATGCAACAGCACACAAAGTCTTGCGTGCTGGCTACTACTGGCCAAATCTATTTAAAGATGCACACAGTTACGTAAGGAGATGTAAGATTTGCCAAACTACTGCTGGAAGACAGAAGAAACCATCATTACCATTACAGTCGGTCAACATTGATCAACCATTTGAACAATGGGGATTAGATATAATAGGTGAGATCGTTCCTCATTCTTCTAAACAACATAAATACATCCTTACAGCTACTGACTACTTTACCAAATGGGTAGAAGCAGTTCCACTCAAGACAGCCAACTCTGAGAGTATCATTGAATTTATAGATCAATTCATCATCACCAGGTTTGGCTTGCCTTCTACCTTAATGTTTCATAATGCATCATTTCTCAGGAAATGCCATGATAGAATTCGCTCTCAAAAGAGGTTGCAAACTAAAATATTATGCTAATTATTATCCACAAGGAAATGGGTTAGCTGAATCAACAAACAAAAACCTTATTAGAATTATTAAACAGACTATTGATCAAAATCAAAGAAATTGGCATAAGTATTTAGTGTATGCTCTCTGGGTAGATCGAATAACTCAGAAAACATCCATTGGCATTTCACCTTTTAATTTAGTTTATGGGAAATAAGTGGTCTTACCAACAAATCTAGCTATTCCTTCACTAGCCTTAGTTCAATTCATTGAAGAAACTCCTTCCTCATCCATGCAATTAAGACAATTACAAATTCTTAAACTTGAAGAGGAACGAGAAAAGGCTAGAATTACCCACGCGCATCATCAACAATTAGTGAAAGCCTCTTTTGATTCAAACTTAGTGTCTAGAAAAGATTTTCAACTTGGAGACTTAGTATTAAAATGGGATAAAGCCCATGAAGAGAAAGGCAAGCATACTAAATTCCAATAGATGTGGCTTGGACCATTCCAGATTGTCGAACTCATTGGCCCATCAACTTTCATGTTACAAGATTTAGCAGGGAAAAGGGAATCTTTACCTGTTAATGGACAGATCCTAAAGAAATATTTTCCATAGAAGATGATCTCTTCTATTTTTCTGTAGATCATAGTTTCAGTTAAGTTTTCTTTTGATAATAAAACAAGTTGAGAATGTTCACTTTTGGTTTCAAAAAAAGAATAGTTTCTCATTTAAATTTTGTTTTTTCGCTTGTATAAGTAGGAATGATTATGAAAATTAATCTCCATTTATGAAACATATGGTTAAGTGCTATTATTTAAAAAAAATTGTTTGTTTTTCTGTTTCAACTATCTGAGTTTTGGTTAGAATCAACCTTAGGAAGAAGTTTTCCTTGCATCAGTCACAAAAGGTATCAATAACAAAGCAAAGACTCTCTACGGAAAAGCTATTTTTAAACTCTACAATTGTCGTCCAGGAAAATTCTTAAGGAACCAATGACTCCCCCCCCACTTGAGGAATTTGCAAGATTCAAGGAGTAATCCAATTATACACTTTCAACTTAAAGAATAAGAGGTCTCATCAAGAGCCGGCTTATCATGATCATAAAGATTATAACTAACTGACATTTCCATACTGAATATCAAAATAGGATAATGGCTCAATATTGTTTCAATCAAAAGACAAGGGGTCTCATTAAGAGCCAGATTGTTCAATTAAGTTATAAATCAAGTGAATGGCACTGTCAATTTTGGCCACCAAACCAAAACATTGTTCTTTAAGAAATAAAAGATAAATAAGAAAAGAAAAATCAATAAGTATATATGAGGATTTATCTTTGAAAATTGCATTCTTCTCAAGTAGGACACTAAATCATTGTTGGGTAACAGGTAACCCTGTCGAGGCTATGAACGGCTGCTGGCAGCAAAGGCTCTACCTACTACAAATGAGTACACCAAAACTAATCTAATGAGATGCTTCGTTTTATCTTTACAACCAAGTAATGACTGATGTGAGTAAGATGACTAACTCTGAGAAGAAGATAATCAGAATAAAGATAGTTAGAACAAGATGTTATTAATAAATAGCACTATTTACCTTATATTTCATACCATGTAGTTTCATTTTCAAAACCATCTCTATTTTGAAAGTTGGGACTACTGATAAGATTGCTAGGATTCTTAAGAAACATAATGTCCCCTCGACCTTTAGACCCCTCAACACCATTTGTAAATCCCTCAGATCTGTGAAGGATCCTATCGACCCTAAGGACATGAAAGGGGTTTGTATTATTCCTTGTTCCTGTGGGACGCCCTATATTGGTGAGACTAGTCGCTCCATTAATCAAAGAATTAGTGAGCACGCAGCTGACCTCAATCATAGGAGAACCAAGTCTTCCGCTTTAGCTGAGCATGCGGAGAGTACCAAACATCATGTATGTATCGAGGAGGCGAGTGTTATTGCTAAGGTTTCGCAATTCCATCACCACAAATTTAGGTAAGCCCTTGAGATTGAGCAAAGACCAAACAATCTCAATAGAGAAGATGGATGGAAGATCAATAGTTGTTGGATCCCAGCCCTCTCTTCCTAGTCTTTTTCTTCCCTTCCTCCCCTCCCTCCTTTTTTTAGCTTGTTATCTTGTATCCTTCTCTCATGGGCCTTTAGTCTTTGATGAGATTTTGTATTAGTTATGGGTCCCAACCCTCACCTCTTAATCGCTCTTCAGGGTTATGTTATTTATTATAAGGAAATTTAGGTTATAAGTATACATCTTTATTAATAAATTTGTTAAATATTATTATGATAACACTATTATATTGATAATAACAATACAATTAATCCTTTCAAAACTCTAATAATAATTCTATACCTTGAAATCAATCTATGATAATATGCTAGTTTAACCCTTAATTAAACTTTTTTTAATTATATTATATATATATATATATATATATATATATTATTCTTTCTAACCCCCTAAAATTTTCTATAATATCTATCAATAACTACTAATTTAAAATAGATTTTATTTTATAATTAATTTATTTTAATATATAAAATAAGTCCCTTTATCTTTAATATATATATAACTAACTATGTATATTCATTACTCTATTTAATAACTTTTTAACTAACTGTTAATTTAAATTAATTAATTTATTTTATGATATATTCGTTTATAGTCCATTTAACCTCAATTTTAATAAGAATATAACTAACTAACAATTTGATATTCATTTGAATTAACTTAATTATTAAAATAAAGGCCATGCCCTTAATCCTGTCCAACTAACCGTCTACTGGTCAAATTTAGCCGTTAGTCAATATAGTCGTTGCTTGGTCAAGAAATATAGCCATTGGATGTTTTGTGTTGTCTATTTAATATGCAAATCTAGATTTGATTCTTCAACTTGTCCTGACGATGAACCACACTGGTTGGTTCGAAACACATCGACAAATGAAATTTCATGTGATTTACGCCGAAAAAGCTGTCATAAAAAAAAACCCTTAGAGATAACTGGTTCTTCCAAGTGAATCGCCAATTGTTGTGCTTATCAACAACCCCCCCATTTACTAATATTAGCAATAACATTAATAAATGGGGACCCTTCCAAAAAATCAAATCTTAGCATCTAGTCATGCCTTTTTATTTTTAGAATAAAATAAGATGTCAAAACGGAACTTGCAAAACCATGGAAAATTTACCTTTTCATACTTTAAGCGTATAAAACTTCACAAACGATAAGTTTCTTAAATAAGCGCCACATGATCAAAACAGCCTAAGAGTAACTTTATACCCAGAAAGTCATGAATATTAAAATAAACCTTGAAAAGACCCGCTTTTAGAGGATTATTCTTGCATCACAAAACAATTACGATGGACCTTCCTTATAAAAGTTACCCCATATCCACGAAATGTGAAATCTTAAAAAACTCATATAATCTTCTCGCATCGCATTTTAAACCATGCAGCGCTACTCGATGAAGCATAAGCAGATATTGCGAAATGCGATAGCATCTCGCATATCGCATATCGCATCAACTCACATGGCGGTAAGTCTTAACGAAAACAAGTTTTTGCAATATAGCGATCTGCGATATTGCGTAGCAAATTGAAAAATCATTTTTATCACAACACAAAGGGCTCACGATTCTAGGAGAGTGCTTCCCGACTTTCGATGTGAAGTTATGAACATTAAGTTAAGCATAATGGTTCATTAGTGAACATTTATTAAAAGAATGATTACGATCAGGTGTGAAAGGCCATTTGATGCAAGTTGATATCTTCTAACGTGATTTAGAATTAAAGACCCTACGTCACCCTCATTTCGTCCTTCTATTGATTTATTTATGCATTCACTATCATTTTTATCCTATTCTGCTCTCTGCTTGTAACTTTAAGGAAGAACACACAAAGAAGGACATCTGAAGAAATAGTGAAGAAAGGAAAGGCACCCGCTTCTGAGAAGTCAGAGATGACCCCCCTATTCATAGATACTACTTGTAATCAAGATGCAGGTACGTCCACATGGGAGACTATGTATCAACTATTAGAGGAATAACAACCGAGACTTATGGAAACAACAGTTACAGTGGATGGACACATTTCTTCTGATGCTACTCTGATTGAACTTGCATGCTCATTCTTGCACCGCATTGCTGCAAAACCAAAGATACTTCCTTATACGGACATGGTTAAGTGGATCATAGATGATGCAGACATATCAAACAAAGAATTCAAGACGGCAAGCCAAGAAGTCATAGGGTCATTTACTCCAGACAACCTGAGACTCATGTACCATCTACCAGAGCCGCAGGCCAAATACAATAGGCAATTTGTCGAGAAGTTCGCCAAGGAAAATGAAGACTTGGAAGAATACACGAAGAATCGATCGAACAATGAAGAAAGACTCAAGAAAGATAAAAACGGTATGTACACCACCGTTTCTCGTAGTTCCCTTTTCTGTTTTGCTATCGCTATGTTATGTAGATTGTTTGGTAAACCAGACAGCACCAAATTCTCGTCAGAATGGTTACCCCTAATAGATGCAACCATTAATGCTACAATAATGAATTGGGCTCAAATCCTGTCTGATAACTTAGCTACAACAATTTTAGAGTACAGAAGAAAAAGGAGTATTGCTTCGAGGATTTACCCTCCATTTTTCATGAGCGCCTATGTTATGGATGCTATTTGTTTTGGTTCCAAATTCCCTCTTATGCAATGGAAATGGACTACTCAAAATCCACTTGCCATTCAAATATATCGCAAAGTCATGTGGGAGTCTAATTTCGTACCACACTTCTTCAAGATTTTTCACGGAGTTATGCTTCCAATTCACAAAAAGATTTACAACCGAGATGCCCCTAGGTTCTCCCAAGAGGCCGAAGTAGATATTCTCCCCGTAACCAGATGGTTCGGGATCAATTATTCACATATATTAGAGTGTTCGGCAGTATTTCCTCGCCCCATGTTCTACCTTTTTATGTCCCAGACAAATTGATGGCTAGGGAGATAGCCTATCAGACATGTGGCGAGGGAGGAATGAGTAAGATACTAAAAGATTCCTAAAAGGTCATTTGGCCTCAATTTCCTGTAACATGTGGAGTATTTGCATTGCATGACTTAGGACATGCTTTCAAAGAGATTTAAAATGTATTATCTTTGCAATTACCCAAGTTCTCGGGAAGGCAATATGATCCCTTTGGTATTGTAAAAGATTTTAACACAATGGTCAAAATAAGAATGTTTACCCATGAAAAAGACCTCTTTGATGATGTTTTCCTGGAGAAAAACACCTTCAAAGAAGTGCAGCATATGGCACAAATACTTTTTGATCAAGAAGGTCTCCAAACATTTGATAATTACAGGAAAAAGAGGTTATATAAGGTCCCATTGGACCAACTACTCATTGAGCCAGTGAGAGATCCTACTCCTAGTGCAAGCATAGGTGGAGACTCAAAAGAAAAATCCAAAACAAGTTCTGGAAATGAATCCGCAAAAAAATCTGTCGATCAATCTGAGAAAACATCAGAGAATGAACACAGCAAGAGTGAGGAGTCAATTAAAGACATAGCCCAGTCCACAGCAAATTCTAATCAGCAGACTTCGCTCGTAAAACAAGTCGAAGCCTCAACTCCCCTTACAAAGCAAGCAAAGCCGCTAGTAATTGATTTAGAAGAAGAATGGGAAAATTTCAATAAGATACTCAACACGGAGGAACAAATCGTAGAGCCACCAACAAACCAACAAGAAACGACTACAGAAATGGTAACAAAAGGAGCTGTTAGCACTCAGGAAATAGAGCATATTCCCATTGCTCCCACATCTAAGATTGTATTGAGAATAGAGGAAATTCCTCCTCTAGATGTATTCTACAGCCCTCAACACAAAGTCGTCGTTAGAAGACAAAGAAAGAAAAGAAAGTCAGATTCCATGCTCACTCCTAAGGATGAACCTCTAGATGTTCTCTGGAAAGACCCATCCACAGATCCATCGGCTAACCTCACTAGACTGTCACAGGTCACAGGCGCATATGCTTCAGCAACCATTGACAAGGCAACAGAGGTACAACTACTACTCAAAGAAAAAGAAGATAAGATTTTGTTATTAGAACAACAATTATAGCAGGTCAGTCGCAACCAACAAGCAGAAATGTAGTTGGCTAAACTTCAATAAGAGTTTTAGCAAATGTAGTTGGCACATCAGAGTAGTTTAGCTGGTAAAGAAGCAAATTTATAGAGCATAATAGAACTGTATAAAGATGATCCCAAAATTGAACATTTTGTCACAGAAGCACTTGGCCTCAATTCCCAGCTTTTACACCAGAAAGAATTATTATGCCAGAATATTTCGCATTGGAATTCTCACTACGAAATGAGCGATAACATAACAAACCAAGTTGTGGAATTACGACTTGAATATGATTCAATTCTTAAGAATGTTTCAGACTTCTTAAATTGGCAGAAATCCGAAGATGGGAAAAGAGAATATATGCCCAAAATATATGAATCGCACAAAGAAATCTTATTTGTGAAATGGTATTCTCGGCTCAGAGAGGCAGAACAGGCAATGGGGGATCCGGTAGCAGTAGAAAACAATGTCATCAAATGTGTGAATGAAAATCTACACAATGCTAATTTGGTAGCAGAAACCACCCTTGGCTTTCTTCCAAAAGTAGAACAGCTTCAAGCAGTATGGAAACAGGTAGCGGAGGAAAGGGCAGAGGCAATTAGACGAGTAAACAGGTTGAACTGGGAGGCATACTGGAAATACCTAGTGAAACCACACAACCAATGGATGACCCTGAAGTGCCTGATTACTTCCACCGAGAAAATGGTGCCAGCACTCACCAATGTCGTATTTGCAGGACAACTGAAAGCTGAAGTCGGCCAATCGACACTCCTTAAACCTGTGCTGGATATTTACGATCTCAAGGACCAAATGCAGGATTAGTCATAGACATATTTTATTTTTGTTTTTGTTTATTTTCTCTTAAAATGAGGCAAGTCATTTAAACCTCCTCATCTATTTTTGTAATTTCTATTTTTAAGTTTCATAGATTAGCATTTAAACCCCTCTCATGCATTTAGAGAGGGGTCCAGAAATTTTATCAAAACAATTCTTCAAAATGTGCACATTTTCCCCCCACTGAGGAGGTTTTGGTAAAATTAATGGAACGAGATTTATTTTCTACTTCAATTTAGCATCTTCTACTGAAATTGCACTTCTGTACTCTTAGTTTATGTTAAGTGATTTGAAGGTAGATCAATATTGCTGGAGCACATGAGTAGGACGTATTACAATGGTACTTCTATCTCTTAATGCTTTTTACTTGTGTATCAAGAAATAAATCATTTTCAGTTATTGATGTATGAAAGTTTAAATTCTTAGTTATCATTATTTCACTTTTGTATGATGAAGATTTATTCTTTATGCTGAATATATGAATGACTCTTTATGCGATATATCTCTCATATCGTTTCGACTAACTTTTTAGACGAAATGATCATTATTAAACGGATTCTCTTCTTATCGTGATTGAATGATCTTTATTATCAATTACTTTCAGAAATCATTTTAGATCGCATATATAAACACCACCCCCGGGATAGTTTTAAAGTTAGATGTTTTCTTTGATTATGATAGATTACATATGATAGTTAGAAGATAGATTAAGTTTAGAATAAGTATTCACCCCATAAAACCTAGAAAATAAAAACATCATCATGTTAGAATGAACAACATAAATAGATTGGGAAATTGGTCCCATCATCCCCAGTCAGAGCCACTATTCCAAACGGAAAAGGCGTTGTCCTAAGGTTCGGACCGGATGGTTATCCCCCTTGTTGGAGTCCTGATTTTTCGAGCCTTCAAAAAAACCATAGATGCAGAGGCCATTCCTTTACTTGTTAATG
Organism: Pinus tabuliformis; assembly: GCA_031772625.1. Classification (NCBI taxonomy): domain Eukaryota; kingdom Viridiplantae; phylum Streptophyta; class Pinopsida; order Pinales; family Pinaceae; genus Pinus; species Pinus tabuliformis. Next base: position 1,389,915,432 of record CM062819.1, on the reverse strand, counting down.
GGCACAGATTGAAGGTTTACAAGAGTCCATTGTCAAAGCAAGAGTTCATTGATGGTATCAGCAAAACAGTGATGGTGGTGGAACAAGTCTCAAATCCTTCCTCACCAAGTCACTGAAGAAAAAAGGAAAAAGGAAAAGGAAAAAAAATAAGAAAAGAAAAAAAGAGAAAAATAAGGAGACTTGGGTGAAAACCTCCATGAGGCACCTAAGTGCCACTGCTGGGTTGAAAACCTTTTGAGGCAGCCTGATGGTGTCAAAAAAAAAAAGAGAGAGAAATAAAAATATCTCTGGGTGAAAACCTCTCTTGAGGCACCTAGGGCAAGTAGCTAGGATGAAAACCTCTTGGAGGCAGACTAGTTGCTTTCAATAAAAAATAAATTAAAATAAAAGATAAAAAAGGGAAAAGGAAAATTATGAAAATATTGTTTGCAAGTCAGCAGGAGGATGGTCAGAGCAAAAAAATAGAATCAAAAGGCACCTATCTAGCTCATGTTTTTATTTCTCCATTCATTATCCTTCATCATTTAATCATTCCCTCCATTTTTCCATTCATTTACTTCAAGTTGCAAGGGTTCTGTGTTTTCTACAAGATTCCCTGTAAACCTACAGGATTCCCTAAAAACCTATAGGATGATCCTGTAGGAATTACAGTGGCTTGGGAATCCTAAAGGAAGTAACCCTAGAGCAAGGGGATGACCTTCCCATGTCAAAAAAATAAATTCCTACTTCACCATCTCATCACCATACCTCTCTCCACCATGATCACCCCTGCATTCATAAAAAAAGTTAGTTTAAAAAAAAAATCAGTTTTCAAAGAAAAAAACACAGAGAAAAGAGGATGAAGACAGAGAGCAAGGGGACAACACCTGAAGGATATTTTACTCATTCACAAATCCCTAGACCCCTTCTCTGCCCATTCCAACCATCCTCAGGCTCCAGCAGTAGAAAATGATTAATAATTTTGAGGGAGAAGCAGCTACATGACATCCTGTAGGAATTCCTGTAGTAGCCTATCCCACACAACAGAAATCACAAGTTGAAGTCAGCTTCAAGCATGGAATATCCAAGGTAGAAGAAGCTCCTCTGGAGCCTAGCAACAGCATCAGGATCAACATTGTCAACACCAAGTACCTGCACATCAAAGAAGATCATCAAAGGACAGTTAAAAAAAAGAGAAAAGCACATGCAACCAACACACAAAAAAGACTTCGTTCTTCAACAAACAACATCAAGGCGTCATTACCATAGGTAAGTATCTCGCTTCCACTCTCTCGTTAACATAATGTGATCAAAAGATGTAAAAGTTATGAAAGAGTTGGTTTATAAGAGAAAGGTGGCCAGTTAACTTAGCCACCTTCGTTCAGTCAACGAGGAGAAAGCAGTTAGTCCTTACACACGTGGTAGCAGTCAAGTCAAGGAAAAGAAGGATGAGTTCTAAAGTATTTAAGCTACGGATGCCCAAAGTGGGATTTTATTACGAGGTGAGGAGAATGATGATGTGGTATTGGGACCAATGGTCCAAAAATAGATATTCGTACCTCAGCTGCCAGCGCACCACCTCACTCAAATCACCCATATGAGGAAATAAACGTTGATCCCAATGCATAGAAGCATTCACATTCTTGAGGCTCCGCACTAGAAAAGTCACTCTCCACCCTCAAGCAATCTACATGAAAGGAAAATTTTGCTTTTTCCTACGCAGGACCACCTATAGGATCTTATAGGAAATCCTACAAGATCCTACAGGATATAGTCCAACACCTACAGGATTGGTAGTGAGAAATTTCATAGGGAGATAAACAGGGGTTGGATTCATCAAGTAGTGATAAGGAGGTAGGCTCTACATTTCCCCGCATTTTTCCAAGTGAAAGGAACATAGAAAAATCTTCCAGTTTGTTGAAAGTAATTGCAGCATAAGGGAATTGCATACACATTAATCTTCGTTTAAATTTCCTCATTCATTAAACTTGGTAGAATACCTATACAACCCTACATCCATCAGATAAAATGACAGGGTTATTTAATAAAAGGGAGCCCATCAACACGGTGAGGATTCATCAACACCCTCCTGTGCTATAGATATTCACAAGGCACAATTGGATGGGTTTCTTTGAGAAATTGAGGGGGTATGATGATGAAGTAGCTAGATATTTTTCTCTCTCCCTCATTCCACTGACTAGGACCCATGCCACTATTGTGGTGAGAGGCCTCTCCATAGAGCTCACCCTTGAAATCATAGGCATAATTACCACACTTCCCTTAGGAGTGCCTTGGAGAAAGGAGGATAAGGGAAATAGCCAAACTACAAAGAAGAAATTATTTTTAGAAGGAGAGGAGGCCATGGAAGACAAAAATGGAGTGAGAAGAGAAAGCCTACCCTATCCTTGGAATGAAATTAGCTACCACCTTATAAAGTATATCTCATGTGAAGGTAGGTACAGTGTGGTATATGGATACCACTTTAGGCTTCTTCAAGAATTGAGGTTTGGAGCAGACACACCTCCTCAAAACAGACTCAACATCCCCTACTTCCTTCTTCAATCAATGATAGATATGAGCATGAAGGTGCAGGAAGGAAACCATCAACAACTAGCCCATCATGGGTTAATTAGAATTATCATAGAAGATGCCCTCCAAAACCTCAAAATCCCTATCACATGGGCAACTTTCAGAGACATGAAGATAGAGGGAGATATAAAAGCCCTTGAATATGACAAGAGCCCCAATGCCAGTGAAAGGGATGAAGAAGAAACAAAGGAGGAGGAGGAAGAAATTGAAAAAGAGGAAGAAGAAATAGAGAGGGATGAAGAGGAAATATATGAGGAAGAAGAGGAAGAAAAAGAGAAGGAAAGTGGTGAAGAGACAGAAGAATATGCAAAGGAGAAAACTAATTAACAGAGTGAGGAACTAGAGGGAGAATAAGAGGAGAAAGACAAATATGAGAGGGGGAATGGAAAAGAGGAGGCAGAAGAGAAGGAGGAATCACCCAGGGTATCTCCAAAACCCACTGAGAAAGAGGCAACAACTGCCCTCACTGCCCTTAGTACCCCTATCAAACAAAAAGGGAAAAGACAGAGACAAACTCCATTATACTTTAGGACAAGAAAAAGTACAAGAATAAGGCAGGGAAAACCTCAAACTCCCACCAAGGTTCCTATTGTTATTGAAGACTCACCCAAACAATAGGAGAAGATGGCTCCTCTTATGAAAACTCAAGGAGAAGGATCATCAGGACAAGCCTCCCCCAAGTCTCCTATCACTTATGTTAGAAGGCTTGTCACTAGATTTTCCTCATCCAAAGGAAAAGGCATCCTATAGGATACACAGAAGGACCTACAGGAAGCAGAGGAAATCCTATAGAAAACTCTACTAAACCTACAAGAAACTCAGATAAAGAAGGGAGTATGCAACAAGAAACAAAGAAGGAGGATCCAGAGCTAAGGGAACCTAGTCCTCAACCTAACCTTCACTCCTACTACAAGTTTATTGAAGGGGGTAGGGTCATTCCACAAAATTTTCCATCCCATTATTCTTTGAGCTCGAGAAAAAAGGTGCAACAACACATAGATGGACGCAAATTGCCAAATCCAAAGGGGTGGAGGGCATACGTCACATGGAGGAAAAAGTTAAAGAGATGGGCAGAGAACTGAGAAGATTGAGAAACAGAGAAGCAATAATGAAAGCTCAGTTGGAGGCAAAAAATGCATGGTTAAAAGGAAAGCTACAAGAAAGAGAGAACCAATTGGCATCCATGGTCATTCTATCCTTAGAGGAAATCCAGTGTAGGATGCCATCTAAGTCCTATGCATTATACCTTAAGGAACAGTGGTTGCAGTTCCAAATCAAGACTCTAGCATAGAGAGGCACTATTCCATTCTAGGATTATAGATAGTTCATTGATCTTTGTGATCAAATCACATTGGAGGATAGGGCTAAGATGTATGAGTTCTACCTACATAACTTAGCCTTGACAGATCTGAATGTGTGGGACCCTAATTCAAAACTAGGGGACTTACAGTTGATGGCTTTGGCATCATGGATGAACCATGAGGAAGCAAGGGTTGCTGAAATGAAGAAAATAATGGCAAGGGAAGAAACAAAGCCTCTCATGATAAGAGCTGAGCAATCTAATCCAATGGATGTCATCAGCACACATAACTTGATTGCAAATGACCCTCAACTTGCACCCAGGTACCTTATTGCCCAAGCGCAAGAAATTACACACTTTCAGGATATGTTTAGGCTGTTAGGGGATGACAGCATGCAAGCTTGCCAAAGGAGATGGAATACTTTGCCCTACAATTTGAAAATTAGAGAGTACCATTCTCCTCAAAGAATGAGAGAAGCACTGAACAGGACACCCATGTACAAGCAAGCTCTCCAAAGACTCAAAGTCAATTGGATTGGCTTGAGACTCAGTCCACCACTGCTCTTAGGGATGTTAGAAGGAAGGAAGGAAGAGGAAGAAAGAAAGCAGTGGGAGGAAATAGAAAGGAAGGCAGGATTCTATGCACAGGAAGAGGAAACTACAGCAGAAGCATGGGATGTCAAGGAGGCCACTAGAGAAATGAAAGACATGGATATTGATTAAGTTGCTCAAAGGATGAGAAACACTTTCAGTAGGTGGGTGATGATGAGACTCATCATTGGGTAACTATATGGAACTTAATCCACCTCCTAGCTTATTTAAATCAACTCTCCTCACAATTTATTACATATTTTGATTATATTTCGTTTAATGAGATGAGTCAAAGTGAGATATTATGCCTAGTGGACTAATGTGCATTGATTGTAGGTTTGTGAGAGAAAATCATAGAATTTTGGCTAATTAAGGGCTAAAACTCGAATGAGACAAGGAGGAGAGATTGTAGGAGGTAGATCCTCCTCATTTACTCCTCCCTCATTCAAATATTCCTCCATCAATCACACTAGCCCAGAGTACAAGAAGCCAAGTCATGGGGATCAAAAGGCAGTCAAGCAAGTGACATTTAAAGAGTTAGTTTATCTTGAGGTTGGGAGCTGAGCCTCCCAAGATTTAAGAAAGTCGTTGGGGACTTCAGTTGTATAAATAGAAAGGGCTATAGGCTCATTAGGATTCAAATTTTTGTTGTAAAAACACTAGTCAATTTTGAGTTCAAGACTTGTGGAAGACATTGTTATGTAATTTTCTCTTTTGATAATGAGAATGAGCAATTCCTTGATCCAACACTGAGTTAACTCAGAGGGTTGAAGCTCTTGGGTTAGGGCCCAACCCTAGTAGCAAAGGCTCCTCTTCTTGTATTTGTATTCTTATGTTGAATTCATAGATTAATGTTGAATTGTCTTTAGAATTATTTCACTGCAAGTAGTGTACATTTGATTAGTTTGCTTCCATTTGTGCTTTACTTCAACAATAATTTAGAAGAGATAAAGGAACATGAAAAAGTTGTCAATAGGTGGTTTTGGCCTCACTCCTTTCTTCAGGGATCATGTTTTGAGGAAAGAACTCCTATGCAGCCCCAAAAAGACGAAATTCTAGTTTCTCATGGAATTTAGGTTTTTTTGTACTTAGGCCAGCATTTGATTAGTTTGCCAGAGTAGGATTTAGTTATAATTTCTTCCATATTCAGTCTTACATTATATATCATCAATGTTCCATCTTATTCTGCAAGTTCTCCTCATGCATGAAGTAGGAATATAGCTCATGAAATTCTACTTTCTTTAGATAATTGAAATTCTTCTTGTTTACATGATTTTTTGGGCAGATGTCAATGTTTGATGTAGTGCATGTGTTTTAGAAGTATAGATAGATTTCATAGTCAGAAACCTCATTCCAACTTCATCCATCCATGATCATACTTTGCAAATCCAACCATCTCCTAGCCTTGGTTTTGAATTCTGAAGTGGTCCTAGGCACTCCCTTGCCTCATTCCATCCATGAACCACCTTCCATAAGCCCTCCATCACCTTCAACACACATCATTTTTCTCTCAGTTGTATCTTGTAGAAATATAGGGGATCCTGTAGGTTTTCAAGACATCGTGTAAAACACATTAGGACATCTTGTAGGTTTATCTATAGTGGTTTTTTTTTAGGCCGAGTTGAGGAAAAATCCTCTAGGAAGATAGAAAAGGCGCCCTACCAGTCTCCCCAACCTTGTAGCCATTCACCATCATCCCTAAGCCAGCTGCCACATCACCAAAAGAGATTAGCTTTCACACTTTCACATAAAAAAGGGCAAAAATAAAAACAGAATTACCTTATTCATTTACATGCACAACAGTAGAATGTTTGATGCTTTGAATTTGCATGCTTAGGACAATAGAATTTCATACATGTTAACTTAGCATTCTTTTGAAGCATAGCCTCTTAGCAATTAGTTAGAAAATGGTGTGCTTCAGCATTGATTTCAGTCTTTTTCCTTACTGCAATAGACAAGCATTCTCCTAGAGTATATTTCTCTTTCCCTCATTGGTAATCAAGCTTCTTCTGAATCCATAGAAGTTTGGTTTGAAAAACCTTAGTGGTTTATTGCCATCATAATAGTGACAACGAGTATACCCGTCAAATTTCCTTATGTATACAACATTGTCACCTCCAAGTTTGTACGAACCCCGGGTTAATAAAGTAAATTTGGTAGCCCCAGGAGTTGTAGCATTCTTGCTGCAATACTGGTGCTCATCAAGTTGTGGTTGATATGGAGGTGGAGGCAGTAAAGCAGTAGGTTGGTTGAGTTGAGGCCTCCACCCTTGTGATGGTTGATTCCACTAATAATGCGGAGAAGTATATGGCTGAAATCGTTGATTGATAGGTTTGGGAGGGTCTTGGGCTACATAAGGCCAAGAAGGAGGTGTGCACCATGATGGATGAGTGGAAGAGTACCAAGGTGGCAATGGTGCATTCTGCTTGGGATGATAATAAGAGTAGGATGCACCTTGCATGACCTGCTGATATGGTCGAGGTCCTTGAGGCCTCCTTTGATTGATGAAACAAAGTTGCTCAACCCCACCTTTTGCCCCTTGGTATACAAATTTCAATCCAGGCAAAGGAGGACATTTATCTATGACATGGTTCTCCTCACAGACTGAGCGACCTCTATGAAATTTAAGGGACATTCTTTTCTTGGGTGCCTTCTAGTGCACTTAGGGCAAAAAATAGATAACGCCCTTTCTACTTCCTCTTGTCTCCACTTGATTTGCATGGTATCCATTTGCAAATAAAAGGTATGCAACATTTCACTTTTAAAGTACTCTAACATGTTTCCAAATTCATTCTTGATGGATGTTGTGGAGGGAGAGGAACTGACCACAGCTTGACTAGCTCTACCCTTCTTCCTAGCATCCCTAGAGTGGTTCTTGAACAACTGCTTTGATGTCTTCATAGCAAATTGATAGATGTCTCCCCCAGACAGCATGTTGATGAGGCTCATAAATAGGTAAATTATATGGACCTTAATTCCACTCTCCAACTTATTAAAATCAACTTTTCTCAAATTTATTTACATATTTTATTATATTTTGCTTAGTAAGAAGGGTAAAGATGAGATGTTATGTCATGTGGCCTAATATGCATTAATTGTAGGCTTTAGAGAAATTTTGGCTAATATTAGTGCAGGAACTCAAACTAGACAAGAAAGAGGGATTTTAGGAGATTGGATGTCCCTCCTTAACTCCTCAATCACTCAAATATTCCTCCACCATATCTCATCAGCTCAGAGTTACAAGCAGCCAAGCCCACCAAGGTCATTGGCAGCTAAACCAGTGATAGTTGAAGACAATTTAATCTTGAGTTTGGAGCCAAGCCTCCCTAAATTCAAGGAATTTGTTGGTAGCTTCATTTGTATAAATAATAAGGCCTAGGGCCTCATTAGGATTCACCTTTTTTTGTTGTAGCCAAGAGGCATTTTCGAGCTAAGACCTTGTGACTGGTAAATCTTATGTATTTTTGACATTTTGATAAAAATGAAAAGCACTCCCTTGATCCAGCACTGAGTTGACTCACGAGGATAAAGCTCTTGGGTTAGGTCCCAACCCTAGCAGCAGAGGTTCCGCTTTCTGTACATGTATGCTTAGATTACATTCATAGTTAGTTGTTGAAGTGATTTCGGTTTTGTTTAATCTACAAGTATTTGGATAATTACTTAGTTTTCTTCCATTTGTGGATAGATAGATCAGTGGTACAATAGTGACGGTAAACACTTCATAAAATATTGTGGTAGTGGCCTTTGCCTCATCTCCTTTATGGGAACATGGTTTGAGGGTTCCATTCACACAACCCCAAAAACAAATTTATTGTTTGATCACTACATAACCTAGGGTTTCTTATTGAATAAATCATTGTTTCTAAAATTCTTAGAAGTACCTGCAATTTTCATTTTGGTATCTTGAGTTTGCTATGGTTTAGAAGCACTTCCATTCATAACCTTAGCCATTAGCTATTAAGAACTATGTTTTTCCTAAATTCAATTCATCTTTTCCATACATAAATGAAGTTGTGCATAAATCAAGAAAAGAATGTATGTTGTTACAGGAGCTTCTGATCTACAGGGAGACCTCATCTTGCCAGACTCATCCAAGTATTCTCCAGCCACACTACCAATGTCCACCAAACCCTAATCCAAATTCCTATTTTGTAGCAAAGTGGACATTTTCCTTGAGAAAGTCCAACCATCTTGAAGCCTTGGACTAAGCCTTGGGTAGTGTGCACCTCCTATGTGCCTTATTTCCACATCAGACACCTTCCCCACACTTCATTCTACCTTTCCTACCTCCCTATAAGCTTTCATCTTGTTTCTTGTAGTAAAATAGGGCATCCTATAGTAGAAATAGGACATCCTATAGTACTATAGGAAACCTTGTTGTGGCCTGTTTTAAATCCGAATTGAGCAAAAATGGTCATCTGAGCTTAGGTTAGGCCTCCACTTGGCTTCCATACATGAGACACATTCCAGACCTGTTTCCCATACCTGTCTCCCCTGCCAAAGAACAAATTGGTTAAATTAGAATTTGCATTCATAAAACTGAAAATAAAAAAGGATTTTTCTACAATTTCTAGTTAGCACAATCATGCAACAATCACAGTAGTTCTTAAAGAAAATTCCATGCTTATTTAGTCTAGATAAATAGATGATTTATGCAAGGTTAAGTTAGGTCTCTTTTGCAAGCAATATGTCCAGATGCTTAACTAGATGATTTCATGTCACTTTATAGCACCTTCCAATTCAACAATTTCATTTCCTATAGTATGCAAAATAAATAAATAAATAAATGTCCTTTCATGCCTCGTAGGAGTAGAGACAAGTTTGGAAAAATTTTGTCAAATACCCCCACCACATCTAACAAGCAACTTTCCCTCTTCTTCAGTGGCTATGAGCTATAGGACCCATTAGGCGAACAACCAAATATCTTTGAAGATCCTATTGGGGAAGAAGAAGAAGAGACCATTCCACCAACCTACACCATGGCTGAAAATAGAAATGGGATTGAAAACATAGAAGGAGCTGAAAATAGAGTTGAGGGTGCTTTTCCCATCAAAGAAACTAATGGAGATTCTAGGATGAAAAACATAAGCCCCTCTTCCCTTCCTCACTTCCATGGCTTAACCTCAAAGGACCCGGATACCTTTTTGTTTGAGTTTGTTGTCATATGCAGAACTTATGATTATACCTCTGATGACCAGAAGTTGAAATTTTTTCCATCCACCCTCAAAGATGCAACCTTGCATTGGTTCATGGGTTTACCTGGGGACAACATCACCACCTGGGCTCAAATGCAGCAAGCCTTCAGCAATAGGTACATGTATTATTGCAAGTCCAAAGATACCAAAGAGGAAATTTTTAGAATGACCTTGGGACATGATGATTCTTAGGAAGATTATGAGGAAAGGTTCCAACTCAGCTACAAAAGGGTCAGATGCACCCTCGATCCTGAATCACTTAAGCTAGTCCTTCTTAGAGGGATCATTGAAGATCTCCTAGAAACCCTAAACATGTTGTCATGAGGGGACATCTATCAGTTACCCTATGATGATATCACGACATTTTTGAAAAACAATTCTAAGGCAGCCAAAAGGAAGGGTAGGGCTAGTCAATCTTTGGCCAGTTCATCCTCCTCCAACACATCCATAAAAAGTGAAATTGGGAACATTTTGGAAGACTTAAAGAGTGAAATGTTGCATACCCTCTCTCTACAAATGGACACCATGCAGATCAAGAGGAAGCAAGGGGAAGCACAAAGAGCCTTAGTTGTCTTATGCCCTAAATGCACCAAAAGGCACCCTAGAAATGAATGTCCATTGAATCTTATAGAGATATGCTTGGTCTATGAGGAGAACCACTCCATAGACAATTTCCCTTCTCTGCCTAGATTGAAAGTTGTGTATCAAGGAACTGAAGGGGTGACTAAATAACTCTGTTGTATCAACCAAAGGAGGCCTCAAGGACGTAGACCATACCAGAAAGGCATGCAAGGGGCATCCTATTCATATTACAACCATACCATAATGCATCCATTCCCCTTTGGTGCCCTCCTACTCATCCTTCATGGTCCACACCTTCTCCCTGGTCTTTTTCACCTCAATACCATTCCCAACCTATCAATCAATCATTTCATCCATATACTCCTCCACAACCTCAGTGGAATGCACCATCCTAGGGGTGGATTCCCCCATACAACCAATCTCTAGTCTTACTTCCTCTACCTCCATCTCAACCATAGCTCCTTCACCCTGCTCCACCTAAAAAACCTCATATGCCTACTCAACCAAATCTGAACCCGAACAACATACAGACACATCAATTCTACAGTAGGGAAACATCTTACCCTGCCTATGCGGTGGAAATTCATTAAATCAACCTTAGGTATGGAAGAGTGCTTCCAGATAACCAACCTCCATCTCCACTTGAGGAGCTTGAAGAGGAAAATGAGGATAGTGTTCCTCAAGCCAATCCAACTCCTTTTCCTGAGAGATTAATCCATCCTATCCAGCACACCCTAGAAGAGACTGAACTTCTGGGTGAATTGAAAAACTTATGTGTTAAAATCCCACTCCTCCAAGCTATCAAGGACGTCCCCATATACAACAATTTAATCAAGGAGAAATGCTTTAAACGTCGTGGGAGGCGAAAGAAATAAACCCTTGCCATTAATTTCATTGGACAACTATCTGACTTAATGTTGGGGAGGGTGATTTGCCTGAAGTATCTAGATTCTGGAAGTCCTATGGTAGATGTGCACATCGATGATATCATTGTCCCCCATACCTTGATTGATCTTGGGGCTGCCATCAATGTGATGACTAAGGATACTATGATTAAACTGCATCTCTAAGGATCATTAAGGAATACCACAACAGTCTTGCAGCTTGCAGACAAGTCCACAGTAGCTCCTGAGGGAGTTGATGAGGATGTGATGGTCTCCATTGATTCCTAGGAATACCCTACTAACTTCTTAGTTCTCCCACCTAAGTCCAAGTTCAATGGTTATCCTCTCATCCTTGGAAGGCCATGGTTAGCCACTGTTTATGCTTACATAAGTTGTAGGGTTGGGAATATGACCATTAAAAATGGGCGTTTGTCCAAACAGTTGGTCATGTACCCTCCTACTCAACCCTCTCTAGAGCATGACTTACCTTTATGGTCAGAAGAGGAGGAGGAAGATGAAGTCTAATATTCCCCAATGTGTACCTTAGATGCTACTATAGGAGGGGGGAACCTAATGAAGATGACCTGATTGAGAAAATCCTCTAGAATCAACCCCCCAACACCATGTCTCTTGACGAGTTAGTGAATAAATTTGAAGATAACCCTTGGATTGATTTGTACCTAGCTGACCCAAGTCCTACTCATGTCAAGATGATATAATTTGGTCCAAAAAGAACATTGAAAATAAACCCCTCTCTCTGTACATCAGGAAGAGGAGTTATGTGACATGTTAAGAAAGCATCTGGATGCCTTTGCCTGGAGTTATAAGGAAATGAAGGGAGTGCACCCTTCAGTGTGTACTCACCACATTTACATCAAGAAAGGTTGCAAGCTAGTGCACCAACCTTAGAGGAGAATGAACCCATCCCTTAAGGATATAGTCAAAGAAGAACTGCAGAAGTTGTTAAATGCAGGGTTCATTTACCCCATCGCAGATAGTGAGTGGGTATCTCCTCTAATTCTAGTTCCAAAGAAAAATGGGAAGTGGAGGATCTGTGTGGACTACAGAGAGCTAAAAAAAGCCACAAAAAAGGACCATTTCCCTCTACCTTTCATTGACCAAGTATTAGATGGTCTGGCAGGAAAGAATTTCTTCTCTTTCCTAGATGGATTTAGTGGTTACAATTAGATCCAGATCAGCCCAGAGGACCAAGATAAAACCACCTTCACCTGTCCTTGGGGTACCTTTGCTTATAGGGTCCTTCCTTTTGGATTATGCAATGCCCCTACCACTTTTAAAAGGGAAGTGCTGAGTATCTTTGTAGAGCTAGTCCATGATTCTGTGGAAATTTATATGGATGATTTCACCCCCTATGGGTGTGATTTCATGGAGGCTCTCTCTAACTTGGGAAAAGTATTAAACAAATGCATTGAAATGAACTTATCCCTTAGTCCTGAGAAGTGTGAGTTCTTGATGATTGCAAGTACTATTCTAGGTCACTTAATATCCCAGGAAGGACTGCAAGTGGACCAAAATATAATTGTTCTCATAAAGAGGGTCCCTACTCCTCAGAAGCAGAGGGATGTCAGAAGTTCCTTGGGTTTAGCTAGATACTATAGCATATTCATAAAGGACTTCAGTAAAGTAAGCTCACCTTTTGGACTATTGGCCAAGGACTCTGAATTTTTATGGTCAGAAAGCTGCCAAGGGGCCCTAGAAACCCTAAAAGACAAGTTGACTACTGCACCTATACTTCGAGGCCCAAATTGGGATCTTCCTTTCCACATCCATGATAATGCCTCTAAAAAAGCTATAAGAGCATCTGATCTGGATTTAAACAGGAACGCAATAAAACACAGAGATAACCATAAAGACAGATATGCAGCAGAAATAATACTTCATTTTATTACTGTAAAATGCTGAGATATGCTTACAAACAGAAATGGAAATAAACCAGCTAGGGCGATGGTAGCTTATCTCTGAGAAGAGATGTGGCGGCTACATGCCTCTAAAAACTGTGTTACAATGAGGCTCGAAGGCCTATTTATTTTTGAGAAACAATGGAAAACCTTTCACATTCTGAAACCTAACCCTAGAAGATGAAACGCCAAATTGTGGGCCCCGTTTGGGTAAATTGGTACATCAATTTCCCGGGGTCGTAACTTTGGCATACGATCTCCGTTTGACGCGTACAATAGCTCGTTCGAAAGATCTATCCGAGCACTACCACTTTGGGAGGAAACATCAGTCCATGGACCCATGTTTCCCCAGATTCCCAAAAAAGCGTCGTTTAGGGCCTCAAAATAGCTCCGGAAGTTCAGGACCCGAAAAACTGCTAAAAATAGTAAACTGTGCTGCAATTTAGGAAACTGAAAAGACTGAAAGAGACAGTTGTGGGGGTCCAAATGGGATAGGTGGGTGTCCACCAACATCCACCTGGATCATTCCTCCCCCCTTAGGAAGCAATGGTCCCCATTGCGTTGAGTTCCTCCCTGAGATGAGGAAGCTTCTGCTGAGCTGGGTCTCTGGTGAACTGTTCTGCAATCTTTGATGTGTCCAGAAATGGTGGGAAGCATGGTTGACGACAGTCCACATTGAACACTTGATGCAAGCCAAGGAATGGAGGAATGCTGTGCTTCGAAGCATTGTTGATCGTAGCCTTGGTACTGGTGTAAGGACAATGTTGGAGTGGTCTGAGTTTCTGATGGGTCCTGGTAAGGCGTTCTCTCTGCAGATGTAACCAAAATTTGTCACCCACCTGAAACTTGTGTGGTACCCCTGTGGGTGAGGAGAAGTTGTTCCTGTGTTCTATCATGACCGTATCCCTTTGCTGTTGTTGCTGCGTGGAGGAACCATTTGCAAGGGTCATGGATGTAGCAACGATCTTCCCCTTACTTTGGGAGTGAGCCAGACAGATGAATTTCCTAGTCTGGGAGATGAGCTTGCTGCCTTTCTTAGTAGTGATCAAAGAGGTGGCAGTAGGTGGGGCTACCTCTGGTATCCTGTATAATGAATTATTCAAAGAATAATGACAGCACGAGGCCTTGACTCATACACAGCATGTCGCCTCCACAAGTAAGGTTGGCCTAATAATACATCACAAACATCCAAAGGTGTAACATCACACAATACCTCGTCTGTGAAGGGCTTGACGCTGTAGGGAAGGCGGCACTGCTGGCGAACTTTGAGATCCCTTACTTCATGAAGCCACCCGATACTGTACGGTTGTGGGTGTGGTGTAGTCGATAGGCCCAACCGCTTCATGGCCTCTGCTGAAATGAGGTTCTTTTGGCTGCCACTATCGACAATGAATTGCAGTGGCGAACCCTTCACCCACATCTGTGAGTGGAAAATACTTTCCCCCTCTTCTGGATCTGCAGGTTCATTCTTCTGGATCTTGGCAGCGGCAACAGTGGCACTGGGATCCACATCAATGATCTGCTTCCCTTTGCCATTCCCCTTGTCAGGTTCTGGCTTAGGGTCAGAACATGCATCTAATTCAGAAACCTTCAACTCGGCCACCAACGACTACTTGGTTCGACACTCACTTGTGTTATGAGTGGGACTCTTGTGGAACTCACACCACTTTCCTGTGTCCTTATTCGGCTTCGTGGTGTTGTTCTTTTCTTGTGCCTTCGACGGGTTGTCTTGGGTCACCCCGCCTTGGCTTTGTCCTTTGGGCTTCGGATTTGGAGATCCAAAGTCTCGCTTCTTCTGTTTGAACTTTTTCTCGATTTTGACAGCGTATCGGTATGCTGTGCCGAGTGAGGAGATGTTCAAGAACCCCATCTCTTCCTGGATGTATCTGTGCAGGCAGCCACGCTATTTGAGTACCAGATGCAACTCAGAATCTTTGATACCCAACTTTGTGCGAAGGGTATGAAAAATGTTTGTGAACTCTGGCACATCTTGGTCTCGTCCTTGCCGCAGTGTGGTCCATTTGATGTATTTGTCCTCATAGCTTCCGATAGGGTAGTACTGCTCCTTGATGGCATCCCGGAAGTCATTCCAAGTGGGTGCGGCTGAAAATAGTGAGCCTGTACTTTCATCCTTCTGCTCGCAGTAGGTTTCCCACCAGTCCTTGACGTGGGGGGCTGCTTTGAGAATAGCGAAAACAATCTTTTGCCGAATTGAAAATTCGTGAACAGAAAAATACCCATCTAGCAGATTTAACCATTTATCTACAACATCTGCGTCTATTTGACCCTTGAAGATGGGGATTTCAAAATTAACTTGTACCTTAAACAGTGTGGCATTTCCAGAGTCGTTGTTAGAAGCTGATGCGTTGCCTCTAGGTAGCCGCTGAAGGATCTGCGCAAAGCTATCCATCATCGCATTCCTTTGCTGCTCGAGCACTTCTTCGAGCAAGATTTTGATAGGATCTCCTGCCCCCTCGTCTTTCTTCTCATCCGCCATGGGAGGCCGTCGGGATTTGCGAGGTTGGTCTTGCAAAGGTTCGACCAGTTCAAGCCCTTACTCCTTATATCCTGACCTTGTTGGGGACATACAAAGAAAAACAGAGAAAAAGTAGACCGCTTTGATGCCACTGATCCGGATTTAAACAGGAAGGCAATAAAAGACAGAGATAACCATAAAGACAGATATGCAGCGGAAATAATACTTCATTTTATTACTATAAAATGTTGAGATATGCTTACAAACAAAAATGGAAATAAACCAGCTAGGGCGATAGTAGCTTATCTCTGAGAAGAGATGTGGCGGCTACATGCCTCTGAACTGTTCTAAAAACTGTGTTACAATGAGGCTCGAAGGCCTATTTATTGTTGAGAAACAATGGAAAACCTTTCACATTCCGAAACCTAACCCTAGAAGATGAAACGCCAAATTGTGGGCCCCATTTGGGTAAATTGGTACATCAATTTCCCAGGGTCGTAACTTTGGCATACGATCTTCGTTTGACGCATACAATAACTCATTCGAAAGATCTATCCGAGCACTACCACTTTGGGAGGTACCATGTTGCCCCAGATTCCCAAAAAAACGTCGTTTAGGGCCTCAAAACAGCTCCGGAAGTTCAGGACCCGAAAAACTGCTAAAAATAGTAAACTGTGCTGCAATTTAGGAAACTGAAAGGACTGAAAGAGACAGTTGTGGGGTTCCAAATGGGATAGGTGGGTGGCCACCAACATCCACCTGGATCAACATCTCTAGGCTAGATAGATGAGAAGTTACCTTATTCCATTTACTTCATCAGCAAAAATTTGTCCAAGGTTGAATTGAACTATACTGTGATTGAAAAACGCTCCTAGCTATTATCCATTCCTTGAATAAATTTAAACATTACATCACTAGTTACCAGACCTTTTTACATACTGACCATGTTGCTATTAAATATTTTAGGAACAAGCCTGATGTGAATTACAACAGTGTGATCTAACTATCATTGATAAACCTGGTAGAGAAAATGTAGTTGCATATTTTTTGTCTAGACTGGCTTTGCCTGCAGGTAAGGAAGGAATGGTTGATGATCAACTGTTAGATGAGCGTTTATTCAATATTTCAATTCTCTCTTTGTGGTTTGATGACATATCCAACTACTCAATGGCTGCACAATTCCAAATTTTTCCTCCAAGGAAAAGAGAAAAATTATAAGGAAAAATCACAATTCAATTGGACTGGGGGAAATCTCTTCAAGCTAGGCCCAGATCAAATTTTAAGAAGATGTGTCAGGTAGGGGGAATTTTTTGACATCCTTTTGCTCTGTCATGATGGGCTTTGAGGTCACTTTTTATCCAAGAGGACAACCTTCAAGGTACTAAAAGCTCACTACTATTGGCCCACTCTCCACCAAGATGAAAGAAGATATACTAGCCAATGTGATTGGTGTCAAAGAATGGGGAAACCTACTCCCAGGAATGAAATTCATTTGTAACCTCAAGTGAATTTTGAGCCATTTGACAAGTGGGGCGTGAATTTCATTGGGCCCATTGATCCACCATCAGGAAATAAAAAGTACATAATTGTGTGCACTGATTACTTGACAAAGTGGGATGAAACCAAGGCTGTCAAGGTAGCCACATAAGAGAAAGTGGTTGAGTTCTTGAGGGAGAATGTTTTTTACAAGTTTTGGTACCCTAGAGAGCTAGTCACTGATCAGGGCACTCAATTCACCTCACACCTAATTGAGAATCTATTGAGCCAACATAAAATCAAGCACAAAAAGTCAAATCCTTACCACCCTCAGGCCAATGGACAAGTAGAGGTTACCAACAGAGCATTGGAAAGCATTCTCACAAAGGTGGTGAGCAACAACAGGAAAGATTGGGTTGACAGACTAGTGGAGGCCACTTGGGCCTATAATAAAACTTGGAAGACAACCACTGGCTTCACCCCTTATGATTTTGTCTATGGGAAGAAGGCTCTGCTCTCCATTGAGTTTGAGTACAACACTTTAAGAATGGTAGCACAGTTGGATTTGGATGTTACAAGGGCACAACAAGAGAGGTTGCTCCAACTCAATGGGTTAGATGAATTCAGGATGTAGGCCCTCCTACACATAGAGGTGACTCAGGTGTATAATTTCTTTCAAATTCTCTACAAATCTACCTCTGAGATCTATGTAGAAAATCTGACTATATATTAACTCGATAATGCAATATACCAAAGCAAAATACTATAATCTACTTCTACTATCAAACTTGCGGAAGCTTAAAGATCGAGCTGAATTAGAGCTGAAAACATATAACCAAAAGAAGAAGAATCAATCCACATGAAACACAGAAAATACTAAGGGGAAAGCCTCAACTAAAAACCCCACTATTTGTATTATCATACAAGGTGGAAATACATCAAGATTATACAAAGCCTTAGTTCTCGCAGCTAGCCATCTCTCAGTACAATCCTCCTGGATGCTCACAGGCAATCAAAGCTTCTCTCAAGCCTTCTCCTCTGCCCTCCAAGCTCCTATTTCCTTGCGTTGTTTCTCCCGAGTGATCCTACTGTTACCAAGTGTAACACTAATCACTCACACTAATCTCACACCCTGTAAAACTACGCAATCCTCAAGGAACCTTACCTTGACTGCATGGATGAGTTTCCTTTATAGGAAAACACATGCAACTGATAGTAACATGTCCAAACATTTATCTCAACTGGGTCTTTCTCTGAATAGGCATGCATGAGTTTCTAATGAGGGAATCTTCAGTTATCTGGAGTACATTGGTTGAGTGAATGCATGCATCAACTAATTGATAACTCACAATTAGTTCCTAGAACAATTTGGAACTAATTTAACTAGACTTAACTTAGTAAACTGAGCTAAATAATAACAACTCAAATATAACTCAATCTTATCTCCTTAATTTAATTCTTATCTCCTTAATTTAAGGGATAACTGTTGCATGACTGCAAAAAGACTTCTAACTTGAATTTCTCCAACTAATTAAATCAAGACAAATTAATTAATTATTTTTCAAGCAGCTAGTGAGACTAAATTCGAATTTTAATTCACAATTTTAATTCAAGGACAAACTAAAATTAGAATATTCTGGATTCTATTTTTATCATTTCTTGTTGCTATTTTCAACATCAAGTACAAAGAAAGATTTGGCATGACAAAAATATCAAAGAAAATTTTTGTCAAGAGGGTGATTAGGCTCTTCTATATGACCCCTGATTCAAGGATTTCAAAGGAAAATTGATGAAAAGATGGTTGGGCCCATATGTGATAGAAAAGTGCAATGATAATGGGGTTGTTCATATAAGAACCATTTATGAAGAAGGTATCCCCTTGCTTGGCAATGGGTACAGATTGAAAGCCTACAAAAGACGTATTTCAAAGGAAGAGTTTGTCAGTAGTATTAGTAAGGTAGTGATGGTGATTGGAAGTATCTCGACTTCCACCTCACCGAATTCTTAAAGACTGTTTTATTTTTGAAAAAAATGAAAAAAGAGAAAAAACAATAAGGGACCTAGGTGAAAACATCCATGATGCACCTAAGGCCAAATTTTGGGTTGAAAACCTCCCTTGAGGTGCTTAGGGTAGGCAAACAAGTTGAAAAGCTCATTTGAGGTGACCCGTGAATCTCTAAAAAAAAATACAAAAAAAGGAAGAAAAAAACAAAAAAATGTTATGGCAGGGACTTCAAACCTGCGCACTAATGGAAGTCTGTGATTTTTGCAGGTTTTCAAGGCAACAAAGGACACCAAGTTTAGAGGGTAGCAAGCCAAGAAACACCCCATTCCTCCTTCATTCATTTCATACCTTCCATGCCCACCATGTCTCCAGCATCCATTCTCATCTCCAAACATCAAAAACCAATTTGCAGGCAATTTTCTAACTTCTATACGATTTCCTATAGTTACTACGGGAGTTTCTTGTAGTACTACAGGATGTCCTGAAACTCTACATGAATGGAATCCCAGTTGAGGAATAATGATATAGCCCTATTCTGAGTTGAAATAGGAGGTCATTAACCTCACCACATATCACCCACCACTAATTCATGACCATGCCACCCTTTGTGTCCATCAAAGGAACAACTCAAAAAAGAAAAAGAAAAATAAAATAAGAGAGAAAAAAATAAAAACAAATAAAAATCCAAGGGCCATACCATCAGTGGCCTACCTTACCTACCACTCCATATTCCCCATTTCCAGGTTGAAAATGGAAACAAGAAAATGCTAAAAATAGAAGTGCTAAAAATAGCAGTTTGGGTACCAATGCTGGATTGGGCAACAGGGAATGAAAAATGGAAGTGCTAAAAATAGAATTTCTATTTTTAGCAGTTCAATGTGGATTCCTATTTTAGTCAGTCCCTGGACTAGAAATAGGAAGTAAAATTCGAATTTGATATTAACACCAGTTCGTAAATTAATTAATTAATTTAGTTTGAGTTAATTAGTTAAGGAATTATGAACTTGAGGTCTATGTGAGGACATGCAACAGTTTCTCCTTTGATTGAGGGATTTAACCATCAGTTAAAGGATGAGGATGAGTAGTAATTAGTTGGCGCAGTTAACTAAGTCAAGTCCAGTTAGATTAATTTAACAAGTTGTTAAATTAATGAGATTCAGTTTGTTAATGCTTGCATGCATGTAACAACTGGTATTTTCATATAACTGAAGTTTCACTCATGGATAACTCATGCATGTCAGTTTAGACAAAAACCCAGTTGAGATCAGATGGAGGGATAGTGTACTAGCAGTTGCTAGGATATTCCTTGGTGAATATTCCTTGCATGCAGAACAAATATTATTCCTTATGGATTGCGTAGTTGGACTTGAGGTTACAGCAGGTATGATGTGGCCAATTCACACATGTTATGACATTGGACCCCAATCAAAACTGCGCAAGGAAATAGGAGCTTGGAGGACTTGTGTAGCCTATATATTCAGGCCTAGGTAGTCCATGAGCTACATCATCAGAGTACAGAGACAGCAGGATAGCTTTTGAGCTGATTCTTTTTGTATGTTGTTGAGGATTTCACTTGATTGATAATACAGAGATGGGGTTTTAGGCTGGTGCTCTCCCCAGGTTATATATTTTGTGTTATGGTTGATTACTTCTCATTCTCAGTTATATTTGTTCATGCTTGATGTTGCTCATGTTCAATTAAGCTTCTGCAAAGTTTATGGTAGATGTAGATCTAGTATTATGCTTTAGTACATTGCATATATTAGTTTGATCTGCAGGTGAAATTTCTACATGATATCAATGAGCTAGCTGATTTGTAGAGAAAATTCTACATGGTATCGGAGCACAGGTGATCAAGGAAGAACAATATACAAGAAGGGAGAAGTTGAAGTTTGTGGTTTCTGAATATTGAATTGAGTTCTTATCACATCTATTTCACCGATGGCGTTCTATGGTTTGAGACTCGAATATGCCCTTGATGGCAGTTCGAATTATATAGCCTGGAAGGATCGCATGGAGGCAGTATTAGAAGATAATGGCCTTAAGGACTTCATTGATCAAGAAGTCCCGAAGCCAACTGATGCTACTCAACTGGCGGAATGGAAGAAGTGTGTGGCTAGAGCAAGGAGAATCCTTCTGGAGGGAGTTCGAGATCACATTGTCTCGAGCCTCCATGGGAAGGAGACTCTGTTTTCGATGTGGAAAAAATTGAAAGATCTTTATCAGAATAGTAATGATTAGAGGAAGCTGGCACTGAAGGACAAACTTCGAAAGATCAAGTGTGAAAAGGATGACACGATCTCTATGTATCTGAACAAGCTCACCTCATGCAGGGATGAGCTTGGAAGTGTAGGGATCGTGACAGTTGATGATGAAATGGTGAGTCTTGCACTCCTCGGTCTTCCTAAGAGCTGGCATAGCTACCAAGACTTGGTTAATGGAAGAGAGAAACTACCAATTGGGAATGACTTTGCTAATTTGATGCAGGAGGAGATAAGAAGAAGCACCAGAGATGGTTCTTCATCCATGGACAATGAAGAAAATTGTGCCTTAGCGAGTAAGGTGAAGAAGGGAAGGAGAAGGTTTCTCTTTCCAAGTCCAATGCTTCCCATGGTGGGAAGAAGTTTGACAAATCAAAAGTGTGATGCTTTCGTTGTCATGAGGTGGGCCATTTTGTTACAAATTGTCCACTAAGGAAATCCAAGAAGGGATCTGAGGAAGGATCTGACGGTGAGGCACTTGCTTCACAGTTCAAGTTGGAGTTCACACTCTTCGCATGCGTGGTTTCATCCATGGTGGGAAGTGGTTGGTTTCTTGACAGTGGAGCTTCTTACCACATGTCCGGCGACAAGAGTTCGTTCAGTACTTTGGAGGAGAAAGATCTCCAGATACTCATAGCGATGGGTAATGATGAAAAGTATAGTGTCTCAGGTGTAGGCATGATTATTTTTCAGAGGTAGCATGGAGCTCGCCTTACCTTGACCGATGTCAAGTATGTACCAGGACCAAAGAGAAACTTGGTGTCGATCACAACGCTGGAAGACAGAGGTTATGATGTAGTCTTCAGTAAGGGAAAGGTTTTCCTTAGACACATCATCACTAGACAAGTGAAGCAGATCGATTCACGGGTCAAGAACCTATATGCTCTTGAGGTTCAATATGCATGCAAAGCATTGAGCAGCAAGGCAATTGATGGAGACTTGGTGGGTGAGAGGGAGAGTATATTACCTCTCAACATGCAGTGCCAGAAGAAGTCTCAGACAATTGTGGAGGATCCACGATTGGTGCAACAGCTTCAAGAGGTTGTGGAGCAGCCATAACAGGGGAAGCTGAGAGGAGATCAAGTAGAGACATATACTCATGTAGAGACCTCTAGTAAGGGAAAACTTCGAGCCAGGTGGGCAGAGGGATCACATGAATCCATACCTCCTGGTAGGAGGTGGGGTGATGTGGAGTGATCGTCCCAAGGAGGAGGGGCAGGATCCTTGAAGTACCCAACCTCTTTGATTCAACTTTGCTACAGGAGCCCCGATGAGGAGTAGCGGAACTGACTAATTGGGTAGAGACAGATTCGGATAGAGCGGCAGAGAGAACTACAGTGCAGGGAATCCTAGGACAGTGCAGAGCTAGCAGGCTACAGCAATGCGAGAGGCACAAGTGTGTTGCACCAGTGCAGGGTAGCACAGAGAGTTGTGCAATGGTGCGAGATGCATGGAGATGTTTCAGTAGCGTAGACGTTAGAGAGGGAGCACTTTTCAGCAGCAGGTAGAGCTTCAATATCATAGTATGTTTTTAGCCCAACAGAGAGGTCAGTTGGGAGTTTTTTTTTGTTCCAAGAGTTGCTGGAGCAACCACACTTGGTAGAAGTGTTGCATGTAGAAAATTCTGAAGGTATAGGATTGAGTTTGAGAGGAAGCCTTTCTTGTTGAGAGGGAGTGTTGAAAATGGCAACAAGAAATTGCTAAAAATAGAAGTGCTAAAAATAACACTGCTAAAAATAGCAATTTGGATACTAGTGCTGGATTGGGAAACAAGGAATGAAAAATGGAAGTAGTTCAGTGTGGATTCCTATTTTCGATGTCCCTAGACGAGAAATAGGAAGTAAAATTCGAATTTGATATTAACACCAGTTTGTAAATTAATTAATTAATTCATTTTGAGTTAATTAGTTAAGGAATTATGAACTTGAAGTCTATGTGAGGACATGCAACAGTTTCTCCTTTGATTAAGGGATTTAACCATCAGTTAAAGGATGAGGATGAGTTGTAATTATGAGTTGTATTTAGTTGGCTCAGTTAACTAAGTCAAGTCCAGTTAGATTAATTTAACAAGTTGTTAAATTAATGAGATTTAGTTTTTTAATGCTTGCATGCATGTAACAACTGGTATTTTCAAATAACTGAAGATTCACTCATGGATAACTCATGCATGTCAGTTCAAATAGAGACCCGGTTGAGATTAGATGGAGGGACAATGTACTATCAGTTGCTAGGATATTCCTTGGTGAATATTCCTTGCATGCAGAAGGAATATTATTCCTTATGGATTGCGTAGTTGGACCTGAGATTACAGCAGGTGTGATGTAGCCAATTCACACATGTTATGACATTGGATCCCAATCAAAACTGCGCAAGGAAATAGGAGCTTGGAGGACTTGTGTAGCCTATATATTCAGGCCTAGGTAGTCCATGAGCTACATCATCAGAGTACAGAGAGAGCAGGATAGCTTTTGAGCTAATTCTTTTTGTATGTTGTTGAGGATTTCCACTTGATTGATAATACAGAGATGGGGTTTTAGGCTGGTGCTTTCCCCATGTTATATCTTCTATGTTATGGGTGATTAATTCTCATTCTTAGTTATATCTGTTCATGCTTGATGTTGCTTATGTTCAATTAAGCTTCCGCAAAGTTTATGGTAGATGTAGATCTAGTATTATGCTTTAGTACATTGTATATATCAATTTGATCTACAGGTGAAATTTCTACATGATATCAGTGAGCTAGCTGATTTGTAGAGAAAATTCTACATTCCACCCCTTCCACTCCTACTTCAACACCTATTACTCCTCCAAGAAAAAAAAGAAAAAAATTAAGAAAGAGGCAGCTACAGGATTCCCTGTAGTACTACAAGAAACCCTATAGTCGTCTGTATTATGACAGCAAAAGTCTCCATGCTCCTCCTTCAACATCCTGGTAGAGAAAGAGTATTAGCACCCCTACAATCACTATGGCACCAATCCAGAGCTCAGTAGCAGCAGAAGAGGCCAGCACCTGCACATCACAACAAAGAAGACAAACATATCAGCTAGGTGAAATCAACAAAACAAGAGCAAAGGAGAACATGTACCTAAACAAGTAGAAGCGCAACAGGGCCATCCTCCTTCATGCGTCCACTGAGCGAAGGGAGCCACAAGTATGGCACCTCATCACACTCTTTCCTAAGCTTGAATATGATAAAAGTGTAATAATATGAAAAAGTTGGTTTTATAGCTTGAAGATGACCAGTTAACTTGACCACCCTCAACTCGAAAACAAAAATTGAAGTTCAAGTCAGTAGGCCACGTGGCAAGGTCACATCAAACCAAATGAGTTAGAAAAGTGGTTGAGTTAAGTTGTACAAGAGTGGGTGATGATTACGAGAAAGGGTTGCATGATAACTAATGGTGGGTGAATGGTCCAAAAGGAGAAATCACGTACCCTGCTAGCTAGCACACCGCTCCAAGGAATCAACCATAAATAGAAAAATTCCCTAACTTTCATGCACACATCATTTATTTTGAGATTTAGAGAATTGGGACCACTTGGAGGAGCCATCAAAGAAGAAATCTAGTCTCCACCATCTTACTATAAACACCTATAGGAAATGCAGAAAAACTACAGGAAATAGTGGGAATTGTAAAATAGACTCTGCAAGAGGGTGTCTAGGGCCCAACTATTCAGGAATTCTCCTAAACTATGGCATTACAGTGAAATATAGGTAGCTCATATCCTCTGTGTTTTGACTTGATAGCTAGAAAAGAGAAAAGGAAAAGAAATTTTCATTTTTTTCCTAGTAATTACAATGTCCATAAGGATAGACAGAATTGTGTGGAGAAATTGTGTGGGGATAAAGGAATAATTATAGTCATCACCCTTCTAAACTCAACCCTCAATCACCTTGGAAAGCTCTAAAGCTAAAGCCACCAAACTACCTATAGCCAGCTTGATAGAGAAAGAAAATAATAAGAGGTTTCAACAGTAGGGAGCCCACAGGGACATCTAGAATACATCTCCATCCTCCTGTGGTAGAGACATTTAGAAGGCATCAATGGTTGGGATTATTCAATCTTATTAGAGGATATGATGATGATGTAGCTCGGGAATTTTCCATGTCTCTCACACCTTATGCTAGAGTCAGTGCCACTTCTGTGGTGAGAGGATTGTCAGTGACTATTACCCTTGAAAGCATTAGCAGAATCACTACACTTCCTCTAGGTTTACAATGGAGAAAACAGGATAAAGCTAGTAGTAGTTATGCCAATAAGAACTTTTTCTTAAGTGGTGAGGAGCCAATTGAGGACAAAAATGGGATTAGAAGGGAGAGTATTCCTTATCCTTGGGATGAAGTAATCTATCACATTCTCGAGTATATTTCTTGTGATGGAAGGCTTCGTATAGTCTATGGTTACCAGTTTAGACTACTCCATGAGCTACGATTTGGAGAAGAGTTACCCCTTAATAGAAGACTTATTGTGCCCTACTTCTTGTTGCAACCAATAATAGATATGAGCATAATGGTACAGGAAGGATAACATCAGCAGTCGACACATCATGGACTAATCAAGCTCATACTAGAAGATTCCCTATGCTAATTAAGAGTCCCTATTCTATGGTCCACATTTAGGGACATGGACAGGGAGGTTGTAATTGAAGAAATTAAGTATGAAAGAGACCTAACCTTTATTGGTGAGGTGGAATAAGAAGAACATGAAGAATAAGAAGAAGAACCTGAAGAAGAAGAAGAAGAGGAACTTGGAGAAGAAGAGGAGGTAGAGACAAATAAAATAGAGGGAGAAAAGAATAGTGGGGAAGAAGCACAGAAGGATGAGGCAAGCCCTGAAACACATACCAAGGAAGGGGAGGAATCTCCAAGAGTGTCTCCTGAACCCACAGAGAAGGAGGCAGTTGTTGCCTTGACTTTCCTAAGCACACCCATAAAGTCAACAGGAAAAAGGCAGAGGCAGACTCCGCTATATTTCAAACAAGGAGGAGCACTAGGATAAAATAGGGGAGACTACAAACACCTACCAAGACTCCTATCATCATTGAAGACTCACCAAAAGGACAAGAAAAACTAGTCTCCCTAGAAATGAAAGGTGAAGAGGGCACATCAAAATAGGTTTCCCCAAAGTCACCAATCACCTATGTTAGGAGGCTTGTCACTAGGTCAACCTCAGCAAAGAAAATCAAAGAACCTTTGACCCCATTTCAGAAAGGGAAAATCCTCCTACAGGAAACACAGATAGTCCTACAAGAAACTCTATCAACACTACATGAAACACAGAAAAAGCAGTAAGAAGGACAGCAAGGACAAAGGAAAGGCAAGGAAGCAACAACACAAGTACAAGGGGAGACAGATGCTACAAAGACATTAAAAGGAGAATCCCAAGATTTGCAGGAACCTAGCCCACAACCCAATCTTAGCTCCTATTACAGATTCATTGAGGGAGGTAGAGTAATACATAGAAATTTTCCATCCCTCTTTTCTTCAAGCTTGAGAAGGAGAGAGCAAGGACACATCATTGGATTCAAATTGCTAAATCAAAGAATGTAGAGGATGTGGGCCATATGGAATGGAAGCCACTCGAGATGGGCAGAGAGTTGAGTGAGATAAGAGACAAGGAAATAATTATGAAATCTCAACTAGAGGTTGAAAACACATGGATGAGGAGGCAGATATAGGAAAAAGAGAACCAATTGGCCACTATGGCAAGCCTCTCTATGGAGGCACTCCAGCGCAGGATGCAATCAAAATCATATGCCTTGTACCTAAAATATCAATGGCTACAATTTGAGATAAAGACCCTAGCACAATGAGGAACTATGCCTTTCCAATACTATAGGCAGTTCATTGAGCTATGTGACCAAAGAACCCTAGAAGAGAGGGCCAATATATCTAAATTCTACCTACACAACTTGGCCTTAACAGACTTGAATGTGTGGGACACCAATCCGAAGTTGGGGGACTTACAACTAATGGCCTTGGCATCATGGATGAGTCACGAGGAGGCCAAGGCTAAGGAAGTAAAGAGGGTATTGGAAAGAGAAGAAAAAGAGCCCCTTTACATCAGAGTAGAACAGATCATTTCCATTTTTGTCATTAGCACCCACAACCTCGTCACCAATGATCCCCAACTTGCACCAAGATACCTAGCTACACAAGAGCAAGAAGTCACTCATTTTGAGGACACTTTAATATTTCTAAGGGATGAAAGCCAGCAAGCATTCCAAAGGAGATGGGGAACCCTACCATATATCCTAAGGATCAGGGAGTATCATTCCCTTGGAAGAATGAGGGATGCACTAAAAAGGACCCCACTATATAAGAAGGCATTGCAGAGACTCAAAATCAACGGGATTGGCTTGAAAATCAGCCCACCATTACTCTTGGGTATGTTAGAAGGAACAGAGGAAGAGGAAAGAAAGCAGTAGGAGTAAATAAAGAAGCATGTGGGATTTTATCCACGAGAGGAGATTACATCAATAGAAACCTGGGATGTCAGGGAGGCCACAAGAGCAATGAAAGACATGGACATAAATTAAGTTGCGTATAGGATGAGAAACAATTTCATTAGGGGGCGATGATGAGGCTCATGAATAGGTAAATTATATGGACCTTAATGCCACTCTCCAGCTTATTAAAATCAACTTTTCTCACATTTATTTACATATTTTATTATATTATTCATAGTAAGAAGGGTAAAGATGATATGTTATGTCATGTGGCCTAATGTGTATTAATTATAGGATTTGGAGCAATTTTGGCTAATATTAGTGCAGGAACTCGTAGTAGACAAGCAAGATGGATTTTAGGAGACTGGATCTCCCTCCTTATCTCCTCAATCACTTGAAGATTCCTCCACCATATCTCATCAACTCGGAGTTACAAGCAGCAAAGTGATGAGCCTCGATATTGCAACAAGAATGTTGCAACTCCCAAGGCTACTGACTTTAATTATCAACCCGGGGTTCATACAAACTTAAGAGGTATCATCACTATATGTGCAGCATACAATTTATCCTTCCTTTGTTGTCATGATGTAATGGAGTGCATGTATTGAAGTCAAATCCTAAACTAATTGAAGAAAATGAAATGTTCGAAATGGAACCTTAACCTATTGCAAGAAAGAAAGTACAAGGAAAGAGATTGAAATCAAATGCTAAAACACATCATTTTCTAACTAACTGCTAAGAGGCTTCGCTTTAAAAAAATGCTAAGTTAACTTGTATGCAATCCTATTGTCCTAAGCATGCATATTCATACCATCAAACCTTCTACTATTGTGCATGTAAATGAATAAAATAAATATGTTTTTATTTTTGTATTTTTTTTATGTGAAAGCTAATCTCTTTTGGTGATGTGGCAGGTGGCTTGGAGATGATGGTGGATGGTTGGAAGGCTTGGGAGACCCTTAGGTGACCTTGTGTGGCTTCCTGGAGGTTTTCCCTCAATTCGGCCTCAAAACAGGCCACTACAGGAAAACCTACAGGATGTACTAAAAACCTACAGGATCCCCTGAAAACCTACAGGATACAGCCGAGAGAAAAATGATGGATGTTGAAGGTGATGGAAAGCTTAGGGAAGGTGGTTGGTGGATGGAATGAGGCAAGGGAGTGCCTAGGACCACTTCAGAACTCAAAACCAAAGTTGGGAGATGGATGGATTTGCTCAAAAAGCTTGGAGAAGTTTCCTTGTGAAATGATGAAATTGGTGAGGGTTTAATGACCAAGAAAATCAAATCAAAATTGGATGGGACAAATTTTTTTATTAACTAGGATGTCTTAGGTCCCTATTCCAAGTGGAATCACTCAAAAATACATATGTTAACCCATGCAAAAAAAATAAAAATCATTACTAGTCGAAAATCTAGAAATTCGAGAAGTAGTGAGCTAATAAATATAAAAAATGCCTAACCAAATAAAGTACAAATTAAATGGGGTAATTTTTGTTATGAACTAGAATGTTTTTGTGATCTAATGCAAGTGGAACCAACTCGATTGAAGCTTGTTAGCATGCTCTAAAAAATAGCAGAAATTTAATGTTCTTTTCTAAAACGGAGGTCCAACGATCTAGAATTGGGAATAAGAAGACTAATCCAAGCAGCTCAATGATTTCTATGAACTTCCAAAGATTTTCCAAGGCTGAAATAATGCTTGTGATCCTACAACAAGAAATCATTAATACTAAATGCAGAAATAGAAAGGGATAAAAACTAGAGATGAATGTAAATAAGCAGTGAAAAGAAGGAAAGAAAGTGATACAAAAGGGCTCTAAGGTTCCTGGGATGACCAAGCCCAAGGAATCTCATATACCTATGGAGGAGAACAAGATTTAGAAGTTGAACATTACACCAATCTTCATTATTTTCATCAATAGAATTACATCCCTACAAGAAAAGACAATGGAGCTGCAAAAATACAAGCTCTCTCCACAATAACACTAATGAAAATCTATTTCTAGAGGAAAATTCGACTTGGTACTTATACAAAATGGTTAGGAATCATTCTCCATGAATGGAGGAAGTTTTCCCCACCAAAATCCCTTGATAAGTAGATCTTGTCCCTTGATTAATGGAACACATTCCTATATTTTCTCAATCATTGGAGTTCCACAATCTATGCCATAATTCCATAATATCTTGTTGATTTATTATTTATTATTGTTCCTCCTGTAGCAGGGAACAAGTCCCTAAATTATCTCCTACCCCAAATCTTCATAATATACCCAATATTCTCATAATACTCCACAAAAATAAATAATATTAGGCACAAATATCCAATTATTCATAAACCATCCTAATGAATATATTAAAGTTAAAAATAAATTATCTAATGCAAAAAGAAATGTTTAATGTGCTGAAGGATGGTCATAGGCCTTAAATGATTGTTTAATTTAGAGGTATGAGCCTTAATTTATGTTTAATTTAGAGGCCCATCATACTCCCCTGCTGAAAGTGTTGCTCATCCTCTAAGCAACTTAGTGACCTCTCTCTTGTGCATTAAGAATATTGGCTGCAAGTTCTGCAAGGAAAAGCCCAAAAATATATTTGTGCAAAGAAAATAATTGTTTCTTGAGACCATTAGCTTGCTTTCTTTCCCTTATTCAAGATGAGTTCTTGAATATTTTTCAATTTAGCACGGTCTTCCATATCCTTATCAACCTTCTGCTACCTTTTTCCACCATTTGGACACCTTTAACACCTTCAAAATGCATTTAGATGAGAATTAGGACATCATGTAGTAATTCCTGTCAAAACTATAGGAAACCCTGTTAAAACTACAGGAAACTATTTTTGAGCATAAATGATAGTCTGAGCCTAGGATAGGCCCTCAACATGACTCTCATGCCTTTCTCTCATTTCTATAACATCTTTTAGGCCTTAGACAAAATATAGAAAGAGATTAGAGACCTCTTGGAAAGCCTCTTTTCATCACTGCCGTTTGAGTTATGTTTTGATGGTGGATGCCTCATTTCCTTTTGTTGTCTTCTTCTTCTCCTTTGTGGCCTAGATGATTGCCTAATGGCCTTGGAGTTCTCTGTTTTGATTAGGTCTCTCTTAGGCACTGTCATTCTGGGTTTTAGCACATTTTTGTTCCTTTCTTACTTCTTGTAGCAGTATTTTGCCTTCCTGTAGTAGTCATTCCTTCTTCCTTCATAGGCTTCTAACTGTATGAGAGTGATGAGAAATGATGAAGAGGGATTGGATGATGATGCTAGGGCTCAAAGGGAGTAGTGTAGTTTTGTGAAAATGGAGAGGATGCTATGTTTTTTTTTTTCAAGAATGAAATGGGATGGATGAATGATGAATAGATAGTGAATATGAAGTGGATGGAGGGCTTGGAGTGTTGTGGTGACTTGGCCTTTGAAAAAATTTATTCTTTTAATTGTTGTCCTCATTCCTTGAAATCATCAACCTTCATAATTTGACTTTTCAACATTGCATGAGTGAAAGAGTGAGTTGCAATTAACTAGTTGAAGGCAGCTGAGACTGCTGACCCATCCTTAGCTTATAAAACCTCATCTCTCATGCATTGACAACAAATTTCTAACTATAATATGTTCAAGAGAAGAGGTCAAGAATATTGCATAATTGTACCTACCTGATGGTTGTTGGAGATACTTGCATGCTGCTGCTAAGTTGATGTTGATGTTCAGGTGTTGGATGGTGATTCTGATGATCCTAATGCTTCTTCTAAGCTCTAGAGGAGCTTCTTTGACCTCTGGATCTCCATGCTGAAGCTGACTACAAATATCTAGCTACTTCATCATCATATCCCCTCAATTTTTCAAAGAAACTTATCCAATTGTGCCTTGTAAATATCTCTAGTATAGGAGGGTGTTGATGAATCCTCACTCCTTAACATTTCTTGATGAAGTCAACCTCTATTTTTCCCTTTTAAAACTGCTCACTGCCAATCCTTTAGGTGTTGTTATGTATCCTGTAGGATCTCAGGGAATCTTGTAGGTCTTCAGGACAACGACTTGTTTTGTCCATATCTCCCAAACGGTAGAATTGATTGACCTGAAACTTTCTGAGCATGTTGCCATCATCATTATGCACCTCCCCATCAAAACAATTTGGTTAATGGACACATGGATCTCGAGAAAAACTAAAAATGGTTTAAGGTGATGAAGGTTGATTTCTTGGAAACTGCGCAATGGAATTTTCTTGAAATTACTTGGGCATGTTACCATCATCTATATGCATCTCCCCATGAAATATATTTTTAAATGGATGCACGAATATCAAGAAAATGCAAAAATGGATGTAGGTGATGGAGGTTGACTTCTCAAAAATTGTGCACTAGAATTTGTTGAGATTGCTTGAGCATGTTACCATCATCCATGTGCATATCCCCCTAAAACAGCTTGGAAAATGGATGCATGGTTTTCAATTTATGGCAAAAACAAATTTATGCTCTATGTATTTTTGTATCTTGTAGTAAAACAGAGCATCCTGTAGTTTTCTAGGAAAAAAAGCAAATTGAATGGTAGAAGCTTGAGAATGATGGGTGGATGGTGGAAATAGATAAGGATGATGGATTGGCATGGCCTTGGCCTTGTTGGAGCATTTGAGCAAAGGAGGAGAAAGTCAAAAATTTGACTTCTTTTGACTAGGTTTGACCTATTTTTTCTTTTCTTTGGTGCCAACTTGTTTTTGTTACTTGTAGAAGTTGAAGAGTACATGCTTTCATTAGAGAGATACATGAAGCTAATATTTTTCTTTTTTTTCTTCTTCTTTTGTTCTAGGCCTACTAGTCGCCTCAAGGAGGTTTTCAACTAGTAGGTCTGCTTAGGCGCCTCAAAGGAGGTTTTCACCTGGGATCTTTTCTTTTTTCCTTTTTTTCCTTTTTTCTCAACCCATTGACCACCTCATGGAGGTTTTCACCTGATATTTTTATTTTCTTTCTCTTATTTTTCCTTTTTTTTCTTACCCTGCCCTACTTGAAAAACAAAATCACTTTCAAGTATAAGAATACTTCCAATGGAGCCCATGTGCTCATCAATATGACAAACAAAATGATGTGTAGGCTTGAAATGGATGCTTTGACATGTACCTAGTTTGAATGTTCAAATGCTTTGACTTTGGTGATATCAAGTGCAATTGAAGAAGAGATTGTTGCTATAACTGAGTGATTGTCTGGAACCAAACCTCAATATAACTTTCATGCCCTTGGGTTGATTTATTATCTAGATCATTCTTCATGTCTTCTTCTACCATGACCTTCAAATCTTCCTCTTTTTGCTAATTGTTCTCTTGAATACATGGAATATTTGATGGTAACCATGAGGGAGATTTCTCGATCTCTGATATTGATGTCTTCTCTTTATCAAGTGTATTCCATGATTGTGTGGTCTTCTCATTTGAATCTTCTTCTTCTGGATGCAGTCCTTCAATGAGATCAAGATAATCTCTTTTTTGCAATACTCTCCCTGAGCTATGGTGAATACCATTGATCTCAAAGGAGATGTTTGGAAGTGTTGTACCTCAACATTGTAAGTGGGCTGAGCTACTTCAATGTGTGGGTTTGGAAATGGTGGTACAAGTAGTCGAATGGGAGTGGATATTTGAGATGGATGTGGTTGCGGTTGTGGTTGTGGTGGAGATGAATGGTAAGGATAACACGGAGTTTGGTATGGAGTATATTGAGGAAAATACTGAGGATATTGTGGATGGCTCCCATACTTCCTTGCCAACCTTGTTGCCAAGATTGGTTTTGGGGTTGAGATGGCCAATGTTGCCAAGGAAAGGGTGTGTTCCAATTACTTTGAGGTGGATGTGCATAAGCTTGAAATTTTGAATTAGGCTCTTGCATCATATCAGGTTGAATATGCTGCCATGGTCCTCTCGAAGCTACGTAACATAGCTGCATTGACAATTGAATTTCTCCATTGTCCTCTTGGTAAACTTCCTTCAACCTTGGTAATGATGGACAATGTTTAACATCATGTGATTTTGCAACATAGATATCAACATTTTTTTTTCCTTCATATTGCAATCTTAACATTTCTACTTGTTTTGTTATATTATTAAGAATTTATGTTTTAAAATCATCAAACAAATTTCCAAGTTTAGCCTGACTTACCGATCTTGATGTTGATTTACCTACTCTTGCTTTTTCTCTTGATATGTGTTTGCATGTTTCACAAATTTCCTCAAATAATAACTGATATACATCACCTCTACTCATGAGATTAAGGAGATTAATCCATTCATCCCTAATTGCTCTGATTAAGTGTAGGTTTTAACCCTGTACAGAAATTACCTGCATACGAATTCTTAAACAAAGAAAATAAACAATGCGAGAGCATAACCCATAAAACACATATGCACAAAGATTTTCCCTGGATCCCAAAACCGGGACTACCAGCTTGATTTTTCATTATGTTCCTCTCAATGTTACAATACATATTTATACATGCCGAAGCATCCAATACCATGGACCGAAATCCATCGCGTCCAATACCATGGACCGAAAACCATCGCGTCCAAAAAACATGTGCAAAAATCATGCACAAAACCATAGGTGGGTCCGCCCAACCTAACATATGGTCCAAAACCAAAATTTTTCGGGGCACTGCCCCGGACCCCATAAAGTGGGGTTACAGGTGCCCTTCAAACCCCCTATTAACTACATGGAAAGAATATAACACAACCCAACAATCTCCCACTTGTTGTTTTCTTTCCACAGGGGGCCACAGGAGAGCTTAGTCATTTTTTTTTCAGCCCTGAGATTCCCATTGCTTCTCTACACCAAGAGAACTTCTCAGAGCTCACAGATTTTGTCAATGCATCTGCAGTATTCTTCAAAGTGCCCACCTTTACCAGCAACACCTTTCTGTCTTCTATCATATCCCTCACAAAGTGATACTGAACATCAATGTGCTTTGTCTTTGAATGATAAGCAGGGTTCTTTGCTAAGAAAATTGCACTTTGGCTTTCACAGTCTATTCTTAGAGCTCCCTGTACTAACCCCATACTTGAACACAATCTCTACAACCAAACTGCTTCCTTGCTTGCATGAGTGGCTGCCATGTATTCTGCCTCTGTAGTTGGTAGTGCCACTACAGATTGTTTCTTACTCATCCAACTGACTGCACCTCCAAATAGGTTAAACACATACCCACTCGTAGATCGTCTCTGATCCAAATCTCCAGCCCAGTCTGCATCAACAAAGCCATGAATATCCAACACTCTGTCCAATCCTGGTCTTCCTTGGTAGCACAAACCATAATCACTAGTGCCACGCAAATACCTGAAAACCCGCTTCACTGCTGTCCAGTGCTCTTTCCCAGGTTTTGACATAAACCTGCTCAATACTCCCACTGCATGTGCAATGTCTGGTCTAGTACAGACCATTGCATACATCAGGCTACCCACTGCACTTGCATATGGAACACGAGACATGTCCTCTTCCTCTTCTTGTGTCTTGGGACATTGTTCAGCAGATAACCTCACACCTACAGGAATAGGAACCTTCACCGGTTTACTATCCTGCATATTAAACCTTTGGAGTATTGTCTCAACATACTTCCTCTGGTTTAACCAGAGCTTCCTCTTTGACCGATCTCTTTTAATTTCCATGCCCAAAATATAGTTTGCAGCACCAAGATCTTTCATGTCGAATTTGGAGGACAATTGGGTCTTCAAATCCTGGATAATTTCTTTGTCATTTCCAACCAGCAACATATCATCCACATACAAGACCAGATAAATAATACGGTCACCAATTAATTTAAAATACACACAATGATCTGCTTTTCTTCTGGTGAAGCCAAGTCCCCGTATAAATGTATCAAATTTCTGATACCACATCCTTGGTGACTGTTTTAACCCATACAGAGACTTCTTTAACTTGCATACCAGTTCTTTCTTACCCTTCACCGCAAAGCCTTCAGGTTGCTTCATGTAGATTTCCTCTTCCAAATCCCCGTGAAGAAATGTTGTCTTCACATCCATCTGTTCTACCTCAAAATCAAAAGCAGCAGCAACAGATAAAAGTAATATAATAGAAGTTACCTTGGCAACAGGAGAAAAAATATCACCAAAATCAATTCTCGGCACCTGGGAATAACCTTTTGCTACCAACCGAGCTTTGTATTTCTCCACCTTTCCTTCCGTATTTGTCTTCTTCTTGAACACCCATTTGCTGCCAATGGGTTTCCTTCCAGCCGGAAACTCTACCAGATCCCAAGCCTCATTTTTGTGCAAAGATGCCATTTCATCGACCATAGCCTCTTTCCAGAGTTTTCCATCCTTTGAATCCACTGCTTCCTTCACAGTTCTGGGATCATTATCAGTAACAAACAAAGCAAAATTTGAACTGAAAGCAGATGGACTATACCTTTCTGGCTGCCTTCTTTCTCGAACTGATCTTCTCACAGCCGGAGTTTGTGGCTCTTCATCTTCTGATTCCTCCTCTGATGCAGAGTCTGATTCTTCCTCCTTTGGCTCAAATTCTATCTTCTCAGATTCCTTTGGTTGGACTTCATGTTGAATAACATCTTTTACCTCTCTGAACAACACATCCGGATGTACACAACCTTCCATGTGACTGGGTTAAAAAGCTTATAACCCTTTAACAAATCCATCCAGTATACCCAATAACAGATGCTGTGACTTTTGCAGTATGCTATACTTATCCAAATTCCTTGCTGTTCTGTTTCTTCTCTGTCTTTGAGAATTCACCTGTGACTTACATATGCAGTCATCATCCACAGACTTACCCTTCACAGATGTGCACAAGAGAGGGATTTTGCTTTACCAGTCGATACTACCATACCTTTTGTATTCGAAGGTCATAGAACTATTGCTACCCATCAACAACAGTGCTACCCTTGTAGCTTGTACAGAGTTCCAATCCGAACTCCCCGCATTAATATCAGTGCTCCTCGAACCATCTTGTAGGTATCTTTCTCGAACACCGTCTTTACACCTGCATCATCCAACTTGGTTACAGAAATCAGATTTCTGGCCAATGCAGGAATATGTAGAACACCCGGAAGTGTTCTAACCCTTCCACCTTGCAAATTCAACTTTACTTTTCCCCGACCAATGATTCTAGCCTTCCTATCATCTCCTAGGAAGACATCACCACCATCGTATTTCTCATACTCGCAGAACCACTCTCTATGGGGAGTGAAGTGAAAGGATGCACCTGAGTCAATCAACCATGCCTCATGATCTACATGTGTACTTGAAGAAGCCAAGTACACATCCCCACCTTCATCTGAGGTGGTTTTCGCCTCTGCAGAAGGAGCATCATCAGATCCCTTTCCTTTATCAGGAGCTTTAGATTTACAATCCCTTCTTAAGTGCCCTTCCTTTCCGCATTTCCAGCACACCACCTTTGTAGGTTTTCCTGGAGATTTAGATCTCCCTCTAGATTTATATCTCCCACTCGATGACTTATTTTTATTTTTGTTCTGGGACCGTTCTCGTATAGACAAGGCATCCCCATTCTGGTTGTCCATATTTTTCCGTCTCATCTCCTCCGTCAGCGAGGCTGAGACTATTTCATCAAACTGCAAAGCAGTTGCATTGCTACCTATTGTAATAACCAGACTATCCCACGAATCTGGTAGAGAACACAATAGACTGATGCACTTATCTTCATCTGAAATTTTAATATCAACAGATAATAACTGACTTACCACAGTATTAAACGCATTCAGATGCTCTGTCATCGAGTCTCCATCTTTCATCCTCAGGCTATACATCTTTTTCCGCAGGAATAGTTTATTCACCAGAGACTTAGATTGGTACAAAGTCCCTAACTTGACCCACAAAGCCTTTGTTGTAGCTTCCCCTGATACATTCAGCAATACTGAATCTGAGACACACAATCGTATTATGCTCTTTGCCTTCCGATCCAACTTCTTCCATTCTTCATCGGTCACTCCCGATGGTTTAGTACCCGGATCTACCGCGATCCACTGATCTTTATCCACCAACAGATCCTCCATCTTGAGTTTCCACAACTCAAAATTCTGACCATTGAACTTCTCAATCTCTATCTTTCCACTGCTCGCCATCTTCTTTCACGGTCACCAGAATCGATCTCGCAGATCTCCCACTGAACAGGGTCTACCACAGGCCCGAGCAAAACCCCTCAGCAACAAAGGTGTCCCCTTGAAGCCAAAACAGCTCTGATACCAAATGTAGGTTTTAACCTTGTACAGAAATTACCTGCAGATGAATTCTTAAACAAAGAAAATAAACAATGCGAGAGCATAACCCATAAAACACATATGCACAGAGATTTTCCCTGGATCCCAAAACGGGACTACCAGCTTGATTTTTCATTATGTTCCTTTCAATGTTACAATACATATTTATACATGCCGAAGCATCCAATACCATGGACCGAAATCCATCGCGTCCAATACCATGGACCGAAAACCATCGCGTCCAAAAAACATGTGCGAAAATCATGCACAAATCCATAGGTGGGTCCGCCCAACCTAACATATGGTCCAAAACCAAAATTTTCCGGGGCACTGCCCCAGACCCCATAAAGTGGGGTTACGGGTGCCCTTCAAACCCCCTATTAACTACGTGGAAAGAATATAACACAACCCGACAGTAAGAGGGTTTTTAGTGTGTCAGATCCTAAATGATGTAATCTTTCCCTCTTAACATTATACATGAACCACTCTATTGGATCCTCTAGACTCTCATCTTCTCTTTGATTCATTCTAAACATTTCTTCCTTAAGATCATGATCTTTATATTCTTCTAGAAATATCTTTTGCATATCACTCCATGATCTTATTGAATTAGTCCCTAAACTCATGAACCATTTAAGAGATTTATCCTTCAATGTTGTTGGAAACAATCTCAATTTTTGAGTTTTTAATAAGTAACCATAATATCTACAAACAATTTCAAATTCAAAGAGAAAGGTTTCTGAATCCTCTAACCTTAGACTGTGAAATTTTGGAAGAAAAGATGGAGTGATGTTCTTCATGTGCACACTACCATCAATATCTTGAATGACAAATCTAAGAGGATCTTCATCATTGTCATCATCTCCATCCATTTCTCCTACATTATTTTCCATCTTCTTCTTCTACCTGCAAAAGTGAATGGTGATGTGGCTCTTACTGCACCACGTGATCAAATGGGGGGGTGGGTTGGTGTTGGAGAAATTTTGTTTTTGTTTTTATGATTGAATGAAAACTATAATGCAATGTAGTTTTCTACTTTTGAAATTAAATATGCCTAATGCAAATATTTTATTTTTGCAAAAAATTGAAAATAAATTAATCAACTAGGGAATAAAACAATGCATACTTTGACACCTCCCCGACAACAGTGCCAAAAAGTGACGAGCCTCGGTATTGCAACAAGAATGTTGCAACTCCCAAGGCTACCAACTTTAATTATCAACCCGGGGTTCGTACAAACTTAAGAGGTATCGGCACTATATGTGAAACATACAATGTGTCCTTCCTTTGCTGTCATGATGTAATGGAGTGCATGTACTGAAGTCAAATCCTAAATTAATTGCAGAAAATGAAATGTTCGAAATGGAACCTTAACCTATTGCAAAAAAGAAAGTACAAGGAAAGAGACTGAAATCAAATGATAAAACACACCATTTTCTAACTAACTGCTAAGAGGCTTTTCTTCAAAAAAATTCTAAGTTAACATGTATGCAATCCTATTGTCCTAAGCATGCATATTCAAACCATTAAACCTTATACTGCTGTGCATGTAAATGAATAAAATAAATATGTTTTTCTTTTTGTCTTTTTTTATGTGAAAGATAATCTCTTTTGGTGATGTGGCAGGCATCTTGGAGATGATGGTGAATGGTTCGAAGGCTTGGGAGACCCTTAGGTGACCTTGTGTGGCTTCCTAGAGGTTTTCCCTCAATTCGGCCTCAAAACAGGCCACTACAGGAAAACCTACAAGATGTACTAAAAACCTACAAGATTACCTGAAAACCTACAAGATACAACCGAGAGAAAAATGATGGATGTTTAAGGTGATGGAAAGCTTAGGGAAGGTGGTTGGTGGATGGAATGAGGCAAGGGAGTGCCTAGGACCACTTCAAAACTCAAAACCAAAGTTGGGAGATGGATGGATTTGCTCAAAAAGTTTGGAGAAGTTTCCTTGTGAAATGATGAAATTGGTGAGGGTTTAATGACCAAGAAAATAAAATCCAAATTGGATGGGACAAATTTTGTTATTAACTAGGATGTCTTAGGTCCCTATTCCAAGTGGAATCACTCAAAAAGACCTATTTTAACCCATGCAAAGAAAAATTAAAAACATTACTAGTCAAAAATCTAGAAATTCGAGAAGTAGTGAGCTAGTAAATCTAAAAAATTCCCAACCAAATCAAGTGAAAATTCAATGGGGTAATTTTTGTCATGAACTAGAATGTTTTTGTGATCTAATGCAAGTGGAACCAACTTGACTGAATCTTGTTAGCATTCTCTAAAAAATATCATAAATTTATTGTTCTTTGCTAAAAAAGAGGTCCAACAATTTAGATTTGGGAATAAGAAGACTAATCCAAGCAGCTCAATGATTACTATGAACTTCCAAAGCTTTTCCAAGGATGAAATAATGCTTTTGATCCTGCAAAAGAACTTACATCAATCATTTAACTCAATCCAACAACAAGAAATCATTAATACTAAATGCAGAAATAGAAAGGAATAAAAACTAGACATGCATGCGAATAAGCAATGAAAAGAAGGAAAGAAAATGATAAAAAAGGGCTCTGAGGTTCCTGCGATGGCCAAGACCAAGGAAACTCAGAGACCTATGGAGGAGAACAAGATTTATAAGTTGAACATGACACCAATCTTCATTATTTTCACCAATAGAATTACATCCCTACAAGAAAATACAATGGACCTGCAAAAATACAAGCTCTCTCCACAATAACACTAATGAAAATCTCCTTGTAGAGGCAAATTCGACTTGGTACTTATACAAAATGATTAGGAATCAGTTCCCTGTTGGGTTTTGTTATATTCTTTCGACGAATAGCCCACGTAGTTAACCGGGGGGTTAGAAGGGGGGCGGAGCCCCCCATTTGTTGCGTCGATTGCATAGCCGGGGGAGTCATAAGGGGTTTGAGGGGTGCAGGTAACCCCACTCTATGGGGTCCAGGGCAGCACCCAGGAAAATTTTGTTTTTGGACCCTATATTAGGTTAGGCGAACCTACCTATGGTTTTGTGCATGATTTTTTGCACATGGTTTTGGACATGATGGTTTTCGGTCCATGGTTTTGGATGGGATGGTTTTCGATACATGGTATTGGATGCTTCGGCATGTATAAATATGTATTGTAACGTTGAAAGGAAGATAATGAAAAATCAAGCTCGTAGTCCCGGTTTTGGGATCTAGGGGAAAATCTCTGTGTTTATGTGTTTTGTGTGTTATGCTCTTGCATTGTTTATTTTCTGTGTTTTAGAATTTGTATGCAGGTAATTTTTGTACGGGGTTAAAACCTACATTTGGTATCAGAGTTGTTTTGGCTTCAATGGGATGCCTTTGTTGCTGAGGGGTTTCTCTTGGGCCTATGGTAGACCCTTTTCAGTGGGAGATCTGTGGGATCGATCCTGGTAGTGAAAGAATATGACGAGCAGTGGAAAGATAGAGATTGAGAAATTTAATGGTCAGAGTTTTGAGTTGTTGAAACTCAAGATGGAGGATCTGTTGGTGGATAAAGATCAGTGGATCACGGTAGATCTAGGTACTAAACCAATGGGAGTGTCTGATGAAGAATGGAAGAAGTTGGATTGGAAGGCAAAGAGCACAATACGATTGTGTGTCTCAGATTCGTATTGTTGAATGTATCAGGGGAAGCTACGACGAAGTTTTTGTGGGAAAACTTAGGGACTTTGTACCAATCAAAGTCTCTGGTGAATAAATTGTTCCTACATAAAAAGTTGTATAACCTGAGGATGAAAGATGGAGACTCGGTGATAGAGCATTTGAATGCGTTTAATAGTGTGGTAAGTCAGTTATCGTCTGTTGATATCAAAATCTCAAATGAAGATAAGTGCATTCGTTTGTTGTGTTCTCTACCAGATTCATAGGATAGTCTGGTTATTGCAATAGGTAGCAATGCAACTACCTTGCAGTTTGATGAAATAGTCTCATCTTTGCTGACAGAGGAGATGATACAAAAAAATATGGAGAGCCAAAATGGTGATTCCTTGTCTGTATGGGGATGGTCCTAGAATAGAAACAAAAATAAGTCATCAAGTGGGAAACCTATATCTAGAGGGAGATCTAAATCTTCAGGAAAACCTGTAAAGGTGGTGTGCTAGAAATGCAGAAAGGAAGGGCACTACAAAAGGGACTGTAAATCTAAAGCTCCTGACAAAGGAAAGGGATATGATGATGCTCCTTCTACAGAGGTGAAAACCACCTCAGATGAAGGTGGGGATGTGTACTTGGCTTCTTCAAGTACACATGTATATCATGAGGCATGGTTGGTTGACTCAGGTGCATCCTTTCACTTCACTCCCCATAGAGAGTAGTTCTACGAGTATGATAAATACAATGGTGGTGATGTCTTCTTAGGGGATGATAGGAAGGCTAGAATCGTTGGTCACATAAAAGTAAAGTTGAAGTTGCAAGGTGGAAGGGTTAGAACACTTATGGGTGTTCTACATATTTCTGCAATGGCCAGAAATCTAATTTCTATAAGCAAGATGGATGATGTAGGTGTAAAAACAGTGTTTGAGAAGGATACCTGTAAGATGGTTTGGGGAGCACTGGTATTAATGTGTGGAGTTTGGATTGGAGCTATGTACAAGCTGCAAGGTAGCATTGTTGTTGATGGGTGCAACAGTTCTGTGGTTCCTGAAAGTGGAGCAGAAAATCTAGTGGTATTTGGAGAGAAGACCATGTTGTGGCATCAAAGGCTTGGACATATTGGAGAGAAGGGCCTTCGAATACTTCATGGTAAAGGTATGGTAGAAGGTATGAGTAATAGCTCTCTGGATTTTGATTTATGTGAAAATTGTGCATATGGGAAGCAGAATCGAGTGAGTTTCCCCTCTAGTGGTAAGAGGGCCAAACAGATATTAGAGCTTGTGCGCAGTGATGTGTTTGGACCTGTGAAGGTTCCATCACTAGGTAAGTCTGTGTACTACATATCATTTATAGATGACTTCTCAAGGAATACATGGATATATTTCCTTAAGAAGAAATCTGAAGTCTTTGACAAGCTTAAAGAATTTAAGGCTCTGGTGGAAAACCAAACAGAGAAGAAGATAAAGGTGCTGAGAACAGATAACAGTGGAGAGTTTTGTAGTAAGGAATTTGAAGAATTCTTTAAGAAGTGTGGTATAGCATGGCAGAAGACTACTCCATATACACCTCAGCAAAATGGAGTTGTAAAAAGAATGAACAAGACGTTGATGGAAAGGGTAAGAAGCATGCTCAGTGGTGTCGGGTTAGGACATGAATTATAGGCAGAGGTGGTGAAGACAGCATGTTACCTGGTCAATAGATCACCTTCATCAGCGTTGGATGATAACACTCCACAAGAGGTATGGACTGGTAAGAAACCCTCTCTTTCACATCTGAGGGTATTTGGAAGGGGATGCATATGTACATGCTCCAAAGGAGAAACGAACCAAGTTGGATAGTAAATCTGAAAAGTGCATATTTATTGGGTATAAGGATGGTTTAAAGGGTTATTAGCTTTAGAACCCAGTAACAAGGAAGGTTGTGTACAGCCGAGATGTGGTGTTCAGAGAGGTGAAAGATGTTATTAAACATGAATTCCAACCAAAGGAACCTGATTGGATAGAGTTTGAGCTAAAGGAGGAAGAATCAGACTCTACAACACAGGAGGAATCAGAAGATGAAGAGCCACAAACTCCAGGTGTGAGAAGATCAGTTCGAGAAGGAAGGCAGCCAGAAAGGTATAGTCCATCTGATTTCTGTTCAAATTTTTCTTTATCTATTACTGATGATGATCCCAGAACTATGAAGGAAGCAATAGATTCAAAGGATGGAAAACTCTGGAAAGAGGCCATGGTTGATGAAATGGCATCTTTGCACAAAAATGATGCTTGGGATCTAGTGGAGTTGTTGGCTAGAAGGAAACCCATTGGCAGCAAATGGGTGTTCAAGAAAAAGACAAATGCAGAAGGAAAAATGGAGAAATACAAAGCTTGGTTGGTAGCAAAAGGTTATTCCCAGGTGCCAGGAATTGATTTTGGTAATATTTTTTCTCGTGTTGCCAAGGTAACTTCTATTAGATTACTTTTATCTGTTGCTACTGCTTTTGATTTTGAGGTAGAACCGATGGATGTGAAGACAACATTTCTTCATGGGGATCTGGAAGAGGAGATCTACAT
This sequence comes from Pinus tabuliformis, assembly GCA_031772625.1. NCBI lineage: Eukaryota > Viridiplantae > Streptophyta > Pinopsida > Pinales > Pinaceae > Pinus > Pinus tabuliformis. The sequence goes on along the minus strand of CM062819.1, from coordinate 1,389,871,330 downwards.
GAAGCAACCTGAAGGCTTTGCGGTGAAGGATAAGAAAGAATTGGTATGCAAGTTAAAGAAGTCTCTGTATGGGTTACGACAGTCACCAAGGATGTGGTATCAGAAATTTGATACATTTATATGGGGACTTGGCTTCACTAGAAGCAAAGAAGATCACTGTGTGTATTTTAACTTAATTGGTGACTGTGTTATTTATCTTATCTTGTATGTGGATGATATGTTGTTGGTTGCAAATGACAAAGAAATTATCCAAGATTTGAAGACCCATTTGTCCTCCAAATTCGACATGAAAGATATTGTGCTGCAAACTATATTTTTGGCATGGAAATTAAAAGAGATCGGACAAAGAGGAAGCTCTAGTTAAACCAGAGGAAGTATGTCGAGACAATATTGCAGAGGTTTAATATGCAGGATAGTAAATCGGTGAAGGTTCCTATTCCTGTAGGTGTAAAGTTATCTGTTGAAGAGTGTCCCAAGACACAAGAAGAGGAAGAGGACATGTCTCATGTTCCATATGCAAGTGCAGTCGGTAGCCTGATGTATGCAATGGTCTATACAAGACCAGATGTTTCACATGCAGTGGGAGTATTGAGCAAGTTTATGTCAAAACCAGGGAAGGAGCACTGGACAACAGTGAAGCGGGTTTTTAGGTATTTGCATGGAACTAGTGATTATGGTTGTGCTACCAAGGAAGACTAGGATTGGACAGAGTGTTGGATATTTGTGGCTTTGTTGATGCAGACTAGGCTGGAGATCTGGATCAGAGAAGATCTACAAGTGGGTATGTGTTTAACATATTTTGAGGTGTAGTCAGTTGGATGAGTAAGGAACAATCTGTAGTGGCACTATCAACTACAGAGGAAGAATACATGGTAGCCACTCATGCAAGCAAGGAAGAAGTTTGGTTGCAAAGATTGTGTTCAAGTATGGGGTTAGTACAGGGAGCTATAAGGATAGACTGTGACAACCAAAGTGGAATTTTTTTGGCAAAGAACCCTGCATATCATTCAAAGCCAAAGCACATTGATGTTCAGTATCACTTTGTGATGGATATGATAGAAGACAAAAAGGTGTTGCTGGTAAAGGTGGACACTTTGAAGAATACTGCAGATGCATTGACAAAATATGTGAGCTCTGAGAAGTTCTCTTGGTGTAGAGAAACAATGGGCATTGCAAGGCTGGATAAATGACTAAGCTCTCTTGTGGTCCCCTATGGAAAGAAAACAACAAGTGGGAGGATGTTGGGTTGTGTTATATTCTTTCCACGAATAACCCACGTAGTTAACCAGGGGGTTAGAAGAGGGGCGGAGCCCCCCCTTTGTTGCACCAATTGCGTAGTAGGGGGAGTCACAGGGGGTTTGAGGGGTGCAGGTAACCCCACTCTATGGGGTTCGGGGCAGAACCCCAAAAATTTTTGTTTTTGGACCCTATATTAGGTTGGGCGGACCTACCTATGGTTTTTTGCATGATTTTTCGCACATGGTTTTGGACGCGATGGTTTTCGGTCCATGGTATTAGATGCTTCGGCATGTATAAATATGTATTATAACATTGAAAGGAAGATAATGAAAAATCAAGTGGGTAGTCCCGGTTTTGGGATCCAGGGGAAAATCTTTGTGTATACGTGTTTTATGTGTTATGCTCTCACATCATTTATTTTCTGTGTTTTAGAATTCGTATGCAGGTAATTTCTGTACGGGGTTAAAACCTACATCCCCATGAGTGGAGGAAGCTTTCCCTACCAAAATTCCTTGATTAGTGGAACACATTCCTAGATTTTCTCAACCATTGGAGTTCCACAATCTGTGCCATAATTCCATAATATCTTGTTGATTTATTATTTATTATTTATCCTCCTGTAGTTGGGAACAAGTCCCTAAATTATCTCCTCCCCCAAATCTTCATAATCTGCCCAATATTCTCATGATATTCCACAAAAATAAACAATATTAGGCACAAATATCAAATTATTCATAAACCTTCCTAATGAATATATTGAAGCTAAAAATAAATTATCTAATGCAAAAAAAGAGGTTTAATGTGTTGAAGGATGGTCATAGGCCTTAAATGATTGTTTAATTTAGATGTATGAGCCTTAATTTATGTCTAATTTAGAGGCCCATCACCAAGCTCACTGAGGTCATTGGCATCCAAGCCAGTGATAGTTGAAGACAAGTTAATCTCGAGTTGGGCGCTAAGACTCCCTAAATTTAAGGAAGTTGTTGGTAGCTTTAGTTATATAAATAAGAAGGCCTAGGGCCTCATTAGGATTCAAATTTTTTTGTTGTAGCCAAGACACATTTTCGAGCTAAGACCTTATGACTGATAACTCTTATGTATCTTTGACATTTTGATAAAAATGAAAAGAATTCCCTTGATCCAACACTAAGTTGACTTAGAGGGATGAAGGTCTTGGGTTAGGGCCCAACCCTAGTAGCAAAGCTTCCTCTTTTTGTACATGTATGCTTTGATTACATTCATAGTTAGTTGTTAAAGTGATTTTGGTTTTTTATAATCTACAATTATTTGGATAATTACTTATTTTGCTTCAACTTATGGATAGATAGATCACTGGTACAATAGTGACAGTAAACACTTCAGATAATCTTGTGGTAGTGGCCTTTGCCTCATCTCCTTTAGGGGATCATGGTTTGAGAGTTCCATTCTCACAACCCCAAAAATAGATTTATTGTTTGATCATTGCATAACCTAGGGTTTCTTGTTGAATAGATCATTGTTTCTAAATTTCTTAGAAGTAACTGCAATTGTCATTTTGGTCTCTTGAGTTTTCTATGGTTTAGAAGCACTTCCATTCATAAAATTAGCCATTAGCTATTAAGAACTCCATTTTTTCTAAATTCAACTCATCTTTTCCATATATAAATGAAGTTGTGCATAAATGAAGAAAAGAATGTATGTTGTTGCAGGAGCTTCTAATCTATAGGGAGACCTCATTTCGCCAGCCTCATCCAAGTCTTCTCCACCCACGCTATCAAACTCCACCAAACCCTAATCCGAATTCATGTTTTGTAGCAAAGTGGACATTTTCCTTGAGAAATTCCAACAATCTTGAAGCCTTGGACTGAACCTTGGGTAGTGTACACCTCCTCTATGGCTTATTTCCCCATCAGACACGTTCCCCACACTTCATTGTACCTTTCCTACCTCCTTATAAGCTTTCAGCCTGTTTCCTGTAGTAAAACAGGGCATCCTGTAGTAGAAGTAAGACATCCTGTAGTACTATAGGAAACCCTGTAGCGGCCTGTTTAAGCTTGATTTGAGAAGAAATGGTCATCTAAGCTTAGGTTAGGCCTCCACTTGGCTTCCATACACTCGACACCATTCCAGACCTGTTTCCCCATACCTGTCTCCCCTGCCAAAGAACAAATTGGTTAAATTAGCATTTGCATTCATAAAATTGAAAATCAAAAAGGCTTTTTCTGCAATTTCTAGTTAGCACATGCATGCAGCAGTCACAGTAGTTCTTAGATAAAATTCCATGCTCATTTAGTCAAGATAACTAGATGATTTATGCAAGGTTAAGTTACGTCTCTTTTGCAAGCAATATGTGTAGATGCTTAGCTAGATGATTTCATGTCACTTTATAGAACCTTCCAATTTAGCACTTTCATTTCCTAGAGTAGGTAGTATTCCCTTGCTGCATTAAGAGTAATTTTTCCTTTTCCATTTGGTAGTCAGGCTCCTTCTAGTCAATAGAAGACTAGTTTGAAAAACCCTAGTGGTCTATCGCCCGAGTCGAAAAGTGACAAGAGTAGACCATTACATCTAATGTGTATACAACACCATCACCTCCGAGTTTTTACGAACCGTGGGTTGATGAAGTAAATTTGGTAGCCCTAGAAGTTGTAGCACTCTTGTTACAATATTGGATTTCATCACATATCCTCCCTGATCCCTTGGAGAAGAACTAGCTTGAGTCATTCAGGATCAAAGGTGCATCTGGACCTCCTATAACTGAGCTGGAATCTTTCCTCATAGTCCTCTAGGGATTCATCATGTCCAAGAGTCATTCTAAAGATTTCTTCTTTGGTTTTTGTTGTAGCGGCTACAACCACCCTCCAAAATCCTGGCCTACACCAATTTCGGAGCCTCCTTTGAAGAGTTCACTTGATGACTGAACACACTCAGGTTCACTCTATGAGCTCGTGTGAGTCTTTACATCTACCTTTCTTTTTCATTACATTCAAGTCTCTGCATGCTGATGTCTAAGTCATGCTTGCGACCATGTTCTAGTTATGCTCAAAGTCTTTGCTTCATATGTGCATGTTGTGTTCACTATGAAGTCACATTCACCGTCACGCAAGCGTCATCTCGATCAATGAACGATCAATCACGAGTGTCACGCTTATTACTTGCACCATCGGTCAACCATATTGAACATGTGTGTCTGGATGGTCTGGTCGTTTCCTCATCAAGTCATGCAAGTGTGTGTTTGTATGATCACCTATGCACCTTTCGACTGTTCACACACTTAGTCATTTTTGCTGAAGTTCTGACAACTAGACTCCTCACTGATAGGTGGACCATCACCCTTCTTTTGACTGGATCGACTATCAACCAGAACAGCACAGAAGCACCAAGATAGTATTTTCAAGCTACGGTGCCCGCAAGAAATTGATCAACTATCATGTTGGTCACCCAAACAGTCGGACCCAATAGTCACATTGAGACTGAATCCCCTAAAAATTTGCGCAGAGGCCACTATCCTCACCTGCTCAATTGACTGAGGAAATTACACAGACAGGCCAAACAGACACCAAGTGCCCATCCCTGTCTCCCTCTGAAAATTGTGCAGTTTTCCCAGTCAGTCATCCCAACGGTAGACCAACTGTCCATCTCAGAAATTGTGCAGTGCAATGAGCAGACCTTTCGTTGCCCATCAGTCAGCTCAGCTCAGAAATTGTGTAGAGATGATTAGCAGGCCAACCTCCTGGCCTCAGTGCAGTTTTCTTTGCTAGCAGCCCCTAGCAGCAGACTTCCAGTTCCCTTTGGGAATTGTGCAGTTTCTGCTGCCAGTCTCCCAGGCAGCCAACTGGTAGTCCCCTCTGGGAATTGCACAGTTCTAGTTGCCAGTGACCCTAGCAACCAATTAGTAGTTCCCTATGGGAATTGCGCAGTTCTGGCTGCCAATGACCTGGGCAGTTCCCCAGAAAGACTATGCAATCCCTACCTATTGAACCTTCATGCAGCCCAACCTATTCCTCTTGAAAATTGCACAAATCTAGTTGTCTAGCCCCGCTACCCGTTCACTCTGAAAAATGTGCAGAGCATGCCTGCCTTGCCTTCTAGCAGCTCGGACTGTTCCTCCTTAAATTTGTGCAATTTTTCCTCCCAACCAAGCCAGACCTTGTAGAAATTCACTATCAACTCAGATCACCTATCTCCATCTCTCAGTGACTCTTGTGCAGTTTTCATCAGCAATCACCCGGATCCATCATCCCGCATCACAGCCCTGCTGCCTCTCCCGGTCACATGCATACGAATGATCATGTGTCATGGTAGACTAGGAGGTTTTGGATTTGATGTCGTCTTGTCATGAGTGATTGTAGGTACAGGTACACCAACCAACATGAAAATAAGAGGAATGGAATGAACAAAGGGAGCACATGCAGATGGGAAAGTTCACCAACAGACGAACGAACGAAGCATGCAAATTAGACGAATGTGATGAACATGCACCTTCGCAAAGAGATGAGCTTGTCAAGCTTCCCTGAATGCAAGCAAGGAACAACATGCTAAAGCTTCATCAAGTGAACCAAATACCGTTGAAGACTTTACACACTTCGCCATGCGAAGGTGAAGCTATGATACACCATGAAGACATCCATCACTCAGCAGCACTATAGCTCAACATGGACTCCAACAACAACATGAATGTACCAGCACTGTCATGTCAAGTCACGTCGAGTCATGTCATGAGTCATGTCACCCACATCTCCACTATGGGCTATGTTGTCAATCAATTTGATGTAATGTGGAATTCCAAGAGACCCACTTGTTGAACATAGAGTCATGTAAACGAAAAGTCATGGAAGTTGAATGGTCATGAGGGTAGTCGAATAGCCACGAGGCTGATTTTCACCCTTGGCTATAAATACCCCCTCATTTGTACATGAAAGGACTTTTCACCTCAGCTCCTCCCACATAGCCAAGAGAGTCTATAATTTTTTCTTTGAGGAGTTAGTATTGGCTCCAACACCCCGGTGATGGGGTTAGTAATGCATTGTGTAACAATGTGTCTTGGAACTTTCGCTTAATTCAGAAGCATGTTAACATGCTAGCATGTTTTCACACATGTATTGTATTTTTTGTAAGACTCATCTTTAACACTTGTAATGCATGTTGCTTTAATCTGTGTTCTACATCTGAACTGATCCATTTGTTGTAATTCATAATCTATTTATGGAAATGTGTTGTATATGCTGTTAATGTTGTCCCATCCATGTCGACTACTCTGGCAGACATCAGGCAGACCTTTCACATGAACCTTGTTGTAACAATCGTTGCAATCGTTTGGACTATTCCGTGAGTGTTGTATGCATTATCTTAACTTGTATGTTGTGACTTTCGCATCTGAGTGGACTGCTCCATCGAAGTTGTGCATGTCCTTTTCTGTTGTGTGTTCCTAGCCAAGTTGGGACTAATCCCTTTCAACCTAGAAGTCACCTTCACCTTCTACCCCTCATAGTGAAAGGACCATTGACACAAGTACACTTACACTCAACAGGCACACAAACCTCACTTCTCGAAGACAAAGCGAACCACTCTCATGTGCTGACAAGCAAGAGTTGAGCCAAATACTTAAGACAATGGCAACTAGCACGGAAACTTTTAAGGGTTAATATTTGCCCATGGGATAATTTTCTATACTTTTTCCATTCTCTAATTTGAATTTTTTTGTAAAAATGATTCGCCCAAATTTTATAGAATGAAATTATTTTACCCTAAAAATCGCCAAAAAATTATATATAGACTATATAAAAATATTATAAATTTGAATATTTTTACAAAAATATCTCCAAAAATTTTATAGATTTCATATTATGGACAAGTGGGATTCGCCAAGGTTTCTAAACTTTAAGATAAATTTCCATCCTTAAAATTTTCCCTGGCAACCGGGAAATCATATCGGATGGGACTCCCACACCAAATGGTGTGAGGTCTAGTTGGGACTTCATACCGAGGTGGTCCCCTGAATGTTGGTGGGTCCACCACCGTCAACAGTGTCTTTGAACCTACAATAGTCCATGTAATTTTTGTTAAAGGCTTCCTACATTTGAGCCCAGGTAGTGATGCTATCCCCAAGCAGACCTATAAACTAGCGCAAGGTTGCATCCTTAAAGGTATATGGAAATAACTTCAGCTTCTGGTCATCATAGGTATAGTCATAAGTCCTACAGAAAACAACAAACTCAAACATATAAGTATCAAGGTCCTCATAGGTTAAGCCATGGAAGTGAGGAAGGGAAGTAGGGCTTATATTCTTCATTCTAGCCTCTCCATTAGTTTCTCTAATAGGGAAAACCTCCTCATTCATATTTTCAGCCATGGTTTGGGTAGGTGAAATGGTTCATTATTCTTCCCAATTAGGTTCTTCAAAAATCTCAGGTTGTTCACCTAAGGGGTCTTCTAACTCCCTTATAGTTAGAGAGGGAAGTTGACAGTCATTGAAGAAGAGTGAAGGTTGATTTTTTGATGGTGTGGGGGTGATTGGTAATAATTTTCCTCTAGTATCTCTATTCATATGAGGCATGGAAGAATTTTTTTTCTTTTATGTGATCTTTTCAAAATTGAATGCAAAACAGAAAGAAATGATTAAGAAGAAAGAACATCTACATAGACACCTCCCCGACAACGATGCTAAAAGTGGTGAGCCCTAGTACTGTACCAAGAGTGTTGCAACTCCCAGGGGCTCCTCAACTCTATTTATCAACCTGGGGTTAATAAAAACTTCGAGGTGAAAGTGTTTTATACACAGTTGATGGAATTCTACTCATGCCACCCTCAACTAGGTCATTTGATAATTAGGGCTCCAAGACCATTCTTTTACTCAATTAGGGGGAATTAACTACTGAAAGTGCAATTCAAAAGCTAGCCCTAGTGTAGAAAAAGTAAATATTTTTCAAATCTAATTTGTAAATTCTACCCACTTGTAAAATTTACTGAATCAATCCATGAAAGAAACACAAGAGTTATGCTACCCGCAGAAAGGAAATTACACTAATTGCACTCAACCATCTAGTTATCAAATTCACTTGAAAACATAAAATTATTATACCAACTCACAACTCAATATTTCATGCATCATGTATCTAATTCACACTTGCATATAGAGTAGTGTCCTATTTTCCAAATCTATGATGAAGAAATAATGTTATTTTCTCTTGCAGTGAAGGGAAAGGAATGGTGGGAATGGCCTAGGTGGTACCTCTGATCATGGATTCCAAGTTGGGGGGTAAAACTACTCCTAAACTAAGCTATACTGGCATTACAGGTCAAAACAAGGGCAAAACACACTACTACAGACATGTTACAAGACGCTGCTACAGGATCCTTGTATTGCTATAGGAAGGATGTCGAGAGGGTTTGGAAAGTAAGGATGATGGGATCAAGGGATGGCAAGATGGATGAAGGTTGTGGTGGATGGATGGAAGGTGAACAACACCCCTAGCCAAGATCAACACTTCAAGAAGGCCATTTTTGGACTAAGAGGGATGCTCATGGTGACCTAAAAAGAAGAGATCAAGAACAGTGGTTGGAATTCATCAAAAGAGAGTGGAGAATTCCTGGATGGAGATGGTGAAAAGGTACCTTTCTTGCAGTTCCAACATTCCTGCAATATCACATGCACCTACTCTTCTTTTCATTTACAAAATATTATAACCAATGGTGGAAAAGATGAGTTCAATTTGGAAACTATCTAACTGACACTAAAAATGTTGATCCATTCAATGAATTAACTTCTAAGCTACAAAAATAATATGTGAAACAAGATAACTAATATATACCTTTTTCCAAGAAATCATAAACAATAAATCATCACATAGTTAGGCTCCCATGAGAGGGATGAGATAAAGGCAACAGTCACAAGCTTTTTGAGGAATTAGATTCTACTAAGAATTAATAAACATTCTAAACTAAAAAGGAATATCAATACACAAGAGGGACCTAAGCTACTGGGGTTGAGCCCAAACCTAAGAGCCTCAGCGCTATGAACTAACTCGGTGATGGATCAATAAGAAACCTCTCATTATCATTGTAGAAATGTCAAATACATCACATAACAAGTCAAAAATAGCAGTAACAAGTGCTTGAGCTCAATAGCTTCTTAGCTGCCAACAAATTTCAAATCCTAATGAGTTCATTGGCATGGTTATTCAAGCTCCTGCATTGAAATTATCTCAAAATTGTCCCAGCGCATTTAAACCATGTTAGGCCACATGACATAGCAAGACATCTTTAATCCTCCTCATTAAGCATAATATAATAAGAATTGTAAATAAATGTGAGAAAGAGATAATTCTAAAGTTGGAGGATGGCATTATGACCCTTGTGATATACCTATTGATGAGCCTCATTAATTTCATCACGGGAGGAGACATCTCAACAACAACGTGCTTCAAATATATGTAACCATATAATTTTTCTATTAGGTACATATAAACAAATAATTTAGCATTAAATATTAAATTTCGAGTATTTTCTTGCTAAAAAGAAAACAAAATGGAACCCATTCATCACATAAAATGAGACGACAAGGAAGACAAGGGTTGATATCAAATTTTATGAGTAATTGTTAATATAATATTTCAATTTTGTATATTTTAAGTTGTTTTACAGCAACCATCCTTGAATATCTTAAAATAGGTGCTAACATATAAAGAAGAGCCATCGAAAGAATTGATTGAAATTGGGTTAAATATGGGTTGTGAGTATATGTTGGCATATCAAAAATTAATTGTGGATTTTTAAGTATCTATGTTGTTTTACTTCTCCAAGTTTATAATTAATAGAACCAAAAAATCCTTCATATTAAATCTATGATTTATTATGGGATATAAAACTTGCAGGAAACAAAGTATGGAACTACGCCAACAAAAGAGTTGTTGCAACAAGGCATGAGACTTGGTTTTGAAACCATGTGTATAATTCATGAGTCACTTCTTGCTATGGTACATTTCTATTCGATTTACATTGATGTATATTATTTATTTCAATTTTCATTATTCTCACCAATGTAGATACACTCATTACACTTTATTTTTATGTTTACAGATGGAACAAGAAGAATATGAAAACAATCGATGCAATCAACAAAACATCTGTCCAAATAACCCAAGTCATGGAAGTAGCTCGAGAAGTACTAACAATAGTTCCAGCAAAGAACGATGATCTATTTGGATATCAATGCAAGTTGTTGTATTTTTTAAATAATTGTCTGTGAAAATCAAACATTTTATTTAATGTAATGGACATAGTGTCCTAGTTGAAAGACGATGGGTTACCAATAACTATCCCATTTTGTATGACAAAGAGCCTCTTATTCATATATAATCAAATACATTTTAAGTTATTCTATTTCATTGTCCAATGTCTTTGTGAAATGTTATACCACTGATTAAATATATGGATGATTAAATATTATAACGAAGAGATGCGAAATATGATGATATAACAAATTAATACAAACGGCCTATACAAATGCACAGATAAAAAATTAATTTATATGAATATTTTTATCAGATATATGTCGATTTTTTGATGAATAATGGATTTGAAGAATCATAATAATTACACTGTCACAAGTCGATGTTCCTAAAAAAGAGAAAATGGATATCAGGACATCATATATTAATCTGCACCACTTCAAATAGGAATTTTGCAGTAATTATATTTATAATAATAATAAATGGTATCAACTATAAAAAAAAATGGTATAATAATAAAAAATATCATTGATTTGTAAAAAAATAATCACCATTGTGTTATACTATGTAAAAGCACTAGTCGAGCAAGAATTTTTTTTCACGGCCCAGTGCCTTTCCTTAACATTACATCATCGAGGCATTTAGAAACAAATGTGCACTTGAGTGTTATACTCTTCAAGAATCGGCATTATTTGCATTTAACGCCCGGGTGCATTGTAATTCTTAAAGCATCAGTGCTTTCATAGAAACAACAACTTGGTGTTCCAAAATATTATTTCCACCCCTGGCACATTATTCAAATTAACAACACTGTTTCTTTTATATTAGTTGCACACCGGTGCATTTGTACAATAACATAAGCACCGCGAAGATATACTTTCCAGGCACCGATGTTGTTTTCATTCAACACCCCGGTTTTTTTATTAGCACCAATGATTTTATAGCGTTAGCACACTAGTTCTTTTTTTCCATTAAGTACACTGCTAAAAAAACATCCTCTAAAACCTCCGGACACCCAATTGTTTTTAGTTGTGATGAAGTTCCATTATCAGCTCCACTAAAACATCCTCTACCACAAATGAATGTTGTAATGGAGGTTGTTTTTGACAATTTTTTCCAATTTTATAACACTAAAAACCTTTGTTATAATCTCTGCTAGAAGGAATTTTCCTTGTAGTGACATGCATTAATTTGAAAAACAAAAAATATCAAATTCATCTAAAGGGAATTCTTACCCAATTCCTTTACCTTTTTACCTTTTCTTACTTCTTTCCCTACTTACTTGGCTACTATCATATGCATTCTCAGCTAAGATCTTTTCAAGGAGTTCAATTGGTTTCTTAGCATACTTGATGTTGCAATGTTCATTTACAACCCCTAAAATGATCTCAATGTCAAATATTAGTCACAAATCTATAATTTCATCTTCTTACACACCAATTTCAATGAATATTTATAAAGGGCATTTTCACTATCTATCAAATTCACACTTTCAAATAATGCCTTCAATCATGCACCCAAACATGTGCATATACATCTTGTCATGCATGTGTCATACTTTCATATTCAATGTTATTCATATACATTTATTTTTAAATTTTATTTTTAGTCTCTCTTGCTTTTAATCATTCATATGACAAGTCTCATAAGCATAAGCATAAGCACAATACTTCCTTTCATGTTATAATTAACAACAAGATATCACTCTTACACACTTTCCATATGAACATTACACGTGACATGGAATTCAATAGGTAACCTTATTGTATTACCCACAACATAACAAGTACTAGTTTCTATTTTCTTACCATTCACACATTCATAGTATTTTCAAAAATAAAATATATCAGCCAAGCACAATTTTCAGTTAAGAAAAACACTCTTCATAAGCCTTCTACACAAATGTGTTTTCACTATCCATCTGGTTCATATAGACCCAGGAAAATCCTCCTTGACTGATCCTTTATCCACATTTTCCCTCTAATGCAACTTTTCAAGGAAGCCTTCAAAGCTCATTAGGAATTCATACCAAAGGCTTGCTTAAACACTTATAATATGGAGTCTAGGTGGTTTATCAACTACCCTCTAATAGTAAGCACCAAGGTGGTTTATTAATTATACCTATATCAAGCACCAGGGTGGTTTATCATTTTTTTATTAATAGTAAGAATTGTAGTGACTTACTCTTTCCTTTGAGTTCATTCACAAGGATTCACCCAAGGTTCAGATGGGGTATTGTTTAGTCTCAAGAGTTGGAATCCACTGTCCAAGTGGTTTAACATCTATCTTTTCATAGCAAGCACCACAATGATTAAGTCTTTCACTGAACCTCCCACTGACCACACAGGATTAGACAACATAGTCCAATGGCCTCACACACAAACATTTTTCCCTACACTCTGCCCTCCAGGGCTCCAGCCTTCCACAAGGAAACCCAACGAGAATTACACTCACAACATTGTCGCAACATGCATATCACTATGCATAGGTGCCACTTGTACCATTATCTCATCAACACCTTATCTTCCATAGCTTTGATTCCACAATACTACCTACAATACCTTCATTGGCTTCTCAATCGTGTTCTCAACATGTTCCAAGTTACATGTTCACCATTAACCATTATTAGGCATTTGAATCATGTTATGACAAAATACAAATCTGAGTCTTTATGCATGCACATCCATTATTGTATGCATCTAGCATATCATTATATCTATATCTATATATATATATATATATATATATATATATAGAGAGAGAGAGAGAGAGAGAGAGAGAGAGAGAGAGATTCAATGGGTATGCATCTTTGAACTATTTCATCTCTTGCATTTTTATCATGCCTATTTCACATAAGTACACATGCATGGATAATTATATCATTTCATATTTTCTTGAGCCCATTCAGGTTCAATGTTTAACCTCAAATCTAATACCACTTTGTAACATTCTTGTTGCCTTAATGCTCAAATAAGGATATTGGTATCACTTTTTTTTCTTCTTCACAAGCTTAACAATCAGCTTTGATACCACTTTGTAACATGCCAAGTTCCCTCAATGACTTATAGAGGTTATAGGATACCCAAAATTTTATTTTTCTTTTTACTAGCTTGACAATAAACTCTAATACCACTTATCACATACCCCCACTAAATGTATCCTAACCATAGTTGCAAAAACTTGATTTTCATCTCTCACACATTTTGTCAAACATTTTACATGTAAACCTTTCTTAAAATACTTTGCATACAACCAATTAAGTAGTTTTTTCTTGTACACATTTTGTCAAATATTTTATACGAATCAAATAAGAAACATTGGTCTAATTCCATTTGTATCATACTAACTAAAATATACCACTCAATCATGCAAATTTTGATCTTTGTCTTTGAGGTATTTTATCAAATAGTTTCTATGAAAATTGTAATAAAATACATTTAACCCATTTCTTAAAATGATTTTCATGTAAATAGGCATATATCAGTTACAACAATACTATCATACAATAATGCTAAAATACATCAATATTATCCCCATCCACAAAACAACACTTTCATTGGGGAATTTCATTAAACAATTTGCATGCAATGAATTGTTAAACCATTTAGGCATTTTTTTCAAATAGTTTGCATGGAAATTAATATAAAAATTCCTCGGGGAATATATCCTAAATTATAGCATTACAAGTTATGAAAATTAAACCAGATAATTAATGGGAGTTCCCCTCATTATGATCCAAGTTTCAGCCTCTAGAACCTCCTAGAAGAAAAGTTCTAGCAGAATTGCCAACATTACCTATTTTATGCATGAATTTAGGAGAACCCAGGAATATTGAATTCCTTTGATCATATCTAATAAAATATTGTGACCCAAGATCTTAAAACTGGACCAGAATATCAACAGGATTTTCTCTCACTATGGTCCAAGTTTCAGCTTCTAGAACCTCCCAAAAGAAAATTTATAGTAGAAATTCCAACATGACCTGTTTAAATATGTATTTAGGAATCCCAACTTCCTTTGATTATATTTATCAAAATTTCTCAACCCAAGATATAAAAATTGGAGCAGAGAATCAATGGGATTTTTCATCACTATGGTTCAAGTTTTAGCTTTTAGAACCTCCCAAAAGAAAATTTATAGTAGAAATTCCAACATGACCTATCTAAGGAAGAATTTAGCTGAGGACCAATATGAGAATATTATTGGAGATGGAACACATGGATAAGGAAGGCTATAGGTATGTGAAGTTTGAAGATGGGCAAGGGTTGGATAAATTTATAGGAGAAGCTCCTCTTCCCCTCAGTGAAAATATAACCTTTAATCTTTTCACCTAGTAGACAGTGTGTCTTATTATTTACTGGTAGGGGGTAGTCAACGAGGTTTTGGAGTTATACTCTTTCAATTTCTATGTAAGGAAGAAACTAGGGTGAATTTATTCTGAGGTGTTCGTGTTCAGGTGGGTCTGACACCTTCTAATTTGGCATTCTGGAGTAGACTCTAACTCAGCCATGGAGGATGTAGTGGATTATGAAATGATGAGCATCGATGGAAGCCCCATTTTTAAGAATTTTAAGGAGTTAATAGTCATCTGGAATGTTAGGAGTCAGACCGCAAAAGGATCTACTCTCCAACCTTTTTTACCCACAGTTTCACCTCTGATGGAGGCTATGGGAGAGGTCACATGGTTTGTAGGTTTTCCTCATCACCCAATTGTTAGCAATGCATTACAAGTGGTTACTTTACTAGTTTTTTCAAAGGTGGACTCACTATTGGAGGCTCTTCAGGGAAATATTGTGATTACCACACACTTTTTTGAACCTTTGATTTCACATGCAAGGCTAGTTACGATGTTTCTAGTCGAGACAAATGCACTTAGCTCACCCTTCAGTATTGCAACACAAGGGGAGGAAAGAACTGGATATCTGTAGCATTTTTTCTGGCCACTGCAAAATTTCTCTCAACAAGCCCTCACAAGGTTGCATGTGTCTAAAGGTATAAACCCTATTTTGAGTAGTTCCCAAATCCCACCTTTGAACCCTCCCGCTCCAATCAATACAAGAGGGGGTGTAGAACCTCAGGGAGGCGAGAAGGAAGGTCATAATAGTGAAGGTATTTAAAATCACTCAAGGACTTATAGTTATGCTACAAGAGGAGATCAGGACAAGGTCATAGAAAGGAAGAAAACTCGTCTGAAAATCAACCTAAGCCTGGGAGTAGATGTTCGCATGTAGGAAGTGGTTGTGATGGTGGATAGAAATCTTGTTGGAAAAACATGTGGTTAAAAGTTTAATATCAAAACATTCAAGGAATGGGTAGCAGCAGAGGTAATTCCAATCGTAGGAAACCCTCATGAGGTTGTATTTCCTGCTAAAGGGTGGGTTCAGCTTGATTGCAAATCTCATGAAAATTCCATAACTATATCTCAAAAGGTCTGGAGTATAGACTTGACCCTTGTATTTTTGAAATTCAAGATGCCTCTTTTCAATGTGAATCAAGAAATATTAGAGGTAGCTCCAATTTGGGTGCGGATCCCTTGTTGGGTGCCAAAATTATGGGAGGAGATATTCAAGGATGTGGGAAATAGTTTAGGGTATTTTTTGGATGCAAACTAGTCATTCCTTCAGACTAAACACAAGTTGATGGCTAGGATTTTGGTAAACATCAACTTAACAGAGGATTTATCAGAAGCCCCAGATATGTGGGATGGGTGAGGTTGTTGAAGAATCTAGGGCATCACAGTTAAGATAGGATTATTCTAGCAATGATAAAAATTTGAGAAGCAATTTTACTTTTTCTTGTTAGCTTGACATTCTTCTTATTATTAGTGTATGTTCATTTACTTCATCAAACTGCTATCAAAATACAAAAGACAAGAACACTAAGATGTTGGATCTCTGCGAAGGCAAAACCTCTCTCTCTTAGAGAGGAAAACCCTTCTTCAAATTTATCTTATTGAAGCTTCTATTGATCAATTCCAAACCCTATACCCTTGACAAGAATATCCTCCAAGAACAAGTCAAGTCTTTGTTCTTCTTCTTTTGGCACATCGCCCTCCTTCCTCCAACTGATAGTAGTCCTTGTTATTCTTCTTCTATAAGAGATATTCCTCTTTGTTCCTTGGTAGATTCCTTCACATATGAAGAGTACTTTATCCATTCTCCAACCAAGTTATTTCTTGTGATATAGTTGTAGGTCTGATATAACAACAGTGTATCACTGTTTCTTCGCACATGTGAGGGGATTCCTTCAAGATCCCTATGTGAAAGTCCTCTTTTCTTCTTCGCTTGAGTGA
Organism: Pinus tabuliformis; assembly: GCA_031772625.1. Taxonomy (NCBI): domain Eukaryota; kingdom Viridiplantae; phylum Streptophyta; class Pinopsida; order Pinales; family Pinaceae; genus Pinus; species Pinus tabuliformis. Next base: position 1,389,854,590 of record CM062819.1, on the reverse strand, counting down.
GCTTATTTTTTGCTTGAGTGAGAGGCCTTATAGGCCTATTTATCTAGCCAAAACAATGAGATATGTATGAATGTGGTAGAGGGATGCTATGACAGTAGAGATACCCTCTTTATCTTCACATGTGTGACTGTTTTCCACCTTAGAAATAGTATTTTTGACTTCGGTCTAGACTTCTCCTTCTTTTTTGCACTAGAGGCTCCTTACACTTGTCTTCTCTTCACCTTTTCTCAGTTGTCCTTCTTCGCTGATTTCATAGATGAGTACATGAGATTATGAGGGAGTGGACAACCTCTATATATAGAGGATTGTCCCTCCTTTAGGTCGACTTGAGGCCGACTTGTAGATTGTAGGCCGCCTTGAAATTTCTTCATCATTTTTTCTCCTTGAAGGATGTCGTTGCATGGAGAGGACTTGATTTTTCTTGGAGGTATTCTTTTGACTCTAATACATAAATACACATGGTGTAACATGCCCTTAATGGTCTTCAACACTTATTTTGATTCTTTGACTTTCCTATAGAACTTTCACATGTGCTAGACCTATCCAATGAGCAAGAAACTCATGGATATAAATAAAAATAATAATATTTCTTTTCTTTTATAAATACAAAGAACAAAATTACATTTATGAATACCAAACCTAGTTACACTTTCTTCAACAAAGGTACCCTTCAACCTCTGGTTTACGAAGGGGTTTCTATTAAATTTTGTAGATTCCAGTAGTATCTTAACATGCTCAAGCTTTGGAAGTTGTCTTTCAATCAAAATAATAAGAAGAAGGTTCAAAACAAACATTTTCAAAGGGAGACTCGTAAGACATATCCAAACATTGAAGAACCAGATCTACACAAAAATGATTCTTCTGAGGCTCCTCCGAACATTTCCATGGTCTGTCTTTCGATCCCTCCTCAGGAAGTAGAGAAACTAGCAGAGCATTTCGCTCAGACACTCGTAGGAGGTGATCCAAAGAAATCAACTCCCACTGCATTTTTTACAACCTCCTCTCCTGGTATGTTAGTCTTTAATCCTCATGTTTCCTCTTATCGGGCGGTATAAATGCAAGATTTACACCAACATTTAATTTTTCAATCTGGGTAAGTAAACTTAGAGGCATAGCACAATATATGCCAGAATACAACCTTAGGGATTTATCAAATAAAAAACCAAGCTTTTTCAAGAAATTCAAAATAAGCATCATTCAGGAAAAAGAAACAAGACTTTTCAAAGCAAAGTGAACACACTCCGGGAATCTACTTTTGAATCCTCTTCTGGGTTGAGTTGACTCCTGCAGTAAGTCTTCCTCAGTTGTCCAGGGACAAGGGAATGTAGGCCCCATTCAAAAGAAAGTGATTCAAGAAATAAAGGATGCAAAACCTCTTTAAAAATGATTGCTATGTTGCAAGGATGAAAAGCATGAAAGTAAACTAGAAATCACACCGCAACTTCATTCCAACTAATCTAAGGAAATTATTGAATGCTTTAAAAAGAAACAAGATAATAATGCACTGCTTCTCTTAAAAATGATTCAATACTTTATCTGTAAGGAAAATATGCAATAAGAACCAATGAAATATATAATTCATGTTGTTTACCTTGATCTTATTAAAAGCTTCCTAAAAAATGCTATGTATAATATATGTAACATTTAATTATAATGAAGAATTTGTGAGTGTTTTGTCAACAAGATTCACAATATTTCCTTATGTTGATCCTGGAATTTTCTTATTAAGAGTGCTGGAATAAATTTTTTTCTGCAAAAGTACAGGAATCAGTCTCATATAATATTCAAAGGCAGTCATGAATACATGTTAAGTTAAGTTAACCATAATTCTTCCTGAGTAATTATTTCTCCATTGCATCTTGGAAGTAAACTTTGTTATGCAACAATGAGATCAGGTCAAATCTTTGTAATAATAAATAATAGATGTAGTTAAAACATTCACCATTTACTTTAGTTCAGTCGTTATGAAAATACATCCAAATTATTGATATTAATCTTAAATAACCAAACTAGTAAAATAAAACTTATGGAATGAAATTGAAAATTAAATGACTGAAAGAAGAGCTATGAAATGAAATTGCATAATTATCTGAGATCACACTCACACTATGAAAACTAAAATGCAGTAAAATAAAGTTAAAAGGTTTGGCACAATCAACTAGCTAGTGGTCCCAACCATCCAGCTCGTTGCCCTTGCAACAAGTAAATCATAATCTTCATAACGGTGTGGAGAAACAAAATTACTCAGAAGAAATTACTAAATAAACTCACTTCAGAGTAGAAACCAAAATTCAAAGTTAAATGCCAAAGAAATTCATTTCAGAATTCCTGTTACAAATTCATTAAATAATGCAGTGCTTGCTCCAGTGGTCCCCTCCTAGGATCATCCCAATGGGAGTGCATCTCCTCCCTTCCTGCACAACAATATCGAATTCCCTATTCTGCAATCTGCAAAGTACAACACCTGATCCGAATCTGAGGTCTCCGATCAAGGAAAATTTTAAGAACCACCCTAAATTTATATGTATAATAAATAGGCAAATCTTCATGATACATAGGAAAAATGGGAGGAAATTTTATCAATAATATAATATGCATATATAATATTTTTGGTGAATCTCTCACCAGATTATATTATCTTTTAAATTCATGGCGAATCTTTCACTAAATTATAAAATCTTGTAAGATCTTGGCAAATATTTCACTAAATAATAAAACATTGTGAAGTCTTGGCGAATGTTTTGTTAAAGTATGAAACCATATATGATAATAGGAAAACATATTCATTAAACTGTAATATACTAACATACATGTTTGGAAAAAAGAAACATAATTTTCTCTTCCTACAAACAATGTTGCAAGTTTTAGTGGTTGTGTTTGTCAAGGTTCTTACTGTACACTCTTTCATATCCTTCTATTAGTTTTGATAATATTCCACAACAAAGTTCTTGTAGGTGTTGATATTGACAACCAGTTCTATCAAGGTAAGAGAGATTAATCTTTTCTCTACCACTTTTGTCATGCTATGAGAGATTAATGTTTGTACAAATTTTGTTTTAATTTTCTCCCAACTTTTGTTTCCTTGAGTGTTTCCATCACTACCTTGTTGATTCCATATCAAACCAATTTCTCAAATGTCAGCCTAACTGTGACAAAGGACTTTCTTTCTTCTACAAATTTGCAGCCTCATTGTAAGGAGAAGTTTTTATATTTGCAGGGGAAATTTATAAACACTTTCATTCGCTCTCCGAGTAGTTTTTAAGCCATCGACCTTCAAATAGTTCATCCTTCCATATGATATTTGGTCATTACACTTTGTTCTTCAAGAAATATATAAGTTATTAAAGCCATTCTACCATGTCATGAAGTGTTGAATAAAGGGAATCCCATACCCATGAACCTTACCTGTGGTCTTATGATGCAATCTTCTGTTTTGAGTCATTATGTTAAAGTCCCTCCCCTTCAAGCAGACTTTATGTAAGTAGGAAAATGAAGTAGGGCCCGCTTACTTACTAACCTTCCTTTCTCTTACCTGAATAGTTGTATCTTACCCAATCAACAAATGGTTCCTACCTTGACTTATGGAGTTTAATAGACCTACAATAAAATATTTATGTAACTCTGGTCCCCACCACCTGAACAACATATGGCCCAGCACGAATGAAGGCATGTTAAGGATTTCTTCATTAGTCTTCATAAAGATCATTTCAATGCATATTCATCATGGCTTCCGCTAACCACTCATGTAGGGTCACTTGGATTGGCAATGAAAATTGCTCATTAATGCTTCCCATCACTCGACCACCTTCAATCATATTCATTTCAATAATTTCATTTTGATTAGCATTTGTAAAATTTGTATGTGGTTTTTGTCATCAACAACTACTATTTTTTCTTGAATTTCTCCATCATATTCTTAAGTAGCATTTCCATGTTCATCATCATCACCTAATAGATGATAACATCCTTGAGGCAGACTCAACATGTTTATAACAAATCTTTCATATTTATCACCATCTATTTCAAAAACTTGGCTACAAGCCTCATCATTGGTAAGAACATCATAATTGACTAGTCAAATTCCATTGCACCTACATTCCACATTAATATTAGAGGGTGTCAAGGTCCTTTCAATAGATATGCTAGCAATTTCAACTGTTTCAAACCTTTTTACCTCTCTCCATGGGTTCTTTGCCATCCAATTTATTCTCTCAAACCTTAAATAATTCTTAAAAAGCCCAAACACACTTCTAGGGGTTGCAAGTTATGAGTAATGTCTAATCAGTGCCAACACTATGTATGCCTATCATGTTTTCCTCTGTGTTTTGTAAAACTATGTTGTTGTGATGGCCATAAAAAATTAACAAGTATGTTTGTAAGATAGACACCTCCAGAAGATAATACACAGATATTTGCTGAATCATGATGAGAGGAGCTACGGTCTGCAGTACAGGATACTGTTGTAGACAGTGAATTCATCCCGTCCCGTTCAGTTCCTATTCACACAACCTCAGAACATGATGTCAGGGGTCATTTATCTATTTTCATTTTTTACCAAAAGGTTTTTTTTTTTATTACATTCCAGCTTTCCATGCCTGCTCACCGACATGATTCCGCCGTGATACCCTTCCGTTTACTTGCTACCTACTACCTTCATGTTGGTTCTGCTCCCTCGACAGCATTGCTCCTCCACCATTCCCGTGCTCACTGTTGGTTACCACCCTCGCTGTTGGACTCTTTAGTCAGTTTACTCCTACTCCACTGGTAGCTGGCGCGATGGACTTAGACCTAGTGGACTACTTGGAAGACCCACTGGTGGAGGGATCCATCTAGACATACACGCATTCAGCATAGGAGGGGATGCTACCCTACAGATACATCCTTATTGGCACCACAGTTGAGCCATCTCAGTTCTCTGGACCTTCCAACCTTGCGGTTATCCTATCGGATGACCTGCCAACTTGGTCGGTTCTCTCCTCACCTCCCCCATCGCCAACTACCTTGGGGTTTATCTCGAGTTGTCTTAGCCCCTGTATGGATGACGTTGGCCTTGTTTTTGAACCCCCGTCATTCTTGGTTACCCTCACAACTCTCGTCGCTACCACTGTTGTTTCAGAACAGGCCCCCCTGAACCCCCATACCTCTTCTAACCCCCCATCAGGTTGCTTCACGATCATACCACCGCTCTCAGACACCAATCCCTCTAACCCTAACCCTACGATGGAAGATACAAAGGACCTTGAAAGAGGCTCGGAACATCACCCATCTGCAAGCAAGTCCCGACCCCTGAAGAAGCATAAATGCTTTAAGACCAGGGCAGAGAACATTATACTAAGGCTTAGGGAGGATATTCAGTGGGGCGACACTATGGATTTCGTAGATAGAGTTCTTGTTGGCAGAATCAGGGGTAGGAATTACACTGCAGCACGCTTGAAGACTTAGGCATTGGAGATTTGGGGTCACCACTTGGTCGATATTCCCTTTGTACAAACATTCGTGCGTGGATGGTTCGCACTGAGATTTGCTAGACTGGAACACATGAACTGGGTTATGTCTTCCTTTTGGCATTTCGAGCAAGCCCCTGTGTTATTGAAGCGATGGATGCCCTTAGTTGACCCAAAGACATAACAGATTGGGGTAGGCCCTATTTGGATCAGGCTACCTGGCTTACCGCTATAATTATGGTCGGAGGATATATTCAGAAGGATCGGGAACTTGCTCGGTTCATATATGGAATATGATAAATCATTCCAGACCATGGGGATGATGGCTTATGCGAGGATATTGGTGCACTTAGATACCAGTGGAGGATTGTAGGAGCACATTACCATTCAGTGGATATCTTTCTCTCGAAAGCAATTACGGGACTATGAGGGAGTCCCCTACCGATGTCGCATATGTCAGAAGGTTGGACACCTCTTCAGGAACTATTTGCTGAATCGCAAGGACAAGCAAGAGGTACAGAATAAGGAATTTGGCATACCGGATTCCCATACACAGTAGCCGACTGACAAGGATAATATAGAGGAACAACAGACGGAAAATGAGGTGGCGAAGGTGGACTCGGCGAAATGAAAAACAAAGAAGCGTGGCAAGACACCTTACCAGCCACCATCCCCTCCTCTGACGAGATCCCGAGCAGCTCAGGGAGATGTCTTCTCCACGGGTATGTCAACTATCTCTCTCCCTATCACATCAACTATTGCTATTACAAATAGTTCAATAAACTCACACCTCTCACCAATTTCATCTGCATCGATCTCATCTGTACACAGTATGCATACATCTCACTATGCTCTCCTTCTGGGGGTCACTTTCTCTACCAGGGAACCAAGCTATCTCATCCCATCAAGGTGGCTTGCACATTTCAAGCCCCCCCTCTGATATTCTCATTCACCCAACCTTCCATCACCTCAGCACCCCTACACCTTCCACCTTCCCATTTGGTAGCCTCCAACTCCCGATATCCATTACATTCAAAAGGAAAAATCCATGAACCGAATGCTATTGGTTTTGACCTGGAGGTTACCCCTAAACCCCTTAAACTTCCCAGGGGAAGACCATCTTCCCTCTCCATATCCAAGCATATTTTTTGCGAAGAGGTTGTGCTTGGTAGACAGCAGACACTTGAAAGGGTTCTTCGAGCAAGGAATACCCTAGCATCCCCCCCCCCCCCATGAAGATCCTATCCTTCAATTGTCTAGGGTTAGCTAGTCTTGGTAAAAAACTAGCTCTGAGAAGACTCTTTGCTTCTGTTACAGTTGATATCATATTTCTACAAGAAACCCTAGGCATTTCCAACACTATTATCCCTCTCTTGGAATCGTGGCTACCCGGCTGGACATTCCATGCACTGGATGTTTCTGGTCGTTCTGGGGGAATAGCCCTAGGGGTCAAGAATCGCACAATTGAATTGAAGAGGGTATGGGGGGGAAATGGTCATTTGGGGGCTGACATATATTCTACCTCCTTAGAGGTAGAATATAGAATCATCAATGTATATGGTCCTTGTCAAGACAGGGCGGATCACTAGAGGAGATTGCTTAGCTCCTCTATTAACCAGCAAGACAATATCATTCTAGGAGGGGACCTAAATTTCTCTATTAGTTTCATGGAATTGTGGGGACAACAGTGTTGTGGGGAAAAATGCCTATGCAGGACGATCCTATCCACCTAAGGTGTGACAGTGCCTTAGCAACAAACAGATACAGCTATTCTGGTTCCTTCCTTTATGAAATGTGAAAGAAGAGAGATAAATGGACTTACCGGTGTCTTTTGTTTGTTCCTCGATTCGGTCTCTCTTCTCTTTGGGAGTTCACAGCTACTTGCCTTCTCACTCGCCCAGCTTGAACAGGTTCATGCAAGATCACAAGAGAACAGCTACCTGCCTTCTTTCTTGTCCAGCTCCCCTGGGTTCCTGCAAGATCACAAGAGAACAGCTACTTGCGACAAGAGAAGAACTCTACACAAAGACAGATATTCACATTCATAACTAGTTTAGGATTAGAAATAAACCAAATACACTAATGCAATCATACATCAAGAATACATCAGCATATAGGAGAAACCAAGATAGCTTTATTGATGAATAACAAGGTTCAGGAAGAGATACAACCCAGAGGGCTCCAATCCATCATCTCCTTCCCAGCAAATGGAATTCCTATCTTCACCCCCTTCAAAGCATTAAGCACCCAATGATTCCAATCTCAAACCAACAGCAATTCTTTGCAATAACAAAATTCCAGCCTCTAGATCTCATGGAGGAGAGATCCATATATAGATGTTTGGAGAGAGGATGAGTCAGCTTGAGATCTGACTAGTGTCCCCTCCCTCTGTCAGTTCTTGATTCCACTTGGAGGTTCTTGCTTCCACTTGGAGATTTGGAACCTCTTACTCATCACCAGTCGAATTCCCTGAGGCAAGTGTCATTCTGGAAGCTTCCTGGGTTTTGACACCTTGAGAAATGAGCCTGCCACATGTCCACTCTCGTTCAGCGCAGGTAGCCAGTGTTCCATTTGACATTCAACGCAGGTAGCCAGTGTTGGCTTTGACATTCAGCGCAAACAGCTAGTGTAGCCACTGAAATGATCCTGATTTGACTTGTTTTGAGCAGTTTTTGGTGGAGAACTTCTGTGAATTGCTGTGGTTTGTTAGCCTTGCTCCTCTAGGGGTAGGAACAACATGTTTAGGGACTTTGGATCCCTTAGATTATGGACATTTCATGCTCAATGCTAAGGCACAAAAATTTCTATAACAGTTGCCCCCTAAAGTATGAGGTTGTTTATCGGGTGAAATGCTTTATCAGGGGGATCCGAAGTTCATTAAATGCTGGGAGGAGACCTGTAATAAGATACAATACAATACATTATTTTTCATACTGCTTTCACGATCTAGCTGAGGCGGGCATTCCCATGCTCAGCTTTATAAATTCATTTTTCTGTACATAGAACAGACAATCGTCTAATGGTAGACTGATAATTTTTTATGAAATTATCATCCTTTGAGTAGGATGATTATCTGCTACAATGATGTACATGTCAATGTCTTTATCTTTCCTGAATATATATCACAGCCCGGATGGATGAAACTAGATCCGGGGTCTTCAAACTCGTTCGATCTTCACTCTAAGTACAAGTTGATCCATGTGAGAATTGTTCTGAAGTCGAACATGGAAAGACATCGCTTGATTACCGGTCAATGATGTAAACCGTTAACAAGCGCGAGAGGAATCACCGATAATGATAATGACCCTCAAGGTACTCCAGTACAATTCACGTGGTGTGAATAAAGGACTTGGCGTCGAACACCACGCAAAATCTTTCGGTCGAAGGTCATTGATGTATACCTGTCGCCGGAAGTGAGAAACTTGCCATTGAGGCATGCAAGCTTCAAAGTACTGAGGGGGTTGTTCCTAGATCAACTTCTTGGATAATGAGCTGATGTCGACAAGAAGCGATCCGTCAAAGGAGGGCCTTAATGAATCCCACATCAATGACACGGAACGGAGATAATGATTTTAATGGAGGTGAAAACGATCTGTGACATATGATTCAGGGTGGCGGTCATGAAAGGATGAAAGCTAATGTATGGCAGTGGATGGGACACGGTTGACTTTTCTGAACGACTTCTCTTGAACATATGGCGAAACTGATGCGATGGATTGGTAGCATTACCCCAAATATGGATGGTATGGCGAGACCATGGATGTGACCGGTGAATGAGACAACCCAACCCGATTGTGGTACGGAGGAAAAGTGTCATGTTCAAGAGCGACTTGCTACCATCAAAGTTTTCTTTAGTTTCTCCCAATTTTTCCCCAGTCATTGCTGACCAGTACCTCTTTATTTTTGTCAAGCTTGAGGAGGATAACATATGCTTGTTCTATAACCTGCCCTTCGGGCAAGCCCATCGCTATGTTTTAACGAGCCTAGCGATAGTGAAACTCGTTCTCGTCTAAAGACAAGTTTGTCGCTATTTAATGATTTTAACGAGTCTAAAGACAAGGATAACTCGGTCCTTTTCATTTTTAGAGAGTCTCAAAAGGTACATAAAGTTAACTTCAAAAGTCCTTTTTCGTCATCTAATCCCTTAAGTCCGAAAAAGTATAAAACAATACATAAGGGATGAGTTTTCGATAGTTTTAACGAGCCGAACAAAACAAGCGCTCGATCTTTTTGTGCAATAATCCCTCGGGTCCAAAAAGATTAAAATCTAGAGGAGGGATAGCACTTCCTATCCCTTTAACGAGCTGGAATGCCAAGGACTCGGCAATCTTTTCATATTTTACGAGTCAGATGAAAAGAGCTTAAAGAAGACTCGTCTTTTGAGGAACGAGTGATAAACAGGGTTAGCAGCTGATTCCAGGTACAGGTTGGAATTTTCCAATCACGGTAGTGTCACAAGGATGGCTAGGTGAAATCACTCTTCGCAGCTGTTCCTCAAAATGGGTAAACAAACATATGGAGGTGAACGATCGGCCAAATGGAAAAGTGGAGGTGACGGTGCAAACACGACCAAGGCTTTAATGGTTGATGATATTACATTCACAGTGGTTATTTACCGGGATAGTTCATTTTTTAACGAGCTTAAACGCGGGTGGAAACACTTGCTCGGTCTTATGTTTATTTTTTAACGAGCATGAACTATGTGCTAAAACTGCTCGGATCTTGCATTTATTTTTTAACGAGCATGAACGGTGTGCTAAAACTGCTCGAAATCTTGCGTTTATTTTTTAACGAGCATGAACTGTGTGCTAAAACTGCTCGAATAACCCAGTCTTATGATAAGAATGTCTCATGTAAGATTCCATTTTTTATGGAGCTTGCGCCTTACCAAAGCTATGCCCCGCATCCTTTCGTTATGCAAGTTCGGAAACGACTAATCCTATGAGTTTAAAGGGTTAAACCTACAGGTTTAAAGGGAAGGACCTAAAAATTTTAAAAATAAATAGCCGCCCCTTGCTTGCACTCCAAAAGGTTTGCATGCCCCCAGGCATAAAATATGATTTCAAGGTTACCCTTACTTTGTCTGCCAAAACATTTGTTTAAGCAGGAAAGGCCTACCTCTTTCAGGCTACCCAAAGATTGTCTCGTTAATCTTTCAAACAAAACATTTCCTCGGCGATATCTATCAAGATAGACAAAGGTGAATGACCTTAGTGCCAAACACGTAACTTTGACAAAAGAATCTTATTCTAGAATAACCCCTCTCCAGCAAGGGCGGGGTACAGACTAGTCATATTCTCCCGCGGAAACCTACCTTATACCCAAAGTTTTCCTGCCGAAGCAGACCAGGATGCATGCCCCCTGGGTTCCAGTCATATCCTCCCGGATTACTCGCGCTCATCAGGAGGACGGACCGTGGGTTGAGACATTTCTTGCGTGAATAGACCATTTAGGGATGGTACATGACTATTTGCGATGCGTGATCCGGGAAATGAAAGTTGGTCCACGAGCTTGACCACTCTTCCTTCATGCGGAAAACACATTACTCTAAAGAGTGAGGAGACTATAGCTCCCATGCAATATATATAGTCCCGTCCAAGGAGTAGGTTATAATCCAAGGGTCCTTGAACGACCATCACGTTCATTTGAACGGTCTTCCCTTTCAATGTTATGGGCACATTGGGGAGGATCCCTAAAGGGCGACTGGTTCCTTTATCAAAGCCTGATAGATTTCTCATTTCAGGCAAAAGCGCTGGCAAACCAAGCGCTTTCCAAGCAATAGAGGAAAGGATACTCACAGATGCCCCCTCATCAATGATAGTGCCAGCCATTACCATTCTGTATATTTGAACAATAATTCTGAATGGTATGCTTGCTGGTAACCGGGGTCTGCCTAGTTGGTTCCAGTCGAAGGACACAACCAGGTTTCTTGGTGGTGGGACCGAGTAGACAGCCGGGTATGACTCTGACGAAGTTCCTTCCTGCGACAAAGGAATGGGCAAATTGCCCCCTTGTTCGTCAGAGTCTGTGTTGATGAAGAGAATTTGGACGGTGTCGTCTTTATTCTCCTTTGTGACAGTATCATTCGAAGATAGAGCCTCTGAAGGCAAAACCGGGTCAACTGACGCCTCAACCTTTTGACTTTCGTTAGGTATGGATTCAGACGGTTCATCTTCAATGATAGGTGCTTCGGCTGACCACCTGGGTGGGCCAGCCGGGTTCTCAACTAGTGAAGGACTTGGCAGGAGTTTTTGATATCCAGGAGGAAGTTGCGCTCGTAAGATCGAGCGATCTTCCAAAACTCATTTAGCCTCGTCTAAGAAGGGACAACGGTGGATGGCGTGGTCTCCTTCACATAGTTTGCAGGGAAATCTAGCTTTCCCTCTCTGTCCTGTGGCTTCACTTTCACTAGTCGACGGTGAGAAGTCAACATGGCTATCAGAGGTCGACGCTACCGAATTGTGCAAACCGGGAGACCAGTCCCTTAGTATCCGAGGGATGCAGGGACAATCTCTGTGGAAGTGGTCTCCCTTGCATATGACACATGGCGATTTAGGCCTGGTCAGTGCTGTGTGTGGATTTTTTTCAGACGACACTTGTTTGCCCCCAGTCATTTTTAGCTCCTTCTTCTTCTTCTCTTTCTTCTTCTTTTCCTTCTTCTCCTTAGGAACTTGGTTTTTTGTTTTACCAATTCCGTCAAGCGAAGAGGAAGGAGGAGAGGAAGAGTTGGATGAAGTAGAAGGCTGGTTGGCAACTCTGGTCTGGTCTAACTGTTGACTCGATTGTTCAGGAATGGTGGTATTCTGAACGACATTGGTTGAAAAGAGCCAGACTGGCAGGCCAATTGTCAGTCCTGGAAGTGACAATGTGGCCATATGAGGTGCACCAACATCTCCCCAAGAGGAGAAGGGACTAGGATTTCCACCAAGGGGAATTCCTTGGTTGGTGTGCTCCATTTTTCAACCTAAAGATCAACGCAGGAATAAAGGGTGATTGTTCTGTTTAAAATTAATTTTTTAACGACGCTTAGACACAACTTGCTTTTTCAGTTTTAAAGAGTCGAGAAAAAGCTAAAGATGACTCTAGTCTCCTTCGATGTTTTAACGAGCCCGAAGTGACAAATGCTCGGATGGACTTTTTTCTGTTATAGAGTCTGAAAAAGGCCAAAAGAAACTGCTCTGGAGTTCTAGGCAGAGGGTGTGCCAAACTTTTCGCAAAACCGCAGAATACTTTTTAGGGTACGGGCGGTCAATCTTCCTGAATGTTGTGTTCAGTGCATTGCGATCAGTAGGGCGGCCGACACGGCTTCCTAAGGATAAAGGTTTTATGCCTATAGGGGTCTCCCAATATATACGCGACGGTACGTGGGAGCACAATCCGTACTGGCGCTATCGTCCCTTAGGAGGAATCACCCACCATCCACGAGATCGACAGTCACCAGGCTTTACGACGCCGGAACACGTCTCTAGCCTAGACCTCTATGTTGTGCGTTATGTTGCAAAGCGTTGTTAAGTTCATTCGATTTATTTTAGGTTGATCTTTTTAGAAGTTTGCCTTTCAAGGTTCACCACGAGATGTATGATACAATTCCTAAATGCAGTCTAAAGATGATAAGCAAGCTTTATATCTTTTCAACTTTGAAAATCCTAGCTACTAAGGGAAAAGAAAGACACCATCTTTTCTCAAAGAGCAATCAGCACACTCTAATGCACTTTTCCTAAATCAAACATGCAAACTATCAAGATGCAAATGCGCAATGCAGGTGTTTGTTTTCAGCTTTCTTAGTATTGATGCCTACAAAAGAAAGCTTTTTGTACAACTTTGAATTTGCTTTTAAATGACAAATACAAACAAGTTTACTTTTCCGAAATCAGAGAGGGTAGAAGAGATTACAACACTTAACGATTTCCGAAATGAACACTTGTTTCGACACTTAAAAGAGACAAACTCAAACCAATAAGCAAAAGCAAATGTATAATCAACTGCAAACAGCCAATGAACTCTCTCCTAAGATCACAATCAATAGATTTGAATCAAGGGCTACAGGATGATTATTTCGCTCATGCAAAGGAAAACTGTAAATGACGCCACAAACACATAAAAACACTCACAGTCTTTTTGTACAAAAGGAGGTGGAATTTAAGCAGAGAAAAGGAGTTATCAGACTGGTACCTATGCTGGTTACAGGCTGCAAAAATCAGAGATCAAAACAAGGCAAAACAGAGCAGAGAACCCCAGCTGGCACAAGGGCAAACTGGTTCAGCGCAACCTCAACACAGGGGTTTTGACATTCAGCGCAGGTAGCCTTCACGGGACCTGCGTTGAAATGCAGAACCTCTTCACAGCTGTCGCGCTGAAGGAGAAACTCTCGTTTCTCACTGGGTTCTGGGTCATAGATTGCTATTTAATTCACTGATTTATGCCAAATAAAAGCAACAAGCAAGGTACAATCAAAGGGATGCTTTGAGGGAGTACTAAGATCTATCACAAAGGATCATCAAATCATAGACAAGTCCAGTGATTGGATCAAAGCAGCAACTGTCTACTTTGCATCTGGGAATAGCAGATGCAATTTGATTGTTGCTGTCAAGTCTATGAAACAAACAATGATAGAAACACAAATAAAATGACTAAACAGATCTCCCCAGCGGAGTCGCCAATTTTTTGTGGGGAAAAATGCCTATACAGGACGATCCTATCCACCTAAGGTGTGACAGTGCCTTAGCAACAAACAGATACAGCTATTTTGGTTCCTTCCTTTATGAAATGTGAAAGAAGAGAGATAAATGGACTTACCGGTGTCTTCCGTTTGTCCCTCGATCCGGTCTCTCTTCTCTTTGGGAGTTCACAACTACTTGCCTTCTCACTCGCCCAGCTTCAACAGGTTCATGCAAGATCACAAGAGAACAGCTACTTGCCTTCTTGCTTGTCCAGCTCCACCGGGTTCCTGCAAGATCACAAGAGAACAGCTACTTGCGACAAGAGAAGAACTCTACACAAAGACAAATATTCACATTCATAACTAGTTTAGGATTAGAAATAAACCAAATACACTAATGCAATCATACATTAAGAATACATCAGCATATAGGAGAAACCAAGATAGCTTTATTGATGAATAACAAGGTTCAGGAAGAGATACAACCCAGAGGGCTCCAATCCAGCATCTCCTTCCCAGCAAATGGAATTCATATCTTCACCCCCTTCAAAGCATTAAGCACCCAATGATTCCAATCTCAAACCAACAACAATTCTTTGCAATAACAAAATTCCAGCCTCTAGATCTCATGGAGGAGAGATCCATATATAGATGTTTGGAGAGAGGATGAGTCAGCTTGAGATCTGACTAGTGTCCCCTCCCTCTATCAGTTCTTGATTCCACTTGGAGGTTCTTGCTTCCACTTGGAGATTTGGAACCTCTTACTCATCACCAGTCGAATTCCCTGAGGCAAGTGTCATTCTGGAAGCTTCCTGGGTTTTGACACCTTGAGAAATGAGCCTGCCACATGTCCACTCTCATTCAGCGCAGATAGCCAGTGTTCCATTTGACATTCAACGCAGGTAGCCAGTGTTGGCTTTGACATTCAGCGTAAACAGCTAGTGTAGCCACTGAAATGATCCTGATTTGACTTGTTTTGAGCAGTTTTTGGTGGAGAACTTCTGTGAATTGCTGTGGTTTGTTAGCCTTGTTCCTCTAGGGGTAGGAACAACATGTTTAGGGACTTTGGATCCCTTAGCTTATAGAAATTTCATGCTCAATGCTAAGGCACAAAAATGTCTGTAACAAATAGGTGCAGGTAGATGGGCTATCTGATTACTTTTCAAATCTCTTGGAGGATCACAATTGGATTTACATCCCCTCTGCAAAGATACAATATACCTGGAGGAATAATAGAACTGGGGAACATAGTTTAGCCAGAAGGTTGGATAGATTCCTCATCAAGGAGGCCTTAGACAACGAGGTCCCACGAGTTCGTCAATGGGTAGGATCAGGAGGCATATCCAACCACAGACCTATTTTTCTTGAGCTGGAAGGTGATAAGCACTGTATTAAGGCCCCCTTCAAGTTTAACTCTACATGGTTACGAGATCCCTTATATATCAAATTAGTATCTGATTACTAGATTAACCATCCGATTGGGGAAGGAGGGGATATTGCAGTTGGGTTTGTACGAAACCTAAAGGAATTGAAATCTTTATCCAAATATTGGGCCCACAAGAAGATGATTCAGGATGACCACACTCTACGGAAGGCTAAATAGAAAATCACCAAATATGAGGAAAACTCTGATGGTACATTTCACACCCAGGAACACAAAGATATGATCAACTCCCTCATACAGCAGAGGTCCAAAAAACTGAAGGACAGGGAAGAAAGCTGGAGACTTAGAAGTAGGGAAATCTGGTTAAGGAGGGTGATGATAACACCAGATTCTACCATAGATTTGCTAATGGATGGAAGGTCATTAATACAATTTGAGAGCTACAGGATGAACAGGGGCACTCAACCCAATCAGCCAGTGATTTGGCTAACTTAGCCACTTCATATTTCAAAGACATATACAAGTCCCCTCAGGTTGTTAACATGTTGGAAGTTATGTGCACTGTTGAGCTATTCCCTAGGTTCATGGAACAAGAAGAGGCACTGGATATTACCAGGGAGGTCACTATGGGGGAACTTGAAGCCATATTAAAATGGTTCAAGAAGGATAAGAGCCCAGGTCCGGATGGTTGGACTATTGAGTTCTATATTTTTTTTTGAAATTCTCAGCATGGACCTACTTAATGTAATTGAGGATTGTCACAGGAATGGCAAGATGTCTATAGCCATCAACTCTACCTTTATTGCCCTTATCCCCAAATCGGACAACCCTTCCACTTTCAATGACTTCCGGCCTATATCACTCTGTAATTGCATCTATTAGATTATTGCCAAGATCATCGCTAACCGCCTCAAACCCATTCTATCTTCCCATATATCCCAGAGCAATTTGCCTTCCTCCATAACCATCAAATTCATGAAACAGTTGGAACAACCCAGGAATTGATTCATTCTATTCATCTGAGGAAATTGAAAGGCATGATCCTAAAAGTTGATTTATCTAAAGCTTTTGACAGAGTAGATTGGCTCTACATCAGGATGTTACTTACCCACTTGGGTTTCCCCTATGCATTTATCAAATGGATTATGTGTTGTATCTCTAATGTATCTTTCAGTGTACTAATCAATGGAGCAGCTACCCCATTCTGTCATGCTGAGCGGGGGCTCAGACAAGGATGCCCACTCTCCCCTCTCCTTTTCCTTCTCATTATGGAAGGAATGAGCAAAATCATTGGTTCTGAACATAGAAGGGGCAGGATAGAAGGCATTAAACTCATAGATTCTTTCATCCTTACACATCTGTTATTTGTGGATGATGTGCTCATATTCTTGAATGGGAGCATTGGGGATCTCACAACACTTCAGAACATTTTTGGGCTATTCTAGCATGCTACTAGTATGGCTATTAATGTGAGAAAATCCACTCTGACAGCCTCAGGATGTACACAACACGAGATACAATTTTCCCTTAGGCGATTTCCCTTTTCCCTCCTTTCCATTGAAGATGGGTTGAGATATCTTGGATATAGACTAAAGCCGCAAGGGTACAAAATTGCTGACTGGATATGTCTCATCACCAAGATTGAAAAACACCTCAACACCAGGTATCACAAGTACCTCACCAGGGCAGTTCAACTGGTCCTCATCAAAGCAGTTCTGGAAGCCACACCTGTATATTGGATGACACTAGCTTGGATACCCAGAGGTATCTTAGCCAAGATTCAAAACATATTCTGCAATTTCTTATGGAAAGGGAACAATCAAGGAAGAATATTTGCCTGGGTTAAATGGGATACTATTGCTAGACCTAAAAGATGGGAAGGGTACGGAATTAAGCGGCTAGACTTATTCTCCAAAGCACTGGCGGCAAAGTTGGGCTGGAAACTTGTACACTCCACCAGTCTATGGACTAAAGTTGCTTCTACCAAATATGTTAGTCCCTCTCATATTGTGGACTGGATCTGGCACAATCAGAGAGCTAGCTCCAACATATCGATCATTTGAAAGGTTGTCATAAATTCCATCAACCTCATTCGAGACGAACTCACTTGGAGAATACTATCAAGATCCTCTATTCGAATTGGGGCTGACCCATGGATAGGATGTGGCAATGCTCATCGACTGCCCACAGACTTGAAGCATTATCTTGCAAGACAAGGAATTACGAATATCAATCACATAGCAGATGCGATGCGCTCCTTAATGTTTCAACAAGCCTGGAAATCTGCACTTGATCTCAACATACCTACACAATGGCACCACCTTTGGCTTCATTACACTGATGCATTGACTGAGCCTCATATTCGGATCACTGATGGAGAAGACGAGATCATTTGGGCTCATGCCAAGCACGACAGATACACACCAAAGGAAGGGTATTTAATCTTGATGGAATCCGAAAGGCCACAACACATTGAGCCTTGGTGGAAAGCCTTATGGAAACTTAAAGCAACACCCAGAACACGTGTTCTCATGTGGAAAATCCTCTTCAACAAGATCTCGACAGGCTCAAACCTGATGAAAAGAGCTTTTCATGGATTGTTTTGGTGTCATTTATGCAAAGAGAATTCTGAGGACACTGCACATCTCTTTCTTGATTGCCCTGTAACTAAAGCGCAATGGAGACATATTAATTCACACTACCCATTCTTAAAATCTTGGCAGGGAAGGAATATCTCTGAGGCTTGGAGTTTATGGTGGATGACTCACAGTGGGAAAGAAAGGAACATGCCCTTAAACATGTGCTGAGATATCTGGATTGCTCGAAATCAGGCTATTTTTCATCAAAAAGCACTGTACTGGGACTTAATATTTCCTAGGATTATTGTTGATTACGACCTGCTACCTGAAGAAGATTCGGTCAACCCAACCATAATCATACAACCTGAAACCATCAATAAATTCGACCCGTGGGCCTATTTCGATGGATCATCCCAGGAATTGGGATGTGCGGGTGGGGCAATACTCTATTTATCTGAAGTACATTGTTTTAGAATTCAAATGAGCCTAGGAAGGGGAACCAACAATTATGTTGAACTCTGCTCTGCCAAATTCCTCATACAATTTGCCTTAGAAAAACATTGAGACACCTACAACTATTTGGGGATTCTAAAATTGTATGCAATTGGTTAAATAAAATAGCTAATTGTAATGCATATTCATTGAGGCACATATTGGCTGAGCCACACAGGCTTATATCATTACTTGACACTTTTGTATGTCATCACATTTTCAGGGAGCCCAACACAGGGACAGACTTCCTATCAAAGGAGGAAACACACAAGCAGGATGACAACTGGTTAATACAGGAAGAGAAGGATGGTGCTTTCTATTAGCACTATCATAGGCCATTCATAGATTTACATGCTGCTTAAATGGGCTCATCGAGCTCGAACATAATTTTTTTACTATATATCTAAGTTTTTTATGATCTTTCACACAAACAGTACTATGATTGTTCTCTCTGTGTAGAGATAGTTTTATGACAATATTATGTTGATATATCAGTGCTCCCTACGTGGAACACATTCTCATCCTTTTTTTATTTTTGTACATCTATATTCTGACAGGCTACAACGCCTCACATATGCATATGCTAAGGCATCTACAAAATGTAATTTTCAAACTTTAATGGAAATTGCGACTCTTTTCCAGGGGAAAAAAAAAAAGACAGACACCTCCAGGTAAAAAGTGACAAAATGGTATAGCCAAATCCTAAAAAAATATTTTTTCATCCATGCATTAGGATGTGTAACCACAGATATTCCTTTCTCACAATTCTTCTCATGGTTCTTCATATTTTTATTTCCCTAAAACAAATATAGCCTAGACATTGATAAACCAATTGTAATTGCACAACAAAATATAGTTATCCACGTTGTTGTTAGGAAACACTTTGGCACATTTTCACTCATTCTCTTGGCATTTATCCACATGCCACAATTCCTTCCAACTTGGAAAGGAAACTCGTCACAATTGCATATATATTTTGTAAACTGTATGAATGATCTTTGTATGCCTTTGATAGAGTGTAATAGAACTTGGTCAAAATTGTAGGGTGTAAATCCATAGCTTTGTCTCTATTTAGGATTTCAATTGTTCATAATGCCAGCTCTCGATATATTTTCTTAACTCCTGCACACCCTGATTTCCCTAAAATCCATCTTTGAATGGACTCAAACTAGATCAACATTAGCCTTAAGTTGTATCAACTCTAGGTCATGGCCAATTTCAAGTATCTCCTTACACCAATCAACTATTTCCTCCTTTTGTTCAATTAACATTGTAATAACCCCTTTCTTCTTCTTCCTTGCATGAGGTATTTAGCCAATAATGTATTTATGCTGGTGAGTTCCATATTTTCTCACTGCAACTCTTATTAAGCATCCATTGAAGTCAACATCATCAATTTCCTTCAACATATCCTCTTTAGTTCAGCCTCTCTTAACACTAATATTCTTGGTTAAACTTGCACCTTGCACTATAATTCATGCAGAAGCACCACCTTCAACATATAAATCATATGCTCTTTAGCTTTTATATCATTATGCTCTTCAAAACCTACCGGATTTAACTCCTCATTTGAGGAAGAGTTTTGTAGATGATCAACCCTTGTCACTTGCATTCTTACCCTCACAAGAGCAACACTATTTCCTCGTGCATGACAGAAAAAACATTAAACAAACAAATATTGTAGAATAATAGAGGTTGATGCAGTGCATAGAAACAAGGAAACAAAAAACTTTAAGGTAAACATAGGTGACAAGAAACAAAAATTTAAAAGGAGAGAGTTTATGAAATAGTGTTGATCCCTAACTAAATATTTGTGGTGAGAGAAATGTTTGCAGTGACCTATAGAGAAGTATTGTAAACTGAGTTGAAGAAATGGTGCTTCCATTAATGATGGTTTAGATTTATAATGCTCCATTGGAAATCTTGATTGATGAGTCCCAAGAATAAAGATACATTGTATGAAATTCTGACAGTGATCTAGAGAGCAGTATTGTAAACTGAGTTTCCGCAATGGTGCTTCCATGAATTATAGATTAAATGTATAACATTCCATTGGAAAGTTGAGTGGTGAATGGTCATCGACATGGATTGCATATGCAGAATGATGATATCTGTGTCTAGGATTGATTTGATTATGATCTAGGGGCTCTTAGTTTCTCCTAGCCAATGTTGGTGCTTCTAAAATGTTTAATGGCCCTGGCAGATTGATTTGATTAATGGTCATTTTGAACATAGTTGAATAAGTTACTCCTTTGCATTATAGATTGCAAACTTAGGGGTGGGTCATGGAAAGCATTGAATGATAAGCATTACCTATTCATGTCTGATCAAATGCACAAGGGGAAAGAATCATTGGGCCCTATATGGACTTGTGGTTATACATATTGAAACATCATTTACTGTAGACATTCTCCGACAATCAACCTCTCTATCAAATGTGATAGGTAATATGTACATCAAAACTGAACCTTGTTGGACTAAACATTTGATGGTTCTTAATGTCTAAGGATTTGAAGTGTCTTTACATTAGAGCATTTAAAGATGTGTTTGGACATGATGTTTTGTATGGTAGTGAACTAAGAGTCACTTTCTAGACAATTGTATGCCTAGTGATTTTATGGACTATTTTTAAACTTGTGAGCATTCTTCGTTATTTTAATACCACTTTTATAATGTGTTATCAGTGTGTTGTGTTCTGATTTGTTATAGCTTCAAAGGTCAGGTTCTATCTCCACTATTGGTCCCCATTCCACTATTGGCTTCCCTCCCCTAGTTTATCACCTGCTCCAGAATCACAAACTCATGAGGCATTGATTACAATTGAATAGAACCAATGAGAACTTGACAATAATATCAATGGAGTTGCAACAATAAAAAAACATAATTAGGTCACTGTATCAGGACAATACATTAAGCATGCAATAATTCTTGCGAGAATGATCTCCATTATAGCAGGAATGACTGGGGATCATGACATCAAATACAAAAAGATTCAAAGCATTGATCAACAAGAGGTGCTGCTTAAGAATAATGTATTACCCCACAAACAACACCTCATGTTTAATTTCAAATGTATTATTACACCACAAACAACACCTCATGTTTAATTTCAAATGTATTACAACGAACAACAGAGGAACTGCCAACATAAAATCCCAAGAATCAAATACATGCATAACCCAGCAGGGACTTCTGTGTTTTGGCAGCGAAGTAATGAAAAAAAATGTTATCTTTTGATGAATGACATATCACAACAGTTGTGTAGGAATTAAAACAAATCATGCACAATCACCACATTATCAGACATAAATTCCCATTGAAAAATCAGAGTAGCTGATCAAAAGAAAAAAACTCTCAATTTTGCAGTCTGCACCAAAAAAAACAAGCACAAGAATTTGAGATGATGACTAGACACAGGAAAATCATGGTTGCTATGCAATAACCGAGTTGCCTAAATAATGTTACCTTATTTGACCAATAATACTCAAAACACAAAAGTACATTCTACCATTTCTGAAAGAGTCGAGTTGGAATGTACATGTAGATGAAGGTTTCTCATTAAAACACCATTACTATTTGATAAACCACCACAGTTGTAGATGAATTTCAATCCTGATCTTCGACACTTGACCTAATGAAAACCTGAGCTAATTAAATCATATTACTTTATGCCATCCATGACACAACAACAAAAGTTTTATATTTTTCCATTTTTGAGAGAGCCCGGTGATGAGCCCCAATTTTGGTACAATTTGGGCTCATTTTGGCCTATTCTACTTGCTCAAACCATTCATATTTTATTGCTTATGCATGCATTTCTTAGTTTGTTCGTGTTGTTTGTAGGAAGAAGGGTAGACATATTATCTACGTGACTAATGCATGATGCTTTCAGGTTTTTTTTCATTTAAAGGGAGAAAAGACACGAAAAAGGAGACAAGGGGACAATGAGGTGGCACTGCTGGTTTTTAGGAGAGGATGTCCACAGTCTTGGGGACCTTCCTCGTGATTCCCACCGTAGCTCTGAGCTCCAACCAATCTCCCCACCGAGCATAGAGCACCGAGCATAGAGGCAGCCAACTGTTCTACAGGAACAGCAGTCATAACTGTTCTACAGGATCACCAAGTTAAACTTTAGTTGGACAGCCGAGTTCCTAAAATCAAGGAGACCTGTTGGATGATCGTTTTTGCATAAGTATAGAGGCCGTAGCCTTTGATAGGTTGTTGAAACTTTCGCATTACTATTGTAATTTTTGAGCACAGCTCGGTGTTAGTTCTTGTTGTAAGCCAGTTTTGGCATAACATCAGATTATGAATAAAGAAGGCAGATTTTGATCTAGCTCTGAGTTTTCTTAAGGAGACTATAGCTCTCAGGTTAGGGCCCAACCTGAGAGCCATAGATCCCCTCTGCTGTAGTGTTGTTTGCATTTCGTTTCAGCACTCTGAGTTTTCATTTTCACATGCAATTTGAATTACAGGTTGTTGAATTAGTCTTTTTCATGAGCATAGATAGGACTAGTTTATGGTTGAATTGCTCTCGGTTGTTTAGTTAGATTAGCAGGTTGATAATACATTGGAGCTCCAGCAAAAAAGGTTGAGGAAGTCTCCACTGCCATCTCCGTTTGGAGATTGGAGTGCAGCCTATACCAGCCACAAAAACACGCAGTTCTTCACTTCATACATGCTGCAACATAGTCTCGTTATGATAGATCTTTCCACATGATTCACACCTGCACACACGCCTTCATCACAGCTTCATGCACATTCTTCTTCGCGTTTTGGATTGCTGTTCATTGAATTTATACGCACAGGTAGTTTAGGTTGATGCATTTTCGGTTTGGTGACAGTCATAAGCATTTGTTTCACTTACACTGCTCTCTCTCGTTACATTACCTCATTCTCCATCTTGATCATGCATGCAAACACATCGTTGACCCCTGCTCCGCTCTGTTATCTCCCAAAGTCTTTCACTCCTCACATAGCTTCATTCTCTAGCCCTTTCGTTGACCTAGTCCTCTATCTTCCAACCTACTCCCTACACTCACTCCCTATCCGATTCTTCCACTTCTGAGCCATCACCAGCCTTATTCCTACCTTACACATCTCCCCCTACCATTCCATCACTCCTCCATCACTTCAAACACTCACGGTAGGTCATCCTGTAGCAATTTGTAGACATCCTGTAGAAATCTCTGCGTATCCTGTAGGATCCCCTGCAGACATCCTGTAGGAGGCCACTCACTCGGTTGCTGAGCATCTGAATGCGAGGAACCTCTGTGGATGGATGCTAAGGATCCCTAGGGACCTCTCCTAGCCTCCCCAACCTGTCCCACGCTTTCCTTCCTTCTCCATCCCATCTGCACAACCAAACCCTAGTTAGCACAAAATCACAATCATTCCATCCACTTAAAGGAAAAATACAAAAACATGTCTTTTATGATGCAAGTAGCTTAGATCCATGCATTTCCACTTATTAGAGGTAACAGCAGCATTGGTAGAGGTTTCATTCACATTCTTTGCATTATAGAGGTTAGACTAGTTAAATTAGGGTTTCCTAGGTTTACATGCTTTGATTTGCTTTCAGTCCATTTTGTCAAGTAGAGTAGTTTTCCTTTGAGAATAGCTTTCGTCCATCAATTAGCAAGCTTCTTCTGAGAGCCTATAGAAGTTGGCTTGAGCCCTAGTGGACTTGTGCCAGCTGACCAAGTGACAGCTGCGACAAGACCTAGTACTTGTGCATATAGCACCGTCGCTTCCAAGTTTGTACGAACTACCGGGTTGATAAAATGAGAGACAGGAAGCCCCAGGAGTTGTAGCATTATTGCTACAATACTGGAGCTCACCATCTTTTTGGCGCTGTTGCCGGGGAAGCGTCAGAGTATTAGTAATTGTTGCTCTTCTTCTACTTTCGTACTCTTACTTCTGCTCAGTAGTTTATTTCATTTCCATTCTGCAGAAGTAGCTTAGTATTTCTTGCTTTCCTAGCTTAGTATTTCCTGCTTTCCTAGATTAATATTTCTTGCTTTCCTAGATTAATATTTCCTGCTTTCCTAGATTAATATTTCTTGCTTTCCTAGATTAGCTTTCCAATTCCGCAAATTTCATTTGAGCAATATAGTTAGTTGTAGATCACTCTGTTTCAGTTTTGCAGGTACCAAAGAAAAAGCAAAAGCACTCAAAAAAAAAAAAAGTCCTTTCCATTTCATGCCTCGTAGGAACCGAGATAGATCGGGCAAATTCCTACCAAACACCCCCACCACATCACTGAGTCACCCTTCTCTCTTCTTTGGTGACAGTGACCCAGAGGAACCTATAGGTGAACATCCTGAGATATACCAAGACCCTATAGAAGAAGAAGAGTTAGAGACCACTCCATCTGAAGCCATGGCTGATAATAGAAGAGAAGATGAGAGAATAGAAGGAGCTTTCCCCATCCGAGAGACCAATGGAGAGATGAAAATGAAGAACATTAGCCCCTCCGCCTTGCCTCACTTCCATGGACTGACCACTGAGGATCCTGATACCTTCTTGTTTGAGTTTGCTGTCCTTTGTAGAACCTATGACTATACTGAAGATGAGCAAAAGCTGAAGCTTTTCCCTTCCACTCTTAAGGATGCAGCACTACGCTGGTTCATGGGATTACCTGGGAATAGCATCGCTACTTGGGCTCAGATGCAGCAAGCCTTCAATACCAAGTATCAGGATTACTGTAGGTCTAAGGAAACCAAGGGAGAGATCTTTCGGATGACCATGGGGAGTGATGAGTCTTTAGAGGATTATGAGGAGAGGTTCCAACTTAGCTATAAGCGGGCCAGGTGCACACTTGACCCTGAATCCCTCAAGTTGGTTCTACTCTGAGGAGTCCCTGAAGATCTCTTAGACACCCTTCACATGTTAGCTGGGGGGGACATTTACCAACTGCCTTATGAGGACATCAAGACTGTGTTTAGAAATCATTCCAGGGCAGCTAGGAAACGAGGTAGAGGAAATCTCCTCTCCACTGGTGTCCCTTTCTCCAAACATGAGTTTACAAACCAATTAGAAGATCTTAAGAGTGAGGTGAGACAGACCATTGCCATGCAGCTGGACACATTCAGGATCCAGCAGAAGAAAGAAGAAGCTGAGAGAGCCTTGGCTGTCTTCTGTCCTAGGTGCACCAGAAGACACCCTAAGAACGAATGCCCATTGCATTCGGTTGAAGTGTGTTTCGTTTGTGAGGAGGACCACCCAACAAATCAGTGTCCAACCTTACCTGGGTTTAAAGCCATGTACCAAGGGACCGAAGCTCCCACAGAGCCTCTCTATTACCTCAACCAAAGGAGGCCACAAGGATCTAGACCTTATCAGCAGGGGATGCAAGGGGCATCTCAAGCTTATTACAACCCCAACCAGTCAACTCCTATGCCTTCCTGGGGTCCCCCTGCTCATCCTTCATGGTCCATGCCTCCTCCATGGTCTTATCCACCTCAGTACCCCACTCAACCTACTTCTCATCCATATCACTCACATACCCAGCCACAGCCTCAATGGAATGCACCTCAGTCGGGGTGGAGGCCTCAGTACAACACTCCACCCGCCATTCTGCCTCCACCTCCAGTTCAACCACAACCATTACCTCCTGCTCCTCCAAGGCAACCTCAAATGCCTGCTCAACCGAACCTGAACCCCAACAATAGACAGGCCCAGCAGGTATACACTGGGGAAACCTCATGCCCTACCTATGCTGTGGAGATCCAGGAGATCAATCTTAGATCTGGAAAGACTCTTCCAGATTGCCAGCCTCCTCCCCCAGAGGATGAGGAAGACCATCAGGAGAGTGAACCAAAGCCTATTCCACCCTTTCCTAAGAGACTAACAGCCACCACACAACCTAACCCAGAAGAAGATGAGCTTTTGGGTGAGCTCAAGCAGTTGTGTGTAAAAATCCCACTACTCCAAGCCATCAAGGATGTGCCAATATATAACAAGCTGGTTAAGGAGAAGTGTTTCAAACACCCAGGCAGATGGAAGAAAGATGCCTCAACTATCAATGTCATAGGACAACTGTCTGACCTTATGCTAGGACAAGTCATCTGCCCAAAGTACCTAGATCCTGGAAGTCCTGTAGTAGATGTTCACATCAATGGCACCATTATCCCCCACACCTTGATTGATCTGGGGGCGGCCATCAATGTGATGACCAGGGATACCATGCTTAAACTCAATCTTCAGGGTTCCTTGAGAAAGACCTCGACAGTACTGCAATTAGCAGATCGCTCCACCGTGACTCCCGAAGGGATTGTGGAGGATGTCATGGTCTCCATTGATTCTTGGGAATACCCTGCAAACTTCCTGGTTCTGCAACCAAAGGCCAAGCTTACTGGATATCCTCTCATTTTGGGAAGGCCTTGGTTAGCTACTGCAGATGCTTACATAAGTTGTCGGGCAGGAAACATGACCATCAAAAATGGTCCCATGTCCAAGCAGCTAGTCCTATACCCTCCTACCCAACCTTCTTTAGAGCATGATTTACCACTCTGGTTGGAAGAAGGAGAAGAAGACGAGGTGTACTCAGCACCTCTGTGCACCTTAGATACCACTAGGAAAGACCCCCTAACCGAGGATGACTTGATCGAGACCTTGATCCAGGATCCACCTACCAGTGCACTACCCTTAGAGGAATTGGTGGAGGATGCCCAAGCTAGCACCTTAGTGGATCTTTGTACAACCAACCCTGTCACTCCCAGAGTTAAGAATGTGGAGTTCGGCCCTGAGAAAGCATTGAAGATCAGCTCCTCCTTATCTCCTTCCCAGGAAAAGGAGCTGTGTAGTCTGTTGGCCAACCACCTAGATGCTTTTGCTTGGAGCTATAAGGAAATGAAAGGATTCCCTCCTTCGGTCTGTACCCATCATATATACATCAAAGAGGATTGTAAACCGGTTAGGCAACCTCAGAGGAGAATGAATCCAACTCTTAAGGACATTGTCAAGGAAGAATTGCAGAAACTGTTGGATGCCGGATTCATCTACCCCATTTCAGATAGTGAATGGGTGTCCCCTCTAGTGTTGGTCCCCAAGAAGAATGGGAAGTGGAGAATCTGTGTGGATTACCGGGAGCTGAACAAAGCTACCAAGAAAGACCATTTCCCTCTACCTTTCATAGATCAAGTGTTGGATGGACTGGCAGGAAAGAAGTTCTTCTCTTTCCTGGATGGGTTTAGCGGGTACAATCAAATCCAAATCAGCCCGGAAGACCAAGATAAGACCACCTTCACTTGTCCTTGGGGTACCTTTGCCTACCGAGTCCTTCCCTTTGGGCTATGCAATGCTCCTGCTACTTTTCAGAGAGCTGTCTTGAGCATCTTCTCGGAGTTGGTCCATGATGCAGTGGAAATATACATGGATGACTTTACTCCTTATGGGGCCAACTTCCAGGAAGCATTGTCCAACCTTTGGAAAGTCCTAACCAAATGCACCGAGATGAACTTGTCCCTTAGTCCTGAAAAATGTGAATTCCTAATGACTGAGGGGACCGTGCTAGGCCATACCATTTCTTCCCAAGGATTGCAGGTGGATCCTAACAAAATTGCTCTCATCAAGAGGGTTCCACCTCCTCAAAAAGTAAGGGATGTCCGGAGTTTCTTGGGATTAGCAGGATACTACCAGAGATTCATTAAAGATTTCAGCAAGCTAGCCTCGCCATTGTTTGGTCTGTTGGCAAAAGATGTGGAGTTTAAGTGGACTGACGATTGTCAGAAGAGTTTGAATGAGTTAAAGGACAAGTTGGTGTCAGCACCAATCTTGAGAGGTCCAAACTGGGCCCTACCTTTCCACATCCACACTGATGCCTCGAACAAAGCCATAGGTGCAGCTTTAGGACAAGTTGAGCAGAAACTTCCATATGCCATTTACTTTGTTAGCAAAAACTTGTCCAAAGCTGAGCTGAATTACACTGTAACCGAGAAGGAATTCTTGGCTGTGGTCCATGCATTAAACAAGTTTCGACATTATATTACTGGTTACCAGACCTTTGTACATACTGACCATGCTGCTATTAGATATTTGATGAATAAACCAGATGTGAATGCTCATATTATTAGATGGTTACTTTTATTGCAGCAGTTTGATCTAACCATTGTTGATAAACTAGGTAGAGAAAATGTTGTTGCTGACTTCTTGTCTAGATTGGATTTGTCTGCAGATGAAGATGGGACGGTGGATGACCAGATGCCTGATGAGCATCTGTTTGCTATCTCAGTACTCTCTCCATGGTTTGCTGATATAGAAAACTACCTTGTTTCGGCTCAGTTCCCTCTGCACCTCTCTTCAAAAGAGAAGAGCAGAATCATCAGAAAAAGTGCATCATTTACTTGGATTGGGGGCAACCTGTTCAAGCTTGGCCCCGATCAAATCTTAAGGTGTTGTGTAAGGGAGGAGGAAGTCTTTGATATCCTCCTCACTTGTCATGATGGGCCTTGTGGAGGGCATTTTGCAGCAAAGAGAACTGCCTTCAAGATCCTGCAGGCAGGCTACTATTGGCCCACACTTCATCAAGATGTCAGAAGATATGTCAGTCAGTGTGACCAATGCCAAAGAATGGGGAAACCGACCCAAAGGGATGAGATGCCTCTCCAACCTCAAGTGACTCTTGAGCCATTTGAGAAGTGGGGCATGGACTTTGTGGGTCCAATCAATCCCTCTTCGAGGCAAAGATCCTACATCATTGTGTGTACTGACTATTTGAAAAAGTGGGTAGAGACCAAAGCAATCAAAGCAGCAACAGAAGAGAAAGTGGCCGAGTTCCTAAGAGAGAACATCTTCTACAAGTTTGGCTACCCAAGAGAGCTAGTGACCGATCAAGGGAGCCAGTTCACATCCAACTTGGTTGAAGATCTCCTAGCTCATCACAAGATCAAGCATAGGACTTCCACTCCCTATCATCCTCAAGCAAATGGGCAGGTGGAAGTCACCAATAGAGCATTAGAGGGGATCTTGACCAAAGTGGTGAGCAGCAGCAGAAAAGATTGGGCAGATCGCCTGGTTGAGGCCACATGGGCTTACAACACCACTTGGAAGACCACCACCGGCTTCACACCTTATGAGCTGGTCTATGGGAAGAAAGCTTTGTTGTCCATTGAGTTTGAGTACAACACCTTGAGGATGGCAGCTCAGCTGGATCTAGATCTTAGCCATGCACAACAAGAAAGGCTACTACAGCTGAATGGACTGGATGAGCACCGCATGCAGGCCCTCCTTCACTCAGAAGTGGTCCAACTTCAGAGAAAGGTGTGGCATGACCAACATCTCCATGACAAGCAATTTCAGCCGGGAGATTGGGCTTTGTTGTATGATTCCAGATACAAAGATTTCAAGGGGAAGTTGAGAACCAGATGGCTAGGACCATATACAGTGGAGAAATGCCATGACAATGGATCTGTCCTCATTCGAACCATTGATGAGGAAGCCATTACCATGCTTGTCAATGGGCATCGATTGAAGATCTACAGGAGACCTCTCTCAAGACAAGAGTTTATCAAAACTATGGAGAAATCTGTATTGGTCATAGAGAAGGGTTCTGCCTCTGCCTCTGGCACACCCTGAAAGAAGATCTGAAAAAAAAAAAAAAAAAAAAAAAAAAAAAAAGAAATAAAGATCCTTGGGTGAAAACCTCTCCGAGGCGCCCAAGGCAGGTAGTAGGGGTGAAAACCTCATTGAGGCGCTCCTATTGCTTTTGTGAAAAAAAAAAAAGGAAAAAGTTGAAAAAGATCCTTGAGTGAAAACCTCTCTGAGGCGCTCAGGGCAGATGGCACGGGTGAAAACCTCCTTGAGGCACCCCTGCTATCTTTCAAAAAAAAAGGAAAAAAAGAAAAAAACAAGATCCATAAGTTATTTGCATGCAGATTGCAGGTGTTCTATGGAGGAGAGGAAGCCTCTCAACTCAAGGTCAAAGGTCCTTATCATGCAGCCAGGACACCTCACCAGCACCTCCTCCAAGAATGCTTATGTTCTTCAAGGTATATGCACTTTCATTATAGATTGAGTCTCCTACAGGAAGACACAGATTTTCTACAGGAAGGTGCCAGTTTCTACAGGAAGGTGCCAGTTTCTACAGGAAGAGCTGCCTGTCTACAGGAAGCTCTGTATTTCTACAGGAAACTTCCTGTAGAGGCTCAGAACGGGCCAGAATGCATTTCATGAGTAGATCTGATGACTACGGGTTGGTGTGGACGCATGAAAGCCTCTTTTGGGCCCATGCACGACGCTGTTACCTTGCTCCACCATCCTCGTCAACATGCATCCAAGTCCCCTGCACCAGCAAAACAGATCAATGAGTTCTTGCGAAAAAAGGCATTTTCAAAGATAAACAAGCGCGAAGATCTTACACCACAGGCATCAGAAGCTCCGGAAGCGGGATTGAAAGACCAGATCCTCCACCGTGCAGCATACACCCAAGGAAGAAGAACTGGTACGAGACACCCGCGGGAATCCTCTAACAGTTCAACCTGCTGGAGTGGATACCGTTCACAACACCGCCATCTCCAAGGTAATGCGAGCGCATGCAACCACAGCATTCCCTCCATCGTCAGCAACCTGTAACCATGAGCCTCCGGGTCTGTGTGAGTGCGCATGCAGCAGGTAGATCCGCTCACCATCATCGAAAAACTGGAAAAATCGTGTGCAGCCACGCAGGTAAGCGTCTAACCCCTTCCTTCCATCAAATCGCATGAATATTACTTTGATTTGTTTGCATGGCGTAAAGGTGAATGGTTGAGCAGCCGTATGGCCAAGTAGACTGGCCACGTCGGCGAGTTATGGTATAGTTGAATGTTCGGGTGGCGACCACAAAAAAAAATCAGCAGCACGCACGTGAGAATCCGTGGGAATGAGTTCAGCAGAAAAAGGCGGCGGCAGATCTGTGGGAATGAATGCAGCAGCAAGTGAATACGCCGGTGACTGGTTGATGACGTCGCTCAACGGTCCGGCGGGGGATGAGTTGTCCCCCGCGCCACGGATCGCACCGATTCAAAATCTAATCGGCTAGATTTTGACATGCATTCAATCAACCACCACTTCGAACTCGAGTGGCTATTCCGATCGTCTCTGCACCTTCATACGCCGAGCTGTTGGCTACCAGAACACCGGTGAAGTGCACCTCAACCGCGGTCCAATTGCAGTCCTCCCGGAAATTTGCGCACTGCTCCTACAGGAACACAGTTCTACAGGAACGCAGTCTACAGGAACGCAGTCTTCTACAGGAACGCGGGTGTTCACGTAAAAAAAGGTGGCCGAGTAACGAGGTAACCCTGGACTTCTCATGCAAATGGTCATGTAAGGTGGTAGAATTGTCAGTTACTGTCTGGGTATAGAGAAAGTGGTGAAATTGCTGTCTGTAGACTTATACTGTCATTCTACAGGATTGTTGAAGTAGTTAGACTGTGTTGTAAAATTTTGTGGATTATACGCATTGTTTTGCACTCTGTCACCGAAACTTCACACTCCTCCACCATCACCACCTCCGGTTAAGAAAATTGTGCATCATGCCGGGTGGATTTATCAGGCGAGAACCCATAGATTCAGAAAAATTGAGGAGAAATCAGGCCGTGGTAGAGCTTTTTACACGAGCACAGTGGATGTCTTTTTGTGATAAGTTGCAAGGGTACGATGAGGAAGTGGCCGAGGAATTCTTGCAGGCCCTGAGGCCAAAATCCAAGGTGCTGGCCACAGTCAATTTCAGAGGCCTAAGCTTCAAGATCACCCCGGAGTCTATCAGCAGAATCACTGAGCTTCCTCTGGGTCTCCCGTGGGATAAAGAAGAACGAAAGCTAAGCCAGCAAGCCAAGAAAGAGTTCTTCCCACCTGAAGAAGAATTCACAGAGGACAAAAATGGGGTGAGAAGAACAAGCCTGTTGCCACCATGGAACGAAGTCAGTTTGCAAATCATGAAATATATTACCTGTGAGGGTCGTTACAGCATTGTGTATGCATACCACTTTCGGCTGCTCAGTGAACTAAGACACCGAATTGATCTTCCTGTAGAACAGAAATTAAGCATTCCTTATTTCTTGTTACAATCCTTGATTGAGTGCGCTACAAAGCTCAGAGAGGGCATACCAGATCAAGTCGCACACCATGGGCTGATCAAGCTTCTTGTAGGAGACGCGCTCCACTCACAAAAGGTTCCCCTCTCATGGGAATCCTTCCGGAATTTAACTCGAGAAGGAGACATAAAAATGTTGATGGAAGAAACGGGGTCGTCTAGCAGTGAAGAACAAGAAGCAGAGGCCGAAGACAAGAAGGAAACTAGCCCAAGTACCCCGACTACCATGCAGGAGAAGCAGCACGAAGAAAAAGATGCTGAAGAAAAAGCTGACTCCCCCATCCTGTCAGCAAGGGAAATAAGGTCAAAGAGTAGAAGGGACAAAGTTGGGGCGGGCCATGTCAGCCCAATTACCTCTCCAGCACTCACAAGCAAACAAAAAGGTAAAACCCCGGCAGCAAAGCAAGCGAAAGTGAAGACACCTGTCACTACAGGAAAGGAGAAGCGGGCTTCTACAGGAAGCCCGAAAACAGCTTCTACAGGAAGCACGAAAGCGCAGAAACAGGCTTCTACAGGAAGCCATGCGAAATCAAAATCAAAGGAGCAGAAGGTGGATGTTTTGGCCAGGGAGGCAGCGGCTGTATTAGCTGGCCTCAGTACGCCGCCTAAGCCAAAAGGAAAAAGGAAGAGGGACCCTCCTCTCTACTTCAAAGCCCGGAGAAGTGTTCGGATAAAAACAGGGAAACCGCAGACGCAGTCCAGCAGCCCAATTGTCATCGAAGACACTCCTGCTTCTCCCAAAGAAAAATCCCCCTCAAAGATTACAGTTACCTACGAAAAGGGAAGTCCAAAGAAGAGCACATGGCGAGAAAGGTTAGACCTGTTGGATGAAAAAACCAGGCTACAGGAAGCCGAAAATGTCCTACAGGACACCTTGGCTCGGCTACAGGAAACCGAACAAAGAGAAGAGGAAGGACCCTCGTCACCAAAGGAGGGTGAGCTAGCACCTCCTGGAGAGGAAGAAAGAGAACATATCCCCGAGCCTAGCCCTTCACCTAATCTGAACTCCTACTACACCTTCTTGGAGGCGGGAAAGGTCATACCGCAAAAATTTACTGTACCTCTATTTTTCGCATTAGAAGAGGAGAGGGTCCGTTCCCACACATGGATGCAAATCGCCAAATCCAAAGGTGTGGCGGACATAGGTCCCCTGCAAGAACAACTTAAAGAAGTCAGGAGTGAGTTTGCATTGGCTAAGCATGTGGCTAATTGTCAACGTGTACTTCTACAGGAAGAAAACCAGAAGTTGAAATTGCAGCTACAGGAGCTAAGGGCAGGGGTAGGAACATCCTCCAAAGACACCACAAATGAGCAGCAAGGAAAACAAAAGCTGACCACCCATCTGGAGGAGCCAATTACACTTCTACAGGAAACAAGACAGCAGGGCCAAATTGAAACACAAGCTCTGAAAGAGCAGCTGAAACAAAAGGAAACACAATTGGCCTGCATGGCCAGTTGGGCCATGGAAGCCCTGCAATGCAGACATCCTGCAAAGTCTTACGGGTTGTACTTAAAGGATCAGTGGCTACAGTTCCAGATAAACACATTAGCACAAAGAGGTATTGCACAAATCCATAACCCACAGCAATTTGCCGAATTATGCAATACTAGCTCAGCAGAAGACAAAGCCAAGCTAGCAGAATTCTACATCCACAATCTGGTTTTGCCTAATGAAGTCTCTTGGGATCCCAATATCACCTTGGGTGATATGCAGTTGATGGCCTTCGCTTCATGGTTAAATCACAAGGATCAGAGAGCAACCGAAGAAAAATCGGTTATGAGCCGAGAAGTGAGAGAGCCACTGTACATTCGAGCAGAACCAGAGAATCTGGTTGCCCTCATCTCAGCCCGCCAACAGTTGTCTAATGATCCCACAGCTTCCTTGAGATTTATGGACCAGCAGGCCCAAGCAATAGCCCACTTTGAAGACATGGACAGATTATTGGGAGAAACTGCTGCCCACGCATGTGCACGCAGGTGGCATACCTTGGCACATAGTTTGAAGATCCGGGAATACCATACCCCGACCCGGATGAGGGAAGCATTGGCAAGAGTGGACCTTTACAAGAAATCCATGCAAAGACTTCAGGCCAGCTGGATTGGCCTTAAACTCAGCCCCCCATTGCTGCTAGGATTGGCTGAAGGAAGTACAGAGAAAGATGACAATGCACAATGGGAAAAGGTGGACCAAACAGCCGGGTTTCATATCAACAAAGAGGACATCACCACAGAAGCTTGGGATGTAAGGGGAGCAGTGCAAGCCATGAAGGATGAGGATCTTGACTGAGTTGCTCAAGGATGAGCAAATGGTTCAGCTAGGGGGTGATGATGAGCCCCAATTTTGGTACAATTTGGGCTCATTTTGGCCTATTCTACTTGCTCAAACCATTCATATTTTATTGCTTATGCATGCATTTCTTAGTTTGTTCGTGTTGTTTGTAGGAAGAAGGGTAGACATATTATCTACATGACTAATGCATGATGCTTTCAGGTTTTTTGCATTTAAAGGGAGAAAAGACACGAAAAAGGAGACAAGGGGACAATGAGGTGGCACTGCTGGTTTTTAGGAGAGGATGTCCACAGTCTTGGGGACCTTCCTCGTGATTCCCACCGTAGCTCCGAGCTCCAACCAATCTCCCCACCGAGCATAGAGCACCGAGCATAGAGGCAGCCAACTGTTCTACAGGAACAGCAGTCATAACTATTCTACAGGATCACTAAGTTAAACTTCAGTTGGACAGCCGAGTTCCTAAAATCAAGGAGACCTGTTGGATGATCGTTTTTGCATAAGTATAGAGGCCGTAGCCTTTGATAGGTTGTTGAAACTTTCGCATTACTATTGTAATTTTTGAGCACAGCTCGGTGTTAGTTCTTGTTGTAAGCCAGTTTTGGCATAACATCAGATTATGAATAAAGAAGGCAGATTTTGATCTAGCTCTGAGTTTTCTTAAGGAGACTATAGCTCTCAGGTTAGGGCCCAACCTGAGAGCCATAGATCCCCTCTGCTGTAGTGTTGTTTGCATTTCGTTTCAGCACTCTGAGTTTTCATTTTCACATGCAATTTGAATTACAGGTTGTTGAATTAGTCTTTTTCATGAGCATAGATAGGACTAGTTTATGGTTGAATTGCTCTCGGTTGTTTAGTTAGATTAGCAGGTTGATAATACATTGGAGCTCCAGCAAAAAAGGTTGAGAAAGTCTCCACTGCCATCTCTGTTTGGAGATTGGAGTGCAGCCTATACCAGCCACAAAAACACGCAGTTCTTCACTTCATACATGCTGCAACATAGTCTCGTTATGATAGATCTTTCCACATGATTCACACCTGCACACACGCCTTCATCACAGCTTCATGCACATTCTCCTTCGCGTTTTGGATTGCTGTTCATTGAATTTATACGCACAGGTAGTTTAGGTTGATGCATTTTCGGTTTGGTGACAGTCATAAGCATTTGTTTCACTTACACTGCTCTCTCTCGTTCCATTACCTCATTCTCCATCTTGATCACGCATGCAAACACATCGTTGACCCCTGCTCCGCTCTGTTATCTCCCAAAGTCTTTCACTCCTCACATAGCTTCATTCTCTAACCCTTTCGTTGACCTAGTCCTCTATCTTCCAACCTACTTCCTACACTCACTCCCTATCCGATTCTTCCACTTCTGAGCCATCACCAGCCTTATTCCTACCTTACACATCTCCCCCTACCATTCCATCACTCCTCCATCACTTCAAACACTCACGGTAGGTCATCCTGTAGCAATTTGTAGACATCCTGTAGAAATCTCTGCGTATCCTGTAGGATCCCCTGCAGACATCCTGTAGGAGGCCACTCACTCGGTTGCTGAGCATCTGAATGCGAGGAACCTCTGTGGATGGATGCTAAGGATCCCTAGGGACCTCTCCTAGCCTCCCCAACCTGTCCCACGCTTTCCTTCCTTCTCCATCCCATCTGCACAACCAAACCCTAGTTAGCACAAAATCACAATCATTCCATCCACTTAAAGGAAAAATACAAAAACATGTCTTTTATGATGCAAGTAGCTTAGATCCATGCATTTCCACTTATTAGAGGTAACAGCAGCATTGGTAGAGGTTTCATTCACATTCTTTGCATTATAGAGGTTAGACTAGTTAAATTAGGGTTTCCTAGGTTTACATGCTTTGATTTGCTTTCAGTCCATTTTGTCAAGTAGAGTAGTTTTCCTTTGAGAATAGCTTTCGTCCATCAATTAGCAAGCTTCTTCTGAGAGCCTATAGAAGTTGGCTTGAGCCCTAGCGGACTTGTGCCAGCTGACCAAGTGACAGCTGTGACAAGACCTAGTACTTGTGCATATAGCACCGTCGCTTCCAAGTTTGTACGAACTACCGGGTTGATAAAATGAGAGACAGGAAGCCCCAGGAGTTGTAGCATTATTGCTACAATACTGGAGCTCACCACCCGGCTAGGATGTATATGTAGATGAAAATTTTGCATTGAGAAAGAAATTATTACTAATTCAAAACATGCCAAGTTTTTACCTGTAACCTGACACTCAATCATGATGTTCAAAACCTGAGTTAATGGAAACATCCCAATACACCATGCCCACCATTCACAAAAGCTTTTACATCCTACTAATTCAAGGAGAGATTAGTTGGAATATATGTATATGCAAATGAAAGTTCACCAAGGTATAGAAGCAGTTACTCATATGTTTCACAATCCCAGTTTGGAAAACTCCCATTATTCTTTTCAGCACTTCCAACTAAAAACAATCTCTAGCAATGTGAGACTGCACTCACTATAATTTGCGCTACTTTGAACATCCAGTTGGTTGAAAGGCCTTGCATTTGGTGGTCACACAAAAATTTGAGCATTCAAGAGTCAAATATTTTGAAACAAAACTTAACCCATGTTCATCATTTAGATACTATGATTCCATTGAATAATACCCTCTCCTGTTAAGACAATTAAGACCAGAAGACTATTAAATCAAAATCTAAACAATGTTGTCAACAGGGTCTTACCTAGTCAGTGAAAGAGGGGTGTTGTTATCATGCCCACTGGGGTTCAACTCCCCCAAGTGACATGTTCACCTCTCGTGGACTGACATAGCTCCACAAGGGTCTGCTTATTGTGAATGAGAATAGTTACAAGTCCTATGCAATTTTGGAAAAATAGATACCACCCAGTCATGGTATATTTTATAGTCCTCAGGCACATCACATCACGTCTCACAACCTTAATCCAACAATCCTTGCACTTTTTTCTTCACCCCATAAAACTCCATAACAAATTATATATACACTTGTTTGGAATAAGTGAATCCAATAGTAATTGGATCAAATACTCCACTTATTTTTTTGTGTTTTTGGCTCTCAAATTTGTCTCTATATACTTTGCATTCCTCTGTCCTATAGACTAAATGAGAGCTTGATTCTATAGACTCAATAAACTCAGGATGTAGCTTCCTAATAGTGTAAGTCCCAATCGATCTAATATACTGACTAATACTAATATAATTCAAAATAGTAAGAGTAGTCAACCAGTCAAATGAAACACAAACAGGGTGTGTAAAGTGGTAAATTCAGTAATCAAACCCTGTGTAAATACCTACTCAAGCTACGTCAATTCTATCTATAAACCATGGATAGGGTGGTAAATTCATTCTATAAAGGGTGTGTACAATAAATGTAACAGTAACACTTTCTTTCTATTTATTCCTACCTAAGTCTTTATGCCTACTATTAGTGCATGGATCTACCTCAGGCTGAGAAAGGCAGGTCTAAGGTAACATCAAACCACGCTTAACCTAGTAGCTAGCCCTACCAGGTCGGGAAAGGGCTCTCTCCTTGTCAATATAAGGAAAATATGGCCAATAAAGCTTGATATGATTGATATAAAGACTAATTTTAGGCTAGGTATATGCTCAGAGGAGTTTGATTGAGTTTTATGGTGATTTGTTGGATCAGATGTGAAAGGCAGTTTTGGGTCCGGGGAATGAGCTCAGTTTTGCAGAGGTTTCTATGGGGCGAGGTAGGAAAGTGCTTTAGTACCTTGAATTAAGTGAAATGGAGAGTCTTAAGACTGGTGAGGAGTTGGATAGGGCATGAAAGTGTCATGAGTCCTCTTCAAACAGTAGAAAACATGTAAAGCTAAACAAACCCTGAGGTAGAGCACTACAACATCAATGATTTCCACCTTTGTACTTGATTCATTTAGTTAAGATGAAAAGATATAGATAATGGCACACATAAACATATGATAACTTGAATCACAGAAGGAAAAAAATACTAAGTCACCTTGCCACAAGAATCCCGCAAAATGTTGCAAACCCTGGTCTATTTCCTTGCCAAACTGCAAAATGAATGTACAATAATGCTCAAAGCATTCATAAGAGTCCAACCTTGAAAAATGACTAAGAAAATACATGATATAGACCTCCAAACCACCTGAGCTATCCATCAGGGGTCGAATCCATGAGAAGATGGGTGGCTTCAACCATATCTAAACTAGGAACACAAAAATAGGCAGTGGAATAGCTTGCCTCTTAAACCTAGGAAACTGATTCATTCAACTCTAAACCACCTACAACTGATGTATCTACCTTATCAAGTCATTTTTTATCATTTTTACATCATAGTACATCAATTTACATCAATTCATATCATGAATTTGACCATAAGAGAGAAAAAGTCAAACTAGAGGAAAACTAGGCGAAAAACAGAGTTTTTGAGCAAAATTGACACTTTTTCATCTTGTGCGTAGCACTTTTTCCAAGCTGCTTTTGGAGGGCTTTCCGAGGTCTAAATCAGGTTCAGGATAGCTCTTTGGAAAGCCCTATGGGTCTAAGTTCTGGAACAACTTGAATTTTTTTATTTGTAGTCCATTTTCCCCTCCAAAATTGCAATCTCCCAAGGTTGCTTCCTATGTGGCCAAAAAGTGGTAGAGAGGGCATTTTTTAGGTGTTTTTGGCCCTTTTAGAGGTCCAAAACTTGTCAAAATTTCCTAGTAATTTCTGAGCAAGCATAACTTCTCATAAGGAATCCAAAAATGCCAAGTTTTCTTCAAATGGAGGTCCCCATCAACAGCGAGCACTAGGTGGCGCTACGCACCTGCCGGAAAAACCTGTTTTTCTATGAAAAATTCAAAAATGTCAAAAAGTTTACCAAATTTCTTGAAATTTGGCATGAGTGATCTATTTCAGGTGTTATGCTAGGCCAATGAAGCCTCAGCCAATATTTTGAGCTTATATTGCTCTTTCTTTCTCCTCAAAGTTCTCCTTAATTTGGCTCTTAGGCTTCTTATCCTTGCTTTACAAATTTTGTTTCGTGCCAAATAGTGATAAGCCATGTGGCGCAACATTCTTTTATCCTTGTTGGATTTCTCAAGCAGCTTCTCCAAGTGGATTTTTATCCTCTCAAGCCATGATTCCCGGTCAGCTTCAATTTTTTGCTCAAGTGGTGTCAATTTGACTTTCTTTCTTTTTGCTGCTTACCTGTTTTCCCTTATGGTTTGCAGCTCCATGATTGTTTGTTTATCCTCCAATTTCTTGTTCTGATGCTCAAGGTAGTTAATGATCCACTTAGCCCTCTCAAGGTTAAGAGATAAGGCATGGATTTCAGCTTCTTTTTCTTTGATGATCTCCTCGAGTCTTGAGCTTTGGGAGTCCAAATCAGTATCCTCCTCCTGAATCAAAACAAAATCTCTCTCTTGACCTTCAGAAGGCCTTTCATCATGCAATGGTTGCTTCACTTTATCTTGTACCTGCTTTGCTGAAGAAGAAGGAAAAGCCCCTTTTACCCCGAGTGAAGATAGCATTTTCCTGTGGTCTGATGGAGGAAACGAGACCCCTTCCACCCCAGGTGGAGATAATACTCATTTGGCAGCTACAAATAGTCTCCTTGTGCCCTTTTCATAAGTGACAAACACTGGAACACCTGTAGTTTGAGTCTCATGAACCTCTGGTTGATTTGAAGGCCCTCCTTCCT
Source organism: Pinus tabuliformis (assembly GCA_031772625.1). NCBI lineage: Eukaryota > Viridiplantae > Streptophyta > Pinopsida > Pinales > Pinaceae > Pinus > Pinus tabuliformis. The sequence continues at coordinate 1,389,813,984 of CM062819.1, read as the reverse complement.
CTTGAAACACTGATGGGGTCACTTGAGGGCTTTTGAAAACCTCATGTGAAATGAAATTATCCCATGAAATGTTCAACAAGCTCATATGAAGCAAAACAACAATCTTGATCAGTGAAAAATGATAAATGTTATTGAACTGTTGAGGAAGAGGTTTTCTTTGCACCAATGTAGCCATTTTCTCAATATTTCTGCATATGAAATAGGGGAGGTTCATCATCCTCTCTCTAGTGAAATGCATCAATAATCTAACATGGTAAGTGTATAAGCGAGAAAACCTCCCTTCACAGGTGAAGTATTTGATAATGAGCTTCATGGGTGGAGCATAAGTGTCTTGTAGGTATCTGAAAGGAAAGACCTACTAATTTGCTTTTGATAACTAGCCTTGATGTAAGGATCATAATGCTCTTTGCCCACAAGTTGTCCTTTGTTCCACTATTCACCCACATTCGGAATACCTGTTGTTGCATCTATGGTTTCAGGTGTCAAAGTGAAGGAAACACCAGCAAGGTTCACTTGGCCATTATGTAGATGAGTGACAAACAATCGGGCAAGCTCATAGCAAGAATGATGTCTAAAACAAGATATAGCAAGAGGACAAGCAAGCAACTCTTGAAACTGATAGTGTCCTCCTGGATGATCTTTTCCCCTTTGTGTGGCCTTTTTGGTACATGAGCTTCTCTGGAAGAATCACTGAGAGTTTCCTCTTCCCTCTCATAGTCTGAATCTGTCTCCATGCTTATGAATTTGAAGTGAAAGCAGATGAGTATGAAGAGATTTTGAAATATGAGGTGAGTGGTGTGTATAAGGAAGTGAATGCTAGGAGGAAGGGTTTCTTTTGGGAATGAGGGTAGTGGATGGTATTATGAATGTGGAATGAGGGATTTGATAATGAAGTGGATGTAGTGAAGGAATAGGAAGTGGGAGTTAGGGTTTGGGAATAAAGTATAGGGCTAGGGTTTGGTAAATGGGAGTGGGGTTTAGGGAGTGAATGTTGATGATGTTAGGGAAAGGGCATGGGATTTTCCAAGCTGAAAATGGATGAAGTGAAAAAGAAGAGCAATGCCCTTTAAAAACTTGCAAAAGAGGATTTAAGAATTAGCTAGGGTTTATGTTAGCAATTTAGCTAGGGTTTTTCTTAAAGGAAACCACAAACATCCAAGGCACCAAACACAACTTCCCTGAACAAGGAGGAATGTTTTACTTACTTGGAACAAGCTTTAATTTGATTTTTAGGAAGTTTGGAAGAGTTTTGAAGTGTTTCTGGCTTTTGGAATAGGTGCATAGTGCCAAGGAACAGGTGCGTAGCACCTTTTTTCAGACAAGTTTTGGAGGCCTTCCTGGTGTCAAAATTGGGCGTAGGATAGCTCGTTGGAAATATTATTGAGTCTAATTTCCAACACAACTTTAATTTTTCAATTTGGAGTTCATTTTCCCTATCAAAAATCAAATCTCCCAAGACTGGTCAAAATGTGCAAAATGAGGTTGCCTAAAGGCAGAGTGCTATTGTAGTCAACTTTTTAAGGTCTTCCTCAACTCCAAATTGATCTCATGATAGCTCATTGGAAATATATTTGTGTCTAGTTATCATTTGACTCATCAAGCAAGTTATTTTGCCAACCAAGCTATGAGAAATATTGATTTTCCCAAGGTCACTTCAGAGGTGCATCAATTCTCCTGAGGCAACTGTATTTTTGACATTTCTCTAAAACCATGACACCTGTGTAAAAAGTGAAGGAGGTTTTTCTTCATTGGCCTATTTTGGACAAAAAAATCTCTCATTTTTCCCAAATTCATCTTTTCTTTCTCAGAAACATCATTGGAGTAAAACCTATCCCGATGTGTGGAACAGGGGATTTGTCGAAATGAAGTGAAATGAAGGGGATAAGGGGCTTCTAAATTCTTGAGAAAATTTTGGGAAGTAGGGAGGGATGTTAGGAAATAGGGTAAAGTGGAATTTCAAATATTTAGTGAGGGGAAGGGGTCCAAAAGGGCAAAACACAAGCCTAGCCTAGAAAATTGTCAAATTGTAGCAAGAAACTAGGGTTTGTGGGAAAATGAGGAATTTGAGGGATATCAGTGATGGGAAGTGTTTAATAAGGTACATTAAGGATAGGGGAAGGTGTATGAACATCAGGATACAATTTTTGTTGATGATTTGACCATCCAAGAGAAATTACCTTCAAAACCCTAGGAGAGGGAAATGAACCTTACCTAGGCACAACTGAAGCATGAACAAGGTGTAAAATGACCCATTGGAACCTGACATGATGATGACAACCTCTGAATGATGGTACACTCAGTTGAATGGTGACATGGACTGACATTTGGAAAACTTTGAAAGGAGTGAAAACAAACCGTAGACCTAATACCTAGTGCCCAAATTTTGCTTGAAGACTCACTGAAATGACAAAATTTGACCTTGACGCCTTAAAATCACTTTGTAAGAGCATGTTTGATCAATGGAGGAAGGTTTCAAAGACTGACACTAGCACCTACTATTTCTATTACTTAGTCCTAACCAATATAAGAGAGTCCAAATAACTTCTTAGGAAAATGAAGGATTGAAAGGGTGTACCATACAAATTATGTAGACTTTTTTTTCCAATAAATAAAATAGAAAACTCAACATCCATCACACCAAAACAAAATCTATATGCTTATACTTTCAAAGCACATGAATTCAAGAAAAATATAGATCTCAACATGGTTCTTTGCTATAATCTACAAATGGGACCAATTCTTGCCAGCCTATGTGAGATGATGAATGTAACAATAAAATCTTAGAAGCCCAATTGATTGCAAATGTGTCATGTATACATGGAATATATGCATGTGTAGAAGTATCTTAGTGAACACACTTTATGAAACTGTGTAATTGGCCCAATACCTAGGCCCTTGAGAAGTATGGAATATTGCTTTCTAGGCTATATAAAATATCCATAGTCACACCACATAAATAATTGCTATAATAGCTTCCATACAAGTTATCAATTTTTTTCAACCCAAAATTCTTGTGATGAACAAAAAGAGAGTTTTACATAATTGCCAATAAATAAAATGGAAAACTTAACATCCAACACATCGGAATAGAATGTTAATGCCAATTTTGGGAAAGCACATAAATTCAGACAAAATTTAGCTTAAAACATTATTCATCACTATAATATACACATGGAACCAAATCTTACCAACATGGTTATCATCACTAAAACCCAACCTAAAATTTAATAAAGGACACTTCTGATCTTCTGAGCACATCATATATCTAACTAATATTTTCAGTCCCAACACTAGACAATGGAAATTGGCTAGCAAATGATTCAACCTGCTTTTTGAGATCAACAATGCTATTTCATAGCTGGAAATTGTCTGACTTAATAAATTTTATAAAATATTTTAATTTTGTACTTTTCATAGAGCTCTTAGCCTTAATGGCTATCTACACCCCCTCGTGGATAAAATCTGCAACCTTAATAAAGTCATCCTCAAGAAGCCCACGAGTGGTTAATGCAGGAGTCCCTATGCGTATACCACCAGGAACCATAACACTTTTATCACCTGAAAATGTAAGGTATTAAAGTAAGCTATATCATCCCATGGAGAAATGAAAATAAATGAATCCCTTACATCTAAATATACAAAGAAAAAATTCATGTAACCTGGTACAAAATTCTTGTTCAGTGTGATAGAAGCAACATCCAAAATGTCCTCTACTCTTGCACCATCAATGCCCTGTCCAAGCCCATTAATATATACCATGTTACATTCAACCAACTAAATCCAATAGAAATAAATATACAAGTAGGTTGTGTACTCCAGCATATGAACAGAGGATCCTTACCAAGGGCCTCAAATCAACTAGAACTAGGTGATTTTCACTACCATCAGACACCAAATTGTAACCCAAATCCATTAGGCTCTTTGCAAGGGCTCGGAAATTTGCTACAACTTACTAAAACTATTTTACCTTTGATAAGAAACAAAATCCATTCAAAAAATAATTCACATGCATGAATTTTACAGAAGCTTAGACATGTGAGAGTGCTACACCTGTACTTGATAAGCCTTGAACTCTGTAGTTACATCATGTTTTAAACAAACAACCAACCCTCCTATGGTATGGTTATGTGGTCCTCCCTAGAAAGCCACAAATTATTTCATGTATCTTTTAGAAACGAAATGATACAAAAAATCGATATATCCAATATTATGATATTAGTGAGCAGGAGAACAATATGGATGATGGAGGAAAGGAAGGAGAACTCAGATTGACCTGTAACCCTGGAAAAACTACATTTTTGATGGTTGTCTCTAGGTCAACCCCCATTCCTGAAGAATATCATGCCTCCCCAAGGACCTTGTAAAGACTAAAAATCACAACCCTCCAATCCAAAAATATTTCAGAATGAAAAATATCAGAAAGATAAAAATGAAAGGAAAAAAGTGAAACAATTGACAAACAATTCAAGGAACATAATGAGTTTCATCAAAGCTTTGATCTAGTAGTGATAAGAAATAGAAAGAACATAAAAAATGAAAACATGAAACTAAATCAAAGAACATGTAAGAGAATCAAAAGGAAAATCTACACCTCTTAACTCTATAATCACTCCTATGATGGGAATGGCATATTTGTTTTAGTTATTTGTTGTTTCTTGAACATTAATGGGATTCTTTTTCTTCTACAAGGGGGGAATGGCACAGATATATAGCATTAAGATAGATCCAAAAAAAGGTCCATCTAATATACTCATATTTTTAATCAAAAGGGTGAAGTGCAGAGAAAATTAATAGCATCAACTCACCTTGTGCGTTGTAGTTGTTACTACATCACAAAAATCAAATGGACTGACCATTATAGAAGCAACGATGAGACCATTTATGTGTGCCATGTCCATCATTAAGTATGCCCCAACTATATTGGCAATCTTCCCAAACCACAAACTTTTTAGTACTAAAAATCATAAAAAAATCCAACATTACATACTATAAGAACATATTAATAAAATATGCTAGAATAAACATTGTTGGAAAGAGAAATTTTTTAAAGGACTTCCATTATAAGATCTAGAAATACCCATCTTCAATACCTACCTCATGTGAGGGTAATCAATATCTCGGGGATATGCACTAGCACTAGCAATGATAAGCTTGATCCTAAAAAGGGTGGAATTCTACTCAAGTATATCATAGTCAATGAATCTTATAACCCAAGAAAACAAACCCAACCATTAACACTTTGAACACTTCCCCAAAATATTGGTTCAATATTTGTCAATGATGGAATTGTTTCCCTCCTAATTATTATTAGACTGGAAATGTGAGCTCACCTGTGGACTCATCTAAACGATATGGCATTGATTCAAAGTAAATTGATGTAGCAAATACTCGCTTTTTTGCTATCATGAATCCATGAGACAGATGCCCTCCATGTGGTAAGTCCAAACCCTAAACGTTGCAAAGAAAATTTTCACATGTTACATGCCCAAATAGGAATGATAATCTTATCAAAGGAGGTTCATAGTTCAGAACCATACACACCATAATGCGATGATGTGGTTGGAGGAGAGTTGTATAAACAAAAAAATTAGTTGGGGATCGAGATAATGGTTGAAAATTAACACCCCATGTACTGTTGTCAAGATGGAATGCTTCTAGGGCCCTCTGCTAGAAAAGCCTCTCACTTTGGTCAATGAATTCATTGCCAACATATTATATGCATGGCATAAATCCCAACCCAACACAGTAGTGAATAAATATAGAAAAGTGTCCAACAATTGTATCCATCATTGTGATAACAAATACTCATGCAACAACTATAGGTCTCTACACTATAACACTGAACCCAAAAACCATTACACACATGTCAAACATTCAAACTAAAAAGTACAGGTCCAAAAGCTAAGAGAAACTGAGTTTAACAAGAAAAAAATACCAAGTGGCAAGAAGAAACTGCCAAGCAGCTCAGACACAATCACAATCATGATGGTGTCATTCTTCACATTCCAAGTTATATCTTCAGGCACTTACCTCTTACCAGGGAGTCCTTCTGAATACTTGTTTGTTAGACATGATCCAACAGCTTCCATAACTGCCCACGATGTAAAATTTTCAAAAGAAATAAGTTCCAAGCCATTGAATTGCAACTGCTTTTATTTCTCAATTATCACATTCACTTCAGGATCGAGCTCATGCAAAGGAGGATCTACAAAGCTTTTCTTTCCCTCTGCATGGAGTAACTTACAAAATAGATAAAGAAATCAAAATAAATTTAGTACCCTCGGTAACTGAGGCACAGTTTGACAAGAGCATTAATTGTATTATTGAGTTCTACAATTTTTGTTTGCTGGCACCCGAGGGGAAGCCAGATCAAGAACAAAGTCTTTATCAAGCCATTCAATAACCATTAACTCAACAAAACTATAAATAAAACTGAGGTATTTGACATAGTTCATTAAATGAAGATAAGAAGCTTATTTGTAGCAACTCAATTCACAAATGAATCTTCTAAACACCTCCAAGTTAAACTATATTCAACTATGATCTATGCTTTCTTCACTTGGTCTTCAAATGGCAAGATTATCAAGGATGTCACATAGGCTATCTATACATGTATAAATTTCAACCAAAAACAAATACATAAATAAATAAATCATAGCGTGAATTGTGAACAACATGCACACCTGGGAAGTTGCAGGGTTGCGCCAGCATGAACGCCAAAGGATTTCCCATTGTCAATCTTTTTGTGATACAAAAAGGTTTATATGGGCATGGCCTCAAAGTTTCAAACCTCCTAATTTTCTACTTTTCTGTTGCCAGGGAACCCCCAAAACTAGTTGTGAAGTTTTGGGCATCAAATTTGTAGTTGGGTTCAAATTATATTGACCCAACAAGCCCATCCCTACTGCTCCACTACCCATTATGACCTACAATGAATATGTTTGCACCGTAAACAAGAGCTATCCTCTATTCCCACTTCAAAATGTGAATCCAGAACTTGATGTATTGTGGATAATTCTCTGGCAAAGGTAGACATGAAAGACACCAAAAGCAGCACCAGTTCGAATTTGCCTCCTGCACGTTGCTGACTTGGGTTTGAATCGCAGATAATATATAGAACAATAATATCACACATGCAGGAGCAGCTGACTTGGGTTCGAATCGTAGATATAAAACAAGAATATCACACATATTCACATATAATATATATAACATGAATATCACGTTGGCAAGCACCAACAAAGAAAGGCCATGGATAAGTTTTATTGATCCAGGTGGATATTGGTGGCCACCTCCCAAGTCCACCTGGACCCCCACCATTGTCTTTCTCAGCATTTTCAGTTTCCTTAATTATAGCACAAGTTACTATTTTTAGCAGTTTTTCGGGTCCTGAACTTCCGGAGCCGTTTTGAGGCCCTAAACGACGTTTTTTGGGGAATCCGGGGGCAACATGGGTCCATGTGTTACCCGTTCCAAAAATGATAGTGCTTGGATAGATCTTTCTAATGAGCTATTGTACGCGTCAAACGGAGATCATATGCCAAAGTTACGACCCCGGGAAGTTGATGTACCAACTTACCCCCAAACGGGGCCCACAGTTTGGCGTTTCATCTCCTAGGGTTAGGTTTTGGAATGTTAAGGGTTTTCCATTGTTTCTCAACAATAAATAGGCCTTCGAGCCTCATTGTAACACAGTTCAGAGGCATGTAGCCATCACATCTCTTCTCAGAGATAAGCTACCATCGCCCTAGCTGGTTTATTTCCATTTCTGGTTGTAAGCATTTTTCAGTATTTTCCATTAATGAAATGAAGTATTATTTCCGCTGCATCTTTGTGTATATGGTTATCTCTGTAATTTGTTGCGTTCCTGTTTAAATCCGGATCAGTGGTATCAGAGCGGTCTGCTTTTTCTCTGTTTTTCTTTGCATGTCCCCAACAAGGTCGGGATATAAGGAGTTAGGGCTTGAACTGGTTGAACCTTTGCAAGACCAGCCTCGCAAATCCCGACGGCCTCCCATGGCGGACGAGGAGAAAGACGAGGGGGCAGGAGATCCCATCAAAATCTTGCTCGAAGAAGCCCTCGAGCGACAACGGAACGCGATGATGGACAGCTTTGCCCAGATCCTTCAGCGGCTACCCAGAAGCAACGCGTCGGCTTCCAGCAGCTACTCTGGAAACGCCACACCCTTTAAGGTACAAGTTAATTTTGAAATCCCCATATTCGAGGGTCAGATAGACTCAGATGCCATAGATAAATGGTTAAATCTGCTAGAGGGTTATTTTTCTGTTCATGAATTTTCGAGTCGGGAAAAGATTGTTTTTGCTCTCCTCAAAGCAGCCCCCCACGTCAAGGACTGGTGGGAAACCTACTGCGAGCAGAAGGATGAAAGTACTGGCTCACTATTTTCAGTCGTACCCACCTGGGATTCGTTCCGGAATGCCATCAAGGAGCAGTACTATGAGGATGAATACATAAAGTGGACCACGCTGCGGCAGGGAAGGGACCAAGACGTGTTGGAGTTCACCAATCTTTTCCATACCCTTCGCACAAAGTTGGGTATCAAGGATTCGGAGCAACATTTGATACTCAAATACCGTGGCTGCCTGCACAAGTACATCCAGGAAGAAATACAATTCCTAAACATCCCCTCGCTCGGCGCAGCATACCGGTATGCCGTCAAGGTCGAGCAGAAGTTTAAACAAAAGAAGCGAGACTTTGGATCTGCGAATCCAAAGCAGGGGAAGGGTGCCCCTAAACCACAGAACAAAGGACAAAGCCAAGGCGGGACAGCCCAAGACAACCAGCCGAAGCTGCAAGCAAAGAACAACGCTGCGAAGCCGAGAAAGGACACTGGAAAATGGTGCGAGTTCCATAAGAGCTCCACTCACAACACAAGTGAGTGTCGGGCCAAGCAGTCACTGGTGGCTGAGCTAAAGGTTTCAGAATCAGATGCATGTTCTGACTCTGAGTCAGAACCCGATAAGGGGTATGAAAAATGGAAGCATATCATTGATACGGACCCCAGCGCCATTGTTGCTACCGCAAAGATCCAGAAAAATGAACCCGAAGATCTAGAGGAGGAGGAGCGTCTCTTCCACTCCCAGATGTGGGTAAAGGGCTCCCCGATACAGTTCATTGTTGATAGCGGGAGTCAAAAGAACCTCATTTCGGCAGAGGTCGTGAAGCGGTTGGGCTTACTGACCATAGCACATCCACAACCATACACCATTGGGTGGCTTCACCAAGGACGAGATCTTCGCGTGAGCCAGCAGTGTCGCCTTCCATACAACATCAAGCCCTTCACGGATGAGGTATTGTGTGACATTGCTCCCCTTGAAGTTTGTGATGTATTACTAGGATAACCATACTTGTGGAAGCGACATGCTGTGTATGAATCAAGGCCCCGTGCTGTTATTATTACATTGGGAAATAAGTTGTTCAGGATACCAGAGGTAGCACCACCTGCCGCCCTCTCTTTGATTACTACAAAACAATGCAGTAAGATCATCTCCAAAACCAGGAAATTTGTTTTCCTGATGATACGCCCTCAAGGAAAGAAGAAGATAGTGGCCGCGGTCTCCAAATGGGGCCCCTCTGCACGACAACTATAGATGGACAAGATTGTGGAGGAGTACGAGGACATCTTCACCTCCCCGGCAGGGGTTCCTCTGCACTGTCAGGTCAAGCACTCCATCGATCTGACCCCAGGTGCACCGCTACCCAATGGACCAATTTATCGGCGCTCCGTTCTGGAGAACGATGAAATCAAGAGGCAGATTCAGGAGCTCCTGCAGAAAGGTCACATCCGTCCGAGTTCATCGCCCTGTGGGAGCCCGATCATGTTGGTACAGAAGAAGGATGGGATGTGGAGACTCTATATTGACTATCGGGCGCTAAACAAGATCACTGTCCGTAATAGGTACCCAATCCCGCGGATTGATGACCTCCTAGACCAACTAAAGGGGGCGAAATATTTCAGCAAGATCGACCTGAAGTCGGGATATCACCAGGTACCAATCGAACCCTCCGATGTGTGGAAAACTGCCTTCAAATCCAAGGAGGGCCTCTTCGAATGGTTGGTCATGCCTTTCGGATTGACGAATGCTCCTGCAACCTTTATGAGGCTAATGGATGACATCTTGCGGCCATTCACCAACTCCTTTGTAGTTGTATACTTGGATGACATTCTGATCTTCAGCCAGAGTTGGGAAGAGCACCTCCACCACATCCGACAGGTTCACCAAACACTGCGGCAACACAAGCTATGTGCCAATTTGGAGAAATGCACTTTTGGCATGACCCAGGTTCAGTATCTGGGATACATCATTGATGAACAGGGGGTGCATGTCGATCCAGCCAAGATCCAAGTCATTCGGGATTGGCCCTCTCCAACCACTCTAACAGAGCTCCGCAGCTTTCTAGGTCTTGCCAACTTCTACCGCAGGTTTGTGTTGGGGTTTTCTCATATTTCTTGGCCCTTGAGTCAAGTCACCAAGGGCAGGGCAAAAGCAAAATTCTTTTGGTCTGAATCTCAACAGAAGGCATTCAGGGAGTTGAAGGATCGCCTCTGCACGGCACCAGTGCTCGCGTTACCAGATTTACAACAACCATTTGAGGTCGAGACAGATGCCTCTGACTATGCTATTGGGGCAGTCCTTACTCAACATGGACATCCAGTGGCATATCACAGTGAAACACTTTCAGACACAGTCCGGAAGTACCCCACTTATGATAAAGAGATGTATTCCATTGTACAGGCCTGCCGACAATGGAAGCATTACATTTTGGGGAAGGAAACGGTCATCCACACAGACCACTGACCTCTGCAGTTCATACAGACCCAAGGGAAATTGCAAAATGATCGCCATCAGAAGTGGTCTACATACCTGCAACAGTTTCACTTGAATATCAAGTATAAAAAGGGCAGCACCAATAATGTTGCAGATTGCCTCAGTCGACCACCGATCATGGCGCTAACCACCGTGCTCAACTCTTGTGGGCACAAGACTTCTGATTGGCCACTTCTCTACAAAAGCGACCCAGAATTCGGCCACACATACCAGACACTCTTGGAGGGTCGGCAGGTTGCAGATTTTCACCTCCAGGATGCCCTATTATGCCACCTTGGTCACCTTTGTGTTCCTTCAAGCGAGCGTGCCAAGATGATTTGGAAAGCACACTACAGTCGGGCTGCTGGACATTTCAGGGTCGAGAAAACAGTGGCAGTACTGCAAAATTATTTCTATTGGCCGAATCTTCGACAGGATGTTGGGAAGTACATCCGATCATGTACTGCCTGTGCCATTTCCAAACCGGCCATTAAGAAGCACGGCCTCTATACCCCGTTGCCTACCCCTAGTCGACCTTGGGAATCCATCTCCATGGATTACATGTCAGGCCTTCCTTCCACTAAGCATGGAAATGACTGTGTTTTTGTGGTCGTCGACAGGTTCTCGAAGATGGCCATTATGGTGGCCTGCAAGAAGAATATCACAGCAGAAGCCACTGCTAAACTCTTCTTTGAACGAGTGTGGGTGCACTTTGGGATCCCACAGTCTATCATCTCAGATCGGGACAGTCGGTTTCTCAGCACATTTTGGTCCAGTCTCTGGTCAATGCTGGACACCAAACTCACGAAGTCCACAGCCTTCCATCCTCAAACTGATGGCCAGACAGAGGTTGTCAATAGGATGATTGTGCACATTCTGCGCATGTATAACTCGAAGCATCCACGCACATGGGACGAGAGCCTCCCCTATGTTCAGCACAGCTACAACCGAGCTCTTCACAGCTCCACTGGCCATAGCCCTTTTCAGGTGGGTTTGGGATTCCAGCCACTATGCCCCATTGATGTGGCCATGCCACTTGCAGCTACTCACATGAATTCAGCTCATGTCCAGTCCGAAACAGATAAGGCCACCAGCTTCATTGAGCGCATCCAACATATTCGCCAGCAGGTCCATGACATTCTTGAGAAATCAAATGCCAAGTACAAGCAGCGACATGATCAACATCGAGTGCCACACAAGTTTCAGGTGGGCGACAAAGTCTGGTTGCATTTGCAAAAGGAACGCCTTACTGGAGCCTATCGGAAATTGAAACCACTCCGATATGGTCCTTACACCATTACTAAGGCTATGGGGGACAATGCATTTGAGTTCAGCATTCCCCCATTCCTTGGCCTGCACCCAGTGTTCAATGTGGATCGCCTTCGGCCATACTTTCCACCATTGCTAGACACATCCGACATTGCAGAACAGCTCAAACCCACAGAATTAAATCCAGATTGCATGGAACAAGCTGCAACTGATCGGATCATGGACACACAGATCAAGAATACTCGCCAACAGAATATCCAACTGTATCGAGTTGTCAAAGCAGGCCAACTCCTTCAGCAGGGCAAGTGGCTCACCAGGGAACAAGTTCAGCAGAAGTTTCCTCATCTCATGGAGGAGCTCAACGCAATGGGGACCATTGCTTCCTAAGGGGGGAGGAATGATCCAGGTGGATATTGGTGGCCACCTGCCAAGTCCACCTGGACCCCCACCATTGTCTTTCTCAGCATTTTCAGTTTCCTTAATTATAGCACAACTTACTATTTTTAGCAGTTTTTCGGGTCCTGAACTTCCGGAGCCGTTTTGAGGCCCTAAACGACGTTTTTTGGGGAATCCGGGGGCAACATGGGTTCATGTGTTGCCCGTTCCAACAATGATAGTGCTCGGATAGATCTTTCTAATGAGCTATTGTACGCGTCAAACGGAGATCATATGCCAAAGTTACGACCCCGGGAAGTTGATGTACCAACTTACCCCCAAACGGGGCCCACAGTTTGGCGTTTCATCTCCTAGGGTTAGGTTTTGGAATGTTAAGGGTTTTCCATTGTTTCTCAACAATAAATAGGCCTTCGAGCCTCATTGTAACACAGTTCAGAGGCATGTAGCCATCACATCTCTTCTCAGAGATAAGCTACCATCGCCCTAGCTGGTTTATTTCCATTTCTGGTTGTAAGCATTTTTCAGTATTTTCCATTAATGAAATGAAGTATTATTTCCGCTGCATCTTTGTGTATATGGTTATCTCTGTAATTTGTTGCGTTCCTGTTTAAATCCGGATCACTTATCAACCTATATATTGCAACCCACCTTGGAACTTTAACCTTGGGAGTCATTTTTATGCCTTCATATAGGTATTTTATTTGATGATGTACCTGAAAAGGAGGGATCTCCTTGTCTACAAAATTGTTATTCCTTATTTCCTGTCCAAATGGCTCTAGAGGCAATCAAGGGCAATGATCTATGTTATTTGAGTTCTCTATCATCAAATAGTCCAACAAGGAAGCCTCCTGCCAAGTACCCTATCCTCAAATAAGGGGAGAATAACACCCCATACCTCCTGAGCAAAAATACAAATGAACACCAGCACGTGGTCTATTGTTTCCCCTTCACATTTTCATAGAGTACAAATTCCAGGACCCTACCTTGCCCTATTTTGTAGAACCTCTCACGTCAAAACATTATTCGTTAGGGCCAACCACATAAAAATCATGGATTTCATTGAAGATTTAACTTTCCAAATCTTCCCCACCACCAAGCTACTACTACTGCTTCATCATCAAAGATAGCCTTGTACCGCAAGCTAGCTGTCAACAGTCATATGGCAGGATCATTGGACCATACAACTTTCTTGCATGAAGAAGACATGGAGACAACTCTTTGCTCCTAAATGCAACCAATGTTGAGTTTAAAAAAAAAAATTGCTTGATTTTGTACTAAGCAACAACAAAATATACAGAATTTCCTTGTGACAGAGTTGCTAAGATGGAATCTTCATCTACAAACATTTACCTATCAAGATGAGAAAATGAAAATCAAATTTCTTTCTTATTCCATAGACTCCAACTGCGAGATAAAAAAAACACACACACATCAAGCTTGTTTACGCCAACACGCCAACAAGTAGCAAGCCCCAAATATATAATATAAGAAAGTAGTAGGTATCCCAAAGGCCTAAAGGGGAGCTAATGGAAAGAAGTGACTGTTGTCAGAAGCCTTCCAATCAATATATAAATATATAAATGTAGATTTATGATTATTTTAATTGTAAATCTTCAATTAAAGAATAAAATTTAATTACGTCTCTCCCAATCTAAATTTCTTATTAGCATAATTCACTACCTTCATACGTCTTGCATTTTTTAACAACGTTGTAACATGTGGATTGATTTCCTTTTTGGTGCACAATCTCCACATTTTAGGACAATATGGTGCAGTGGCCTAACCCCTATAGATCATTACAAGAAACTAAGAATAACAAAGAAGATGAAGGGTTGTACAAACCAGCATATTTTTAAACAACTAATCCAACATCAGTACCTTAATTTTTTCACGAAGATATGATATTCAGAACATTTGGAAAATGATGGGAAATCTGGCCAGTGACTATCTCTCTTCTGCGAGGGTGATGTGGAAAGAGTGATAAGATTTCACTGTTTTGAATTTTTTTTTTGTTAGAAAAGCCAATATTAATGGAGATATTGGTATTTTTTACTAAATTTTGTGAAGTGACTAAATGTAGTTTTAACCATTCACCTTAAGATGTTTTTTACAATATAATGTCCTAAGTCTATTTAATATCTTCATTATCATAAAAACCAACCTATATCCATCTTAACTCCACATCTACCACTCTTAGAGGGATGAAATCTATTTATCCCTCTCAGCACTTGGTAGACCCGGAATTAAGATGGATCTAAGCTGATACAATTTCCCCTTTAAATAGTCTATGTTCACAAGAATACCCTGATATTACCATGGGTCAATACCATGGGTTATCGTAAACCTTGAGCTTAAAAACTACTATTAGTAATTTATAAAAATTAATAAAATTAATAATTGGTTTTTATTTTAGTTTTTATTTTAACCGAGTTAAAATGTTTAAGTGACATTAAATTACAAGATCCATTTTTACTCTTGATCTACCAAGCCCTATTTTTTCACTCTATGCTATTTTTCATATCACAATATTTGATCCTTCTCGATGCTTAGTAGATCCATAGTAAAGATGGATCTATGATGGTTTAATTCCCCCTTTAAATAGGGTACATTCCACATGAATACCATGGGTCAATACCATGTGCCATCTTTATTTTTATTAATACTAATATTAGGGTTAATAATGTTTTTTTTGCATGGTATTAATAATAATTTTGACCATGGTATTTGCCGCATAGGTTTCACCTAAATATAATGAATTTTTTTAGTGTTCTTAAATATAAGGTGACTTATGGTATTGAAATCCGATGGCGAGATTCGGCGGAACAGCATTCTAGGGTTTTTGCAGAGCCTGCAACGGCAAATTCTCATACACCTCTGCAATCCTGTCTACAATGCCAGCAATACAAATATCCATACATGACAGGAAATTCACGAATCCCCCCCAAGGGGAGGACACAGAACCTCTCCCCAATGAAAATGGAACTTGGCAAAAGAATGAGGAAAGGGCCAAACCAGAGGAACAAAATGGAGACAGCACAGATATGAATTCACAACAAGCCAAGACAGATGACAAAGAACATCCCAAAGTCACTTCGACCACCTGCAAGCCAGTGGCTGCTGAACGTCCGAAGATAGAACTCCCAAGTCACTGAATCAATGCTCAGATATAGTACATGAGGGACCATGCCCTGATAGGCAAGTTTATAGGACTATGGCCAATAGATAAACCGCTACATGGCTGGATAGTAGCTAAATGGAAACCGAAAGGACACATCACCCTGCAGCGGGGACCTAAAGGGTTCTTCACGGCCATCTTTAACTGCTTAGAGGACCGAAACAGGGTTCTAGATGGAGGGTCGTATTTCTTCAACGCAGCTGGCTTGTATCTGAGGGACTGGGTGTTATAGACATTTTTGTGCCTTACAGCTCTAAGCATGAAATGTCCATAAACCAAGGGCTCCTAAGTCCCTAAAAGTGTTGTTCTAACTCCTAAAGGAACAAGGTCAACAAATTACAGCTTCTCCCAGAAGTTCTCCACCAGAAACTGCTCAGAATAAGTCAAATCAGGATCATTTCAGCTGCTCCACTAGCCAAGTGCGTTGCATAGCACCTAAGTCCACTAGCTAGGTGCATTGCAACACACCTAAATGCACTACCAGGGTGTGTTGAGTGGGAAATGACAAGTGGCAGAGTCATTCCACGAGGTGGAGAGACAATGGAAGCTTCCAGAATCTTCTCCAATGACACTTGCCTCACTGAATTCGACCAAGGATGAGTAAGAGGCTCTCAGTCTCCAAGTGGAAGCAAGAATTGACAGAGAGAAGCCACTAATCAATTCATGAGCTGACTCATCCTCCTTGCATACATCTATATATGGATCCCTCATCCCAGAGATCCAGAGGCTGGAATTTTGCACATTGTAAGGAATTGCTGTTGGTTCGAGATACATATCAGAGAATTGGGTGATCTATGCTTTGTTGGGGTTGAAGAAGGGATTTCTTTGCTGGGAGGTTGATGCTGGGTCAGGAATAATCGGTTGTAACTCCTCCTGGAACTTCTTGTATATCAATAAAACTATTTGAGTTTCTTCTCCATGCTTGTGTTTCATTGATGCTTGTTACATTTGTATGGTTAACTTAAATCTGATCCTAAGTTATTTGTGAATATAAACCCATGTCTTTGTATAGTTTCCTTCTTTTGTGATCTTACAGGTACTTGGTGAAGCTGGGCAAGTGAGAGAGCAAGTAGCTGGAAGCAGTCAAAGAGGAGAGAGATTGGATCAAAGAACTAGCGCAAGACACAGGTTGGTTCATCCTATTCCTCTTCGTTTATAGTTCATAAAGAAGAATACAAAAGTAGTTTTCTCTGTTTGTTTCTAAGGTAGCTGTCACACCTTAGTGGGATAGAGTAGATCTGAATGGACACTTTTCCCGATAACAAAATGGCGACTCCGCTGGGGATCGTGTCTAGTTAGTTTGTTTGTGTTTCTCTTGTTGTTTGTTTCATAAACTTAGAAGTAGCCATCGAACTGCATTTGCCATTGACAAATGCAAAGTAGACATCTGCTGCTTCAATCCACTCATTGGATCTGTTTATGACTTGAACAGCTGATTCATAGACCAACTGATTGCCCTTGTGATAGCTCTTAGAACCCCCCTTAGATCTACCTCTGATTGTGCATTATTGATTGCTTTTACTCGGCCAAAAACCAAAGATTAAACTGCAAACCGTGACCCAGAACCCGGATAGAACTCTCGTTTCTGCCCCAGCGCAGGCTCTGTGAAGAGGTTCTGCATTTCAACGCACTTCCCGAGAGGGCTACCTGCGCTGCAATGCAGTTTCTCTGTGTAACAGGTGCGCTGATCAGCCTAGCCTTGTGCAACTGAGGTTCTTTGCTTCATTTTTTCCAGTTTTGTCTCTGTTTTTGTAGCCTGTGATCAGTATTTCA
Source organism: Pinus tabuliformis (assembly GCA_031772625.1). NCBI lineage: Eukaryota > Viridiplantae > Streptophyta > Pinopsida > Pinales > Pinaceae > Pinus > Pinus tabuliformis. Next base: position 1,389,796,541 of record CM062819.1, on the reverse strand, counting down.
CTGTTTCAAACCCCTTTTCCTTACTGATATTCCGCCTCAGTTGTACAAAAGAAACTGTAGATGTTTTTTATGTGTTTGTTACGTCATTTACAGTTTTCCATTGCAAAAGTAGAATAGTCGTACTGTCGTCCTTTGATTTAGATCTGTCGTAAGTGTCGATTTTGATCATAGGAGAAAGTTTATTTGCCGTTGATAGTCGATTATGCTTTTACTTTTGCCTTTGGCTTGAATTTGTGACTTTCTAGTGTCAAAACGAGTATTTATTTCAAAATCATAAAGTGTCGTAATCATCTCTACCTTTTGATTTCGAAAAGAAGCTTGTTTGTGTTTGTCACTTGAAAGCGAATTCAGATTTGTACAACAACTTTCTTTTTAGGCATCAATATTAAGAAAGTGAAAAACAAAACACATGCATATGCATTTGCATATTGGTAGTCTGTTTGGCTTGATTTAGGAAAAGTGCATTTACAGTGTGCTCTTTGCTCTTTGCGAAAAGATTGTGTCTTTCTTTTCCCTTAGTAGCTAGGATTTTCATTGCTGAAAAGAGATAAAAGTTTGTTTATCATCTTTAGATTGCATTTTAGGAATTACATCTACATCTCGTGGTGATCCCAAAAGGCAAAATTCATAAGAAAGATCAACTTAAAATAAATTCAATGAACTTAACAACGCTTTGGAACTTAATGCACAACATTTAGAGGTCTAGGCTAGAGACGTATTCCGGCGTCGTAAAGCCTGGTAACTGTTGTCCTCACTGATGGTTGGGTGATTCCTCCACTTTGAGACGATAAGTTCCAGTACGGACTTGTGCTCCCACGTACCGTCGAGTATATATTGGGAGACCCCTATAGGCTTAAAACCTTTATCCATAGGAAGCCGTGTCGGCTGCCCTACTGATTGCAATGCACCGAACACAGCATTCGGGAAGATTGACTGCCGTACCGTAAAAAGTATTCTGCAGTTTTGCGATTGGTTTGGTACTCCCTCTACCTAGACCTCCAGAGCAGTCCCTTTCGTTCCTTTTCAGACTCCTTAACGGAAAAGGTCCATCTGAGCACTTGTCACTTCAGGCTCATTAAAAATCGAAGGAGACTAGAGTCATCTTTTGTTTTTTCTCGACTCTTAAAAACTGAAAAAACAAGTTGTGTCAAAGCGTGTTAAAATTTATTTTAAATGGAATATTCATACCCTTTTCCTATGTTGATCTTGGATTGAGAAAATGGAGTCTACCAACCAAGGAATTCCCCTTGGTGGAAATCCTAGTCCCTTCTCCTCTTGGGGAGATGTTGGTGCGCCCCATATGGCCACATTGTCGCTTCCAGGACTGACAATTGGCTTGCCAGTATGGCTCTTCTCAACCAATGTCGTTCAGAACACCACTATTCCTGAACAATCGAATCAGCAATTAGACGAGTCCAGAGTTACCCACCAGCCTTCTACTTCCTCTAATTCTTCCTCTCCTCCTTCCTCTTCACTTTATGGAACTGGTAAAGCTAAAATCCAAGTTCCTAAGGAGAAGAAGGAAAACAAGAAGAAAGAGAAAAAGAAGAAGGAGCCAAAGGCGAATGGGGGAAAACGAGTGTCGTCTAACGAAAATCCACACACTGCACCGAACAGGCCTAAATCGCCATGTGTCACTTGCAAAGGAGACCACTTTCACAGAGATTGTCCTTGCATCCCCCGGATACTAAGGGACTGGTCTCCTCGTTTGCACAATCCGGTGTCATCAACCTCTGGTGATCATGTTGAAAGCACACCATCAACTAGTGAAAGTGAAGCCCCAGGACAAAAAAGGAAAGCTAGATTTCCCTGTAAACTGTGTGAAGGCAACCATGCCCTCCACCGTTCTCCCTTCTTAGACGAAGCTAAAAGAGTTTTGGATGATCGTCCGGTTTCACCGTTACGACTTCCTCCTGGATATAAAAAACTCTTGTCGAGTCCGTCACTAGTTGAGAATCCAGCTGGCCCGCTCAAGTGGTCGGCTGAAGCGCCTATCATTGAAGATAAACCAACTGAATCCATACCAGACGAAAGTCAAAAGGTCGAGGTGGCAGTTGACCCGGTCTTGCCTTCAGAAGTTTTATCTTCAGATGATACAATCACTGAAGAGAACAAGGATGACACCGTCCAAATTCTCTTCATAAACACAGACTCCGACGAACATGGGGGCAATCCACCCGTTCCTTTACCGCGGGAAGGAAGTTCGTCAGAGCCATACCCGGTCGTCTACTCGGTCCCACCTCCAAGCAACCTAGTTGTCTCCTTCGACTGGAATCAACTAGGCATACCCCGCCTACCAGTATCGTTCAAATATATAGAATGGTCATGGCTGGTACCATCATGGATGAGGGGGCTTCTGTGAGTATCCTTTCCTCTACTGCTTGGAAAGCGCTTGGTTCGCCATCGCTTTTGCCTGAAATGAGAAATCTGACAAGCTTTGATAAAGGACCCAGTCGACCTTTAGGGATCCTTCCTGACGTGCCCATAACATTGAGAAGGAAGATAGTTCACATGAATGTCATGGTAGTTCAAGGACCCTTGGATTATAACCTACTCCTTGGACGAGACTATATTTATTGCATGGGAGCCATTGTCTCCTCACTCTTTAGAGTAATGTGTTTTCCGCACGAAGGAAGAGTGGTCAAGCTCGTGGACCAGCTTTCATTTCCGGATCACGCATAGAAAATAGTCATATACCGTCCCTAAATGGTCTCTTCACGCAAGAAATGTCTCCATCCCCAGTCCGTCCTCCCGATGAGCGCGAGTAATTCGGAGGGATATGACTGAAACCCAGGGGGCATGCATCCTGGTCTGCTTCGGCAGGAAAACTTCGGGTATAGGGTAGGTTTCCGCGGGAGAATATGACTAGTCTATACCCCGTCCGTAAGTGGAAGAGGGGTTATTCTAGAATAAGATTCTCTTTTCAAAGCTATGTGAGTTGGCAGGCATCGTCGCTCACCTTTGTTTATCTCGGTAGACATCGCTGAAGAAGTGTTTTGTTTGCTGTGTGAATAGAACAATCTTTGGGTAACCTGTAAGAGGTAGGCCTCTCCTGATAGAACAAATGTTTTGTCTGCAAATTGAGGGGTAACCTTGAAACCATATTTTATACCTGGGGGCATGCAAACCTTTTGGAGTGCAAGCAAAGAGCGATTATTTATCTGTTTTTTAGATTGGTCGTTTCCTAACTTGCATAGAGAAAGGATGCGGGGCAAAAATCTAAAAGTTGCCATTTTTATATGAGACATTCTTATCATATGACTAGATTAATCGAGCAGTTTTAGCGCATAGTTCAAGCTCGTTAAAAAATAAACATAAGACTAAGCAAATGTTTCCACCCGCGTTTAAGCTCATTAAAAAATGAACTATTCCCCGGTAAATAACCATCGTGAATGAAGCATTTCATCCATTAAAGCCTTGGTTGTGTTTGCACCGTCACCTCCACTTTCCATTGGCCGATCATTCACCTCCATTTGATTGTTTACCCATTTTGAGGAACAGCTGCGAAGAGTGATTTCACTAGCCATCCTTGTGACACTGCCGTGATTGGAAAATTCCAAACCTTACCTGGAATCAGCTGCTACCCATTTTATCACTCGTTCCTCAAAAGATGAGTCTTCTTTAAGCTCTTTTCAACTGACTCGTAAAATATGAAAAGATTGCCGAGTTTTGGCCTTCCAGCTCGTTAAAGCGACAGGAAGTGCTATCCCTCCTCTAGATTTTAATCTTTTTGGACCTGAGGGATTATTGCACAAAAAGATCGAGCGCTTGTTTTGTTCGGCTCGTTAAAGCTAATCGAAAATTCATCCCTTCTGTATTGTTTTATACTTTTTCGGACTTAAGGGATTAGATGACGAAAAAGGAATTTTGGAGTTACCTTTACGTACCTTTTCAGACTCTCTAAAAATGAAAAGGACCGAGTTATCTTTGTCGTTAGACTCGTTAAAAACATGAATAGCGACAAACTTGTCTTTAGACGAGAACGAGTTTCAGTATCGCTAGGCTCGTTAAAACATAGCGATGGGTTTGCCCGAAGGGAAAATTATAGAACAAGCATATGTTATCCTCCTCAAGCTTGACAAAAAGAAAGAGGTACTGGTCAGCAATGACTGGGGAAAAATTGGGAAGAAAACTCAAAGAAACTTTATTGGTAGCAAGTCGCTCTTAAACATGACACTTCCACTCCGTGCCCGAGTCGGGTTGGGTTGTTCCATTCACCGGTCACATTGCCATGGTCTCGCCATACCATCCACATTTGGGGTTAATGCTACCAATCCATCACATAAGTGTCGCCGACATGTTCAAGAGAATTCATCCAGAAAGGCCACCTGTGTCCCGCCCACTACCATACATTATACTCCATTCTTTCATGACCGCCACCCTGAACCATATATCATCAGATCGTTTTCACCTCCATCAAAATCATTTGCTCCGTTCTGTGTCATTGATGTGGGATTCATTAAGGCCCTCCTATGACAGATCACTTCTTGTCGACATCAACTCATTATCCAAGAACTTGATCTAGGAACACCCCATTCAGTACTTTGAAGCTTGCATGCCTCAATGGCAAGTTTCTCACTTCCGGCGACGGGTATACATCAATGACCTTCGACCGAAAGATTTTGCGTGGTGTTCAATGCCAAGTCCTTTATTCACACCACGTGAATTGTACTGCAGTACCTTGAGGGTCATTATCATTATCGGTGATTCCTCTCGCGCTTGTTAACAGTTTACATCATTGACTGGTAATCAAGGGATGTCTTTCCATGTTCGACTTCAAAACATTTCTCACATGGATCGACTTGTACTTCGAGTGAAGATCGGACGAGATTGAAGACCCCGGATCTAGTTTCATCCATCCGGGCTGCGATATATATTCAGGAAAATAAAGACATTGAAGTGTACAGCATTGCAGCACAGATAATCATCCTACCAAAAGGATGATGGCTCTATCAGAATCATCAGTCTACCATCAGACGGTTGTCTGTCCTATGTACATGAAAATGAATTTATAAAGTTGAGCATGGGAATGCCCACCTCAGCTAGATCATGAAAACAGTATGAAGATAATGTATTGTATTGTATCTTATTACAGGTCTCCTCCCAGCATTGAAAGAACTTCGGATCCTCCTAATAAAGCATTTCACCCGATAAACGGCCTCATACTTTAGGGGGCAACTGTTATAGACATTTTTGTGCCTTACAGCTCTAAGCATGAAATGTCCATAAACCAAGGGCTCCTAAGTCCCTAAAAGTTTTGTTCTAACTCCTAAAGGAACAAAGTCAACAAATTACAGCTTCTCCCAGAAGTTCTCCACCAGAAACTGCTCAGAATAAGTCAAATCAGGATCATTTCAGCTGCTCCACTAGCCAAGTGCGTTGCATAGCACCTAAGTCCACTAGCTAGGTGCGTTGCAACACACCTAAATGCACTACCAGGGTGCGTTGAGCGGGAAATGACAAGTGGCAGAGTCATTCCACGAGGTGGAGAGACAATGGAAGCTTCCAGAATCTTCTCCAATGACACTTGCCTCACTGAATTCGACCAAGGATGAGTAAGAGGCTCTCAGTCTCCAAGTGGAAGCAAGAACTGACAGAGAGAAGCCACTAATCAATTCATGAACTGACTCATCCTCCTTGCATACATCTATATATGGATCCCTCATCCCAAAGATCCAGAGGCTGAAATTTTGCACATTGTAAGGAATTGTTGTTGGTTCGAGATACATATCAGAGAATTGGGTGATCTATGCTTTGTTGGGGTTGAAGAAGGGATTTCTTTGTTGGGAGGTTGATGCTGGGTCAGGAATCATCGGTTGTAACTCCTCCTGGATCTTCTTGTATATCAATTAAACTATTTGAGTTTCTTCTCCATGCTTGTGTTTCATTGATGCTTGTTACATTTGTATGGTTAACTTAAATCTGATCCTAAGTTATTTGTGAATATAAACCCATGTCTTTGTATAGTTTCCTTCTTCTGTGATCTTACAGGTACTTGGTGAAGCTGGGCAAGTGAGAGAGCAAGTAGTTGGAAGCTGTCAAAGAGGAGAGAGATTGGATCAAAGAACTAGCGCAAGACACAGGTTGGTTCATCCTATTCCTCTTCGTTTATAGTTCATAAAGAAGAATACAAAAGTAGTTTTCTCTGTTTGTTTCTAAGGTAGCTGTCACACCTTAGTGGGATAGAGTAGATCTGAATGGACACTTTTCCCAATAACACTGGGTCGAGCACTTCAACCTGGATAAAGAAGACCTCAGCTGGGCTCCAGTCTAGATTCATCTCTACTCTCTCCCCCTGGAATACTGGGATGAAGCTTCTCTACAAGATATTGGGAATGGTCTTGGAGAATTTATCAAAGTTGCAGAGGAAACAAAACTTCGAAGATACACCTCCTACGCCTGAATGTGTGTCTATATGCACCTCAGCAAGGCACTTCCGGATGCGGTAAGTCTTTACCATGACAATATTGAATGGGTTCAGTTAATTGACTATGAACATGTTCCGTTTAGATGTAGAAGATGCCATGCCCTGGGCCACTTATTTAGGGACTGTCCCTTAAATCAGAAACCCTCAAATCCATTTGCACCGAATAAGCCTGATTCAGATGGCTTCACTAAAGTCGCAAATCGTAGGAAAAACCACAAGAAACCGGCTTCAAATCCTAAGATGCCTCAATCCAGCTCTTCCAAGCCATCTACGAGCAATAGCTTTGAAGTGTTGGCCCGACAAGATGACCTTAACTTTGAAAACCCTGCTTCCTCAGAGAGGGAGCCCGAGAAGGACAAACAATCTGCCCATGTAGACTCCAAGAAAACCCAAGAAGATCCCCTGCCTACAGATCGTTTCCGCTCTACCCAGCACAAAGTCCCAGCCTGGAATACTCAAGGAATGGAGGTAAATAACATGCAGCCAAATTCTAGAATAGCAACAGAAACAACTGAAGGATTAAATGAATCTCAGCACATGGAAGAGGAACCAGAAAGCATAGATATTGGGGACCTAGACATTCTAGGCCTTGAGCAGGCATGCAAACAAAAAATTATGACAAAATCCCAGAGAGACAACTGGAGAATTTGGAAGTTATCCTCTCATGAGCACAAAGGCAAAAATCCCTAAGCATTCAAACAGGCAGCCTCTGGGATGGGAAACATATCACCAAAGATAACAAAAAGCGTGGAAGGAAAATAGATCTTGTTATTGGGAAATCTAGTGTCTATTCAAAGATGCTAGTCCCACTAAGACTAGTAGTTATCTTAGAAACAAACAGATTAAAGTCACTTGTTTTTTCCTTTATGAGAGAGAGATGAGAAAGAAGCAGAGAGTACCAACCTCAGTCTTCCACTTGGCTCTTTGCTTGTTTCCTTTCCCCTTTGACAGAATCTCGCCATTGCTTCCTCACTTATCCTGCTTCAAAGAGCACCTGTAGATTCACAGCAACATAATACCATCAAATCATAGAGATCTTTCATTGTAAACAATATAGGATCAGATATATATTGACCATACAAATGCATATATCAACACAATATTCAGAGATACACAAGAATATGGAGGAAAAATCAAATAGCTTTATTAGTAAAAGTAGTAGAAGAGAGGATTACAACCACTTGGTCTGACCCAGCGCCATCCTCCCAGCTTGAAAGCCCTCTTCACCTCACACAAAGCAAGATCACCCAACAATGTCTTCAAAGAGAAACCAGCAACACCTCTTTGCAAATTACCAAATTCCAACCTTTGGATCTCTGGGATGAGGGATCCATTTATAGATATTTGCAGGGGGGTGAGTCAGCTTCTGGGATTTTGATTAGTGTCATCTCTCTGATAGTTCTTGGTTCCACTTGGAGATTTCATGATCTCCTACTCATCCTTGGGCGAATTCAGGGAGGCAAGTGTCAAATGAGTAGCTTCTAGAAGATTCTCAGGGTCTCCACCTAGAAAATTTCTTGTGCCATTTGTCTGCTCTCGCTCATCGCACCCTATAGAAGGGCCTTCCAGTATGCATCGCACTTTTTGCATGTGCCAGGTGAGATGCATCATACCCTTTGCACTGGACAATCTGTATGGTCCTGCTTTGACCAGTTCTAAGTGGTTTTTCATGGAAAACTTTTGGGAGATGATGTAATCAGCTGACCTTTCTCCTTGAGGGTATGAAACAACACTTTTAGGGACTTAGAAGCCCTTGGTTTATGGACATATGTGATTGGGGTTGCAGTGCCCAAATATGTCTATAACAGATCTCCAACGAACAATCTGCATCGGGGAAATGCTAGTGGAGTCAGGAAGATACTCCAAGCTTACAAAGTACTACAACTCCCTCCCCAACATTCCTTAATGAAGCTAATATCATGGAATATCAGAGGGCTCAATGGCCCCGGGAAAGGTAGACTGATTAAAAATATGATTCAATAAGAGAAGCCAAAAATCCTATTCTTGCAAGAAACCAAATGCAATTCAACCTCTCTGGAATGAACTATAGCAAAAGCCTGGCCAGGATGTCTCACAGTTGCAGTGGATGCCTCTGGTGCCTCAGGAGGCCTAGCAATCATTTGGGATGCTTGTACCATTATGCTCAATAACATCCATGCTAACAAGCATTTTATTCAAGCCACTTTTCACATCACAGGGACCAGTATACATGGTCATTTAACCAATGTGTATTTTCCCCAAGAGGCTCTGCACAAGATAGAAATTTTGAATACCCTTTCGGCAATCAATACTGAAAGATCGCATCCACTATGGATCATTGGGGGCTACTTCAATATGATAACCAAGCTGGAAGAAAAAAGGGGAGGCAGGAACAGACTGGACAAGTAAGGTAATAATCTAAAATACCTGGAATAATAAAATAACAGGTTCGCATCAGATTGCCTCTCGCCTAGACAAATTCTTACTATCAGACAACGCAATCCATCTAGGAGGAGACTTCTCAGCTTCAATTTTTCCGCTCTCAGGGTCAGATCACTGGCCAATCTCTCTTCAATGGTCTCGTCCTGGCAATACAACCCGAAGGCCATTTCGCTTTGAGGCTTTTTGGATGTCACATCCGGATTTCAACAACCTAATAAGCTCAGAATGGAATAATTTTTCTCCTCCAAATGGCACAAAAATGTTTCAATTTCAGTAGAAGCTTAAACACCTCAAGAGTAAGATCAAACAATGGAACCATTCTTCTTTTGGCAACATTTTCCAGGCTCAAATTGCCCTCGATCAAGATATGAAACGACTGCAGCAACGGATTATTACAGAAGGCAGATCAGATGACCTGTTAGAACAGGAAAAGTATCTTGAGTCTCAGATTTCAGAGAGGGCAAAACAGGAAGAAACGCTCTGGAGGCAAAAATCAAGAATAAGATGGCTTAAGGAAGGAGAAAAAAACACAAAAAATTTTCACCGGACTACCATCCAACGAAGAATGAATAACAACATCACTCATATTCAAAATGAGTAGGGGGTAAAGGTGGAAACACATGAAGAAATCAAATGCGAACTTCTAAACTACTTCAAGCAGGGACACCAAGAGCCACAAATTGACAGGTCGCAAGCCATAGAAAAAATTACCAGGAACATTCCAAAAGTTATTACAGAGGAGCACAACCAACTCCTCCTCAGGCCGATCGACTTACAGGAGGTGGAAATTACAGTTCGTCAATTGAAAGAGGGGAAGGCGCCTGGCCTTGATGGCTTCACCTCCAATTTTTTCCACAATTTCTGGGAGATGATTAAAATGGAAGTCTGGCAGGTAGTTTAGGAATCGAGAACTTTGAGATGGATGCTTCCAGCCATGAATGCCACATTCATCACCCTTATTCCTAAGGAAGCTCAACCCAATACCCCTGACAAATATAGGTCTATTGACCTGTGCAATGTAATCTACAAGATTGTCTCCAAAATCATTGCTTCCAGACTCAAATTGTTGCTCCCACTTCTCATCTCGCCTGAGCAATCTAGATATGTGGAAGGTAGGCAGATTACAGATGGCATCATTCTTACTCATGAAATCATCCACTCCCTGAAGCACTCCAAAAATTCAGGTATGCTCCTTAAAATAGATCTTTCAAAAGCATTTGATAGTTTAAGCCCGATGTATATTCAAAAAACTCTAATAGCTTTTGGTTTTTCTCTCCCCTGGGTAAGACGGGTCATGAGTCTCATCTCTTCCTCCTTCTTCTCTGTTTTGATAAATGTTATTCCCTCCTCCCCCTTTCATCCTTCCCGAGGAATTAGACAGGGATACCCTCTCTCCCCCTTCCTCTTCGTTATTATGGAAGAAGGTCTGGGTTGCAGCATTAAAAAAGCTTAGCAATCCCAGCATCTAAGAGGATTGTCCTTTCATAACACCCCTGCTTTCACCCACTAGCAGTTTTTGGATGACAACATGCTTTTTGGTCATCCTTCAGTCCAGCAAGCACGTCAACTCAAAATGTTACTGACGGATTTTTCGGAAGCCTTTGGCGCTAGTATCAATAAAGCCAAATCCCAAATTTTCTTTTTCATACCCCTGCTATTACCCATGCTTCCATAGCCCGCATTCTTGGATTCTCTATTGTTGTCCTCCCTTCCAAATATCTAGGAGCACCCATGACTGACTCGGCCTTGAAGCACTCTTCTTGGAGGATTCTTTTAGAAAATTTGGAGGCTCGCCTTGCTTCCTGGACTCACAGGGCCCTCAATATGGAAAGTCATCTAGTCTTAATTAAAGTTGTCCTCCAATCAATGCCGTTGTACCTCTTTTCGATCCAAGATGCTCCCAAATGGGTTCTCAAAGAAATCAAACATATCCAGTGATCTTTCTTGTGGGGCAATTTAGGTCAACTGTGCAAATGGGCTTTGGTCAAATGGGACACAGTGTGCCTACCAAAATGTGCTGGTGGAACTAGAATGAGGGATCCATATCATAGCAATGAGGTCATGGGTTCTCGCATTTGGTGGAAATGGCTTATGGCGCCATTCACCCCCTGAGCAACCCTCTGGACAACAAATTATGCCAGTAATCACCCTACAGAAGAACTAATATGAATTTCAGAAGTTAGCCCGGGCTCTCTAATCTAGAATGCAGCCAAGCAACACAGAAACCTAATTCAGCAGCACAGTTTCTAGGAAGTTAAGGATGGAAATACAGCTCGGTTCTGGGAAGATTCCTAGCAGCAGCAGCCCAAGTTAAAGGACCTAATCTCACCTCTTCAATTTCCGGAGCAGGATATGCAGACATATGACAAATTCAAGCTTTTCTGGAATCCTTCTACAACACAGGGAAACAGGCAATGGCTTAGCGCGGATCACATCTTAAGACATGGAATGGAACAAGCTCAACAGATTCTTGGTATAGAATTAATGAAGAGGAAAATACAGCATTCAGATGAAAGGGATATTCTTAGATGGGGCTATGAAGAAAAAGGTACCTTCACTACTCGGGAGGCTTATAACATCATTATCAAAGAACATATTGTCAAAGATCCTCTCTGGAACAAAGTCTGGGACCCAACTATTTGGCCGAAAGTTTCAACCTTTCTATGGCTTTTATGTCAAAACAAAATCCTTATGTGGGACAATCTCAGGAAAAGAAACTATCATGGGCCTTCCCTGTGCCCCAACTGCAAGCAAGAAGAGGAATCCACTAAGCATCTTATGCACTCTTGTCAGCTTGCACGCAAGCTCTGGGAAAAAGTCAGTTTTTGATGCCAAAAGGAAGGATGGATCTAAGGAGACATCATAGCCACTGTTCGCAATTGGGATCGGAATCCATTTAAAAGCAAGATTTTAAATTTCTTATGGAATCTTATTCCGGGCTTTCTCATGTGGACAATATGGAAGGAGAGAAACCGGAGAATCTTAAAGGATCACTCCTTGCCCCTGGAAACTCTATGGAACATGATCTGTCAAAATATCCAGGAAACCTTACTTCGCCACACCTGGCACGAGGAGGAATTTCCTTCTCTCCCTCAGGAACAAAATATTTAGGCAAACTGGAACCTTCAGTGGAATCAAGAATTTATAATCAAAGGAACAACTCCAGAAAAGAGTAGGACACTTGAAAAGTGGCTTCCTCCTCCCAATCATATGTTCCAACTAAACTTTGATGGAGCCTCGAAAGGAAATCCAGGCAAAGCAGGATTTGGAGGAGTATTCAGAGATCATAAGGGAGCTCCCCTTCTAACTTTTTTAGGTTCAAATGGATGGGACACCAACAACTCAGCCAAATTAGAAGGACTATGGCAGGGACTCCTTCTAGCTCAAAAAAATGGATATTTTCTGCTTATTATAGAAGGCGACTTTCAGATCCTCATAAATATGGTCAACTTAATTATGCAAGGCACACCTTCAAGCAAAGTGAGTAACAGCTGGAGAATGGTGAATCGGCTTGAACTTGTTGAAATCTGGCTCTCTTCTCACAGAGCAATCACTCCCAAGCACATATGTCGGGAAGGAAATAAAGAGGCTGACTTATTGGCTAATATAGGAGTAGAAAGTGGAATGGATCTACATACAGGTTCACTCTCTATGCTGGCCACTGAAATCCAATCAATGGAATACCATAATCTTGTGAAGAATGAAATGAAACGGGGAGGAGAAGCGCACCTGGATGCCGGTGAAACTCAAGGATATTAATGGCGTTACAGAGGAGTGACGGCGCTCGACCCAACCAGCTGCTAGCTAGCGCACCTTTCCATGCTCAGTTATGGCACCCGCAAACTCACCTAAGGTGCGAGCAGGTCCGCTTGTAGCAAACCTTTAATGGTTTCTCCAGCCGAGATAAGGTAGATGTTCAATTTAACATGGCACCCATCACCCCCTCGGTCAGAATTTGCCCTCCCTCCTTCAGCATTTGCCCACTCTAAGCAGGAAACCCCTGCAGTAGAACTGTTACAAGAAAACGTTGTTGGCTTCTTTGTTGTGTAGACTTTGGAAATGGGTTTCATTACTCCCATTCCAATCACTGCCCTTTGAACCCTCTTCAGGAGCCCTCTGTGCATTCCCTGCTTCCCATCCAGGCACCCAATTCTCCTAAGCTTCTCTTCCGCCGCATTACCATGGTTCATCAGCGTATGAGGAGCTGCCAAGGAGGTAACCAAGGTGGTAGTGCTCGCTCTCAGGCAGCGCAAAGCGTTTAACAGCCACCACCACCTACCTCTCTGCCTCCTTCTCAGGCCAATTCTCCCCCTCCTAGTCCACCCCGCAGACACTATCCTCACAATGCCTTCCAGTTGACTCATTTCAGGTTCTAGAGAAACCTGAACCGGCCCATTATCACTACTAATATAACCATTATTTTCTTTGAAGAAGAAGAACATCACAGTGCTCCTATGTGAAACTCTCCAGAGAAACCTCAGGACATTCGTAGAATAGCTAGTAGTCATGGCTCTGAGAAGCTCCCGAAAAAAGAAGGCAGGGCTGCAAGGCATGGCGGACAGCATGAGGAAGGTGATACCGCAGGAAACACTCGGAAAGCAGGTGGCAGCTCTCATGGAGCCACAATTTCGATGGCTATTGCTGGAAGCTCGAGCGGCACCCTTCAGGCGACGGAACCTCCAGGTGGCAGGGCGGATAGAAATGTGGCGAAGGAAGGTGAGATCTGGTATGGGAACGCATGCCTTGTCATCGAGGAGACTCTTGACTAGGACATCCCAATGTGATGCCACATGGACTCCCAAGTGCCATCTCAGATTTTTGTTGCTGACTAGTTAGGTTCTGTCGATTATGGTTTTGTTTCTCGTTTACATGTTAGGCAATTCTGTCTTGTTTCTCAACTGCTTCTGATGGTGTTGTCTCAAGTCTTCATTCTGGTTTTGTCTATGTTTTCCCAGTCTTCTGCATGGTTTTTTGCAAATTTAAACTGGTTTTCCCAAATCTGGGACAGTTTTGATAACCAGAAGGAACTCAGTTGTTCTCGGCTGAGGCTACAGCCTCATTGTAATTATATTTTTCTTTCCTTTTAATATAATTAGCTTTACAAAGAAAAAAAATATATATAAAAGGTGACTTATGGAGTAAATATAAAAAAATGTTTTATTTCTTTACCATAGCTCTCGTTTAGTTATATTTTTATTAACTTACCATACCTATTTTGTAAATATGGTATTTGGTCCATAGGATTCACTTAAATAAAACCTCTTTTTTGAACCTTCTTAAATAGAAAGAGGGTTATGGACTAAATATAAAAAGAGGTTTTATTTATTTACCATACATCTAGTTTATTTATATTTTTATTTATTTACCATACCTCTCGTTTATTTATATTTTTATTAATTTACCATACCTCTTTTATAAATATTGTATTTGGCCCATAGGATTCACTTAAATGAAACCTCTTTTTTTGGCCTTCTTAAATAGAAAGAGCATTATGGACCAAATATAAAAAGGTGTTTTATTTATTTACCATACCTCTAGTTTATTTATATTTTTATTTATTTACCATACCTTTGGAGTAAGTATAAAAAGAGGTTTTATTTATTTACCATACCTCCACTTTATTTATATTTTTATTTATTTACACCCTTGTCATCGATGAAAACTAGATTTGAAAACAGGGAGTCATTCACAGAAGAAATTAGGGTGATTGAGACCAAATACAACCTCCCAAACCAGGCGAATCGAGTCAAATGAGTCTTTTCATAGTTTATCCACCCCTTTTTTGGCTAAAATACAAAATAAAACAAATAAAAAAATTAAATAAAATTTGGGCTAAATATATGAAATTGGTGTTTTATTCGCCCCTCTAAAATGAAAAGCCCCTTAAATTTCGCCCTTGGGCTAAAATTCACCCCTAAAATTTACCATGTCTCCGATGAGTTCGATTGCTCCCTTGCTGAGTGCACAATCCTCTCTTTTATAGCAGCAGCGTTGCCCCTCCTTAATTGAATCCATGCTTAGGATTTAGCATGATTCGTTAAAACAAATTTGCATCACGAAACAAGAAAATCTAACTTGGCTAAGTTCGGGAGATAATAAAACCATAAGTGTTATAATTGTTGACAGATATGCCCATTATAATGTATGATGTTGAGATACCATTCACGCAATAGTCTTCTCTTTTTATAAATACGTTGCCTCCCATTTATTCGGATTAGCCCATATGAGTTTAGAACTATGAATAGATTCGATGATCGGTGGTGTGCAACAACAAATGCCAAGTCATGAAGTATTTACCAAAATAGTCATAGGAAGAATACGTTGTTAACAACCTTTGTAATTTATAGAAGGCAATTTTCTGGAATCCTATAAAAAATGATATTTTTAACAAACTACCTCCAAATAAATCTATGTATTCCCTTGACCATTATGAATTTTGGAACATTGTTTGAGTCTTAATCAATTTGCTATAATGGGGCAAAAACCCATGTTCCATAATTTCTCTATTCACCTTCACCTGCACGGAAAACAAGGAGGAATTTGGCAGTGAGGAAATTGCTACGAATTCGGGGCTGAGGCATTAATTATTCCCTAAATACGAGTCCGTACGACCTGGGTGTATCTTGACTTATTTAGAAGTGCTCAAACAACATTTTGAACAAAAACCTCTTTCATATTTCCCTAGAAATGTGTCAATGTATGAAAGCACCAAATTGGTGCAGGAATGTTGGCAGAGGCATAGTTGGTGCAGGAATGTTGGTGCAAGCACAACTGGTATAGGAATGTTAGCACCGGTCACAAAAGATCCTAACATTAATGACATTTTCACATTAAATACTCTTCAAATTAAAAAAAAAAACAAAACAAAAAACAAGAAGATTTCATATATCAACAACTGTCAGCTCTAAATGCATCTAAATAATAACTTAATAATGCGTAAAAAGAATATTAATGATTATAGACACTTAGCACAGGCATAAATTATTCAGTAAAATCATGAAAATCTAGACAAAATGGAGGCTCAACACTCCCCTACGCTGACCTCCTTGCATGTCCTCATGCAAGCCAAACCATAAGATTATAAAACCATGGAAGAAGGTAGGGGAATGTTTAAAGATTAATGATCGTACTATGCTCCCCAACAAAAGTGTCAGAAAAAAATATCAGCAGGGAATATGAAGATATCATGGTATGTCATCATTTAAAGCATTTATTAAGTTTGCAACATCACTATTACAGTGCCAACTAAAACCATGTTACAGTGCTTATGAAAGTACCGAGTGCAGGAATGATAAAATTGCAACAAGATCAGGTACGGGAAATTAATGCTTTGTACCATACATTATGGAAAAAGAGTATTGCACCTTTATGATAGATGTTATATACTTGTTGTCTTGTTTCAAATGAACTCCCTGCTTGTCATAGATTTCAGAGCTCTTATTTCTATCCAGAGTCTTATTAACAAGCATGATAAAAAATCAAATCTTTGTTGAAAAGGTGCAATTTCAAGAAGAATTACCATAAGATTCTTGCACCTAATACAAAAATCTTGTACCTAGGTCACATAGTGCTTATTTAAAGGCAATCATAATCAATAGACAACGTTTTCCATCAACACCTGGTGAGTAATCATCGCTGAGTAATTGATCACTCTAAATACCATAAAGAATTGGAGTTATGATACCAGAGAAAGGGAAATAAAAATAGAGAAAGATGACACCTTCCTGGACCAATCAACAAACACTTTAAATTTTGTTGTCATCTAAATGCAAAAATAAGTTTCTTCTTAATCCAATACAAATAATTACCTTCACTAAGGGTACCACATCATTAAATATTCGTAAGTTTTGAAAGATAGAACTCAAAGCATCATGTTCAATTCATCTTAAAACCATTGTCTAAGAAATAAAATGATGATTTTTAGGGAAAGAGAAGGATAACCGAGTAACTCATAGTATGCAATTAACTTTAATACCACATACATGGCCTTGCTTCCCACATGCGTCTATAGCCTCGGCAGGGATGTCTTTTAACCCAGCGAAATGCCCCACTTACTAGATATAGATTCAGAGTTATCTTTTTTAATTTTAAAAATTAGATGAAGGCCACTATCCTAGCTTGGTAACCAACTGATGGCAGTGCCACTCACAAGAAGTAACAGAGATTAACTGGTCGGCTCGTGATGAGACCTCTTGTCTTCCAACTTTTCAGCTGAAAGCCATTACTTTGGCTTGGTGACCAGCAGCAGTAATTTCATGCATGTTAGGTCTCATGATCTTGGTAGGCCGGCTCATCATAATACCTCCTATCCTCCCCTAAATATTTTTATAAAGTTTGATTGTAGTTAACTTCAAAGGTTACTTAATAAGTGGGGAGGCAGATCTAATCCTTAAGAGTACGGGATGGCGTGAAATTTTTTAATGACTAATCATTACTGGTTAGTTTCTCTACCCTAAAGACTTATAAAAATATCACAGATAATGACTGAAAGATTATTTAAGCTAATAATTCTAGTGTTCTCGTGAATATCTTATTATGATCTTTACAAGAGTGGTCCACCATAGGGGGCTCTCCAATTGTACCTTCTAAGGGAAACTGAAAATATATATCTCAGATGACAACTTCATTAGAGTGGTTAATCATGGTTACTTTTGCAAAATCATGAGGTATTAGAGTGAATCATACTCAACAAGATTTGTCACAGATGTGTGTGTTAACAACCAATGCGGATCAAGAGCAGTTTCAGTGGCTATGCTTTGAAATTCAAAACCCCATTTGCATTGTTGTAGCAGCTTTATTCATGGAATTTCTTTATTCTTCTACCCTACCCTACCCTAAGAAGCGGAATACTCCCTTTTAAGTATAAGAGGACTTCCAGTGCAAGCAAGTGCGCAACAAGAGAATAATCATATTCATGTTCAAATTTAGAAATTATATGCAAGAAAGTACCATAACATGAGGTACCAACTGCATTAACTGATGTGATGCTACAAATTACTGAATGATAAAGGAGGAGTGGATATCGACAGTCATCTTAAACCAAGATTCTATGGGATCCATATACTCTTGGTTATTTGATTCATGGGCAACATCTGGTGCATCATGCAAATCCTCCAATTTTCTTTGTTCATCCTCTAAAGTGCAGGCTGGATCAGGTTAGTGTTCTTCAATCTCTACTTTTGATGGCTTCTCCTCATCAAGCATGATCCATAGATTCTCGGTCTCCCTAGGGAGGTGTTCTGGTTCTTCATGATTCTCTTCTTCCAGAGGAGCAGACTGATTTCTAATTGATGCCAAGATGTGTTCTTTATATGAAGCAGAGACCCCAACTTCTGCGAGACTTTGAGATAGTTATTTGAATAGCATCACACCTCCTAGCATTTTCCTGCTAGCTGGAAAGTCTTGTCAACACCTGGATTGAGAGTGGGGGGTTATTTTAGTACCTAAAAAACTTAAAAGATCAATTGCAATAAAAATAACAAACCAAGATTGTAAACTAAGGAAATCACACTTGCGAAAATTAAATAACCTCTATTGCAGGAAAGAAAAAGAGTAACACACTTTACAGTAAAAGAAATTTCTCATAAAAAACTCAATTGTAGTAAATCAAGCATCACACTTTGCAGAAAGAAAAATTACTCATAAAAACTAAATTGCAATAAAAGAAACAAATTAGGCATCACACTTTGCAGTAAAGGAAATCACTCATTTGCAGAAAGGAAAACTTGGCTTGTGATCTCTCTGGGAATGTCATCCATTATGCTTCAACAAGCAAGGAGAATCTCATTAATCTAGAAATTAAATTGCAAAGGAAAGGGAAAATCATGACAAATAGTTGAGGCCTTATCCTACAATGCCTCCCTGGCAACGACGCCAAAATGTCAAGTACTGTAAATGAAAGATTTAAACCAACATTTAATTTTTCAATCCGGGTAAGTAAACTTAGAGGCGTAGCATAATATATGCCAGAATACAACCTCAGGGATCTGTCAAATAAAAAACCAAGCTTTTGCAAGATATTCAAAAGAAGCATCATTTAGGAAAAAGAAACAAGACTTTTCAAAGCAAAGTGAACATACTCCGAGAATCCACCTTCGGCTCCTCTTCTGGGTTGAGTTGACTCCTGTAGTAAGGCTTCCTCAATTGTCCAGTGGACAAGGGAATGTAGGCCCCATTCAAAAGAAATTGATTCAAGAAATAAAGGATGAAAAACCTCTTAAAAATTATTGCTATGTTGCAAGGATGAAAAGCATGAAATTAAACTAGAAATCACACGGCAACTTCATTCCAACTAATCTAAGGAAATGATCGAATGCTTTAAAAAGAATCAAGATAATAATGTATTGCTTCTCTTAAAGATGATTCAATACTTTAGCTATAAGGAAAATATGCAATAAGAACCAATGAAATAAATATATAATTCGTGTTGTTTACCCTGATCTTATTAAATACTTCCTCAAAATGTTATGTATAATATATGCAACATTTAATTATAATGAAGAATTATGTGATTGTTTTGTCAACAAGATTCACAATCTTTCCATATGCTCATCTTGGCATTTTCTTATTAAAAGTGCAGGAATAAAAAAAAAAAATCTGCAAAAGTACAGGAATCAGTCTCATATAATATTCAAAGCAATCATGAATACATGTTAAGTTAAGTTAACCAGAATTCTTGCTCAGCAATTATTTCACCATTGCATCCTGGAAATAAACTTTGTTATTCAGCAATGAGATCGGGGCAAATCTTTGTAATAATAAATAAGGGACATAGTTAAAACATTCACCATTTACTTTGGTTCAACCTTTATGAAATTACATCCAAAGCATTGATATTAAATTTAAATAACCAGAGAAGTAAAATAAAACTTATGGAATGAAATTGAAAATTAAATGACTAAAAGAAGAGCTATGGAATGAAATTGCAGAATTATTTGAGATCACACTCACACTATGAAAAATAAAATGCAGTAAAAGAAAGTTAAGAGGTTTGGGGCAATGGACTAGCTGGTGGGCCCAACCATCTAGCTCATTTCCCTTGCAGCGATTAAATCACAATCTTCAGAACAGTATGGAGAAACAAAATTACTCAGAAGCAATTGCTAAATAAACTCATTTCAGAGTAGAAACCAGAATTCAAAGTTAAATGCCAAATAAATTCATTTCGGAAGTCATGTTACAAATCCATTAAATAGTGCAGCGTTGGCTTTGGTGGTCCCCTCCAGGGATCATCCCACTGGTAGCACAGCTCCTCCCTTCCTACACAGCAAGATCGAATTCCCTATTCTATGATCTGCAAATTACAATGCCTGATTTGAATCTGAGGTCTCCGATAAGTTCGATTTCTCCCTTGCCGTGTGCGCAATCGTCTCTTTTATATCACCAATGTTTCCCCTCCTTAATTAGATCCATGCTTACGATTTAGCATGATTCGTTAAAAAACATTTGCATCTCGAAAGAAGAAAATCTCACTTGGCTAAGTTCGAGAGATAATACAACCATAAGCATTATAATTGTTGACATTTATTCCCATTATAATGTATGATGTTGAGATACCATTCACGCAATAGTCTTCTCTTTTTATAAATACGTTGCCTCCCATTTATTCGAATCAGCCCATCTGAGTTTAGAATTATGAAGAGATTCAATGATCTGTGGTCCACAACACCCAATGCCAAGTCATGAAGTATTTTCCAAAATAGTCATAGGAAGAATACGCTGTTAACAACCTTTGTAATTTATAGAAGGCAGTTTTCTGGAATTCTATAAAAATTGATATTTTTAACAAACTAACTCCAAATAAACTTTGTATCTCCTTAACCATAACGAATTTCAGAAAACTATTTGAGGCTTAGTTAATTTTCTATACTGGGACAAAAACCCATGTTCCATAATTTCTCTATTTTCCTTCACCTGCATAAAAAATGAGGAGGAAGTTGGTAGTCTGGAAACTATTGTGAATTCGGGGTTGAGGCATTAATTACTCCCTAAATATGTCTGTATGACCTAGGTGTATCTGACTTATGTGGAAGTGTTCAAACAACATTTTGAACAAAAACCTCTTTCATATTTCCCTAGAAATGTGTCAATATATGAAGGCCCCAAATCAATGCAGGAATGTTGATGCACACCCAACTGGTGCAGGAATTTTAGCACTTGCCACAAAAGAGCCTAACATTAATGACATTTTCACATTAAATACTCTTCAAGTTAACAAAACAAGAAGAGTTCATAGATCAACAACTATCAACTCTAAATTCCTATAAATAATAACTTAATAAAGCGTAAAAAGAATAATAATGATTATAGACACTTATTACAAGCATAAAATTATTTAGTAAAATCATGAAAATATGGACAAAATGGAGGCTCAACACCTCTCTTATTGATTCTTTTTCAATTCTAGGTCATGAGTGGGTGTTGGGGTCTGTGATTTTTCTTTCTGAGCCTTCTTTTCCTCTAGTCACATCATTATCCCTACCCTTTGGATCTTGTTCCCTCCCTGGAGGTCCTCCTGGGCCTTCATCTCACTCATTTCCAAAATCATGTGCATCGTTAGAACTCAATTTGTCAGACAACTTGATTCTCCATAATTTGTACAATATGACCATATTTGTAACAACCCCTGGTTGATTTTCCATATAAATAAAATAAAACCAAGGTCATGGGAAACATATTCCAAGTTGAAAGTTGGTCAAAACATAGTGATGGGAATCACATGTGATTAATTAATGGCTATGGAACTTGGCAAAGCAAAAGAGGCATAATTGGCATGTATTTATGAAAATAAAGGAAAATAGGTTACAAGGAAGGTTAAGAGACACAAATTTGCATGCAAGGATAATTAGCGGAAAAATGAAGGAAAATGAAGAAAATATAGGCATCAATGATAAAAAGGCTTCAGAGAATCAATTCACCGATTTTGGTCATTACAACTTTTGTCAATTCAGTTTTGACTCTCTCATTTCATTCTCTCATTCTCTCATACTCTTGCACACTTAGAGTATGCCTGGAGCATTCTTGGAGCACTCCGATATTCACTTGGATTGGAGAAAGAAGGCAAAGGAAAGCAGGGAAGTGCAAGGAAATTGTTGGATCAGTAGCTGCAGTTGGATTACTTTCTAGGTAACAGGTTGCATGTGTGATTTCCTTACTAATTTCTAGATGCATGACATATGCATGTGATTCTCTAGTTATGTGTTGTATTGGCATGGATATTTGCCTGGATTGAAAGTGGTTTTAGTCTTTCCTTTCCATTTCCTATTTAGTCATAGTGTTGTGGGTTTTTCCACTTTTTTTTCTAATTGGTGCTTGTTATCGCCAAAATTGTACAGGTCAATGTGACAATGACTCAGGCCAGGGGTTGTCACTTTGATCCATGTCATCTCCATTCTAGTTGTCTCCCTACATTAGGCTATGGGGGGTAGTCCCTATGAAATGCTTGAACGAAATACTTATTGGAAAGCGACTAGTCCGAGAGCACAATTGAATGGCCTAGAAACCTAGTTAATGGTGATTTTCAAGTTTAATTATTAGCAAAATTTAATTAGATTATTTGAGAGACCAGTGCCTTATGGATTCAAATCACCTGCAAAATATAAATTAGTTACCAAGTTCCTGGATGAACAGTTGTTTCTTACGATGCACACTATCCTGCATTAGATACGACACATAGAAACTAAGTGAAATGAAAACTCTTGGTTAATTTTAAATTAGATGTCGATCTAAATGAATCATGTCTCTCAATTGTTTAGAAGCTAGTATCAAGTGTAGTTTGTTGAGAGAAACATAGGGGAAGATAGAAAAGGTTATATTAACAATACCTCCCCTAGATTTCTAACCACGCGTTGCCTTCGGCTATACAAAAATTGTGGCTCTGACCACTGCAAGATCATTGTATTAACCACAAGTGAGGGTCTAGTTTAGCAAGTTGCATAAGAAAGGTGTTCCTATCGTCTTTCAACCAAGCTTATGCTTGGAGGTAAGTTAATTAATACAATCATATTCCTAGAATACTAGTGTAGAATGAGTCATTAGCCCTAGGTGAGATCGTTAAAAAAATTAATTACTTTGAGAAAAATTATCCAATATATATTTGATTTAGAGTAATTAAAGGAAAGTACTTAACAATTACAAGGACAATCTTCACCAAAAGCAGTGCTCAATGAACCAATTAGATGGCACCAGAAAATGTTGTGAAAAGAAATTCAAGTTTAGCAATCTCACAATGGACTGTCACTTGATAAATAAATGTAAAATGCACAAGTCCAATGCCTCTCTTAACAATGTTGATATGCCAATTAGATAAATGCCAATATCTCAACAATATGTCAACACAGTTAGAAATTCTTAAGATCACTTGGATTGACTTTAAGATTACTCTTTTCACAATATAGAGATAAATTAGGTGCTTTAAGAGTGAGTTAAAATATTGTGAGATTATGATCTTAGATGTGATGCTCACTTGCAAAACAATATGTTAGATAAATTATTACATAAAGTAATCTTACAAGAAATGCATATTCCACTTATGACAATGAAAATCAATGTAACTACTTATCCAAGAGTCAAAATTCAATGGTAGCAATAACAAGTGAAATTATTCCTTTAGAAACAATGTCATTAAATAATAGCAATCCTTTAGATAACATTTTTGAATGTTAATGAGAAGAAGAGAGCAGACATTCATTAATTTTCTCAAAATAACACATGAATATGCTTGCAATTTAAAATGCTCAAGAATGTTACTCTTTAACTTATGTTAACGACACTTGGGAGAACAAGAGCAAGCCATAGAGAGCAGAAAACTTATGTTAATGAATGGAATACCAATTAAATCCAAGAATGCCAGTTATCCTTAGAGCACCTACCTCCTTGTCTTAAGAGAGATTGATTTAATGAGCACACATACTTCTTGTTACTTGGATGAGATTTGCTAACAATAAAATGTTTATGAATGCAAGAATGCAACTAAATACAAAGGATGCCAAAAATCCAAATGCAGGAGACCATTGGCTGATTTTATGATGATTTCCAATGAATCTATGCTATTGTAGGTTTATGATCAGACCTATGAAGTGTCTATATCATACTTGTAAAACTCAAAAAACTAATATATCAGTCCTCTACAAAACATGAAAAATGCCAAGATGAACAAACTAACCAATCCCAATGATCTTAGTATGATTGTTAATGAAATTTATGGAACCTTAATTGTATGTATTGTTTAGGATTTTTATAGGATTGTATGTGACCACATAGATGAGAGATAAAGTTAGGAATCAAACCAAGAGGCCTAATGCCCTAGTTGATGATTTGCTTGACTTCTCCAATAAATCCAACCATATACAACCACAAAGATAGCTAAAAAATCCTCAATACTCCTGAAAAACAAAACTTCAATCCCGAAAATTCAATGATAAACAAAATGACTAAAGTTAGAGCTAGAATTAGAGCTACAAGTCTAGCGAGGAAAGAGAGAGGCCTTGTAGGCCTTGCGATGAAAATAGGAAAGTTCATAAGGGCAAGCAGATCAAATGGAAATGCCCTTAGGGCGTGCGCTAAAGGGAGGAGGACCCCAACTAGGGTTGCGGCACTCCAAGGAGGCCTATTAGAGGTTATCGAGAGGAAGAAGCTAGGGCCAAAGGCCTATGGAAGAGGTAAATAAGGTCTTAGAGGCCACCGAAACAAGGGAAAGTGATGGCGTAGGCTAGGCACTGCTATTAAAAATTAACACATACAACATAAAATTGAAATCCACATAATATGTATGCACATAAAATCTCATATCTAATTCATTAATAAATAAAATATTTACAAGAGAACTATTGGCCTAATCATTGCTCTCTTATTCCTCTCTCTCACTCACTTACTGCCTCATGGGATCACCTAAATTTATACAAGTGGATCTGAACCCAAAGTAGGTTCTAGATCCTAAACAAACTCCCACAATATCTCTCATGATCCATCAAAACTCTCACATAATCCATAAAAACTCTCACATAATCCCTTATGTCTAAATGAGATCTAACTAACCCTCAAATATCTCAACTCTTTCAAAATACTCTCGAACTTTCTCCTAATTAGAATAATTCTCATTTTCTCTTAAAACTATCAGAAAATACATTAAATAATTAAATCCTAACTTACAGAACTAACTCCTTTACTAAACATAATACCCTAGGTTAGATGCTCTTGCATCATACTCCCCAGGTAAAAGAAAATCATGGTTTCCCGACCATATGTCTTTCTAAATTGATCAAAATTCCTTCTAGATTCCATACTTTAGTTTGTAATTGATCATCCATTCTTTGTTCTTCTACACCAATTGTTCTTACTTTTAATTCCCTAGGTTTCCAAATTTTATGCTACAATTCTCATCCTTCTTTGTTGATAGATACTCGAGCAGTCAATTAATGTATCATGTTGTTGTCATTCTGTCTCTTCTTGCAATATCTTGTTTTATGTGCTTTTTTCCATTGGTTTCTTTAATCTTTCAATTTCAATAACCAATCTAGTTTCTGACCGAAATTTACCATTCTTATTTGCGAACATCAATTTATATTCATCAACATTAAATTGTAAATTACATTTAGGTGCCACATTTTCGTCTTGAACAATTCTTTTCTTTATTTGTAACTTGCTTAAATTCAGGTTCCATCAACATCTTTTCTAGCAATCGTAATTCTTCTTCACATTTCATAAGCATTTTACGATCACTTTTAGAAATCATTTCAACAAAACCATCATCTGAAACACATCATGCATCCACACATCGATTGTTATATTTAAAATCAACATAAATGTTATCTTCCATCGACGTTTCAATCATCATGTGCGGATCTTCTAAAAAATTTGTGGCACCATCTGTGGGAATCAAACGCCGTTCATATTAACAGAGTTCATTTCAGCATCATCGTTGTCCTCACCAAGCATCGGCCCTTGTTCTGGTTCACAAATTCATACATTCATCTCAGTTATCTGGAGTGTTTACGCTTCCCTTAACAAAAATTTCGACTTGTTCTTATGTCTCCTTGCACTGAACTGCTTGATTGGCCATCTAATTGTCTTCTTCATTATCCATCCATGTTTCTGATTTTGTAGCAGTTCCATCAACACATCAAGTCATGTCTTTAACTCAACAATCTCTTTCTCTAACTCTTCATCATGTACACCTACTATTATGGCATCGTTGTAGATTTTTCTTGGATTTTGCAAATGACTATCCATAGCCATCTTCATCTCCTTCTTCTCTTGTATAAGCTCCTTTGTACTCTGCTTTCTTTATTGCAAACAACTACAATATCCCTTGTCTTTACAATACATTGACCAGACTTTGGGTGTCAAATTATACCAATCATGAACCCAATTACAATTAACGACTTAAATGCACTTTTGCCTTGACTTATGACTCTTTAACTCTAGACTTCTAATTTGCATTAATTCCTTACGTTAATGGACCTTGGGTGTTGCGTACAACTGAAAATGCACCCCTTTACATATCAATACATGACTCTCAAGTATTCATACATGTTCTTCCTTCTTACATTTAGAAATTAATTCTTTAATTTCTAATCAATGCATAGTCAACATTACCTTTGACAAGAAACACCACACTACTTCCTCCTCCTTTGATTTGAATGAAAATTTGGACATCATTACACAATTTCTTCATGTCAAACTATGTACATTCTTTCTTCCATCCATGAGCTAGGATTTCATCTTTACTTTTGCAATTTTTCCTTTAAATATTTTAAATCACTTCTATATGAGCACTTCTGACCAAACTACACAAACCATCAATTTGGTGTTAAAATATCACCACTAGTAAGTCTCTCTCATTAATTACCTCTCAAATTAAACACACCTTATCACTCCATACAATAATTTCATATGCTTTATATTAAAATAATTTAATGTTTTATAAAGTAACTTTATAAAGAGTGATTTACACGTTTCTATAATTTAAGCATGTAAAATCATTACATAACTTCTTTAATCATAAAGGCTTGGCTTTGGCTTGGATGTAGATAAACCACGCAGGTCACGATTTCACACAAACCTCAAATAATACTTTCAACAAAAATGATAATAATGTTTTCAATTTTTACTTGCTTAACCTTGGACCTGTGGGTTATGGTCCCACTGTGTTTTATTTGTGTTGGCTCTAAACGAATTCATCAATTTCAAGCCACATTCAATGTTGACTCACTCCTCAAGCATGATGGCACTTAATGGGTTCAATGCCCATGGTTTCTTATCTACGTGTACCTCTCATTCTTCAAGATTCTATCACAGGATCATGCAGATCCATTGCATGCAACATATATTTCTTAGTCATCCTTTTCAATACGATGTACATCTTAACTGAAAGTCAACACATTGACACTTCTCTGGAAGCACATCCACATCCTCCAACACGCCATCAAAATGAACATCGTATTCATCCACTTAACTAATTGAGATTTCACTTAATTAGAGTTCGTTCTACAGTCCTGGGAGTCAATCAATCCACCCTTTAACTCTTATTTTTATGTCGGTGGATCTATCCCCTCAACATATATACGCTCATCTCCAGCTTAACGCATACACTTTGATGTAGGCACAAACTGCCTACACTTTCGAAAATATGGCTTCTTTTAATTTAAATAGAGATCAGCACAATCTTAACATGGGATTTATTTACACAAAGGTGGCTTCATAAAGGATTAATACATGTCCATGCTCTTCAGCCTTAGTGAACAACCCACCAGCACACAACAAAAGATGAAATTAGTAATTTTCGTGGAAACTTTTCCTTCCTTAAATATGGCTCCATTTTATAGTGATTCGACATCCTGCGTTTAGTTTCAAATAGAAAATAGAAATTAGATATATCACACAGAAATGATTTTTAATTGGAGTCCAACAATGCAATTATCAGTGTTCCTTCAACCATCAACAACTAGCTCAACTCCACAACTTCAACACTTTCAATGCAACAATCAAAAGAAAACTTGTCTCCTATGTGCCTTCAATGAGGAATTACAACTTCTTATGTACACAAGTTTCATACACACTGAAATAATCTCACTGTGCCAAAACTAAATTTGTAGGAAAACTTGTTCTACCATAGAAATCAAAATATGTCAAGCGTGAAAACATACCTGGAAGGTTAACACTAGAATTGATCGCAAGAGTCACAACTCACCGCCAAGTAGACTTCTTGTCAACAATTTCCTTTGTAAAGTCAGGATCAACTATCAGACTATCATAGATATGGATTCCTGTCATAGGCCTTCTTGATTCGATCGAAGAAATTTTCACTAATGATACAACCACCCTTTCAGATCGGGCATGTTTTCTAGTTTCAAACACATGCATGAACTATTTTCAGATACAAGTTCAATTTGGCATCCCAGCCTTTGTTGTTATGTTTGTTACCAATACTCGGCTTTGAAATTCAATTCTTCCTTTTTCATGCAGGTCGTATCACAACTCTCCATGAATCTGCAACACAAATCCTCTTCAACATACTTACAAGTAAATTACGAGCAGAACATTGCCATTTTGCACCAATTCAGCGGCCTCGCACCCTTCCTAAATTCTTTAGGAATCTCTTGATAGAAAATGAAACCTTCACTTAGTTCACATGCATTAGCAAACATTTTCTTATAGATTCCACTCTCACAAATTTGATACGTAACATGCCTAGCATCTCCAATTGCTCTGATACCAAAATGATGGAACAGGTTAGGGACCTGCAATTAAAAGTTAACACATACAACATAAAACTGAAATCCACACAATACGTATGCACATAAAATCCCAGATTTAATTCATTAATAAATAAAATATTTACAAGAGAACTATTGGCCTAATCATTTCTCTCTCATTCCTCTATCTCACTCACTTACATGCATCATGGGCTCACCTAGATTTATAGAAGTGGATCTGAACCCAAAGTAAGTTCTAGATCCTAAACAAACCCCCACAATATCTCTCGTGATCCATAAAAACTCTCACCTAATCCCTTATCTCTAGATGAGATCTAACTAACCCTCAAATCTCTAGACTCTTCCAAAATACTCTCGAACTTTCTCCTAATTACAATAATTCTCATTTTCTCTTAAAACTAAAGGAAAATACACTAAACAATTAAATCCTAACTTACAGAACTAACTCTTTTAGTAAACATGATACCCTAGGTTAGGTGTTCCTGCGTCAAAAAGGGGCTAAGAGCAAGAGAGAAAGGCCCTTTAGGACTTGCGGCAATGGAGAAGAGGGATCACAGAAGGGAGAGTGAGGGCTGGAAGGGCCAATGAAGGAGGGAGAAGGGGTGTCGATAGGGATACAACCCCTTTAGGGGTTGTAGACCACAGGGACAAGAGAAAAGAGGGTAAACACTGAGAAGAGGAGGGCTAACCAGCTCACGACAAGCCAAAATTTTCTCAATGCTAAGCCTCAAAGGCCTAAAAAAAAATTGGAACCTCTGCAAATTCCAATATGAACCTCCAAACTAAAAAGTTTACCATGAAAAATCCTCAAAATTACCTTCTTGGTTGGACAACTTCTCTTGGAGAAGAAAAACCCTTGAAACCTATTGATAGTGTTGGACCCACCAACATTCAGGGGATCTCCCCGATATGAAGTCCCAATTAGACCTCACATTGTTTGGTGTAGGAGTCCCATCCGATATGATGGCCCGGTTGCCATTATCTAAGATATTTCCCTTAGCTCTTGTTGTTCAGCATCTGAGAGTGTTATGCTTGTAACTTCAAGAAAGAGAAGTGAGTATGCCTAGTGAGTGTGTAATGTAACTTTGTGTCTAGGTTCTCTTACTGTGATGGAGAGGGTAAAAGTGAGCCTCTAGATGAGAGGTAGTAGTGCCACCCAGGGAGAGACACACGTGAAAACAACAAGGGTTTGTCGAGCATTCAACAGAATAGTCCACAGTGGATGCGACAGTTGTTAAAACCAAAGTGTAAGGAAAACACATACATCATCCAATGGAGTAGTCCACACGGGGTTGACCATCGTTATAACCAAGGAAAACAAGAATTGTATGTCTAATGTCCAACAAAGTAGTTGACACAGAGGAGACAGTAGTGATAAACAATACAA
Organism: Pinus tabuliformis; assembly: GCA_031772625.1. Classification (NCBI taxonomy): domain Eukaryota; kingdom Viridiplantae; phylum Streptophyta; class Pinopsida; order Pinales; family Pinaceae; genus Pinus; species Pinus tabuliformis. Next base: position 1,389,766,591 of record CM062819.1, on the reverse strand, counting down.
CACATCTTCAACAATGTAAGTAGTAAAATAAACGAAGTAGTTCAACTATATTAGTACAGGTTAAGAAAACATGCATTACAAACGTTTAAATAGTAATCTTACAAATGGATACAAAACATGTGTGAAAATGTGTTGGCCTAAGACAAGCTTCTAAATTAAGAAAAAGTTCCAAGACACATCTTTACACCATACATCACTTAGCCCCAGTAGTGAGACATTGGAGCCACTCCTCGCTCCTCAAAGAACAGACACAGACTCTCAAGGCTATGTGGGAGGATCCAAGGTGGAAATTCCTTTACTCATATAATAAGGGGGTATATATAGCCAAGGGTGATGCTTGACCCTTGTGACTCTTGGAATTCCCTCATGACCGTTCAACTTCCTATGAATTTTCAACTTCATGTGATTCTTCAACTTCATATGTGCGTCTCTTGGACTTTCACATTACATTACATTTGATTACAACAAGTATGGCCGATAGTAGTAATGTGGCTGAGGCAACTCATGACACAACTCGACATGACAATGCTAACATGTATTGGCTGACTGTGGTGTCCATGTCCAGTTGCTATGTTGTTGAGTGATGGATGTGCTCTCAGTGTGTTGTGTCTTCACCTCCACATGGAAAAGTGTTGTGGGGTCTTCGATGGTCTTGGTCTTTGCTTGATGGTTCAAAAGCATGTATCCCTTTCATTCGTTGCTCAATGTTCTTGGTGCGTTTTTTCAGTTGCGAACAATTCTTCTAGCATGCACTCCTTCCTCATCCCATTAATCATCGTGACATGTTCCATCAATGTACCTGTTCCCGCAATTCACTCATGAAGGGATGACATCAAATCCAAAAATCTCCTAGTCTAGCATGATGCTTGTTTTCAATTTTAGGTCTAGGTGACCGAGAGGGAGGACAAGACACTAAAATGTGTGCAAAGCATAGTTCATGTTGGGATGAGAGGCTTTTAATTATTGTCGATAAAAACTACGCAGAGGTCACTGGGAGGAAAAATTGCGCAATCGGGGATAGCAGGGGCAGCTGCAAGGTGGAGCCCAACTAGACAGAACTGTGCAATTCCTAGGAGGAAGACAAGGAAGGGTGTCTGGGGGAACTGTTGGACAGTTTTGCGCATTTTTCAAGGTGAGGAATGGGCAGGTCACTCAGGGTCCAGTTGAGAATCTGCCTAAATTCTATGATGGAGACAGATCTTAGAAGCAAGTGACACTGGCAGGAAATTCTGCACAATTTTCCAAAGCAGGGCATGTCGAGCTGTGGGGATATGTTGTTTATAACTGTGCATTTTTGAGAGATAATGCAGGATAGGAAGTTGTTGCGCATTTTCCAGAAACAGTGTAGAGCAGGGTAGGAGAAAGTGTACCAGCCAGATCTGCACAATTTTCAGGGACAGTGTAGAGCAAGCCAGCAATAGGCCTGACTCAGCATGACTGTGCAATTTCTGCAGGCAGTGCAGGGCAAGCAGTTGGGTATGTTTGCACAATTCTAGAGAGGAGTGTAGCCTTGGGTCACAGTGCAGTGTAGATTTCCAGTTTCCCAGAGGAAGGCTTGATAACTGATGCTACAGGAAGTGCGGAGTGGATCGGGCTTGGATACAACTTCTGCGAAATTATGGGAGACAATCAGCTTGCTCACTTCCAATATTGTGTAGTGCAACTGCCCTGGGGGACAGCCTCAAGCACTGCACAATTTTGAGAAGTAGAGCAGGGTCACTAAGAGCTGATACTGTGCAGTGCATCTCAGTCAAGGCCTGGTTGAAGCGATTTGTCTAATCAGCAGGTTTTTCAGGAAAAATGGTTGTGCAAGAGCAAGTGAACTTGTGTGGATGTGACATTGTGGTTAGACACTTAGCATGGCTCGATGACAAGACACTACAAACCAACAAGACAAACATGTGCTCAGTGAGACTGTCTTTAAGGTTGAGGGCAATAAGTGCGACACTTGAGATAGACCTTCCAATGACCGTGACGACACTTGCATGACTATGCTTACAACTTTATGTGTGAGTACGACCAATGTTCGCAGAGCGAAGACAACTCTTGCACACAAAGACCAACCTTCAAAATTTCCAGAACAAGACCGCAAGCATGACAAAGCAATCCATATGCTAAAAGACGATTGTTGGTCCAACAAGCGACAGGGAGAAAGACACATAAAGGACACAAATGGAATGACTTTTATGCAAGTCATTGAAGACAGAATGATATCAGTACTTCAAGCTACACTAAGAGATGTATTTCAAAAGATGTACTTTACTTACCATACTTACCCTCCAAATGGTTATGCATTTAATGGAGTTTTCATGCGGTCCTGATCTTTTATCATATCTTGGATCCTTAGTATTTCTCCTCAACTCCTTGGGAGTCATCTAGAATGTCATCTTTCCTTGTGGTCACTTAGAGATACATCTGCGTAGTTTCAGTGGGCAGTGACTGTTGTCACGATGATGTCCAAGGAGGACACCTCTATGCAGTTTCTGGATGCAAGGTAGACTAGACAGCTGAGGACAACATTGCGCAGTTTCTGAATGCAAGACACTATTGCGGGATGGGGTCCTGATAGGACACCTCTACTTAGTTTTAGGTTGCAAGACATATTGGGCAGCTCGGGACAACACTTCGCAGTTTTGGGATATAGGAAACTCCCGCGAGATGGGCTCCTAGGAGGACACCTCGGCATAGTTTCTTGATGTAATGAAGACTAGGCAGCTAAGGAACAATACTGTGCATTTTCTAGAGATAGAGGGAGCCTGCAGCCTCTGCGCATTGCGTAGTTCTAGAAGGCAAGGGAAAAATCTTTGGGGTTGCAGAAGAGAAGTGTGCAGTTCTAGAAATATGGATGAGGCTAGGTTGCTCGGGAAACTAGCTAAGTGTGGGATCAGTGAAACTAATGTAAATAGTGATAGAACTTCACTATGATCACACACTTGAAAACTTAGTGATACAACATAGACCATCTAGAACATATAAAACATACTCTTCTTGATGCAACAAACTTCGTGGTAGGTATGTCTACAAAATTTTGGAGAGGAGTGTAGCCTCGGGTCACAGTGCAGTACATATTTCTGGTTTCCTAGAGGGAGGCTTGATAACTGATGTTACGGGAAGCGTGGAGTGGATCAGGCTTGGATAAAACTTCTATGAAATTATGGGAGACAATCAGCTTGCTCACTTTGAATATTGCGCAATGCAACTACCCCAGAGGACAGCCTCAAGCACTGTGCAATTATGGGAAGTAGAGCAGGGTCACTAAGAGCTCAGACTGCGCAGTGCATCTCAGTCAGGGTCTGGTTGAAGGGGTTTGTCTAATCGACAGGTTTTTCAGGAAAAATGGGTAAGTGCGAGAGAAAGTGAACTTGAGTAGACATGACACTGTGCTCAGACACTTAGCATGACTCGACAATAGGACACCACGAACCAACAAGACAAACATATGCTCAGTGAGACTGTCTTTAAGGTTGAGGGCGACACTTGAGATAGACCTTCAAATGACCATGATGACACTTGTGCGACAGTGCTTACAACTTTGTGTGTGAGTACGATCGATGTTCACAGAGTGAAGACAACTCATGCACATAAATACCAACCTTCAAAATTTCCAGAACAAGACTACATGCATGACAAAGCAATCCATATGCTAAAAGACAATCGTTGGTCCAATAAGTGACAAGGAGAAAGACACATAGAGGACACACATGGAATGACTTTCATGCATGTCATTGAAGATAGAATGATATTAGTACTTCAAGCTACACTAAGAGATGTATTTCAAAAGATGTACTTTACTTACCATACTTACCCTCCATATGGTTATGCATCCAATGGAGTTTTCATGTGGTTCCGATCTTTTATCATAACTCGGTTCCTTGGTCTTTCTCCTCAACTCCTTGGGAGTCATCTAGCATGTCATCTTTCCTTTTGGTCACTAAGAGATACATCTACGTAGTTTCAGCGGGTAATGACTGATGTCAGGATGATGTCATGGGAGGACACCTCTGTGCAGTTTATGGATGCAAGGCAGACTGGACAGCTGAGGACAACACTGCGCAGTTTCTGAATGCAAGACATTGTTGTGGGATGGGGTCCTAATAGGACACCTCTACGCAGTTTCAGGTTGCATGACAGACTAGGCTACTGGGGACAACATTACGCAGCTTGGGATGCAGGACATTGCTGCGGGATGGGGTTTTAGGAGGACACCTTTGCGCAATTTCTAGATGCAAAGCAGACTGGGCATCTAAGGGAAAATACTACGTAGTTTCTAGAGATAGTGGGAGATTGTGGTCTCTACGCATTGCATTATTCCAGCAGCCAAGGGAAAAATCTTGGGGGTTGCATAAGCGAAGTGTGCAATTCTGGAAAGCTGGATGAGGCCAGGTTGCTCAGGAAACTGGCTAAGTGTGGGATCAGTGAAACTAATGTAAACAATGATAGAACTTGACTATGATCACACACTTTAACACTTAGTGATACAACATAGACCATCCAAAACATAAAAAAGCATACTCTTCTTGATGCAACAACCTTTGTGGTAAGAGTGCGTGAAGTGAGTGCGAAACATGTCTATGTAATTAGAACAACTCGTATGCACAAATATCTCCCCTTGAAGTAGGAAAAACTTCCCTTTGCATGAAAAACGGTAATCCCGATGCCCAAAGATGACACATGCTGCATAAAGATGAGAATGTGAACAACTCTTAAGATCAAGGAGGGGGCTTCAAATCATCATCTTACCAATAAGTGACTAAGGAACGATTGATCACAGGATCAATGGTAGGCTCCGAAATTTGCATGCAAGCCAAAATTTTAGAGGGTGGTTGCAACCGCTACAACAAAACCCTAGCCTTAGGGCTAGGTTCTCCATAAAAGAATTCGATCTCTTGATAACTGGATAAAATCACTTGTAGAAATGAGAAGAAAATTTCCTAAAACCCCAATATATACAAAAAATTAAAAATCCTTAATCCGCAAGTGCTACAAAACTGAAACAAGGGTTAGATTTTTTTTACAAATATTTAATATTTACAAACTCCAAATATTAGCTCCCATTAGCAGATTAAATCTTTGTAGCCTAGGATCAAATAGAAATTTTGAGAATTTTAAAATATATATTATGGATGAATAATTCTGAAAAATTAACTGACCAAAACCCTCCTACAAAATGATTTTCCACAATGAAATCCCAGAGCTCAAACAAGGTCATTCCTTCCCCACAGTTTGTGAACTTGGAGTCCAAGGGCTAGAGTGCCTATAGATCTCTATTCAATCTTAAAGATCATATGGTGAATTAGATCACCTAAGATAACTCATACCAATAGAATGTTCTTATCACCGACAAATGAAATAACAATTGCAATATTTGGCACAATATAGAACATAAACAAATAAACTACTAGCACATACCATAGATCAACAGATAGAAGAATACCATGAACTGAAACCCCAAAATCCTTATATTATGAGAAAAATAATTCCAGTAGAGTAGAAGCTTAGTACATTAGTAGAAAATGACTTCACCCAAAGATCATCCAAAGATATCACATAGGAGCTCAATAGCTTCCTTATAAAGAGAATGAGAGAGAAATAAACCCCTCCAAGTGGAAATAACAACTAGTTGGCTTGATCCTCATCAAAATAATCTCATATGTTGAAAATAACTTGATATTATTTTAATCTCCACCATCGATTTCTTATTTTTGAGGAAAAATCAAATTTCTTTTAAAAACCATTTTTATTAATCCAAAAATTAATATTTTGGATTAATTTCCTCAAAATTTTGACTTTGACTTAACCACCAAGGTCCAAGGGGTCAAATTTTCTTAAAATATCCATTTTTCCCTTGGTGGAGGACCTCCAAAAATTAATTTCCTTTTGACCCACGAATTTTTTATTATTTTCCACTTGGAGAGAATTTAATTATTCTCAAATTATTTTTTACTCTAAATTAATTAATTTTCTAGCTTAGGATTTTTATTTAATTTTTCTAGAAAAATTAATTAATTGACTCTAGAGGGGATTAATTATTTTTCCACCCTCAAATATTTTAGCCATGGTGTCTAATTATGAGTAACCATGCACTAAAATATTTTTTACATCAAATTATTACAATATCAACCCTTAGAAGGGGAAAACACATTTAGACTAGACCCTCAAGACATTACCCAATTCTACAACACAATATGATCTAGTATGAAACCAAGTGTTCTTATAATAAAATAATTTATCCATGGTGTCTAATTATGAGGGACCATGCACTAGAATTATTCCTAAACACACTTTTACATAAACTCGATAAACACTAGGACTCACCTAAGACATTACCAACAAATTCCACCCTAGTTGTGGGGTTACTACTGGAAGAAAAAATTTGTCGATTATCCATGTTTACAAACACACATAATTCGAAGCAGTTAAAAAAATTCCTAGGATGAAATCCTTTGACAAAAATCATAGGCTTACCTAGGCGCAATTACATGACTCAATGGTCATACTAGCATCATTTACAATAAACTTTGTATAAATTAGGTTTACAATCATATAATATGAAGTTGAATGATGACATTGATTTGAAAAAAATTGATCTATTGCTTTGTACTATGCTTCTTGAACTGTTGACAAAGTGTGGTCAATAATGCTCATTTTACTTATGGTTGTGGGTTGGAACTAATGCTCTAGAAGCCCTGGAACAGCTTAGGTTGAGTTACTAGTTCTTGGAGCCGTTGGTTGGGACAACTCTTTGGAGCCCTTGATGGGTTGACTTACTCGTCCCTAGAGCCATGGTTGGAACAAACGCTTTGGAACCCTGTAAGGTTGTGGGTTAATTTACTAGTTCCTGGAGCCCTGGACATCTTGTGTAGAGGTTGATCTAGTTGATGTTAGTAATTTCCAAACCATAGAGGTGGAATCACTATGGATGACGGTTGAGGTGGCTTGGCCTCTAGAAGCCCTGGTTTGATTTTGTCTTGTTTTATTCCACAAGATCCCACATTCCTGCTTGGAATATGGCACGGGGGTGATTTTTTTAAAGAAAGATTTAGTTCAACACAATCTATGGTCGGGTGGTACGTGGAAGTCCCTAACTTGGTTGGATTTTTTATGAGCCTCATCATTGGGTAATTATATGGGCCTTAATTCACCTCCTAGCTAGTCAAGTCAACTCTTCTCACAATTTATTACATGTTTTGATTATATTTTGTTTAATAAGATGAGTTAAAGTGAGATGTTATGCCTAGTGGACTAATATGCATTAAATGTAGGTTTGGAAGAGAAAATCGAGGAATTTTGGCAAGACTAAGGTTTGAAACTCGATTGGGACAAGGGAGAGAGATTGTAGGAGGTAAATCCTCCTCATTTACTCCTCCCCCATTCGAATATTCCTCCATTAATCACACCAGCTCGGAGTGCAATCAGCCAAGTCATGAAGATCAAAAGGCAGTCGAGCAAGTGATAGACAAAGAGTTAGTTCATCTCGATTTTGGGAGCCGAGCCTCCCTAGATTTAAGGAATTCGTTGGGGACTTCATTTGTATAAGTAGAGAGGCCTAGAGCCTCATTAGGATTCGAATTTTTGTTGTAAAAACGTTAGTTATTTTCGAGCTCCAGACTTGTGGAAGACATTGATGTAATTTTATGTTTTGATAATGAAAATGAGTTTTTTCTTGATCCAGCACTGAGTTAACTCAGAGGATTGAAGCTCTTGGGTTAGGTCCCAACCCTAGAAGCAAAGGATCCTCTTCTTGTATCTGTATGTTTGGCTTAGTTTCATAGATTCATGGTTAAATTCTCTTTAGAAGTATTCCATTGCAAGTAATGTAGATTTGATTAGTTGTTTATTAGTTTGCTTCTATTTGTGCTTTAATTTAGTACCAGGTTAGACGGGATAAAAGGAGCACCAAAAAGTTTTCAGTAGGTGTCTTGGCCTCACCTCTTCCCTCAGGGATCATTATTTGAGGAAAAGACCCTTATGCAGCCCCAAAAAGGCAGATTTCCATTTTCTCATAAGATTTAGAGTTTACTGTATTTGAACCAGCGTTTGATCAGTTTTGCAAGTGTAGGATTTAATTACCATCTATTCCATCTTTAGTCTTACAGTAGATCTCATCCATGATTCCATTTTATTCAGCAATTTTCCTCATGCATGAAGTAGACAGCTAGTTCATTAAATTTTGCTTTTCTAGCTTGTTAGAATTCTTCTTGTTTACATGACTTTTTGGCAATTATAAATGTTTGATGCAGAGCAGGTGCTTCAGAAATATAAAGAGATCTCATAGCAAGCAACCACCTTCCAAATTCATCCATCCATAATCATTCCTTGCTTTCACCAAGATCTTCACCAATCTCATCATTTTACATAGAAATTCCTCCAAGCATGTTGAGCGAATCCAACCATCTCCTAACCTTGGTTTTGAGTTCTGAGTGATCCTAGGAATTTTCTCACTCCATTCCACCCATCCACCACCTTCCCTGAGCCTTACATCAGCTCCAGCAACCATCGTTTTTCTCTCAGCTGTACCCTATAGAAATACAGAGAATCCTATAGGTTTCTAGTACATCTTGTAGGTTTTCCTGTAGTGGCTTGTTTTGAGGCCGAATTGAGGGAAAACCTCTAGGAAGCCACACCAAGTCACCCAAGGGTCTCCCAAACCTTCCAACCATCTCCTAAACCTCCCAACCATCCACCAGCATCACTAAGCTACCTACCACATCACCAAAAAAGATTAGGGTTTACACTTGATTTTCCATAAAAAGAATAAAAAGAACAAAACAAATTTATTTCAGTCCTTTACATGCATAGCAGTAATGTTTGATGTTTTGAACTTCCATGCTTAGGACAATAGCATTTCATACATGTTATCTTAGCATTATTGTAAAGCATAGTTTCTTAGCAGTTAGTTAAGAAATGGTGTGTTTTAGCATTGAGTTTCGGTCTCTTTCATTATTGCAGTAGATAAGCTTTCTCATAGAGTAGATTCCTCTTTCTTTCATTAGTTATCAAGCTTCTTTTGAATCCATAGAAATCTGTCTTGAAAACCCTAGTAGTCTCTCGCCATCTGAACAGTGACAAAAGGCAGAACCATCACTTTTACCTGTGTATACAGCATTGTCACCTCCAAGTTTGTACGAACCCCAGGTTGATAAAGTAAAGCTGGTAGCTCCAGGAGTTGCAGCATTCTTGCTGCAATACTGGTGCTCATCACTTTTTGGTGTCGTTTCCAGGGAGGTGTCTGAGTAATATGTGATTACTTCTTTATTTCTTCTATTTCTTGTTTCTAATATTCTGCTATTAGTTTCATTTCTGCAAAAGTAATTTAGTTGCTTCCTTTTTCATTATGCATTATTTTCTTTCCTTTCCATTTTGCAAGAAAGATTTCAATTAAGTAGTTAATCTTTTTCACTCAGTCAGTAGTTTTCATTCAGTCTGCAATTCCAATTCTGCAATTACTTTCAAGTTTTACAAAAAAAAACACAAAACAAAACAAACAAAAAAAAACTTTTTCATGCCTCGTAGGAATAGGGATAACTTAGGGAAATTTTTTCCAAATACCCCCACTGCTTCAAACAGCCAACCTTCCCTCTTCTTCGGTGGTTGTGAACTAGAGGAACCCTTAGGTGAGCAACCAGACATATTTGAAGAACCTACAGGGGAAGAAGAAGAAGGAGAACCCATTCCTACTAAACCTATGGCTGAAAACAGAAATGACAGAGGAAATAGAGAAAGAGTTGAGGGTGCCTTCCCCATCAAGGAAACCAATGGGGATACTAAGATGAAAAATATATCCCTTCTGCCCTTCCTCATTTCCATGGCCTGACCACAGAAGACCTAGAAACTTTCTTAATTGAGTTTGTTGTCATATGTTGAACCTATGACTATACAAATGATGAGCAGAAGTTGAAATTATTTCCATCCACTCTCAACGATGCAACTTTGCGTTGGTTCATGGGTTTACCTGGAGATAGCATCACAACTTGGGCTCAGATGCAGCAAACCTTCAACAACAAGTATCGGGACTACTGTAGGTCTAAAGACATTAAAGAGGAAATTTGTAGGATGATCTTAGGCAATGATGAATCCCTAGAGGATTTTGAAGAAAGATTCCAGCTTAGCTACAAAAGGGCCAGGTGCACACTTGACCCTGAGTCACTGAAGCTAGTCCTACTTAGAGGAGTAAGGGAAGTTCTTTTGGATACCCTGCACTTGTTAGTAGGAGGGAATATCTACCAGTTAACCTATGAGGATATCAAGACCGTCTTTAGGAACCATTCTAGGGCAGCCAGGAAAAAGGGTATGGGTAGTCAACCTCTGGTCAGTCCATCCTCTTCCAATTCATCCATAAAGGGTAAAATTGGAAATATGCTGGAGGATTTCAAAAGTGAGATGATGCAAACCCTTGCCCTACAGATGGACACTATGCACATTACTAGAAATCAGGAGGAAGTAGAGAGAGCCTTGGCCATTTTCTGTCCTAGATGCACCGGGGGGCACCCTAGGAATGAATGCCCATTGAATTCTATTGAAATTTTCTCAGTCTATGAAGAAAACCACTCCACATACAAGTGCCCCTCTTTACCTAGACTCAAAGTTGTATCTTTAGGAGCTGAAGGGGTCACTGAGCAGCTCTGCTACATAAACTAAAGGAGACCTCATGGGCCTAGGCCATACCAGTAGGGCATGCAAGGGTCATCCCATGCATATTACAACCCCAACTAGACCACATCCATACCTTCTTGGGACCCCCTACTCATCCTTCCTGGTCTACACCTCCTCCTTGGTCCTTTGCACCTCAGTATCATTCCCAGCCAATCATTTCAACCATATGCTCCACCACAACCTCAGTGGAATGCACTGCCCCAGGGGTGGAGGCCCCCATACAACAATGTTCCAACTTTATTACCTACGCCACCTACCCAACCACAGCTTTTACACTCTGATCCACCTAAACAATGCCAGGTGCCTACCCAACCAAATCCGAACTCGAACAATAGACAGGCACAACAAGTATACAGTGGAGAGACATCATATCCAGCTTATGTTGTGGAGATTTAGGAAATCAACCTGAGATCTAGGAGAGTACTCCCGGACAAACAACCTCTACCTCCATCGAGGGAGGTTGAGGAAGAAAGAGAGGAAATCGTGCCTAAAGTAAATCCACCACCCTTTCCTAAGAGATTAACCCAACCACTCCAGCCTACCCCAGAAGAGACTAAACTTCTGGGAGAATTGAAAAATATATGTGTCAAAATTCCACTTCTCCAAGCTATTAAAGACGTACCTATTTACAACAAGATGATTAAGGAGAAGTGCTTCAAGCATCCAGGGAGGCGAAGACGAGATGCCCCTACCATTAATGTCATTGGACATCTATCCGACTTAATGTTGGGTTATGTAATTTGTCCAAAGTATTTGGACCCTAGAAGCCCTGTAGTAGATGTGCACATCAATGGCACATTTTCCCACACACTTTGATCGTTCTTGGGGCTGCCATTAATGTGATGACAAAGGATACCATGCTCAAGCTCAACCTCCAAGGTTCATGGAGGAAGACCACAATAGTTTTGCAACTTGTAGACCGCTCCACAGTGACCCCTGAGGGGATTGTGGAGGATGTGATGGTCTCCATTGATTCTTGGGAATACCGTGCAGTTTTCCTAGTTCTCCAGCCTAAGGCTAAGCTTACTGGTTACCCTCTCATCCTTGGGAGGCCCTGGTTAGCCACTGTTGATGCTTACATTAGCTGCAGAGCTGGAAATATGACCATCAAGAATGGGCATATGTCTAAGCAATTAGTCCTATACCCTCTTGCTCAGCCATCTATAGAACATGACTTACCTTTGTAGCTGGAAGAGGAGGAGGAAGATGAAATTTATTCTGCCCAACTCTATACTTTAGAAACAACCATGGGAGGGGGACAACAGGATGAAGATGATTTGATCGAACACATACTCCAAAGTCCAACTCCCAGTACATTGTCCTTAGAAGAAGTAGTAAAGGAAACCAAAAACAACCATAAAATTGATCTATGCTTAGCCGATTCCAACCCTATCCATGTCAAAACCATAGAATTCGACCCCGAGAGAACTTTGAAAATCAATCCATCTCTTTCTGTTCTCCAAGAAGAAAAGTTGTGCAACATGCTAAAGGAACATCTGGATGCCTTTGCTTGGAGTTACCAAGAAATGAAGGGAGTGCACCCCTCGATGTGTACTCACCATATTTATATCAAGGAAGGTTGCAAGCCAGTCTGGCAACCCCAAAGGAGGATGAATCTAGCTCTTAAAGATATAGTCAAAGAAGAACTGCAAAAACTGTTAGATGCAGGATTCATTTACCCTATCTCAGATAGTGAGTGGGTCTCTCCTTTGGTGTTGGTTCCAAAGAAAAATGGTAAGTGGAGGATTTGTGTCAATTATAGGGAGTTAAACAAAGCCACAAATAAGGACCATTTCCCTCTACCTTTCATCGACCAAGTGCTATATGGCCCGGTGGGGAAAATTTTTTCTCTTTCCTAAATGGATTCAGCAGGTACAATCAAATCCAGATCAGCCCAGAAGACCAGGATAAAACCACCTTCACTTGTCCTTGGGGTACTTTCACCTATAGGGTCCTTCCTTTTGGCCTATGCAATGCTCCTACCACTTTTCAGAGAGCATTCCTAAGTATCTTTGCTGAGTTAGTCCATGATGCGGTAGAAATCTATATGGATGATTTCACACCTTATGGAGGTAATTTCGAGGAGGCTCTGTCCAACTTAGGCAAAGTTCTGCACAAGTGCATTAAAATGAACCTATCTCTCAGTCTCGAGAAATGTGAATTCTTAATGACTGCAAGGACTGTGCTAGGTCATTCAATATCTCAGCAACGACTACAGGTGGACCCAAACAAAATAGATATCATCCAAAGGGTCCCACCTCCACAAAGTAGAGAGATGTTAGAAGTTTCCTAGGGTTAGCTAGATACTACCGAAGGTTGATAAAAGACTTCAACAATTTGGCTTCTCCTTTATTTGGGTTATTGGCCAAAGACTATGAGTTTGTATGGTCAAAAAGTTGTCAAGAGTCCCTGGACACCCTGAAGTACAAGTTAACCACTGCACTGATTCTCCGAGGCCCAAATTGGGCGCTTCCTTTTCATATTCATGTTGATGCCTCACACAAAGCCATAGGAGTATCCCTAGGCTAGATAGATGAGAAATTGCCTTATGCAATTTACTTTATCAGTAAGAATTTGTCAAAGGCCGAACTAAACTACACAGTGACCGAAAAGGATCTCCTGGATGTTGTGCATTCATTGAACAAATATAGGCATTGTATTATAGGCTATCAAACATTTGTACATACTGACCATGTTGCAATCAAATATTTAATGAATAAACCTGATGTGAATACCTGGATTATTAGATGGATACTTTTATTACAACAGTTTGATCTAGCTATTGTTGATAAGCCTGGCAAGGAAAATGTTGTTGCAGACATTTTTTCTAGATTAAATTTGCCTGTAGGTGAGGAGGGAATGGTTGATCATCAGTTACCAGACGAGAACTTATTTGTCATCTCAGTTCTCTCTCCATGGTTTACTGACATAGAAAACTATTTGGTATCTGCATAGTTCCCACCGAATTTTTCCTCCAAAGAGAAAAGCAAGATTGTGAGGAAGAGCGCCCCCTTCACCTGGATTGAGGGAAACCTCTTCAAACTTGGCCCAAATCAAATTCTGAGAAGATGTGTCAGGGAGGAGAAAGTATTTGACATCCTTCTAACCTGTCATGATGGGCCTTGTGGAGGTCACTTTGCAACAAAGAGGACAGCATTTAAAGTGTTACAAGTTGGGTATTATTGGCCCACTCTTCATCAGGATGTGAAAAGATATACTAGTCAATGTGATCGGTGCCAAAGGATGGGAAAGCCTACTCCAAGAGATGAAATGCCTCTACAACCTCAAGTGACTTTTGAGCCGTTGGACAAGTGGGGCATAGACTTCATTGGACCTATTGATCCTCCTTCTAAGAAAAAGCAATATATCATTGTGTGCACTGACTATTTGACTAAGTGGGCTAAAGCCAAGGCAATTAAGGCAGCAACAGAGGAGAAGGTGGTTGAGTTCTTAAGGGAGAATGTATTTTACAAATTTGGGTACCCTAGAGAACTGGTCACTAATCAAGGCAGCCATTTTACCTCCAACATGATTGAAGACTTGCTCAGCCAGCACAAGATCAAGCATAGGACCTCCACTCCCTATCACCCACAAGCTAATGGGCAAGTGGAGGTAACCAACAGAGTGCTAGAGGACATCTTGACCAAATTGGTTAGCAGCAGTAGGAAATATTGGGCAAATAGACTAGTTGAGGCCACTTGGGCCTATAATAGCACCTGGAAGACCACCACTGGATTGACACCCTATGAGATGGTCTATGGGAAAATGGCCATGTTTTCCATTGAATTTGAGTATAACATATTGAGGATGGCAGCCCAACTAGATCTAGATCTCAACAGTGCACAAAAAGAGAGGTTTCTTCAGTTGAATGGTTTAAATGAGTTCATAATGCAGGCCCTTCTACACACAAAGGTAACTCAACTTCAGAGGAAGATCTGGCATGATAATAACATCAAGGACAAACAATTTCAAGAAGGTGATTGGGATTTGTTATATGATTCTAGATATAAAGACTTTAAGGGCAAGTTAAGGACAAGATAGTTAGGGCCTTATGTTATAGAGAGATGTCATGATAATGGTTCAATGCAGATTAGAACCATAGATGCAGAGGCCATTCCTTTACTTGTTAATGGGAACAAACTGAAATTTTACAAGAGGTCATTGTCAAAGCAAGAGTTCATTGATGGTATCAATAAAACAGTGATGGTGGTGGAGCAAGTTTCAGCTCCTACCTCATCAAATCACTGAGAAAAAAAAGAAAAATAAGGACTTGGGTGAAAACCTCCATGAGGCACCTAAGTCCCAGTACTGGGCTGAAAACCTCTTGGGGCAGCCCAATGGTGTCAAAAAAAAAAAAACTATGGGTGAAAACCTCTCTTAAGGCACCTAGGGAAAGCAGCTAGAATTAAAACCTCTTGGAGGCAAGCTAGTTGTTTTCAAAAAAAAAAATGAAAAAAGAAAAAAGAAAAAATCATGAAAAATTGTTTGCAGGTTAGTAGGAGGACGATCAACGAGCAAAGGGGAATCAAAAAGGGACCTATTCCACTCATATTTTTGTTCCCCGTCCATTATCTTTCATCATTCCACCATTCCTTTCATCTCCTTCACTCATTTGCCTCAGTTTGCAAGGGTACTGTGTTTTCTACAGGATTCCTTGTAAACCTACAGGATCCCCTTAAAACCTACAGGATGATTCTGTAGAAATTACAATGACTTCGCAATCCTAAAATGAGTAACCCTAGGGCAAGAAAATGACCTATCCATGTCAAAAAAATAAAAAACCCACATCATAACTTCATTACCATACCTCTCTCCACCATGATCACCCCTACATCCATTAAAAAAAAAATCAGTTTTCAAAAAAAAATTCACAGTCTTCAAGAGAAAACACAGACGAAAATGAAACAAGGAGCAAAAGGGAACAACACCTGAGTGTACTTCTCATTGTTCACACTCATATACCTCCTCTCTATCCATGTCATCATCCTCAAAGTCCTAGCAGAAGAAATGATTAAAAATTCTGAGGGAGAAGCAGCTACAGGACATCCTGTAGGAAATCCTGTAGCAGCCTATCCCACAAAATAAAAATAATGAGTAGCAGCAGGCTTCCAACATGAAGATCCAAGGGTAGAAGAAGCTCCAGAGTAGCAGCAACCATCATCTTCAACACCAGGTACCTGCACATCAAGGGAATCATCAGAAGGCAATAAAAAAAAAGAGGAAGGAAAAATAACATGCAGCCAACACACAGCAAGCACCTCATGTCTTCAACAAACTACAGCAAGGTATTATCACCACAGGTAAGTATCTCGCTTCACTCTCTCATTTGCATAATGTAGTCAAAAGATGTAAAGGTTGTGAGTGAGTTGGTTTATAAGCGAAATGCGGTCAATTAACTTGGCCACCTTTGTCCAGTCAACAAAGACAAAACAGTTGGTCCTCCCACACGTGGCAGCAGTCAAGTCAAAAAAAGAGGAGGAGGATGAAAGCAGTTAAGGTTACGGTTGCCCGAAGTGGGAGTTGATTATGAGAAGAGGGGAATGATGAGGTGGTAGTGGGGACCAATGGTCCAAAAATAAAAAAATCGTACCTCGGCTGCTAACACACCACCTCACTCAACTCGACCATAAGAGGAAATAATCGTTGATCCCCATGCACCCATACATTCATCTCCTCGAGGCTCACTCTAGAAAAATCGCTCTCGTACCCAATTAACCTACAGAAGATAAAAATTCCATCTTTCTCCTACACAGGACTTCCTACAGGATCACACAGGACATCCTACAGGACACACAACAGGACCTACAGGAAGCAGAAGCAGTCCTACAGGAAAATCTGCTAAACCTATAGGAAACTCAAAAATTGGATGAGGACAAAAGTAA
Source organism: Pinus tabuliformis (assembly GCA_031772625.1). Taxonomy (NCBI): domain Eukaryota; kingdom Viridiplantae; phylum Streptophyta; class Pinopsida; order Pinales; family Pinaceae; genus Pinus; species Pinus tabuliformis. Next base: position 1,389,750,056 of record CM062819.1, on the reverse strand, counting down.
GCAGCCAAAAACAAAGAGAGAGGACCAAGAGCTAAGGGAACCTAGTCCTCAACCTAACCTTGACTCCTACTACAAATTTATTGAGGGGGGTAGGGTCATTCCTCAAAAATTTGTCATTCCATTATTCTTTGAGCTTAAGAAAGAAAGAGCCATAACTCATAGATGGATGCAGATTTCCAAGTCCAAGAGAGTGGAGGACATTGACCACATGGAGGAGAAGCTCAAAGAGATGGGAAGGGAACTAAGTAGCTTGAGGGATAGAGAGGCCATAATGAAAAATTAGTTGGAGGCAGAAAATGCATGGTTGAAAGGACAATTGCAAGAAAGAGAGAATCAATTGGCATCCATGGCCAGTCTATCTTTGGAAGAAATCTAGTGCAGGATGCCAGCTAAATCCTATACACTATACCTTAAGGAATAGTGGCTGCAGTTCCAAATCGATACCCTAGCACAGAGAGGCACCATGCCATTCCAGGATTATAGACAATTCATTGATCTCTATGATCAAAGCACATTAGAGGATAGGGCTAAGATGTATGAGTTCTACTTGCATAACATGGCTTTGACAGATATGAATGTATGGGACCCTAATGAAAAGTTAGGGGATTTATAGTTGATGCCTTTGGCATCATGAATGAACCATGAGGAAGCAAGGGTTGTAGAAATGGAGGATATTGGCAAGGGAACAAACACATCCTCTTATGATTAGAGTTGAGCAGTCCAATCTAATAGTTGTCATTATCACACATAATTTAATTGCAAATGATCCTCAACTTACACCCAGGTATCTTGTTGCCCAAGAGCAAGCCATTACACATTTTGAGGACATGTTCAGATTGTTAGGGGATTACAGCATGCAAGCTTACCTAAGGAGATGGAATACTTTTCCATACAGTTTGAAGATTAGAGAGTACCACTCTCCTTAAAGGATGAGAGAAGCACTGAACAGGACACCCATGTACAAGCAATCCATCCAAAGGCTCAAAGTCAATTTGATTGGCTTGAGACTCAGTCCACCACTACTCTTGGGAATGCTAGAAGGAAGGAAGGAAGAAGAAGAGAGAAATCAATGGGAGGAGGTAGAAAAGAAAGCAGGATTCTATGCACAAGAAGGGGAAACCACAGCAGAAGCATGGGATGTCAGGGAGGTCACTAGAGCTATGAAAGACATGGATATTGATTAAGTTGCTCAGAGGATGAGCAACACTTTCAGTATGGGGGTGATGATGAGCCTCATCATTAGGTAATTATATGGGCCTTAATTCACCTCCTAGCTAGTCAAATCAACTCTTCTCACAATTTATTACATGTTTTGATTATATTTTGTTTAATGAGATGAGTTAAAGTGAGATATTATGCCTGGTGGACTAATATGCATTGAATGCAGGTTTGGAAGAGAAAATCAAGGAATTTTGGCAAGACTAAGGTTTGAAACTCGAATGGGACAAGGGAGAGAGATTGTAGGAGGTAAATCCTCCTCATTTACTCCTCCCCCATTCGAATATTCCTCCATTAATCACACCAGCTCGGAGTGCAATCAACCAAGTCATGAAGATCAAAAGGTAGCTGAGAAAGTGATAGAAAAAGAGTTAGTTCATCTCGAGTTTGGGAGCTGAGCCTCCCTAGATTTAAGGAATTCATTGGGGACTTTAGTTGTATAAGTAGAGAGGCCTAGAGCCTCATTAGGATTCGAATTTTTGTTGTAAAAACACTAGTTATTTTTGAGCTCCAGACTTGTGGAAGACATTGATGTAATTTTATGTTTTGATAATGAAAATGAGCTTTTTCTTGATCCAACACTGAGTTAACTCAGAGGGCTGAAGCTCTTGGGTTAGGGATCAATCCTAGTAGCAAAGGCTCCTCTTCTTGTATATGTATGCTTGGCTTAGTTTCTTAAATTCATGGTTAAATTGTCTTTAGAAGTATTCTATTGCAATTAATGTAGATTTGATTAGTTGTGTATTAGTTTGCTTCCATTTGTGCTTTACTTCAGTAGCAGGTTATAAGGGATAAAAGGAGCACCACAAAGTTGTTAGTAGGTTTCTTGGCCTCACCTCTTCCCTCAGGGATCCTGTAGGTTTCTAGTGCATCTTTTAGGTTTCCTGTAGTGGCCTGTTTTGAGGCCGAATTGAGGGAAAACCTCTAGGAAGCCACACCAGGTCACCCAAGGGTCTCCCAAACCTTCCAACCATCTCCTAAACCTCCCAACCATCCACCAGCATCACTAAGCCACCTGCCACATCACCAAAAGAGATTAGGGTTTACACTTGATTTTCCATAAAAAGAACAAAATAGATTTATTTCAGTCCTTTACATGCATAGCAGTAATGTTTGATGTTTTGAACTTCCATGCTTAGGATAGTAGCATTTCATACATGTTAGCTTGGCATTATTCTAAAGCATAGTTTCTTAGTAGTTAGTTAGGAAATCGTGTGTTTTAGCATTGAGTTTCAATCTCTTTCATTATTGCAGTAGATAAGCTTTCTCATAGAGTAGATTCCTATTTCTTTCATTAGTTATCAAGCTTCTTCTGAATCCATAGAAGTCTGGCTTGAAAACCCTAGTGGTCTCTCGCCAGCTAAACAGTGACAAAAGGTAGAACCATCACTTTTACTTGTGTATACAGCATTGTCAACTTCAAGTTTGTACGAACCTCGGGTTGATAAAGTAAAGCGGGTAGCTCCAGGAGTTGAAGCATTCTTGTTGCAATATTGGTGCTCATCATTTTTCATATGTTAACCAGATCTATTTTTCCGATTGTGATTTATGAGCACTTGTATTGGTTATCATGTTGACATTATCATTGATTTTACATGGTTTATATGTTGGTTATTTATTGGTTGTATGTTCATTATATGATGTATGTTATCTATGGCTCTTATCATGATTTGTGAAGTTATAAAATGGTTGATGAATATATGGACTAACAAGTGTTGTTGCAGCTAGCTAGAGAAGGTTTAGAACCTTCTCAGTGATTCTCGGATGAATACTACCAGTTTATGATCAGATATGCATTCGTTACCTATAGCTTACATGTTTTCCATATGTTTGAAGAAATGTTTGTTATGGATTAGGCATCTTTGGGTCAAGTTCTTGCTTGAGTTTAGATTGAGTGGATTTTTCATTACCTTTGATTGCATTCTGGAAGGTTTCAGGTAATTCTGGCCAGTGGTCTGGAGGTTGGCCTGAAAAGGTGGCATAGATCATGAGATTGCATGCTCAGGTCTGAAGGTTTTATACCATAACCACATGGAAGGAGGATTGTGCATGTAGTGGGAGGCATATAACTACACCCTTTCCTTGTTGTGCATGCGATTGGGGTGATAGGTCAGATAAAAAGGGTTCCAACTCATGGATTGATCACCTGGGGTGGTTGTCCAGCTCCTGAGTGTTTTGTAGTCCTTGTAGGATGTCTTTTGTGTTCAGTTTGTAGGCCCCACTTCCATAACTGGAACTTGGAGATCAGGTCATTTCATAGTGACACTTGTCTCATGTTTACCTTGGCAAGCTTGTGAAATTGGGTAAATGTGGGAGGGGTTACAGATTGGTATCAGAGTGGGTTTCATTCTCTTTTGGTGATATTTGATACCAAACACTGGTATCATAGCTTCAAGGTTCAAACACTTGGACTGGATGGGCTAGATGTGATTGTTATGCATGCATGTTAGTTGTCAATATGTTTCTTATGCATTCATTGTGACGGTCACTATTGTTGTCTTATGTCATCAAGGTGATGTTTAAATTAAAGATATATATATATATATATCATGCTAATCTAGATTGATTTGTGCAGACGAGATAGCCTCCCCTGAACTTCATTGATGTAAGATTTTGATTATGTATATATTTGGTGAGCAAAATGGTGGACACGGTTCATATGACTCTCTTTATATATCATTTGAGCAATAAGGAAATGATTACTCTCCTGATTTAGAAGACACATTGAGAATTCTAGAGGTGAAGATTAGAAGTTGCAAAGTAGATAATGACAGGATAATTCAGTCACAGGAAATACTTGCTAAAGCTCAGGAAAAGCAAGCAGAGGTCAATGCAGTGATCCTTTAGATTTTATCAAATTTGTAGAGACACGAACAACCACGGATCATTTATGGATAGGTAGAAATGACTAATGGGGCATGTGGTAGAAAGTCTCGATAAGGACACAAGTCAAACAGGGATGACACAGTGAGAGGTAGCATATGGATGGATACACTTGACAGGAGAGGTAATGGTTATGGGTTTTATTCTAGTTCTATATCAGAAAGACATCACGGTCACCATTGTTATCATCCTTATAGGAGGAGTGAGAAGTAGTACTTTCCATATGATATCAAGAAACCCAAGCCTCCTACCTTCGATGGAGAGTTGAAGAAACTAGAAGATGCATAAGCATGGCTACAAGGGATGAAGAAGTTCTTCAAGTTGCATGATTATACAACTAATGTGAAAACTAGGATAGTTATTTTCAGTCTCAAGGGAAAATCATATATCTGGTGGGAAGATGTGAACCATATCAGAGGCATCAATAAAGAATAGTTGAGTTGGCATGAGTTTAAAAGACTCCTCAAAAAGAAGTACTTTTCTAAGAGATATTACAATGGAAAGGCAAAGGAGTTCTATGAGCTTAAGATGGGTTATATGATAGATAAAGAGTGTATGACCAAGTTGTTAGAGTTGTTGAGGTATGTACAATATCTTAAGGATGAGAAGACGAAGAATCAAAGATTTGTCAATGGGTTGCATTTGACATTTAAGGATCAGATTGAGTATGATGAGCCTCACTCGTTGTAGCAAGTTATTAGGAAGTTGAAGAATTGTTATGAGCAGTCTAAGTTTAAGTTTAAGCCTAAGTGTTATTGAAAGGGGAATGACAAGACTAAAGGAAAGTGGGTTAAGAAGCAAAGAAGGCCTCAGGATACAAGTGGTAAGGAGAATGTGGCACTTTATAATAGATTCAATGTAGTTGATAGAGGACAGGGGTCTCAGCTTGAGGAGAAGAACAAAGGTGATGGTAGGAAGACTTTGTAGTGTTGGACTTGTGGTGGAGAGAATCACAGGAGAGATTGTCCATAGCATCAGGGTGGAAGACCTCAAATTTATAGTGCTCAAGATGCACAAACAGTTGGAGATGTTGGACAGAGTATTCCCTGGATTTATGCAGTAGTGGATAATACGCAGGCTAATCATCAGGGATCTATTATCAAGATGGATAGGTAGGCTTTGTGATCAAGTTGTTTCCATTTTTATTGACCCTAGATCTAACTATAGCTATATCAGTCCTAAATTGTTGGATAAGTGTTGCTTGAATAAAGAAGTGCATGCAGAATCTTGGTTGGTGTAGTTGGTTATATGGACCAAGAAAATAGCTCATCATTGGGTGAGATCTTGTGCATTAGAGTTGAATGGTATAATTACTTCAACACATCTAAATGTGCTTCCTTTGGGTTCATACAGCATGCTTTTGGGCATGGATTGGTTATACATTCATAGGACTAAGGTGGATTGCTATGATAAGGCTATTAAGTGCTTGTATAATCATGGAGAGAGGAGAATCTTACATGGAAAGAAGAATCCTAAATCAATGAGAATGGTTATAGCTATGTAGGAAAAGTGTTGTACCCAGAAGGGATGTGTATTGTCTACAATTTATATCTCTAGTGACAAAGGGAAGGATGTTGAGGATGTTGAAGTATTGAAGAGGTATCATGTTTTTTAGCAGTTTCAGGATGCGTTTCCAGCAGAGATTTCAAATTTGTCGCCTCATAGGGAAGTGGACTTTTTAATTGAATTAGTACCAAGAGCAGCCTCAACATCAAAGGCACCTTACAGGGTGAGCACTTCAGAGTTGGTGGAATTAAAGTTGCAACTTAAGGAAATGCTTGATAAGGAATACATTAGGCTGAGTGTGTCGCCTCTGAGTGAACCAATGTTGTTCGTGAAGAAGAAGGATGGCACTCTCATATTGTGCATTGATTATAGGAAGTTGAACAAGGTGACTATCAAGAACAGGTATCAATCACCTCATATTGGTGATTTGTTTGATCAGTTGAAGGGAGCACTAGAGTTCTCAAGATTTATCTGAGATCAGGATATCATCAGGCGCTCATCAAAGAATAAGATATTTATAAGACATAATTATGTACTAGATATGGGAATTATGAGTTTGTGGTAGTTCCTTTTGGTCTTACTAATGCTCTAGCTACTTTCATGTGTTAGATGAATAGTGTGTTGTGTCCTTATCTGGGCACCATTTTTGATAATATTCATTGATGATATATTGATATATTATAAGACTGAGGAAGAGCATGAAGAGCACATGGAAGTAGTGTTAATATTGTTGAGAGAGCATCAATTGTATGTCAAGCTTAACGAGTGCAGTTTCTTTCAGACTGGATTTCATTACTATTAGAAATTAATTTATGGAGCAATGAAATACACAAAATATTGTAGAAACACAAATACAAAAATGCATAGAACAAGAGAGACAGATTTACGTGGTTCACCCAATTTGGGCTACATCCACAAAGAAAAAACCAATCCTTCCTTTTATATTATCTAGCAAAATGAAGAGATACAACCTATACCATATTCGTTGTAATTTCCTCTTCACTCTCACATAGTCTCCTCTCTCTTTCTCACTCAGAATAATAATCCACATTTGCAATATAATTCCCTCAATACAATATAATCTGAGAGGTTTCCTTCTAAGGTAAAAAACCCTAAATTAAAAATAACTTCTACTGTCATATCATCCACATAATGAACGAACCAGATTTACTATGAGATTATGATATTTTACAAGGTAATTTTTCATCTATTTTTAGCTTCGGGGGTATTTCCCCTGAACCCTTGATGGGGGGGGGGGGTCTAAACATGCAGTCGCCCCCCTAGAACCCCTAGGTGGGGATTGGGATCCAAACATGGTTGAAACAAGACCTCTGAATTAGGAAGATAATCAGGCTCCACATCCAACAATCTCCCACTTGGAGACTAATTATATCAACTCCATCGTTCCTTCACTTGCTAGACAATGCTTCCACTTTGGATCTGATTTTTTCTCATCTTCATCATCATTCTTGAAGGCCAATTGAAACTGAGCAGCAACTCAATTTCTCCCTAGTTACAACCTTTTTCAACATATTTGCAGGATTCTGGCTAGTGTGTATCTTTTCCAACTTCAATTGTCTATCATCCAAAATTCACCATATGAAATGATACCTGAGTTGTATACGTTTATTCTTAGAATGAAAGGTTGAATTATTTGCGAGATGAATGACACTATGGCTATCACTATATAACCTACTCGTCTCTTGCTTCTTGACCAACTCATCCATAAACCTTTGTAACCAAATCATTTCTTTACTAACCTCAGTAGCAGCAACACACTTTGCTTCCGTTGTTGAAAGTGCAACAATTTTTTGCAATTTTGAAACCTGGCTAACATTTGTTCCACCTACAGTAAACACATACTCTGTGGTGCTCCTCCTGTTATCTCTGTCACCTACCATATCTACATCAACATATCCCTGTAGAGCAATGTTTGAACCTGCAAAACATAATTCTTGATTTGTGGTACCTCTCAAATACCTGAGAATCCACTTCACTGCCATCTAATGCTCTTTTCCCATATTGTACATATCCCTGCTTACAATTCCCACTGCATGTCCAATATCAAGTCTTGTGTAGACCATTTCATACATTAAGCTTCCAACAGCTAATGTGTATGGAACTTTACACATATAGTCCATCTCTTCCTGGGTCTTTGGACACATCTCCTTACTTAATTTGAAATGGCTAGCCAAATTTGTACTTATTGGTTTTTCATTTTGCATATTAAATATTTCCAACACCTTTTCTATGTAGTCACTCTGAGACAATGTTAATTTGTGATTTTTCCTATCTCTAGTTATTCTCATACCAAGGATTTGCTTTGCAACACCCAAATCCTTCATTGCAAATGGATTTGTTGATTTTCCTTTGAGCACATTTATTTCCTACATGTTAGACCCTGCAACAAGCATGTCATCTACATACAATAGCAATATAATATAGTTGCCATCATTTTTCCTTTTAAAATAAACACAATGGTCATAATGACATCTGGTATAACCTTGTTCATACATAAACCTATCAAATTGTAGATATCACTGTCTTAGAACCTATTTTAAGCCATACAAGCTCTTGTTCAATTTGCACACTAATTTATCTCCCCCCCCCCTTTGACTTCATATCCTTGTGGTTGCTTTATATATATTTCTTCCTCAAAATCCCCATGGAGAAAGGTTGTCTTTACATCTAACTGCTCAAGATGCAAATCTTATGTTGCCACTAGACTTAAAATAGTTCTGATTGAAGTCATTTTAACAATAGGAGAAAAAAAATCATCAAAGTATATACCTTTCTTTTGTGCAAATACCTTCACCACAAGTCTATCCTTATATCTCTATTTACCTCCATCTTCTTTCTTCAACCTGTAAACCCATTTATTCTACAATTTTGTTTTACTAGCAGGAAACTTAACTATCTCCCAAGTATGGTTATGCATCAAGGTGTCCATCTCTTCTTCCATGGATGGCTCCCACTTCTTCCTAGTTTCTACCTGCATTGCTTCTTCATATCTTTCTGGTTCACCAAAATCAATCAACAATATATAATATAATGAAGGCGGGTATCGTTTAAGGGGTTTGATTATCCTGGTAGATATTCTAACACCATTTTCAGGTGTTTTAGGTGCTTGTTGTTGTTGTGGTTTTGGTTGTTTTTGTTGTTGTGGCTACTGATTATTCTGATTTTCAGGCACCTTTACTTTTTCTGTGATCTCATCAAGCATTGTGTATGCTTTTTTTTCCTTTTCCTATTTCTTTTCTACATCTAATCCTTACACAAGACCTTTTCGTTGAATATGGCATCTCTGCTCCTAATGATTTTGTGATTTTCATAATCATATAAGTGATAACCAAAATCATTTACACCATATCCAAAAAGGTACATTTATTTGATTTTGCCTCAAGCTTTTTTCTATTTTCTTTATTGATGTGGACAAAGGCTTCATAACTGAAAGTCTTTAAAAATGCATAGTTTACCTTTTACCTGTCCATGCCTCCTCTAGAATACCACCATCCAAGGAACTTGAAGGCCCTTTGTTTATTATATATGTTATGGCCTAAATCTACCTCAGGCTGAAAAAGGCAGGATCTAGGGTAACGTCAAACCACTTTTAACCTGGTAGCTAGCCCTACCAAGTCAGGAGAGGGCTCTCTCTTTGTCAATCTCACAAAAATATGGCCACTAAAGCTTGAGATGACTGATATAAAGACTAATTTTATGCTAGTTATATGCTCAAAGGTGTTTGATTGAGTTTAATGTTGGTTTTGTTGAATCAAATGTGAAAGGCAGATTTGGTTCTGGGTAATGGACACAGTCTTGCAGAGATTTCTGTGGGGCGAGATAGGAAAATGGTTTAGTACTTCGAAATACGTGAGATGGAGAGTCTTAAGACTGGTGATGAGTTGGAGAGGGCATGAAAGTCTCAGGGATCCTCTTCAAACAGCTAAAAACATAAATAACTAAACAAACCCTAGGTAGAGCACTGCAACATCAATGAATTCTACCTTTATCCTTGATTCATTTAGTTAAGTTGAACAGAAAGAGATAATGGCATACATAAACACATGTAAACTTGCATTACAGAAGGAAAAACAATACCAAATCAAGCTGCCACAAGAATCCCACAAAATGCTGCAAACCCTGGTCTATTCCTTTGCCAAACTGCAAAGATGAATGTACAATAATGCTCAAAGCATTCACAAGAGTCCAACCTTTACAAATGACTGAAAAACTACTAGATATAGGCAAAAAACAACTCATGTTAGGCTTTAGCGATCGAATTCATGATTTTAGGAGCTATTTCAACAATATCTAAACTAAGAACTGAAAAGTAGGCAGTGGAACAGCTTGCCTCTAAAACCTAGGAAACTGATTCATTCAATTTCAAACTAACTTTTCATGATGTAACTACCTCCATGAGTGAAATTTTAGCATATTTACATCAAATTCCATCAAGTTACATCAAATTACATCATGAGTTTTACTATGAGAGAGAGAAAAGTCAAACTGAGAAAAAACTAGGCGAAAAAACATAGTTTTTTGGCAAAAAAGTCAATTTTCCACCCTGTGCGCCGCACCACTGTCCCTGTGCGCCTCGCTACTTTGTAGATGATTTTGGAGGTCTTCCCGTGCAAAAAATTTGCTCCAAGTGGACTTGTTGGAAATTTTTGTCTGTCTACTTTCCAGAACAGGTGGAATTTTGGAATTTGGTGTCAATTTGCCCCTCCAAAAGTGAGTTCTCCCAACACTGCTTCCTATGTGGCCAAAAAGGGGCAAAAAGGGCATTTTTGAGGTGTTTTGACCCTTTTGGAAGCTCAAAACTTGACAAATTTTCTTAGCCATTTGTGGGCATTCATATTTTTGCCTAAGGAATCCAAAAGTGTTGAGTTTTCCTCCAAAGGAGGTCCCTAGAAAAAGCACGCACCAGGTGGCGCGGTGCACCAGGCAGAAAAACCTGTGTTTTGCTCCAAAAATTCAAAATTGACAAAAAGTATCCCAAATTTCTTGAAATTTGGGCTGAGTGTCCTACATCAAGTGCTATGTTGGGCTAAGGAAGCCTCAGCCAAAATCTTGAGCTTGTCTTGCTCTTTCTTCCTCCTCAAAGTTTTCCTCAACTTGGCCTTCAAGGTCCTTGTTCTTGCTTTGCAAACTATGTTTCTTGCCAAATAATGAAAAGCCATGTGCCGCAACATGTCCTTCTCCTTGTTAGCCTTGTCCAGTAGCCTCTCCAAGTGCATGTTCATCTTCTCCAACCAAGACTCCTTGTCATTCTCTATCTCTTGTTCAATGGAAGTCAAAGTGACATGGTCCTCTTCATCATTTTGCTTCTTCAGTTTCAACATTTCTAGCTCCATTAGGCTTTGCTTATCCTCCAACTGTTTGTTTTCTTTCTTGTTTGTCATCTATATCATCCTCATGCATCTTCTCTTTGCCTTTGCTTTGCTGCTTATCATAGTCATATTCACTGTCTCTTTCCATTGTTTTCCCTTGGTTTTGAAAAATGTGATTATATATGAATGGTTTGTGGATAATAGTATGGAATAGGATGGAGGAATGGAATGGGCAGAGTGTATGGGGAAGGGAGTGTGGAAATGTATGTATGAACAGGGTTTAGGGATGTGAGTAGGGTTTAGGGAGTGAGTAGGATAAGTGTGTAGGGTTTAGGGAGTGAGTAGGATAAGTGTGTAGGGTTTTAGGGAGAGTGTGTAGGGTTTGGTGATGTGAGTAGGGCTTGTAGGGTTTGGGGATAGTAGGAATTAGGTATTATGGTTTTTATTTTTGGGGATAGGGGAATAGATGAATGTGAATGAAAGAGGGAAGGGGGAAATGAGATGAGTGAAATGTGGTGAAGGGGAATGTAACTGATGGAATGGGAGCAAACAGCAACAATGACAACCTTGAAACCCTAGACAGTTTTTTGAATGTGACTGTGCAACAAAATATGGTTTTCCTTTTCACTTATTTACACACCATGAATGATGATCAAAACTTTTTCAATGGCACTATGGAATGCTTCACTTACTTGTTGAATGAAGATTACACAAATTTGGAGCTTGGCAAAATGATTTGAGTGCAATTTGGGCTAAGCAGGTAGGTGCGTCGCGCCACTACCCAAGTGTGCCACGCTCAACAGGTGCACTGTGCCCATTCAAATTGCAGTGTAAAACCTGCACCAGGTGCACCGCGCTCAACAGGTGCGTCGCACCAGCTGACAGGTGTGTTCCGCTTTTTGCATGACACTTTTGGAGGCCTTCCCGGTGACCAAATTTGGCGTGGGATAGCTAGTTAGAAATATTATTGAGTCTAATTTCCAACACAACTTGAATTTTTCAATTTGGAGTTCATTTTCCCTGTCAAAAGTCAAATCTCCCAAGACTGGTCAAAATGTGCAAAATGAGGCTGTCTAAAGGCAGAGTGTTGTTGCAGTCAACTTTTGAAGGTCTTCCTCAACTCCAAATTGAGCTCATGATATCTCATTGGAAAGATATTGTGTCTAGTTATCATTTGACGCATCAAGAAAGTCATTTGGCCAACCAAGCTAGGAGAAATATTGATTTTCCCAAGGTCACTTCAGAGGTGCATCAATTCTCCTGAGGCAACTGTATTTTTGACATTTCTCTAAAACCATGACACCTATGTAAAAAGTGATGGAGGATTTTATTCCTTGGCCTATTGTGGACAAAATCCTCTCTCATTTTTCCCAAACGCATTTTTTCTTGCTCAGAAACATAATTGGAGTAAAACCTATCCCGATATGTGGAACAGGGGATTTGTCGAAATGAAGTGAAATGAAGGGGATAATGGTCTTCTAAATTCTTGAGAAAATTTTGGGAAGTAGGGAGGGATTTTAGGAAGCAGGTGAAAGTGGAATTTAAAATATTGAGTGAGGGGAAGGGGTCCAAAAGGACAAAACACAAGCCTAGCCTAGAAAATTGTCAAATTGTAGCAAGAAACTAGGGTTTGTGCGAAAATGAGGAATTTGAGGGATATCAGTGATGGGAAGTGTTTAATAAGATACATTAAGGATAGGGGAAGGTGTATGAACATCAGGATACAAGTTTTGTTGATGATTTGACCATCCAAGAGACATTACCTTCAAAACCCTAGGAGAGGGAAATGAACCTTACCTAGGCACAACTGAAGCATGAACAAGGTGTAAAATGACCCATTGGAACCTGACATGATGATGAAAACCCTATGAATGATGGTACACTTAGCTGAATGGTGACATGGACCGACATTTGGACAACTTTGAAAGGAGTGAAAACAAACCCTAGGCCTAATACCTAGTGACCAAATTTTGCTTGAAGACTCACTGAAATGACAAAATTTGACCTTGATGCCTTAAAATCACTTTGTAAGAGCATGTCTGATCACTGGAGGAAGGTTTCAAAGACTGAAACTAACAGGATAAACAAAAGTATCTATAGCATCTGCCCAAAATTGTAAGGGCAATCCTGTATGCAATCTCATGCACCTTGCATGCTCCATGATTGTTTTGTTCATCCTTTCTGACACATCATTTCCCTGTGGTGTTACTGGAACTGTCTTCTCTCTGAGAATTACATGCTTTTAATAGTAGTTATCAAACCATTTGTTGTATTATTCACCTCCATTTTATGATCTAAGACACTTCAACTTATTTCTTGCCTCATTCTCAACCAAATCTTTCCATTTCTTGAAAGTATGAAATACATCAAATTTATTTCGAATATAATAAATCCATGTTTTCCTAGTTGCATCATCAATAAAAGTAACATAATAGTGAGAGCCACCAAGAGATGATACCTGAGCAGGTTCCCATACATATGTATGCATAAGCTCTAATTTTTTTCTTAGTTTCCTTCCCAACCCTGATAAATATGACTCTCTTTTATTTTCCATAAACACAATTTTCACAGAAATCCAAATCAACATGCTTCAGACCTGGCAACAAATTTCTTAAGTGAAAGAATCTAAATCCCCTTCTCACTCATGTGCCTGAGCCTATTGTTGTGCCAGTTTAATCATTGTTTAATTTGAATGAACCACAAGCATTTAATTGTCAACCAGGGTAGGTCTATTTATTTCAAAGGTGTCTGCACTATCTGTGTTGATACATAACAGCCAGGGAAAGAAATGAAAGAAAATGTCATTGAACACAATTGCAGAACTTAAAGCACTCATGCAGAAATTAAAAAGACATTCTACAGGAATGAAATTCACTCATCACACTTCATGTTTTTCTCAAAGAATAAGCGCGCCACACATCATTAGTAAAACTGTATCAGCTGATTAAATATTATAGTTCTAACCAATCCTGTGTAACAACATATAATGAATCTAAAAACAGAAGTGCATCAGTACTACAATTCATACAACATCATTAATGAATCACACTTAAAAGAAAGATAAACCAAATAGCTAGTTTACTACTACTGCAATCCCTGCTAAAGAGGAGGGCCCTTCCTCCCTAGCAAGTCGCAGGGATGAAATGGAAACTAGTAAAAAACTCAACACGAAATCTGTATGAACATCACCAGAAGTGTTCTGTATTAAAAATAACTGGAAATTACGAGATCAAAATGTTGATGGTGTTGCCATTTTGTTGTTCCATTTTCATGGAACAAAACCTTTTTATAAAGTTTACAAGGCCCGAAAATTAGGGAACATGTCAGTCATGAGAATCTCGCAATCCTCATGATGATCGATATTAAGAGAGAAATAGAAAGAGTTACAAACAATTTTCCAATAAAAGACCAATTCAAGTTACATCATCTCCACAATCATAACCACTGAGATTCTTTGATCGTCCATAGATAATTCATGATTCTTAACAATTGTCTTTGAAGACAACAACCATGGTCTTTGGCAGTTGCAGTGTAACAGCAACTCAAGGTGTTACAGCAACTCGATATGTAACAACAACTTGAGGTGTAACAACAAAACTTCGGACTGTAACAGCAAATCCTCGAAGTGTAACAACAAGTGACAGTAGTAGTTTCTCATCCATAGTCCTTAGTCATAAGCAACATCTGAAATAAAAATAACCAAAAAACTTCTCCCACAATTACCTTGGTTAGCCATCTCAAAAATACATCACTTCATTCGATATTTAACGAAAGATGGAAAAATAATGTGTTTAGAAGGGATTGATCTTATAAACAGGGAAAATGGTGATTGGGACATAAAGTTCATAGGTTTATAGAGAGGGAATGATCAAAATTAGGGAAAGAGGTGTCTAAGATATGCTTAAAAATTATACCCTACATCTCCCCCCAACTGAAGAAACTACATGTCGTCATGCAGAATCTTCATGTATTGTTGTTGTATCATTGTTGTAAATATGTCAAGTTATAAGCACCAACAGTATCTTCATCAACTAGTTTGTAACCTTGATTAGCCGTCAACTGATGCAACCATGATTCCTCTTCATAATCACACAATCGGTAATGGGGATAGTATTATTCAACCAGAAGCCAAATCAAGGGATATTTAAATCTAAGCCCTATCTAGAAGGCTCCCATTTAATTCACAATCCTAGCATATTTTGGAACCCATGTAACAAAAACCACAAAATTAGGAAACCCAAAAGGATCACGCTCTTGCAGACTTGTACTACTAGCCTATGTACGTTTAAGGCATCCATTCAATGCTCGAGTCTTCAACTATGTAAAGAGGTTAAGGAAAAACCTGACAATCCTCCTCCTATAGATGGTTGATTGTTCCCTTATATCAGGGGTACTCAGAAACTTCCTAAATTCACACCTTAATTCAGTAGCCATACATGTTTCTACTCTTACCCACAAGGTTTCCTTCTCTTAATTGGAGTCAAATGAATTCAAGGCCAGATGTCATTCTACTTGATTTCTCATGAAAGAGATGAAGGCATGCAACAACAAATCCCCCATGTAGGAGAAAATGCATACAACCATCTGCAGGCTAGAGTATTCACAAATCATATTATGTAGAAAAAGCTCACAAAGTAAGCTTTGCTCATCAAAATCAGATGCACGAAAAAAATTTAAAAAATTCTAGGTATAATTACCCAGATACGCTCTATTCTCATATACAACTTTTAACTGAAACAAATAAAATATTTCCCAAAGAAATATTGGATAGGATGGGGAAGGCCTTATACACCCCAATAGGCTCAAGGCGAGTTCGTACAACTTATTTTATCATCTATTAAGTTCTAAATTTCCTATTGTAATTGTTGCACTCGTTCCTCCTTTTCCTTCTCAATTTTCTTCCTTTCCCATCTTGTCCATTCCTCCATCAACTTCCTCTTAGCCCACTGCTCTTTGAGAGTATTTACAATTTTCCAATTCTCCTCCAGCTAGATCACTCTCTTTTACAAAGAGAGTCTTAGCTGCTTCCAATTCTGTAATTCCGATATCAACAAAAGTTTTTCTGAACACCATCCTGCTGCAGGATCTTGTGTTCTCTCACATGCAACATCAATAGGGGGTGTAATAGCGTCTCGAGATTCAAGTTGTTCTGCTTCGACTGTTGGTTATTGTGTAACAATAGCTTCTGTTATGTTCCTATACCAATAGGAGTCATAATTTTTTAATAGCTGAGGTCAAATCTGTAATATGTACATACCTTTGCTTTCTGCAAATGTTTTCCATATTCAAAAAATAAAATCAAAAAAAAAAAAAAATGTAAAGAGGGTATGTCCTAAAAGAAAAATCAAAGGACAAAAAGAATAAAAAAGGTCAAAAAAGATGAAAAAATGAACCCCAAGAAAGAAAAAGACCATGAAAGTGTGCAAGACAAAATGCCACTACTATTTACTTTTGATGCAGAATAAAAGATTGTGTGCAGCTTGTTACCTTTGCCACAATCCATGGATGGTCAAAATGTTTAAACTTGGCTATTTCATGTTTTCAATTTTATGCTTAGAGATAGAGAATAAAATCTGACCAAATTGTTTAATCTTGGCAGATAAGTAGATAGGTAGAGTAAATAAAATGAGCTCAACAGTTTAATCTGAGCCCTTGGATGTAATAAGGTTAGACTTAGATAGATTACTCTTGTAAAAGAAAAGAAAATGTTTTGATAAGGGTTTGCCAGCTTAAGTGCACCCTAATAAAGAGAAGAAAAAATGGTAGGATGAGTAGATGGGTAAGTAGTTGAATGGTTGCAGAATTGTGATGATTGATTAGATAAGATCATATCATTTACCTTCATCATCAAATTTCTAAGTATGGATGAAAATTGAGCATTTACCAAAGTACACAAAGTCAATTGATTAACCTCCCTCATTCATTACATTTTTCACTTAACTAATTTCCAAGGAAAGTCTTAAAGTACCTAAAATCTTAAGTTAAAGGGGCTTAGAGCATTTCTCTGACTTCTGGAGGGACCGGACCCTCGACCTAATAACTTATAGGTCCTATGTACTAAAAGTCCCCTCATAAGCATTTACCCCCTTCAGATTCACTCATATTCCCTAATAAACTTACTTTCCCCTAATAAGCCCCTTTCTCTAAAATAAAACCTTAGAAAAGTGATCACCTCCCATGCAAAAACCCCTTTTTACAAAAGCCCACAAATATGCACTTAGCCTAATTTTTTATGTTTTGTATGTGAAAAGCAAAAACAAATTGCAAAGAATTCATTTTATACTTAGCACTAAAACATTTTCCGCCTTCATTCATATTAAATTTTGACTTTATTTACATATTAAACTCCCGAGAAAATAACCCTTTTCCCCTATGTATTTATAAAACCCATTAATATTAATATCCCATCCCGAAGTTTGAAACATAAACTTTATTAATATCATGAATGATTAATGGGTTAATTAGTCGATCAGCGATTAATTAAGAACCAAAACCCTCTGCCGAATAAAAGAGATTAATTAACCAATCTATGGTTAATTAATAATCGACCTCCGCCAATGAAATCACCCCTGGTGCCCTTAATCTGCCATAATCCATTCATTAACTTAATCCCATCACTCTTAAATTTCCATCGGGCCCCTCCATTAAACCTCATGTCAAATCCTCGCCCCGATCACCATACAATCAAGTCCCATTTGATCCAATAGTTGGCGATCATATCAGCTGGCCTCCGAAGATATGGGTGGTTTCACTTTTTGCCCCGCTGCTACGTGGTGCCTGATGAATGGCATCGAGCAACCTCCCCCCTAAACCACTCCAGCCCAAAGCGGTGCGATCTAAACCCGCTTACCGCCTCCCGCTAGACGAAAAAATGTCTCATCCCTCACTTAACTCCAAATGTACCTTTTCCCATGTACCCACCAAAACAGTTGACTTTGCAAATAAAACTAAAAAAACTCATTGTTTTTAATTTTATCATGAAAAGGACCGCTCAGACCTCCATGCAAGCACCAGACTATGTGCAACAGTCAACCCACGTCCAACTGCCAACCTGCTGAAGCCGTTGAACTTCCAAACTACCCTTCAGTCACGTACGCTTCCTACAAACCGTGCACAGTCGCCCATCAATCCATTCAGAGACGAAACCAGGTATTTACCCAAAATCACTGAGAAACCCTGTTTAATTCTCAAACATGTTACTCAATTGCTTTGAGTTATTAAGTAATTAAGTAAAACAATTGCCTAGCAACTCCAAACCATTATGAATTAAACCAATTTGCCCCCAATTTGACTGAAAAACCTTTCTCCCCCGTCCTTGAATCCACAAGAACTAAGGATGGCTGCTCTAGTTGCAATGAATGTCCTACCAATTTATAATTCCCACAGGGACTTAGACCATCTCCCTTTAGCAGATAAATACTTTCAAATCAAAGATACCTTTGTCCAAGAATCCCCACTGAAATTATACTGTAGGTATAGAGACCAGTACTTAAACCACGCAGACAAAATAGGTCTTTGGGAATTAGGTTTGCCCAAATACCAATTCCCTAGAGTTCATATCTTCCCTAAGATTGTCCACTATTGCCATATGAACTACAGTCCCATCCAAAGAGCAGTGATGACTCCTAACCATACTGTATTATTTACCATCACTACTGAATCCATAAATGAAATGTTGCAGTTGCAACCAGGCCAAAACCTGACCCCCCTTTCTGTTGGAGACCTGCTTAATAGATTCCCTACAATCACCTCCATCAAACTTGCTCAGTTATTCTAGACCTTCATTAGGGAAGAGAAATACATTCCAAAGGACCCTCCCCCATACATGTGGACCATATTCTTTGAACTTGGCCGAGACATCATAGCAATGATATCTAGTGTGTTAGGCCAAACTACAAGTGAATTTGTTGATGAGATTATTATAGCCTTCATGTCCATTTACACTCTTGGACAACCCCCTGCCATCATGTTTGACTATGCTAAGTTCATTGCAGATAAGATGCATGATCAATTCATGAGAATGGACAATGAAAGAGTATTCAAATATTCATCAGTTTTATATCATCTTTTCCTATACTATCAAGCTGATAAATTCCCATTTACACTTCAAAAGCTTGATACCAGAGGCAACCCCAGATCAGTAGTCTTTTGGACTTCATTAATCCACCAATATGACTCTCCATATACTTATACATATTTCATAGATCTCTTTGTGCACCCAGTGGCAACTATGTTGTTAGGAAGTCCACCCCCCAGAATCAGTGCAGATATCAGGAGGGTCCTACAATTTTCCAAACAATATAGAGTGGGAGATTGGTACTTGTACCAAAATCACACTGAAATCAGGATATATGGTTGTGAATTAGCACCCTACAAACTGCCAAAATACCTCCCCATGAGATTGTTTGCTCTGGAGTACTATAGGCAAATGATTAATTCAGATGAGGTACATTTTGTGAAGGCCAAGAAGAAAGCTCAACTCAGAATAAAAGACCAGCTTGGCCCCTTTATATGCAACAATAGGGAAGCTGGAAAGGAAGCAGAAGAAATCCTTCAAAGGCTAAAACTGAAACAAAGTTTCATATGGAGATATGACCCTTTAGATTTCATCTGCAATAGAAGACAAAAGAACAAATTATCTCCTTATGTCCACCACAGAATTCCTGAAATAGAACAGTATGCAAATCAACTAGAATGGGTGGAGAACACTTTAGTAGACCGAGATAGCACAGAAGTTGTTGTCAATAATGTGTTGATTGATCTAGAAAGAAGACTTGATGAAGATTCCTTTGTACAGGTGCCAGGAGAATCCCAATCCCAAAGGGAAACACAGGAACACAGTGAGCAACTAGCAGAAGAAGGACCTCAAGAGCAAGAAGAATCAGAGCAACCAGACATATCAGAAGAGCTGGCTCAGCCAGAACACATCATGAGTAATCCTCCTATTGTACAGACTCCTCTAAATGAGGAGAAGAATCCCAAAAGAGATAGAGAGGAGGCCACTCCTTCTAGCAGACCTGTTGCACAGACTTATGTCAAGAGGCAAAGGTTAAATCCTTTTTCAGAACAAGAGTTCACAGAGGAAACAACTGGAACCACAGGTACAGAAAGAGTAGAAAGCAAGCAGACCACTCCCTCTGGAGGTACACAAGAACCTTCCACTTCACAGGCTCAAATTCTAGAGAGACAACAGAGTGTGGAAGTATCCTCATTCAAGGCTCCAACTGGCCAGAACCAGGACATTAGAGAGAAATACAAAGAAATAAAGGCCAGAAATGAAAGATTGAAGGCCCAAAGCTATGCACAATACCTTAAAATGGCTCCCACTAATCAAACAAGGCTAATGTCAGCCTTTGATGTAAAAGAAGGTAAGATGCAAATGACTTTCATGAAGCCTACCACATAGCAATCTAGGTCTATAGCAGATTACTTGAAGACGGATTTTGAGGTGTTGGCGAAGGATATACATCCTATCGACCAAATAGAATTACATAAACAGACTAGGGAAATGGTCTATTCCACATTGACCAGCAAGGCCATTGCAGCACATCAACTCCAAAATTCGTTGAATAATATATCAGCGCAATTCCAATTAGAGAAGGCCTCTTAACAGGCCAAGGACACAAGGATAAATTCCTTAGAGGATTTAATCATAGAGCTGGGGCATGATCCCAAGGATGTAAAGGCTGTAGAAAAGCTAATCAAAATGAAAAAACATGACATAGTTGCATTGAAAAAGTAGCTCAAAGTTCCTCCTCTGAATCATCCACAAACAGCTGAAGTATTGGAAACTCAGAAGGAAGAAGAGCTTATGGACTTATTCCTTAAGCTGAATGATCAACTAAAAGAAACAAAGAAAGAGCTAGATAACTTGATATAGTCTAGACAGATTGAGTTGGCCACCACTCCACAGACTGTCATTCCTACAGCCTCTACAGCAGTGCTCTCCACATTCGCTGCTTCCTTAGCACCAACAGTTCCACCAGCTACAGTTATGCCAGTCACAGGTACATCCACAAACACAGGTACATCCACAGAAAAGACAACTGAATTGGTAAAGGCCATGGAGGAAATGACCATCTAGGCTACTGAGCTCAAAAATATTAGAGAAAAAGTGTCAAGTTTGGAAACTGATTGCAAACTTGCACAAATACAACAGAAGGAAGAAGCTCAGAAGAGTCAAAGAATGGGAGAAAGGATAAAAGTCCTTGAAAAGGACTTGACATTGCAACAGCCACTAGGAGATATAAAGGAAATGCTCTAGGCCAACATCATTGACTCTGTCAATGATGTTTGGCCATCTATTCAAGTAATTTTTGAGCAAACTGAACTGGTGAAAGTGGCCACAGAAGCAATTCACAAGACAATAGAAGAGTTGGGAGACAAGCCTAAAGAGGCCAATCAATTGATAGCACTCTTGAACAGCAAGAACAAGTATCAGCTGGATGAACTGGGCATAGAAGATAGGACAGGGACCATCATAGAAATCAAGAAGATTCTTACCAAAAGGAACCTTATGCTCAATCTTGAGAAAAAATGCCAAAGCATCCAAGCTGATATTGATAGATTTATGACAAAGTTTGGTATTTTAAGGGAAAAAGGACTCCCCAGTCCTATGGTAATCCATGACAAGCTTATGACCCAAGATGATTACGTTGAAAGACTAAACAAGTTGGCCAGCAACCAAGCTAGTACTTCAGGGGTAAAAGCTCTGCCCACGGGAAAGGTATTATATGATAATCTAGAAAATCTGTTTTTTCTAGAGCATGAGATAAAGCACATGTTCATCAACAAGCCAAATTTTTCCAAGTACACCGAAGCTGATGAGATATATAGAAAGATGCTAAAGATGAAATTACCTAAAGGTGAATGGTGGATGAAATTAACATATTTACTATAAAGTTACTGCAGTAAATCTATATGACATCCAGGTAAAGCAGATGAAACAGAGTCAAAGTGTAGCAGGTAAAGAGTATCAGTAGATTGAAGACATAAAGTGATTCCAACACATAGGTATCAAGCAACTGAAAGAGCCAAATCCGAATTACAACAACTAGCACAATCACAATAAAAGGGACAACAAGAAGGAAGTTCTCCATCTGTCTCTATCTTCATGCTCGAAGATATTTTGGTTTCCTAGAATAATTCTCATATTGTTATGAGATATTTTGTAACATTTTTTGTATAAATACTTCACATTTTGAAGTAATTAGTGTGGATTAAAATACATTTCTATAGACATTTTATATCAAGCTAAGGAGTTATTGTAATCAAGACTGGACTGGTTTGTTGGGTCATGAAATAAAGCTAAAGACATTTCACTGGATTCTTGTGCATAGTTGGAACCAAATAAGTATTATCTCTTCATGTTTAATTATTGTTTTCTCGTCATGTTATAAATATTCACATGTTTTCTCTATGAAATATGAATAGTAAACAAGGAATGATATTTCAAAATTAGCTTTAATGCTCTCTGTCTTGATTGTTTACTTTCTCATTGTTTTCTACTAAACTATCTTGGTCTGGGAATTCTTAATTTCTCCCTTACTTCCATAGTTTCCCCCCTTAGGTCCATAGTAAAGGATTCTTAGTTTCCCTTTTCTATTGATCTCCTTCTATTCTTCATCTTGATCCCAGTTTAAGGATTCTTCATTGCCCTTTTACCCTGGTTAGGACTACCTCATCCATTTGAACCTGCAGATTTGCTTTTTGTTGTGCTAGCCTGCCCTGTGAACTCTTCCTTTAGTAATTGATCTGATCCAGTTAAGCCACTCTTTGATTGACTCCATAGCCCAATGGCCTGAATACTTGTTCTACCCATCTGTTCCCTTAAGTCCACCACCCAATCAAACCAAAACATCATGAGCACTAAGAAATAGCCTGAAATCCTACCCAAAACAAAGTTAAATTATAAAGAGAGAGCCCTCTCTGGACTTAGGTTGGCTAGAACCTGAGTCTAAAAGATTAGGTTTGTGGTTACCTCGGATTATTCCTTCTTTTTATAACTTCTAGGGAAGACTTATGAGTGATAACAGCTTCATCGGCAGGTTCTTGTGGATCAACTCTAACTTCTTCTTCCTAAGGGAACTCTGCCGAACTATTGGTTCTTGTGTAACAATAGTATTTTCCGCAGGTTTTTATGTTTCAACTTCTAGGTAGATCACCATGGGATGCTCTGTTTCAGTTGTTGGTTCTTGTGTGACAACAATGTCTTTAACAGGTTCTTGTGTATCATCCTCCCAGGGTTCAATGTGGGTTCTTATCGAGATGGTACTTGCAGCACAAATTTTATACTCGGTTGTCTCTAAAATATTAGCACATGCTGAACATACAGAACCTGATGTAGTTTCTGCTCTCATCTTATCAACAACCTCCGCCAAAGTATCCAGACTCGGGACCCTTGTTTCTACTTTACTATCCTCTAATTGTTACCTTAATTCTTTATTTTATTTTTCTAATTCTTCAATTTTATGTAGTAGGGTTTGGGTCTCGTCCTTACCTAATAAAGGAACCTCTTTGGGATGGGCCTGTTCTTATTCTTTTTTCTCCCCTGCATCCCTATGCATGCTTGACCTCTTTCTAAATGGAGGCAGGGGCTCTAGCTGGGTGTTGACTCTAACCCTCTTCTTAGGTATCTTGCCACCTATTGGATTTTCTAGTGATCTTTTCTTGATTATGCTTCCAGCGGATTTCCCTTGCTCTTTAGTCACCCTAGCTTCCTTTGGAGAGTCAACGGGGGTTTTAGCTTGTTTCCGACATGAAGTCCTCATCTTTCTACTCATAAAATCTTCCCAGCTCCGGCCTTGGCGTTCCAAGGCACAAATTATGATTAATTTTATAAGGTCGTGATTGGTGACACAAATTTCCGGATGCACAACAACCTTCATAGCAACAACCATATGCTTCAGATTCTCCAATAGGAAATATGGGAGGTTAACCAATTTCTTATGTCGGAGATAGTTTAACAACGGGAAATGATAATTAAACACAATTGTTGCCCATCCTTCACAAGTAATTTATCTGATAATGTATAAGGCAACATCTCCCTATGGCTAAGGAAGCGACAATCAGTCAATTCCCCTGCCCTTCTTCTTCAGTTGTTCCTCCCCTTGTAGAAATTTCACTTTGAGAGAAGGATCATTGATTTTCCGGTTAAACCACCTTTTTCCTTCAGATTGCAATGTTGATACTCTGGAAATTAATTCTTCAGTGACTTATAACTTCAACCCCATGACCTCCATCTAATTCCTGTTCAAGTTCTTGGAAAAATCCAAGGCAACATTTTCTTCCAACCCTTTGAGTCATTCGAAGAATTCGAACCACCACACCTCTTTAAAAATTTGGCATGCCTCCAAGAAATTCTCCAATACTTCTGTGGAATTGGGCTCATGCCTAACCATTGCTCCTCCCATCTCTGCTTCAGACAATACCCTTTGTGCTCTATCTTCTTTCTCTTCTGAGAATTCTGTGAAATGAAGATATAGTGTTTCATTGGGATAGATATCAGGGCAGTAAAAGCAGTGATGTCAGATCAAGGGATCATACGATATGCGTTATGGTCTCATTATTAATATGGGTTCATGAAGATATATTTTAAATGTGATTTAAACCTATAACACGCTTGACATAAAGAGATGATAATGATTGTAGTATTTTCCAATGATTACAAGGTTTGTCACTTTAATGTTTGATTTAAATTACAGATTGTGAAATTATTCACCCTCCCCCGAGTTTTAATGCGATGGATATCCTCGGCCGTTAGATGGAACATCATATTAATTTCCATAATCATTAAATAAATAAAAGCAATATACCTTTCGAATGACTCACTGACGGTGATGTGGCGGAAAAGTATTGGTGATGTGATTGATTCTGACATAAACAAGTTGGTTAGGTCCTTTATTCCAGCGACAACATCCTGGTGATATCATTTTTTACGGTAGATGATTGTGCCCGATTCACTGCTGTGGATTGTTAGTTGTTACAGATGTAACAACAGATGTAATCGCTAATGCTACTCTTTATAGCAGAACTCTTGTTACAATAGTTTGAAAAACTTTTAAAGAAAGAAGGAAAAGACTTAAGCATGTAACAACATAAGATAACATGTATTAAATAAATTATGTTGTTACAGGGAAAGAATGTGTAATAGCCGTCACATAGTGATTTTCAACTGTTACCATTATCTACCTACGCCCCTAGAAGAGGTTTTCGCATACAGATTTTTATTTATATATTATTATTTTTTCTTTTTATTAATTTTTTCTATTTTTATTTTTATATTATTTTGGTGTATCAGCCGTCAATAGAGTTGGTTTTTAGTTGTTACACTTATTAAGAATTAAAAATTTGGCAGCGTAGGAGAACTTTCCCCTCCTCCCATAATTTGAAGTTCAGATTCCGAGACAATGTTGACAAATGAATCCTTTGAAGTTGGTTTGTGATCTAACCGAATATGATTCCCATTAGCAAGTAATGGTGTCCTAGCATTGTCGATGGTGACTAAACTCACAGTCCCATTGTCAAAGACTGTATCAACTTCATAAGGACCTAGCCATTTGGTGCAGAGCTTCCCCTTGAAATCCTTGAATCATGAATCATATAATAGAGACCAATCTCCTTTCTGAAACACCTTCTTTTTTATGATTTTGTTGTGCCACTTAGACCTATGTTGTTGGATAATATTTGTTTGTTGAATGGTAGCCAACCTCTTCTCATCAAGTTCATTTAGTTGATTTAACCATTCTTTTTGTGTTGTGGCTAAATCTAGATTCACTTGTAGTGTTGTTCTTAGTGTCTTTATTTTGAACTCTATGGGAAATAAATGATTTTTACCATACACTAATTCATATGGTGAGAATCTCGTAGTGTTCCTCCCTATAGTCATGTATGCCCACAACGCTTCTGGTAGTTTATCAACCCAATTCCTCTGGTGGTTGGCCATAATCTCGGTAAGAATTCCCTCAATAACCTTATTGGTTCTTTCCACTTGGCCATTTGCCTATAGATGATAAGGTGAAGTAATCTTATGACAGATTTTGTATTTCTCAACTATTTTCTGGATCAAATGAGGTGTAAATTGTGGCCCTCCATCTATCACTATTTTATGAGGAACCCCAAAGCGAAATAAATAAAATTAAAAAATAAATAAATAAATAAATAAAAATAAAAATAAAAATCTTCAAACAAAAAGTCTGAAACAGCTTGTTCTGTAGCTCTGGTTAATGCCTTCGCTTCAACCCACTTTGTGACATAATCTGCACAGACCAGGATGTAGGAATTTTGTTGAGATGGAGGATTAATTAGCCCTACAAAATCCAAGGCCCACTTCTCAAATGGTTCTAAAACTATCTGCAGGTGTAACGACATCTCATCTGACTAGAGTGGTTGACCCATTCTCTAATAGTTGCCACATCCTTTCACAAATTTCTTCATGTCCTGAAATATAGTAGGCCAATAATACCCTGTTGAAAGCACCCTATACCATGTCATTTTATCTGAGAAGTGCCCCCCACAAGTTTCTTCATGACAAGCTTTAAGGATATCAAATATTTCATCCTCCCTCACACAACGCCTGATCTGATGATATGACCTAGTGTGATAGAGGTTTCCTTCGATCCAAGAGTATCTTGCACTATGTTGAACAACTCTTTTATTCTCGTGCGAGGATAGGTATTGTGGGAATCTTCCTGCAACAAGATAATTAGCGATGTCTGCATACCATGGTGAGTGAGATGAAATAGAAAAGAGATATTCATCAGGAAAAGAATCTTCAACAGACATGCATTCATTATCAACAGTCAGCCTAGAAAGAAAATCAACCACTACATTATCTTTCCCAGGTTTATCTAGGATTGTTATGTCAAATTCTTGTAACAGCAATAACCAGCGCGTAATCCTACCATTAGTGACTCGTTTATTCATTAGAAAACGAATGGCAGAGTGGTCAGTATGCACAAACACTTGATATCCCATAATGTAGTGTCGAAATTTGTTGATGGAATGTACTACTGCAAGAAATTCTTTTTCTGTCACCATGTAGTTCAGTTCAGCTGGAGTCAAATTCTTGCTTATGTAGTAGATAGCATATGGTTTTTTGTCCTCTAGCTAGCCCAACACAACTCCCACAGCAGTATTAGATGCATTGGTGGCTATATGAAATGACAAACTCCAGTTTGCTCCTCGCAAAACAGGGGTTGTTGATACACACTTTTTCAATTTTGCAAAGGCTTTCTCACATTTCCTTGTCCAAACAAATTACATATCTTTAATAAGCAGAGAAAATAAAAGGGATGCAATTCTTGAAAAAAAATCTATAAACCATCTATAATACCCTGCATATCCCAAAAAACCACATACCTCTTTTTGTATTTTGGGAACTGGAATTTTCAAAATTACCTCTATTTTAGCATGGTCTACTTTAATTCCATTAGCAGAGATAAAAATGTCCCAGCACAATTCCTTCGTTTATCATCATGTGACATTTGTCTATACTTAAAGCAAAATTAGTTTGTACACGTCGTTCTAGTACTTTTTCAAGATTAATTAATGTTGTTTCAAAAGCATCAACATAAGGTGTAAACTCATCCATGAATATTTCTAAATAGTCATTTAACAGATTTGAGAATATCCCCAATATTGCCCGTTCGAAAGTTGATGGCGCATTACAGAGTCCAAAAGGAAGAACTTTGTATGCAAGTTTCCCCAAGGGCAAGTAAAGGTGATTTCATCCTGATATTCTGGGGCAATTTGTATCTAATTGTAACCACTAAACTTGTCTAGAAATGAAAAGAATTTATTTCCAGACAAGGTGTCGAGGACCTGATCTATGAATGGCAAAGGGAAATGGTCCTTTTGGGTGGCCTTGTTAAGTTCTCTATAGTCCACACAAACTCTCCACTTGTCATTCTTTTTAGGGACAATGACAAGTGGGGATACCAACTTACTATCAGAAATTGGATAAATAAAGTTAGCATTTAGGAGTTTTTTTAACTCTTCCTTGACTACCTCCTTAAGTGTTGGGTTCATACGTTGTTGTGATTGTTTAACTAGACTGCAACCCTCTTTAAAATAGATATGATGGGTGCATAGGCTAGGATGAATTCCTTTCATATTTGTGTAATCCCATGCAAATGCCTTTTTATACTTCTCTAATAGCTGTAACAACATTTTTTTGTTCAGGAGTCAGTTTTGGGTTAACATTTAGATGTTTGCCTTGTTCTATTTCAACCGGATTGCTCTTGATGTTTGGAGTGGTCTTCATATGTTCAAAACTCAAATCCTCCATAGCCTCTTCCTCCCCCGAGTTCTTGATAGAAGTGACAGAAAGAGGATTACTAATAAAACCATTTATAATATCATCTTTTATCTCATCCTTAAAGTACTAGGCTTTACCGAGGGCAAGAAGTGGTTGGGAGTTATCTGATTTTGGTTCGAACCCATCCCCCCAGGGGTTTCCCAGCTCCCTACTTGGTTTTATAGGGGGATAAAGGCTGAGGTTTTTCATAGCCTATCCATCTAAAATTGTCATACAACTAGACCTACAACCTATAAATGCATCTGCAGTGGCCAACCAGGGTCTTCCCAAGATCAAGGGATGCCCCCCTAAATTTGATTTGGGTTGCAAGATAAGAAAATCTACTGGATATCTCCAAGAATCCACTGTAATAACTACATATTCTAATACCCTTTCTGGCTTAACATAGGACCTGTCCACTAATTCAAGTACAATAGGTGTTTGTCTCAGCCCATGCAAACCTAGGATGGTAAAGACTTCTTTAGTCATTACGTTAATTGCTGCCCCTAAATCAATTAGTGTATTTGGGATGGGTGTCTCATCAATGTAAATGGTAACTGTAGGATTCCCTGGATCATTATATTTAGTCAACGGAGACTGACCAGTCATTAATTCTGATAATTTCCCCATCACATGGATAGTGACAGGGTCTTTAGGCTTTCTTCCAGGTTTTTTAACACACAGGTCCCTTACTGTTTTCACATAGATGGTAATGTCCTTGATAGCTTGCAATAGGGGAATCCTGACATGTATATTTTTCAACTCTCTGAGAAAATCGGAGTTAGGTTGTGAATTCATCCTAGTTTGTGATCATCTTTGCAAATATGGGGGGTCCTTAGTTATTGTACCATCTGGGTTAGCTGAGATAGATGTACCAGCATTATTCATGTTAGTTGTTATAGATGTAACAACATCACCTTGACCTGTTGTAGTAGTCCCGTGAGAGTCTACAGGACCTCCCTTACGAGATTCACATTCTTCCCAATGATGACAGGAGAGGTTTTTACTACTTTTCCCAATCGTAGATGGATTTCATTACATTCAATGGGAGTTATGTAGTAAGTTTGGAAGGAAGCGAGAGCTTCTAAATCCTGGGTTGCCTTATTATTTGGGTTAGGATTAGGTTGTACATGTAATTGGGGTCATATGGGAGGTGTAGCAGCAGGTGTTGAGAGAGGTGGCAGTTGTAATTGTTGTTGCATTGGTAACACAGAAGGGATTGGACGTAAAGAATTTCCTCTTTAATTTTTGGGCCAAGAATATGACTGAGATGGAGGGTATTGAAAAGGTGGAGAGGGAGACCATTGGTTCCATGTTGATGAAAATTGAGTTGGAGGAGGTGAGGAATATTTCCATGGAAATTTTTATGCATTATATGCATTATTCCTTAGATTAAAAGAAAAATATTGAGGCATACCTGGTGGTCATGGCTGCCAGGGCTT
Organism: Pinus tabuliformis; assembly: GCA_031772625.1. Lineage (NCBI taxonomy): Eukaryota > Viridiplantae > Streptophyta > Pinopsida > Pinales > Pinaceae > Pinus > Pinus tabuliformis. The sequence goes on along the minus strand of CM062819.1, from coordinate 1,389,720,381 downwards.
CCTACACCTGATGAAGTAGGAGGACTGGACTTCCTCAGTTTATTAGTTAAGCACTATTTTTAGTCTGGGAAGATCTAGACAATAGCCTGTAGAATGCTCCAAATCACAAATGTTGCACAAGCTAATGTTATCGGCTTTACAATCCCTCAAGGAATTTTTATCCTTACATTTTGGGCAGAATATAGAAAAAGCTTTCTCGACTTCACCCTGTGCATTTTTTACTTGTTCAGTTTTCAGTTGGGAAGATAAATTAATAAGCATGTCAGTTTTAAGATTCTCGAACAGGTTCCCGATCTTGGCTCTGGTCACACCTCCTTTTGCATATTTTTGTATTCGAATGGAGGCATCTCGTGTCATGCTTCTTCCTCATGATGATCCTCTCAAGCATCTTAAGAAGACTTTTATTATCTCATCAAATGATTCTTGAGATATGTCTCCCTTCCCCATCAAATTCAATGTATCCAAGCAGTCATCTCTCATTCCCCGTATGAATATAATTTTCAGGATCTCCGAATCCAAATCACTATGTTTAGATCTCTGTAGATTATAGTGGAATCGCTCCACATAATCCTCCAATATTTCTTCTTATTTTTGTGTCATCTTGAATATTTCTTCCCTCAAGTCCTTGGTCCGACAATAGTCCTGATATTTTGACAGAAAGGCAGTTTTCATCTCCCCCTATGTCCGAATAGTGGCAAAGCCCAGTCCCATGAACCATCTCAATGCTGCTCCCTTTAGAGTAGCAAGGAACAATTTCATCTTCTAAGCATCCAAAGTGTAATAATGGCTCCTGCACAGGACATCAAATTCAAACAAGAATGTGTCAAGATCTTCTACATTCATTCCTTGAAAAGATGGAAGAGCTGATAAGGGAATGTTTTTCATGGGAGCTTCGCCCCTTATATCGCTTATTGGGAATTCAAAGGTGGTAACAGTGGCATCAGTCCTTGTATTATCATTGTTATTATTGTTATTGCCTTCCATTGTAGATTCTCCTATTTCTTGTTTTTATGAGTCCTCTCCCAAAGATGATGATTGTATAGATTGCTCTGGGGATGGTTGTTTCACAACACTGCCTGAATGTGGGTATTGATAAGTAAAAGAATTTTTTTCCAGTTCTAGCTCTGAGTGCTCCCCATTGGTTTCCCCTTGGCCTTTAGACCCAAATTCTTGGCCACTAGTTTCTCCGTGTTGTTCTCGAATTGAATATATAGTTTCGAGAGTATATATACTAGTTTGAGGGTGATGAGGTCCTAAGACGAAGGAACCAGATACTTTTGACCTTAATATGGGAGTAAAAACTTTTTGTGGTCTTGTTTTTCTTGTATCCTTCTGTGAATTTGAATTTTCTCTCTCTACTTTTGAAATTAATTCCTGAATGAATTTTTTCCTCCCTAAATCTGTGCTTTTCTTGTTCCTTTTATGACCCATTTTTCTTGTAGGTTTATTATATTTATTATGTTTCGTGTCTCTTATGTTCATACACTCTACACATGGACCCTATATGTAATTATTTCACACTCTAAGTTCCTCAGTTGTTACAGTGGTGAGCCCGCTCAGGTATGTTAGAGCGATGCGCAAATTCTTACCTCTCGTCTTACCACCCAGCATCTGTAAAACTGAGGACACTTCTAAAAAAAAGAAAAAAAGAAATTCAAAAGTTAACACACCCTAAGTGTTCTAATGATCACAGTGGTGAGCCCGCTCAGGTATGTTAGAGCAATGTGCAGGTTCTTACCTCTCGTCTTATAGCCCAACACTTGTGCACCAGAAACACTATATGAACAAAACATAGTGGATGACCATATCGTCAACTGCCTTCCCCGGCAATGGTGCCAAAATGTTGGTTTAATCACTGTTTAATTTTACTGAACCACAAGCATTTAATTTTCAACCAGGGTAGGTCTGTTTATTTCAAAGGTGTCTGCACTATCTATGTTAATACATAACAGCCAGGGAAATAAATGAAAGAAAATGTCGTTGAACACAATTGCAGAACTTAAAGCACTCATGAAGAAATTAAAAGACATTCTGTTATCACTCAAATTTTCCTTGAAGTTGTTAGAAGAAGGAAAGGGGTCTGAGGTAACCACAAACCAGCCTTTTAAGCACAGAATCTAGCCACTCTATACTCAGAGAGGGCTCTCTCTTTATGATTTAGCTTTGTTTATGGGATACTAGGCTAGTTATGAAACTTTGGGGTTTTGATTTTGTTTGGTGGTGGGATTTCGAGAGCAGAGGGATAGAACAAGGTATTTCAGGCCATTGGGCTATGGAGTCAACTGAGGATGGCTTAACTGGATCAGGTTGATTTAACAAAGGAGGGTTTCACAGGGCAAGATAGCTAAACAAAAGACAAATGATAGCTTAAAAGGGTGAAATGGTCTTGAAAAGGAGGAAGGGAAATTAAGAATCCTTCAACAAAGTTCAAGATGAGGGAAAGTGGGTGCTCATTAACAAAAAGAAATTAAGAATTCTTTGTTAAATGATCACAATGGTAAACTAAAAAGCAGGGAGCAATTAAGAATTCCCTACCTATGATAGCTTGGAAGAAAACATTAAGAATATAAACGATTTTAAAGACAGAATGCAGTAAAGCTCTTTCTGAAATATAATTTTTCGTTTATCATTCAGATATGAAACACATATGAATATTTAAACAAGAAAACTGTAAAAACATAAGATATAGAATACTTATTTGTTTCTCGTTTGACATAGGTATCCTGTAAAAGTCCTTTGCTTTATTACTTTGTCTAGCCAGCCATACAATAGTTGTTCAACAGCACTTCTATTCCAAAATAAAGTGTCTATATAAATGTCTAAGAATCCACCCACAGTACTTCGAATAAGGAAGTACTTATACAAAATTTACATCAAAATATCTCCTAACTAAGAGAGATACATTCTAGGAAAACTAAATATATTTTACATGAATATAGAGACAGATGGTCTCGAAAGTAGAAACTGAATGTGAACTGCTTGTTTGTTGTCCCTGTTTTTGTTGAAGGAGCTGGAGGCAGGTCCTATGAATATGCATCTTGCTGTCTTGCTCGTAATTCTGTGCTGGCTGATTGATTTTGGCTTTTCACTGATACTCTTTTACCTATGACTGATACTCTTTACCTGTTTTACCATCATTCATCCTTTTTTACCAAATTTGACTATGGTAAATACTTCAATTTACTTCACTTTTTACCATGGTAAATCATAAGATGTCTGTCATGTTGGTCCACCAATCATCTCTCGGTATTCTTGTCCTTGTCAATTTTCTGAAGATTTCATCTGCTTCTGTGTATTTTACAAAATTTGGTTGTACTGGAAACAAGTGCCTCACTTCATGCTCAATATAAAAAAGGTTCTCCAAACTATCATAGAGAACTCTCCCTGTGGGTAATGCCTTGGGTGTAGATGAACTGGCAAATGAACTGGCTTGACTATTAGCTAGCTGATATAATTTGTTGACATAATCATCCTGTCTCATTAGCTTGTCATTAATGACTAAAGGACTTGGAAGTCCTTTACTTTGTAAGATGCCAAATTTCCCCATAAATTCATCTATGTCTTCCTGCATATTTTGACATTTGCGTTCTAGGCCTTGCATTAGACCTCTTTTGGTCAATACTTTCTTTATTTCGAGGATGGTACTAGTCCTATCCTCAATGTTTAATTGTTCCAACTGATACCTGTTTCTGTTGTTTAGAAAGTTTATTAACCTGATAGCTTCTTCAGGCTTCCCTCCTAGTTCTTCCTTGGTTTTTTCAATCTCTTGAAGAGCAACTTTCACTAAGTCAATTTGTTCAAAAATGATTTGAATTGATGACCAAATATCATTGATTGATTCAATGATATTGGTCCATAATATTTTTCTGATATCAGTCAAAGGCTTTTCAAATGTAAGATCTTTTTCCAGTGTTTTAACCTGCTGAGTCAAGCCTTTGTTTTTTCTCACCTCTTCGGCAAAATTGAATTTTGACACATCATACTTTTGCTCTAAAGTAATGAATTTCTCTTTTACCTTTTGCAGTTCAGAGACTTGGAGCTTCATTTCCTCCATGGACTTGATCAACTCCTCTGTGCTCTGATTTGAGGTTTCTACCTATGATGTACCTATACCTGTCACTTCTATAGTTTCAGTTGTTGCCAAAGGGACATTTGGTGCTAGAGCAGTTGCCAATGTAGAAGGGACTGCTATAGAAACCACTGGCACTACATTTTGAGGCTGAGAGGTCGACTCACTTTGCCTGCTTTGTAGTGTTTTCTCTAATTCTTGCTTTGTCTCTTTTAGTTGCTCATTTAGCTTAAGGACCAGGTCCATAAGCTCTTCTTCATTCTTCTTCTCAATCACTTCAGCAGTCTGTGGGTGCATGAGTGGTGGCAATTTCAACTGCTTTCTCAGTGCAGCTATATCTTCATTCTTTTTCTTTATTAGGCTCTCTGTAGCTTTGATATCCTTTGGGTTATGGCCCAACTCAATAATCAAATCCTCCAATGTTTTAATTCTGTTGTCCTTCGCTTGTGAGGAGGCCTTTTCTAGTTGCAATTGGGCAGTAGTGTTGTTCAGTGAATTTTCCAACCTATGTGCCATCATTGCCTTGCTTGTCAGTGTAGAATAAACCATTTCCCCTGTTTGTTTATGCAGTTCTATCTGATCTATGGGGTGGATATCTTTAGCTAAGACCTCAAAATCAGTTTTGAGGTAGTCTGCAATTGACTTGGGCTGTTGTATTGTGGGCTTTAGAAAGCTCATCTGCATTTTCCCTTCTTTGATGTCATAAGCTAACATCAATCTGGTTTGATTAGTAGGGGCCATCTTCAAGTATTGAGTATAGGCTTGGGCCTTTAGCTGCTCATTTTTGGCCTTTATCTCCTTGAATTTTCCTTTTATGTCTATGAACTTCTTAGATGAAGATCTGAAAGATGAAACTTTGGCACTCTGTTGTCTTTCAAGCTCTTGTCTTTGTGAACTGGAAGGTGTCCCACCTATTGGGAATGTATGTAGACTGTCTCCACCTTCTTTCCTCAAACTCCCTGTTGTTTCTTCAAATAATTCTTCCTCTGAATATGGATTTAGCATGTGCCTCTTAGCACCAGGCTGGTCTGAAGGACCACTAGCAGGGGTAGCTACTTCCCTGTCTCTTTTCAAGTTCTTTTCCTCATTCAGAGGAGTCTGCAAAACTAGGGGATTTCCCATGTTAACCTAAGTTGAATGAGGCTGTGGTGGAGCTTGTTCTTCAGAGATTTTAGGCTACTTTGACATCTTTGGTTGTTCTGATGTTGGAGTACTTGTTCCCTGATCTTATTCCTGTGGTGGTTCTGTTAGGGGTGCACTAGTTTCCTGTGTGTGCCTTTGAGAAGTCTCTGTTGTAGAGGCACTAGGCTCTGGTGTTGGCTTTTGAGTAGATTCAACTGGTACCTGTTCACAAGAGTCTAGGTCAAGTCTCTTTTCTAGGTCTTTCATCACATTTTCTACCTCAACTTGATCACTATCCATTTCAACTAGAGTTCCTTCCCTCCATTCATCCATATTTGCATACTGCTCTATTTCAGGGATTCGGTGATGGAAATATGGTGACAGCTTATGTTTCATTCTCCTATCACAAATGAAACCTTGTGGATCATATCTCCAAGCAAAGCTTTTCTTTAATCTCATTTTTTCTAGGATTTCTTCTGCTCTGTTGCCTACTTCTCTATTGTTGCAGACAAATGGGCCTAAGTGGTCTTTAATTCTCAATTGTGCTTTCTTCTTGGCCTTGGTGAAATGAGTCTGATCAGAGTTTAACATTTGCCTATAATATTCCAAGGCAAACAACCTCATAGGAACATACTTTGGTAGTTTGAACGGAGGAAGTTCACAACCATAAATTCTGATCTCTGTGTGATTCTGGTATAAGTACCAGTCACCTATTTTGTACTGTTTTGAGAGCTGAAGGATTCTTTTGATTTCATCACTAATCCTAGGAGGGGGACTTCCTGTCAGCATGGTGGTCACAGGGTGAACAAACTGGTCAATGAATTCATTGTATGAATATGGACAAGTATAGTGGAAGATAGAAGTCCAAAAAATGACTGATCTGGGATTTCCCTTTGTATCAAGTTTATTGACAGAGAATGGAAACTTGTCAGACTGATAGTAAAGGAAAAGGTGATATATGACTGTAGAATACTTGAACACCTTTTCATTTTCTAACCTCATGAACTGGTCATGGATTTTCTCAGCAATGAAAGCAGCATAGTTATATTTGACAGCAGGAGGCTGACCAGGGGTAAAAATGGACATTAAAACTAGAGTCAATTCATCCACATACTCACTAGTATTGAAACCCATGACTGCAGCTATCATATCGACTATATTTTTGCCTATCTGTGTGAAGAAAGATGCCAGATAGGGAGGAGGATCTTTTGGTTGATGTTTTTTATCCATAAAAGTCTGGCAAAGGCGACTGAGTTCAGACTGGGACAATTTAGATGATTTCTCTAGTAATTCTCCAAGGGAAATGGGGGTGAGGTCTTGACTGGGCTGAAACTGAAGCATTTCGTTGATTGAATCTGCAGTAATTGTGAAGAGAATAGTTTGATTGGGGGACATTATTGCTCTGAGGGCGGGATTATAATTGGCGTGACATTGATGGATAATGTCAGGGAAAATGCACACAGAGGGGAGCATGTACCTTGGGAGATTTGATTCCCAAAGTCCTATGGGATCGGAGCCATTCAGGTAATTGTCCCGGCATTGACAAAATACTTTCAAGGAGTTTCCTTGAGTTACCAGGTCTTTTATTTGAAAATCTTTATCTGCTAAGGGTAGATAATCCAAATCCCTATGGGGGGTAGTGATAGGAGTTATACTGAGGGCCACAGGGGTTTCCATTCTGGTTCTTGTGGATTCAGATAGGAAAATGGGGTTTTCAAGTAGGATTGGTGAACAGAGGGTCCTGGGAGTCTTCAATTATAAATTCTGCAACTGAATTGTAATAAATTTTGGGTTTTTCAAAGTAATCGCAGAGGAAATCAAGTATTTACAGGGTTTCTGGAGGGAAATTGGTAAATACCTATTTTTTAGTGATGGGCAATGGAGAGCAGGTTCACTGGGTGCAAATGGTGGACTGGAGCAGCGTCGAACTGCAAGTTTTAGGGTGGTTGATGAGCTAGTCGACTTTGAACGTTCAGGTTGCATGCATGTGTTTTCAGAATAAGGACGAAAAACTATTTTAACTTTGTTTTTATGCAAAGTCAAAGCTTTTGGTGGGTTCAGGATTTGGATAGATGGCGTCAGCGGGGAGGCGATTTGACGTTTTGTCTTTAGCGGGAGGCGGTAAGCGGGTTTCATCGCACCGCTAGTGGAGGGTAAGTGGTATTTGGGCGAGACCGCACGATTCCATACACTGCTTGACACGTAGCAATGGTACTATTCATGAAACCACTCACCATCGCACGCTAAATGTCGACCGCGGAGGCCCGTGTGATATGCGTGATGACCGTCGGATCTGCGGGATCCGATCGGATGGTTGTCGGGGAGGTGAAGTGGCGGAAGGTTAATGAAGGGCGGGCCCAATATTAATTAAAGTGTTAATCATATCGGGGGTAAAGCGATTGGTCCAAAAAGTTATTAATTAATCATGGGGATTAATTAATCCTTGTTTTAGCATGGTGGGGGTCAGGTTCTTAATTAACTACGGATTAGTTAATTAATCCTGTTTTATTATTTGATTTACGGTTATATTTAACCATCGGGGTGGGATATGTAAAAATTTGGGGTTTTTGTATCATATAATAATACGGGCATGGGTAATTTTGTTTTATAGGGGAATTATATAATAAACATTAGTGGTTAATATGACTTTATGGACTCTGAAATGCGCGCTAAGTTTAAAACATTTTCATCATACCCATTTAAAACTTAGGCTAAGTAAATATGAAGGTTTATGTTGGGTCCCTATAATACTAGTGATTACCCCATTACTATTGTAGTTATACCCCTTATTTATATTGTTGTGCCCCTATTACCCACATATTGTTATTTATGTGCCCCATAGAATCCATCTATTATTATTTTTGTGGCTTTATATTATTATTGTTAGGTCGGCTGGATAATATTGTGACTCCTTAGACTCCTATATATAGAAAGGAGGTTTTGTCATTTGTATCATCCAAGAATTGTTCATTTATGTAATGTAAAGGAGGTTGCCCCCTCGAAGAGGCTGAATTCTAAGGCGTTGATCTTTCTTTTCTATCTTTTCTTGAGCTGGTTTCATAACATTTGGTATCAGAGCTTTGGATTCTAGGGTTTCGCTAGTCCAAACAGGTCATCGTGGAATTTTCGCTATAACTTTTTTTCTGCGACGTTTCAGAAGTCGCAAAAAAAACCCATTTGAGAAGAAATCGCGCTGAACCTTGGGTCCAAATTTCATAGTTTTTCGCGCGATATTTTCGACGATATGATCTGAGGAAGTTGGTCTTTTTGCAGACTCCTGAATTACACTCAAAACAGGTGACCTGGGGAAAATCGTCATAACTTTCTTTCTGAGCATCGGATTGAAATTTAGTAAGAAGTTACAGAAAGAGGACGGACTGTAGTTTTCTTTTATATATCTTTCAGAGTCAAAGGTTGAAACAGTGACACGTGGCACGTCGTACAAGTTCGCTCTACTGAACTAGTCTATAATCAAGTCACTGTGGGAGATTTCACATAACTCTTCCTTGGAGAATCCAATTTGGGTCAGACTTGTGGCATTGGAAAGAGGACACAGAGGCCTACTACAGGTCACAAATTCAGAACTAGATAATAAGAAAGTACAGAGATACATCAGAGGCAATATCGAGCTCCTACAAAGTGAAAAAAGGTGTGTAGATTTTCTTTAATTTTTGCTTAAGCTTGGTTTGAAAATTTATATTGAAGGAATTCAAAGGGCATATTAGAGAATTATTATCGGTAACTGATGCCCTGAGGAAAGAAAATGCAAACACCTAGTAAGGAACCTGAAAGCTCTAGCATGACTCATGAAGAAGAAGAAGAAATGCTACATGATATATCAAAATTACAAGAACAAGTGCAACAAGTGTCACTTGCACAAAAAGCAACAGAATCTAAAATGGATGGTTTAAGGAAAGATGTAGAAGCTAAGATGGATGGTTTAAAGAAAGGTGTAGAAGCTAAGATGGATGGCATGGAAGCTAAGGTGAATGGCATGGACGCTAAAATTGATGGCATGGATGATAAGATGGATAAATTGCTACAAGAAATGGTCACTAATGGTGAAAGAGTACTAAAGGAAACTCATGATGAGAACAAAAGAAATGTTAATCATGATTCCATAGACTCTAATGTTGGATCGAAGACTCACCATGTTCCAAAAATCGATATGAGGAAGTTTGATGGCAAGGATCCCGCCACATGGATATTACAGATGGAGCAATTCTTCGATCTCAATAATGTGCAAAACACACAAAAGGTACGTATGGCAACTTTATATTTGGAACCAAATCAGTTTGTATGGTATCAATGGCTTTGTTCTCGTAAACAATTTATCACTTGGGCAATTTTTACGGAAGAATTGATAGCACATTATGAGGATACAAAAAGCAACACTTTTTTTAGCCAATTGATAAGTCTCAAACAAAAGGGTTCAATAATGGAGCACATTGAGGAGTTCCAAAAATTGAACATAAGGGTAAAAGATATTCCAGAGGAGCATAGGATTGATGTGTTCATAGGGTCTTTAAAGGATAATATCCAACATGATGTGCGCCTTTGGGAACCTGATTCATTAGAGAAGGCATTCAGGTTAGCAAGAAAAATGGAAAGCAAAATTATGGCAACTAGGAAGCATACCATTCACAACTATAAAGACGGAAGTGTTGTTGCCCATAGTCTTCCACAACCTACAAGGTTGACACCACAACAATTGGAAGAAAAAAGAGCAAAAGGGCTTTGTTACAATTGTGATAGCAAATACACAAAAGGTCATAAGTGTGCTGAGAAGAAATTATTCTACATAGATTGTGAAGAGGAAGAAGAAAAGGAGCAAGAAAGGTCAAAAGAAGAGGATATATTCCAGGAACAAAGCCTAGATGAAGAACAAATAAATCCGACCATATCTTGTAATGCATTGGCGGGAATTACCACTCCTCAAACCATCAAGATAGAAGGACAAATCAAGAAGAAAAAGGTAATAGTGTTGATTGATTCAGGAAGCACCCACAATTTTATTCATTGTAGGGTAGCAAAAGAATTGAATTGCTTCCTATATCCAGCACCAGAGTGTCAAGTGATGATTGCAAATGGAGGAACAATAAATTGTTCTGGAAAGTGCCATAATATCAAGCTATCCATGGGAGAATATGTATTGACTAGCCCAATGCTTTCCATTCCAATGGGAGGTGCTGATGTTGTACTAGGAGTCCAATGGCTACAATCCTTGGGTACAATAGCTTTTAATTTTCAAGAACTTTTCATGAAATTTTCTGTGGAAGGAAAGGAAGTTGAATTAAGGGGTATTGCAGGGAAACCAGGAAAGATAATCAGCTCTAATGGCATGACAAAGCTTCTAAAAAAGGAGCAAAGAGGTGTAATTGCACAATTATGTTCGCTAGATGTTTCCACATTGGAATCATCTATTTCTCCAGATCTCCAAAAAGTCCTGGACAATCATTCCAAGGTATTTGAGACTCCCAAAGGTCTCCCACCTATGCGTGATCATGATCATGCTATTCATCTGATTCCAGGAAGTGTTCCTCCAAACATCAGGCCGTACAGATATCCATATGTCCAAAAAAGTGAAATTGAACGTATGGTTGCAGAAATGCTAGAGGCTGGTATAATTCAACCGAGTCAAAGTTCTTTCTCAGCTCCAGTAGTATTGGTGCACAAGAAGGATGGATCATGGCGCATGTGTCCAGATTATAGGGAGCTCAACAAGCTCACTATTAAAGATAAGTTCCCCATTCCTGTCATTGATGAATTACTGGATGAATTGCATGGATCAATTTACTTCACCAAGTTGGATCTTCGTTCGGGATATCATCAAATCAGAATGAAGATTGAAGACATTCCGAAAACGGCATTTAGAACTCATGAGGGTCATTATGAATTTTTGGTCATGCCTTTTGGCCTTACCAATGCACCTTCAACATTTCAAGGTTTGATGAATTCAATTTTCAAACCATTCCTTAGAAAATTTGTGTTAGTATTTTTTGATGATATACTAATCTACAGCAAGTCTTGGAAGGATCATGTTGAACATGTTGACAAGGTGCTACAACTATTGGAGGAGAAACAATTATATGCAAAAAGATCCAAATGTTTCTTTGGAGTCCAGGAGGTGGAATATTTGGGTCATATTGTATCTCATGAAGGAGTTAAGGTAGACCCTAGCAAAATTAAAGCCATTAAGGAATGGAAAATCCCCACATCCATAAAGCATCTGCGAGGATTTCTTGGGTTGACAGGGTATTATCGCAAGTTTGTTAAGAATTATGGGAGAATAGCAGCACCTCTAACAACATTATTGAAGAAAGATTCATTTTCATGGACTCCGGAAGCAACAAAGGCCTTTGAACATCTTAAAGAGGCAATGTGCCAAGCACCGGTCTTAGCTACACCGGACTTCACAAAAACCTTTATTGTGGAATGTGATGCTTCAGGAAATGGAATTGGTGCTGTTCTAATGCAAGATGAAAGACCCATTGCTTTTGAAAGTCGTCCAATCAAGGGAAAGTTTTTAAGCAAAGCTATTTATGAGAAGGAAATGTTGGCAATACTCCATGCACTTAAGAAATGGCGACCCTACCTAATGGGAAGACACTTCAAGGTAAAAACGGATCATGATAGCCTTAAATACTTTTTAGAACAAAGATTATCCTCTGAAGAGCAACAAAAGTGGGTCACAAAGATGTTGGGTTATGACTTTGAAATCATCTACAAAAAAGGGAAGCAAAATGTGGTGGCAGATGCACTCTCAAGAAAGGATGAGGATGTGGAAGCATTGTTGTGTGCCATTTCTATTATCCAACCAGATTGGATAAACGAAGCAAAGGAGGAATGGAAGAATGACGAAGAAGTGTGGGCACTTATTCGAAAGCTACAACAAGATTCCAGTACTTCTGATACATTTAGCTGGAAAAATGATTCGTTATGGTACAAAGATCGCTTATACCTCTGTAAGAATTCCCAGCTAAAACAAAAGATTCTTATGGAATTGCACACTTCTCCCTTAGGAGGGCACTCAGGATTTTTAAAAACTTACCACAGGGTTAAGAAGGAATTTTTTTGGGATGGCCTTAAATCAGATATTCAAAAGTTTGTGGCGGAATGTTTGGTTTGCCAACAAAATAAAGTTGAAACAATTAAGACACCGGGTCTATTACAACCTTTATCCATTCCAAGCCAACGTTGGGAGGAGGTTTCAATGGATTTTATCACAGGTTTACCCAAGTCTGAGGGAAAGAGTGTCATCATGGTGGTAGTTGACAGACTTACCAAGTATGCACACTTTTGTGCATTATCACATCCATTTAAAGCCAGTACAGTTTCTACTGCATTTATGGAAACAGTTCAAAAGCTACATGGAAACCCAAAGATTATTGTAAGTGACAGAGATCCCATTTTCACTGGAAATTTTTGGACAGAATTATTTTCTTGTCTTGGTACTCAGTTAGCTCATAGCTCATCTTATCATCCTCAATCTGATGGGCAAACTGAGATAGTAAACAAATGTTTGGAAGGATATCTTCGTTGCTTTGTATCTGATAAACAGACACAATGGGTCAAATGGTTGCCTCTGGCTGAATGGTGGTATAACACTTCCTTCCATACAGCAACAAAAATGACCCCATTTATGGCACTTTATGGGTATCAACCACCATCAATCACATCATATTTAAGAGAAAATTCTAAGGTTCAAGCAGTGGAACATCACATCGAACATCAACAACAAGTCCTCCAACTCTTAAAGGATAACCTCGTGTTGGCACAAAATAGAATGAAACAACAGGCAGATCAACATCGCAGTGAAAGAAGTTTTGATGTAGGTGATTGGGTATTCCTACGGCTACAACCATATAAGCAAATGTCCCTAAAGCAAGCTAAGAAGGATAATAAATTATCACCAAAGTATTATGGTCCGTACAAGGTGTTGGAAAAGATTGGTACTATGGCATACAAATTGGAGCTTCCTGCAGCTTCTCGATTGCACCCAGTTTTCCATGTTTCATGTTTAAAGAAGGTTATAGGCGACAAGCTCCCAGTTCAAACAATATTGCCAGAACTTGACGAGGAAGGAAAAATTATATTGGAACCGGAAGCAGTCACAGAAACAAGAACTCGACAGCTACGAAATCGATCAATTTCAGAGTATCTTATCAAGTGGAAGAACTTATCCGCTGAAGATTCCACATGGGAGGATGAGAATTTTATGCAGAAGTATCCAGAACTGCTCAAGCGTTGAGGACAACACTTTTTTGAAGGAGAGGGGCATGTTGGGTCCCTATAATACTAGTGATTACCCCATTACTATTGTAGTTATACCCCTTATTTATATTGTTGTGCCCCTATTACCCACATATTGTTATTTCTGTGCCCCATAGAATCCCTCTATTGTTATTTTTGTGGCTTTATATTATTATTGTTAGGTCGGCTGGATTATATTGTGACTCCTTAGACTCCTATATATAGAAAGGAGGTTTTGTCATTTGTATCATCCAAGAATTGTTCATTTATGTAATGTAAAGGAGGTTGCCCCCTCGAAGAGGCTGAATTCTAAGGCGTTGATCTTTCTTTTCTATCTTTTCTTGAGCTAGTTTCATAACAGTTTATATGGAGAGTGTTTTATTTTCCTAAGTAAAATAGGATTTTACTTAAGAAAAGCTTTATTAGGGAAATGAATAACTTGTGAAGGGGGGTGAATATTGATGAAGGGGCTTAAGTACCTTGGGCATTTCCAAATTATTGGGCCAAGGGTCCGGTCCCTCCAAAAGTCAGAGAAATGCTCTGAGCCCCTCTAACTTGGCAATTACCTTTGGCACTTAGGAAATTAGTGAAGATTTTTAGGGGAATGAGTAGGGAAGTTAATTATTTTGACTTTGAATGTTGAAGTGTCTTTCCATGTGATACATGCCTTTGCTTAGTGATGAAAGTAAAAGATTTAAACATTTGAACTTATCATTCACCACATATTTATTCTGCAACCATCATCTACTTACCCTACCTACTTTACCCTAGCATTTTCACTTCTTTATTAGGGTGCACTTGGACTGGAAAACCCTTATCAAACTTTCTTTTCTTTTACATAATGATGCCTATCTAAGTCTACACTTATTACATCCAAGGGCTCAGATTAAACTGTTGAGCTCCTTTTCACTCTACCTATCTACTTATCTGCCAAGATTAAACTGTTTGGTCAGATCTTTATTCTCTATTTCTACAACATGAAATTGAAAATATGAATTAGTCAAGTTTAAACTATTTGACTATTCATAAATTGTGGCATAAGTGACAAGCTGCACACAATTTTTTTATTATACAAAAGTACAAATTAGTGGCATTTAGACTTGCACACTTTCCTGGTCTTTTCTTTTTGTTGGGGTTCATTTTCTTTCCTTTTTTTACCTTTTCTTTATTATTTTTACCCTTTTATTCTTTTTCTAGGGTATACCCTCTTTACATTTTTTAATTTTTTATTCTTCACAAATATGGAAAACCTTTGCAACAAGTAAAGGTATGAACATATTTCAAAGCTAAACCAAGTCAATCATGATATATGACACCTATTGGTATAGGGGCATAACACATTCTACAGGAATGAAATTCACTCATCACACTTCATGTTATTCTCAAATAACAGGAGCGCCACACATCAATAGAAAAATTGTATCAGTTGATTAAATATTATAATTCTAACCAATCCTGTGTAACAGTATATAATGAATCTAAAAACAGAAGTGCATCAGTAATACAATTCATACAACATCATTAATGAATCACACAAAAGAAAGATAAACCAAACAAATAGTTTACTACTACTGCATTCCCTGCTAAAGAGGAGGGACCTTCCTCCCTAGCAGGGCGCAAAAGTGTTCTGTATTAAAAATAACTGGAAATTACAATATCAAAATGTCGATTTTGTTCCTGTGTTGTCGTTCCCTTTTCATGGAATCGAACCTTTTTATAAAGTTTACAAGCCGAAGAGATTCAATTAGCTCGAAAGGAGAATGATGGAGAGCGTGAAGGCGGCCAAAGGTTTCGAACCCTCGTCTTGCACCAGTTTTCTCAAGGAGATTTGGAGGTTCAGGCCTCAATACCTCACGCAATGGGGCCAGATATCGTCGGCATGCGGGTCGGATCCAGCGTGGGGAGCTTGGGATTTGTTTTCATGTATCGAACGCACTGGGGAGGAAACCCATGTTCTTGGGGTTTACGGAGACGGCGAGGGAGGGAAGGACGCAGACCACGCCCCTCTCAGCATCGATCCTCTGAGAAGGTTAACTGAATACGCCGAGGGTAGGGATCTGTGTGCTCGATCCTCACGGCAAGGTATACATCGGGTTCAAACAGAGAGGGCCTCATCGGTAGACCACCGCGGTGCATGGCCATACGCGGAAGCTCCCGGGGTAATGAGCAGAGTGGGGCCATACTACGACTATGAACAAAGCCGCCGTCATGCCGCACTGCTTTTTGAGAGCAAGATGCGCCAGAACGCAAAAAGAAATGGCAGGGGGGGCCTGCATGTTGCAGAACTGCTCCCTCCTTCAATGCAGTGGCCAAAACTCTTCAGATCCGGACCAGATCTACCTGATCCAGCCAATATTCGAGATCTCAAGCTGCAGATCGGTGGCACCAAGCACAGATCGAGCAGAGGGGAGGCAGATCTAGACATGCACAAAGGAAGACAACTCAAAATGAGACCAGATCTGGAAGTTTGGACACAGCCAGAGCAGGTAAGATCAACTTGTTTTCAGATTTTTATTAACCCCCCTGAGGGGAAAACCCGATTAGTGTGGGTTCATGCAGAAGGTACCATCTTGCAGCTGAAAGAGCAGATATGGACAGAGCTGGGGTTTCCAGTTCAAATCCAACATCTGGTGAGAGGTAGGTGGTCCCTCCAGGACGATAGAACGATGAGAAGCTATGAAATCAACCCAGGAACAACCATTGTCTTAAACCTGAGGCTGAGAGGAGGGGCTCTGCCTCAGGGACAGCCAAGCTATTCAGGGGGAGTCAAGGGGAAAGCAGCACCCCAACAACAACCCAAAGGAGGCACATCCTACAAAAATATTTTACAAGGTAACAGAGCTTCGGGGCCCTCGCCAGACCAAGGTGGAAACAAGCCCAAGCCATACATTGTAGATCAATCGGGACAAACCCCAGCTCTGAATTTTGACTCTTCAGGGCTTGATGATTTTGTCAAGTCTTATGAAACGCAGGCCCTTATATGCCGTTTTAACAGTTTTTGGCCAAAACCAATGGATCTATTCCACTGGATCTTCACCAATTGGACCATGGAATGCGACATACACCTATGCTCCAAGGGGTTTTTTATAGTAAGATTCACATCCAAGGAAGTCAGAGATACAATCATCAGCACTGGGCCGTGGTTTTGGGGAACAGCAGGGCTGTTTATGACCCCATGGTTTCCAGACTTCGATCCAAACACAATGACTGTATCCATAGTACCGGTTTGGGTGCGCCTATACAACCTTCCCCTTCACTTCTGGAGTGAACAAGTCCTGGAAGGTATTGGGAACAGCATAGGGAAATACATCAAAACAGATCTGGAAAGGATAGATGAAAGGATCTACACCTTCGCACGCATTTGTGTGGAAGCAGATCTAAGCAAAGGGCTGCCGGACAACATAAGGCTGATCTACAAACAACAGAATTGGTTACAGGCTCTAGACTATGAAAACACAACTTTCAGATGTAGGCTCTGTAGGCAGACAGGACACTTGCAAAGCTCCTGCCCAGAAGCCAAAAAAGTAAACAGTAAAAAGAAGCAGAAAGGGAAGCAGAGGAAAGGATGGAAATTCACCACCCTAGACTCAGGTGACGAAGAATCAGAAGCAGAGGAGGAAGAGCCTACTGCAGAGAATGCAGAGGTTCCTCAAGAAACAGAGACTCAGAAGGGTACCTCATCAGCCACAAAGGACTCACAGTTTCACTCAAATCAGGCAGAGAAGAATCAGGTAGAGATGACAAGTGCGGACCAAAACATGGGAGGCATTAAACGACATCACCAGTCAGATACTTCAGACTCAGACAAAGAACCTGGTCCACAGAATGTAGAAACACAACTAGTAATTGCTTCGATTGAGCCCACTCAAGGAGAGTGGCGCAAGGTCGAAAAGAAAAAGGGGAGAAAAACTTGAAGCGTGAGTTTTACTCACTGCCGGTATTCAGTTTTTCTTTCTTTTTCTTTGCTCTCTTTCTTTTTTCTTATTCTTTGTGCACGTTAGTCTGCTAACGTTGCGGGGGGTGGGTCACCACTCGAGCTTTTGGAAATGCCCAGCATATGCAATGTAACTTTTTATTTTTTCTTAATAAAAAGTTCGCTTTTTCTTCGGAAAAAAAAAATAAAGTTTACAAGCCCCGAAAATTAGGGAACATATCAGTCATGAGAATCTCACAATTCTCGTCCTGATCGACATTAAGAGAAAAATAGAAAGTGTTACAAACAATTTTCCAATAAAAGACCAATTCAAGTTACATCATCTCCACAATCATAATTGTTGAGATCCTTTGACCGTCCATAGATAATTCATGATTCTTGACAACTGTCTTTGAAGACAGCAACCACGGTCTTTGGTAGTTGCAGTGTAACAACAACTCGAGATGTAACAGAAAAAAATTTGGACTGTAACAACAAATCCTCAAAGTGTTACAGCAAGTGATAGCAACAGTTGTTCATCCTTAGTCCTTATTCGTAGGCAACACCTAAAAGAAAAATAACCAGAAAACTTCTCCCACAATTACCTTGGTTAGCCATATCAAAAAGGCATCACTTCATTCGATATTTAACAAAATATGGAAAAATAATATGTTGAGAAGGGATTTCTCTTATAACCAGTGAAAATGGTAATTCGAACATAATGTTCATAGGTTTATAGAGAGAGAATGATCAAAAATGGGGAAAGAGGTATCTAAGATATGCTTAAAATTTGCACCCAACAGCTATGATGCCAGAGTGTTGTATCTACTTATGTGGAGGTTAAAGCATTAACATAATTATAAATACTATTTCATAAATGTAATGTACCAACCTTTTCTCCTTTGTCTATTACTAGGGCTCCTTTAGTGACATTCCATGCGTTTTCTATAAAAGTAGTTACACAGCCTTCACCACCCAACTTCCCTGTTGAAATTAGATTTTTCTTCAGATATAGAACATGCCTTACCTCATTCAATAGCCATGGTTTCCATTCTATTTCTTTATAAATACCTCACCCATTCCAACGATTTTACAGGGTTTATCATCACCCAAATGAAATTGTCCAAAATCTCCTTGAACATAGTCATGAAAATGTTTCCTATCAGGTTTGGCATGGAATGAGACCCTTGAATATACCACCCATAAATCAATAATATTCTCTAATGAGAGAATCAAAGCATCTTGGAACACATCACCTATCACATTCACTTGATTATTCTCTTGTTGTCCATCTCCTTCTTTTCCCTTTCGAGATTTACAGTCTTTCTTCGAGTGTCCTTTCTTCCCACATTTCGAGCACACTATCCTTGATCTGGATTTGGATCTTCATTTTCTTGACTTGTGATTTCTAGGGCTCCTTCCTCTTTCCATTCTTATTCCCTTAGTCTTTGCAACAAAATCATTACCTGATGTCTCACTGGATCTTTTTTGTCACATTTCCTTGCTAAGGATGGCACCAACAACATCACCAAGCTTTAAAGTACTAGATCCAGAGACAGAATTACTAATAGCCATAACTAAACCATTCTAACTCCATCATCAATTTACCCCTACATAACTTAACTAACTCGTAACCGTATTAAACTCATTCAAATGATCAACAAAACATTACCTTCTGAGATCTTCATATTAAACAAACGCTTCATAAGAAATACCTTATTCGAGGCTTAAGGTTCTTCATATAGTTTGTCCAATTTCATCATTAATCCTTCTATTGTCATTTCCTTTGAAATGTTGAATGCCACCAACGTTTCCTCACACAACCATATTGTTCCTAGTGCCTTTCTATCAAGAATCTCCCATTTTGTATCTATCATACTTGTCGAATTCTTTGTCTTTCTGCTTAATGGTAAGTACAAATATTTTTGATATAGAGAATCTTCCATTTGCATCTTCCACAGATGGTAGTTTTGGCCATTAAATTTCTTGACCCTGAACCTACCATCTTCTGTCATTGTTCCCACTCAAACCAGGAAACCTTCTCTCCTGCGAGTTTATCAGCCATATAAACGCTCGGATCTGATACTAGTTGTTAGAAATTAATTAGCAGAGAAATGAAATACACAAAATATTTCAGAAACACAAATAAAGAAATGCATAGAATAAGAGAGACATAGATATACGTGGTTCACCCAATTTGGGGTACGTCCGCGGTGAAACAATCAGTCCTTCCTTTTATATTATTCAACAAAATGAAGAGATACAACCTAAAAAAAATACATTTTAATTTCCTCTTCGCTCTCACATAGTCTCCTCTCTCTTTCTCGCTCAAAATAATAATCCACATTTGCAATAAAATTCCCTCATATAAATTGAGGGGTTTCCTTCTACAGAAAAAACCTTAAATTAAACATAACTTCTACTGTTAGATCATTTGCTTAAAGAACATCTCAGATTGACTATGAAATTACAATATTTTACAAGGTAATTTTTTTATCTATTTTTAGCTTCGTAGGTGCTGCCCCTAAACCCCCACTTGGGGGGGCTCCAAACATGCAGTTGCCCCCCACCCTCCACCCCCCAGACCCCCCAAGCAGCAATAGTGGGGGGGCGAGTCCCCCCACACCCCCCCGTCGGGGATTGGGATCCAAACATGGCTGAAACAAAACCTATGAATTGGGAAGATAATCAGGCTCCACATTCAACAATTACTTGGGACATGTTGTTTCCAGTGAAGGTATAGCAGTGGACCTGGAAAATATTAGAGCTATCATCAAGTGTCGAACTCCTAGGAATGTAGATGAGGTCAGGTCATGCATGGAACTAGCGGGTTATTACATGTGATTCATCAGGAAATTCTCATGAATTTCCTGTCATCTTTGCAGAGAAAAGGAAAGAAGTTTGAATTGACTGAGGAGTGTGCAACTAGTTTCAAGCAGTTGAAGCATTTTCTTACAAATTCTTCGTCTTGAATATTGAAGATCATGACAAGGAGTTTGTGGTTTGTAAAGATGCTTGCAAGAAAGGACTTGGTGGAGTCTTGATGCAGGAAGGACAGGTGGTATGCTATGAGTCAAGGAAGTTGAATGAGCATGAGCAGAACTATGTGACTCGTGATCTTGAGTTGGAAGCTATCATTCATGCCTTGAATATGTGGAGGCATTATCTTCTTGGTCGGAAGTTCATCTTGTTGAGTGATCACAGTGGGTTGAGGTACTTGGTTGACCAACCTAATCTAAATGTTAGGCAAGCTAGATGGTTGGCTACTCTCAGTGAGTTTGCCTTTGAGATCAGATACATCAAGGGAGAGGAGAACAGGGTTGCATATGCTCTTAGTAGAAGAGTGCGGGTGAATCATAGTGAATTAGCGAGTTCTTATGGGACAGAATTGTAGGAGTGGATATTGCAAGCATGACAACATGATCACATGTGTCAGCAACTGAGACACAGGGTACAACGGCAGCGTGAAGGTGATAGGGATGAAGAGTGTCACCTCACGGAAGATGGCTTGGTTAGATTTAGGAATAAAATTTATGTGTCAGATAGCAGTGAACTCAAGAAGCTTATCTTGAGGGAGTTTCATGTCAATTTGTATTCAGGTCACCCTGGATATGAGAAGACTTTGACAACAGTTAAGAATTTATATCATTGGTTGAACTTGAAGAAGGAGGTGGTTGAGTTTATTGCGGTATGTTTGGATTGTCATCAAGTAAAAGCAGAGTGTAAGCATCCAGGTGGTTTACGAAAGCCTATTTTGATTCCATATAGGAAATGGGAGGTCATTTCCATGGATTTTATTACAGGTTTGCCAAGGATATCAAGACAACATAATTCCATCATGGTTGCGGTTGGCAAGTTAAGTAAGGTAGTTCAATTTATCACAGTGAAGTTTACTAATTCAATTAGTGAGGTAGCTTAGATCTTCATCAGGGAGATAGTGAGATTGAATGGTGTTCCCAAGAATATTATATCATACAGAGATGCCAAGTTCACTTCCAAGTTTTGGAACGAGGTGTTTGCAAATTTAGGGATAGAGTTGGCTTTCAATACAGATAATCATCTACAGACAAATAGACAGAAAGAGAGGGTCAACATGATTCTTGAGGACATTTTGAGGATGTATGTCATGCATCAATAGAGGAAGTGGGAAGAGTATCTTCCATTGGTAGAATTTTCATATAATAATGGGTACCAGGAGTTCTTGAAGATGATTCCATTTGAGGCACTTTATGGGTTGAGTTGTAATACTCCTAATAGCTAGAGTGATTTAGTGAGTAGGGTGTTGATTGGACCAGATATGTTGGAAAAGATGGAATAGGGGATGTAGGTTATTAAGAGGAATTTTAAGGCAACATAGGATAGGCAGAAGAGTTATGCAGATCAAAGTAAGGCATTCAAGTAGTTCCAGGTTGGGGAGCTTGTGTACTTGTGCATCAAGCCCAAGAGGAGCTCCTTGAGGATTCGATAGGTATTGTGGGCCTTTTGAAATTCTTGAGAGGATTGGACCAATGGCCAACTGACTCACACTACCTCCGATAGTGAAAGTCAGTGATGTTTTCCATGTTTCATTGCTTAATAAGTATGTCTAATATGTTTATCATGTGAATGATTGGTTTATATTGTAGGTGGAACCAGAGGAAGAATTCTAGCCAAAACCTCAGTGCATTTTGCAACGAAAACAACTCATGCTCTGGAACCGAGAAATCAAGCAAGTTAAAGTGTAGGGGAAGCACTTTGGGCCCGATGAAGCTACATGGGAGATGGATAATCAGATGTAGCCTATGTATCCTTCTTTATTTATGGGTTGAGAATATGTGTTTGATTTGTGTTTTGGTTTATGTTTATGTTATGCATATATGTATTATAGATATTGCAATGAGATGTGTTATAAAGCTATAATCAGTAGTGTGTTTTAAATACAGCATGGAGTTGTCCTATCAGTATGACACAAAAACATGCATGGTGCGCATCCCGCGAATATGGCACAAAAGGGATGTCAAAGCAAAACACATGCATGACGACAACAAGAGTATCCCAACAACATTCAACAAGGGATCTCAAAGCATAACATGATAAGTTATGACAAAAAGTACATCACATAGAAAGATTCTGCATCAAATCAAGCAAGGAATCATGACAACATGTAATAAACAAGATCCTGCATCAACATCAATCATGGATCTGTACAACATAATGCAGAAAGAAGAAGTACATGAACACATCATATACCTCACAACCAAGGGCCATCTGAAGAAGTGGATGTCTCACTGCTGAAGCTGCTCAGACCATTGCTCTCAAGGCATCGATCTCATGAAGATGGTTGCTCGCACATGAATGTGGACATCTGCACTAGCACTTAGAAAAGTGACTAGAAGAAGAAATGAGAGAATAAGAAATATGAAGACACCATCAGATTTGTGGCGTCGAGTAGTGCTGAATCGACTATCCAAAATTCGAATTCTGAAAAGTTGATAATTCTGGGTTCAAGGAATCTCCTAGATTAGATTCCCTCGGGATTCTTCAAAGAATTTGTTCCAGGGATGGACTGTAAATCTGCAACTCAAATGGCGAATCTGATCTCTCCATTGCGATCCCTGCGGAAAACCATGAAAAACAAGTTTAAACTTGACTATATTCTGAAATGTCAAAAATTTACCTCCTTGGGAAAATTTCATGGCTTATGGTTCCACTCCCTATTTTTGCTGAAATCATGGTTCCATGTGCATTTTGGAAATGACTGGAAAATGCAGACCTCTAATGAAGAAACAAACATCACCATTGTGTTCGTGGCGATGAGAGGTGTAAAAACCATATAAAACTTGTCAAATTCTGAATGTTGTTGGGATACTCGTGTTGTCGTCATGCATGTGTTTTGCTTTGACATCCCTTTTGTGCCATATTGGCGAGATGCACACCATGCATGTTTTTGTGTCATACTGATAAGAGTCTTTTGATTGAGAGTTCTAGTTGTGGAACATCTCTTAGAGTCATTCCTGTGTGAGGGCATTCTTCCTTGTATGATTGAGACATCATCTTTGTGTACATCACCTTATTGACAGCACTTAATGCAGTGGCCTACACCATCTTGACACCGGGGCCCAGAGCCGTAGTCCCTCCTGGACGAACTCCATTATCAACAGATTTTGTTTTCATGTGTTGATGATTGTTATGTTCCTCTTCTTTACAGTCTGCAGCTGTATTTGTTAATGTTCTTTTAAAATGCAATTTTAACACATCACGAAAGTAAAAGGTCTTGGAAAGGTCCTTCTTCACACCCGGACCTGGATCAAGTGGTATCGGAGTAGGTCTTTATGTTGATGTGAATTGCAGCGTGAACAATGACAGAGGATGAAAGAGCAATGTACGAGACCATGCTTAACATTTCCAAGAAAGTGGAAATTGTGTATGAAACTCTACAGAAAGAAACAGAGGAAAAGGAGCGGTTACAGCTTCAGTTGAAAGCCACAGAAGAGGCCATGGAGGAACTGAAGAAAAACAAACATAATATTCAAACAGAGAATGATGAATTGAAGATGCGCTTACATGAAGAGAAAGAGGAGAAACAAAGTTTGCTACTACAGCTACAAGCAAAGGATGAGGCCTTGGAAAAGCTGCAGCAAGACCCATGTGAGGTAAAAAGTAGTTCTCCATCTTCATGTATGTTTCCTGATGATGATTTCGTTGTGTTTGAAAATCATACCACAAGAATTGGCTCCAAACTGTTAAAGAGAATGGGGTATGAAGGAAAATTCTTGGGCGTTAATGGCCAAGGCATTGCCAACCCCATCAAAGTAGAGGAATTACCCCGTCAACTAGGACTTGGGTATGTCAGGAAAGAAGTTGGGGAATGCGATCCACCAACAACAAATGATGAGCAACCCTCATCAGTTCTTTCCAAATCAAAAGATAAGGTAAAATATGTTGATTTCCTTTCGATTTCATCTTCTGATAGTATGATGTCTATTGGAGATTTGGAGATCCCCATTATAGGGACAAACATGAGGCTCCTTACAAGGATGAGGCACGAGGAGAAAGAACTTGGTGCTAACAACCAAGGCATAACTCAACCTTTGGAGGGTGTGCATGAACATCAATTTGCAGGCTTGAGATACACCAGAGGAGAGTGCTCAAAGGTGTCAGATTTTTCCGAGACATCGTCGAGGAAAGAGAATGATGGGAAAACATCCCCATCATCCCATGGCAGTTTCCATTGCAGGGAGAGAGCTGAGGCAAGCTCTCATCGCCATGTTGACATCAGAAATAGCAAAGGAAGGTATAATCACTTTCGATCTTCAAATGTTCATTTTGATTATGATCATGTTGTTAATAATGAACGAAGACAAAGGCATCGAAAAACATGTACTTTTTGTGGTTTACCTAACCATACCTTTTCCAAGTGTTGGAAAAGAATGGCAGCACTCATGAGGCGTGAAAGACCCTCTCAACAGCATGAAAAGAAACAGGTTAAGCAGATATGGAGGAAGAAAGCCTACTACAGTCATTGCAACAGAAATGGCCATCAAAGAGCCACTTGCTGGAAGCTCCATCCATAGCAGCGCCTTAAAGACAAAGCGTCGGTGCATGAACCAGGTAAAGCAGTTATTCGACAAGCAAAACCACCTCAAGGAGGTGACCCATTCACATTGATCAGTGAAAAGTGGTTTTTTTGACATGATGTCATTTCATGGTCATTCTTTGTAAATCATTTGTTGCATTTTTTTAAGTGTAAAAGTGATGATGTGTTTTTCATCACTTGGTCAGCAACAATGATGTCTAGTCATGTTTTGAGTCGTATTTTGAGTTGCATGTTAAAACTCTGAAAGTGATGTTATGTTTCCGTCACTTGTCAAAACAATAGTATTTGGCCTTATGTGTGTAAATCATGTGTTGCAGTGATGTTGTGTTTTCCATCACTTTTTGAAGCAACCATGATTGGTTGGCCTTGTTGTCATAGCTGGGGTATTATGTCCATCTTGCTATAAACTTGACCACCGAATACGTGTTATAAACTTGTGGCAAGTATGGGACGTTTGGGTCTTTGGTTGGTCATGTTATTCAAAGCATGTGATTTGCAAACAATGTACTACAGGTTGCAGAAGTAGAAAGTGTCGGCTCATCGCTTAAGGCTCCGAAGAACAAAGGTGAAGGAGATGGAAGCGAGACCTTTTTAGGACGCTTGTTGTGATGCCGATAGGGTACAGAGAAAGATACAGATTATTTTTCATGCTTTTGGAGGACCAAAAGCTCCTCAGTGGGGAGGATTGATCCAGGTGGCTCTAGAGAGACACGTAGGACAAAGATGGCTCAAAAATCAAAGTGTTTGGATTGCACTCGAACTAGGACCAAATCAAAGACCTCATCGTCCTGATCGTGGAGGTGTGAATGGCTCGTCAAACCGAGCTCGTATGCGAAAGATAGAGCTCTTCAAAGTTTGACATGACAGGGGAAAAGTGGGGCCCACAATGCACCACATGGCATCCCAGTAAGCAGGTGGGACCCACATGGCAGCCCATCAGCCATTGACACTTGGCGATTTCTCATTTGTCTCCTAAATTTGCATAAGAGACAAAATCATGGAAAATGGTTAAATAAATAACCATATAACAAAATGTTGTTTAATATATAGTTAAAAATAACTATATAAAAACAATCGAAGACATGGTTTCGGGATCGGCGGCAACAAACCCCGCCGAACCCTTTTAAACAGCCTTATCACAATAATCAGAACCATATTATATGGGATCGGCAGCCACAACCTCTGCTGAACCCTCCACAACTGTTGTGCCCTTATATATATATATATATATATATATATATGTGTGTGTGTGTGTGTGTGTGTGTGTGTGTGTGTGTGTGTGTGTGTGTGTGCCAATATAAAAGTGTCGCGTCGATCACCGATTGTAACATCATCGATATATATATCGGTGTAACCCCGATAAAGGCGCCGATACCTCCGCATCTGTCGATCGCCGATATGGATATCGGCGAAGTCCTGGAAATCAGGCTGATATATGCACCAGCACCCATTTTAGTCGCCGGTTGCAACTGTCGATCGCCGATATGTATAAGCGCAGGGTTTCCAGGGTTTCTGGTTTATAAAAGGCTTATATATGGGAGAGGCGGGATTTGATCCCCCGACCTCTCCTCAACGACTCCTATTATTTACCATTAGGCCAACGGCCTATTCGTTGGGGAATCCACCGATGAGTTTTATTTAAACTCAGATTTTCACCTCTACACGTAGTTCGAGGAGAGAGACTATAGGCACGAATTTTGAGGCAGAATGCAGGCACATATTTCGAGGCGGAATAATTAATATTTTAATGTAGGAACCATGAATTTTGCAGGAGGGCAAAATTTTCACTTTGTCAGAATTTGACAAGTTTTATATGGTTTTTACACCTCTCATCACCACGAACACAATGGTGTTATTCGTTTCTTCATCAGAGGTCTGAATTTTCCAATCATTTCCAGAATGCACATGGAACCATGATTTCAGCAAAAACAGGGAGCGGAACCATGAGCCATGAAATTTTCCCAAGGAGGTAAAATTTTGACATTTCAGAATATAGTCAAGTTTATACTTGTTTTTCATGGTTTTCCGCAGGGATCACAATGGCGAGATCAGATTCGCCATCTGAGTTGCAGATTTACAGTCCATCCATGGAACAAAATCTTTAAGGAATCTCGGGGAATCTAGGAGATTCCTTGAACCCAAAATTCTCAACTTTTCAGAATTCGGATTTTGGATAGTCGATTCAGCACTACTCGATGCCACAAATCTGATGGTGTCTTCAGATTTCTTATTCTCTCATTTCTTCTTCTAGTCACTTTTCTAAGTGCCAGTGCAGATGTCCACATTCATGTGCGAGCAACCATCTTCATGAGATCGATGCCTTGAGAGCAATGGTCTGAGCAGCTTCAGCAGTGAGACATCCACTTCTTCAAATGGCCCTTGGTTGTGAGGTATATGATGTGTTCATGTACTTCTTCTTTCTGCATTATGTTGTACAGATCCATGATTGATGTTGATGCAGGATCTTGTTTATTACATGTTGTCATGATTCCTTGCTTGATTTGATGCAGAATCTTTCTATGTGATGTACTTTCTGTCATAAATTATCATGTTATGCTTTGAGATCCCTTGTTGTATGTTGTTGGGATACTCTTGTTGTCGTCATGCATGTGTTTTGCTTTGACATCCCTTTTGTGCCATATTGGCGGGATGCGCACCATGCATGTTTTTGTGTCATACTAATAGGAGTCTTTTGATTGAGATTTCTAGTTGTGGAACATCTCTTAGAGCCACTCCTGCATGAGGGCATTCTTCCTTGTATGATCGAGACATCATCTATGTGTACATCACCTTATTGACCACACTTAATGCAGCGACCTACACCATCTTGACACCGGGGCCCGAAGACGTAGTCCCTCCTGGACAAACTCTGTTATCAACGGCTTTTGTTTTCATTGCTAATGATTGTTATGTTCCTCTTCTTTACAGTCTGCAGTTGTATTTGTTAATTTTCTTTTAAAATGCAATTTTAACACATCACTAAAGTAAAAGGTCTTACAAAGGTCCTTCTTCACACCCAAACTTGGATCAAGTATGGTGTTCATGTTTTCAGCAGTTTGGTATGATGTAAATGTTGCATCATGCTAGGTTATAAATATCCATGGGCAACATGTTTTGCTAGTTATAAGAGTCATAGAACACCAAGGACAGTGTTCCCCCAAGGGGGAGGGGTTTGTAACACGGCCTAGTTGATTTTCAATGTAAATATAATAAAACCAAGGTCATGGGACATGTATTCCAAGCTTAATGTTGGGGAAAACATAGTGATGGGCATCACTTGTGATTAATTAATGTTTATGGAAATTGGCAAAGGAAAAGAGGCATAATTGGCATTTATTTATGAAAATAAAATAAAAAATAGGAGAAAATGGAGGTGAAGAGACACATATTTGCATGTAAGGGAAATTAGAGGAAAAATGGAGGAAAATGAAGAAAATAGAGGCATCAATGATAAAAAAGATTCAAAGGATCGGTTCACAGCTTCTGGTCATTACAAGTTTTGTCAATTTAGATTTTCCTTTCTCATTTCATTATCTCATTCTCTCGTACTCTTGCACACTTAAAGTATTCTTGGATCATTCTTTGAGCACTCTAGTATTCAATTGAATTGGAGAAAGAAGTCAAAGGAAAGCAAGGAAGCACAAGAAAATAGTTGGATCAGCAGCTACATCTGGATTGCTTTGTAGGTAACAGGTTACATGTGTGATTTCCTTGTTGATTTCTGGATGCATGGTATATGCATGTGATTATTTGGTTATGTTTTGTCATTGGAATGGAGATTTGCCTGGATTGGCAATGGTTTTATCCTTGCCTTGCCATTTCCTAGACACCCATGGTGTTGTGGGTTTTTCCACTTATTTTTCTTATTGGTGCTCATGTTCCTTATGGTTGTGGGTTGGAAAAAATGCTTTGGAATCCCTAGAGAACTTTGGATGAGTTATTAATTCCTAGATCTATTGGTTGGGACAAATGCTCTAGAGCCCTTGGTGGGTTGATTTACTAGTCTCTGGAACTGCGATTGGAAAGAATTCTCTGGAACCCTGGAAGGTTGTGATTTTAATTACTAGTTCCTGGAGCCCTGGAAAACTTGGGTAGAGACCGATCTGGTTGATGTTAGTGATTTCCAAACCATAGAGGTGGAATCATTGTGGACGAGGATTGAGGTATTTTGGCCTATGGAAGCCCTGGTTTGGTTTTTTCTTGGTTTATTCCATGAGATCCCACATTCATGCTTGAAATATGGAGTGGGGGTGATTTGCTTAAAGAGAGATTTGTTTCAGCCCAATCTATGGTCAGATGGTACGTTGAAGTCCCTGACTTGGTTGGAATTTTCATATGTTAATAAGAGATATTTTTCCCACTGTTATTTATGAGCACTTGTAATGGTTATCATGTTGATATTAAGGTTGATTTTCCATGGTTTCTATGTTGGTAATTTGTTGGTTATATGTTGGTTATATGATGTATGTTATATATGGCTCTTGTCATGATTTGTTAAGTTATTGAATGGTTGATGAATATATGGACTAATAAGTGTTGTTGTGGCTAGCTAGAGAAGGTTTAGAGCATTCTCAGTGATTCTCATATGAATACTATCAGTTTATGATCAGATATGCATTCATGACCTATAGTTTACATGTTTTCCATATGCTTGACAAAATTTTTGTTATGGATTAGGCACCTTTGGGTCAATTTCTTGCTTGAGTTTAGATCGAGTAGCTTTTCCATTACCTTTGATTACATTCTGGAAGGTTTCAGGCAATTCTGGATAGTGGTCTAGAGGCTAGTATGAAAAGGTGGCACAGATCCGAAGATCGCATGCTCAAATTTGAAGGTTTTAGGCCATAACTGCATGGAAGGAGGCTTGTGCATGAGATTGGGGTGTTAGGTCAGATAAAGAGGGTTCCAACTCAGTGATTGATCACCTGGGTGGTTTTCCAGCTCCTGAGTGATCTGTAGTCCCTGTAGGATGTCTCTATATGTTCAGTTTGTAGGCCCTACTTCAATAATTGGAACTTGGAGGTCGGGTCATGTCATAGTGACACTCGTCTCATGTTTGGCGAGCTTATGAAATTGGGTAAATGTGGGAGGGGTGGTTATAATATTTATCCTTCCTATGGTTTAGTTGAAAGGATTGGGTAGGATTGAGCCCTTCTCGGGAGGAAAAATGGGTATGGGAAGGAGGTCTAATATGTCAAAAGCCAAAGAACGTGCACAATTTGATATGGTTTTTGGTATACAACATTCCATAGATGGGGCGCTTAGTGCTATGGCCGCCTAAAGTGGTGTGGACTAATGAAATATCTCTCCTTCAACTGTAGAGGACTGGAAAGTTCCTCCAAGAAACTTGCCTTAAAGCATCTAGTTTTAATTCATAATCCTGACATCATTATGCTCTAGGAAACATTGGGGGCTAGTGATGATGTAGTTAGACTCCTTGAATATCTTCTTGGTAGATGGTGTTTTATAGTTATAGATGCACAGGGGCGATTGAGTGGGCTATAAATAGGCTGGCACTCTATACACATCAAACTGATGTCTCTTTGGAGTATGAAATCTGGAATTGGCTTGGAATTTTTCTCTCTGGAATTGAATCTAGACCTTACCATTATGAACTTATATAGACCTTGACAAAAGATAGTTTTGGGATGACCTTTTTCTCAAATTATTTAATCCTTAAATAAAGCCTAATTATAGGGGGAACTTAAAATTTTCTTTGGGTGAGTCGGAGTCTTGGGAACCTAGAGAAACCTTGGAACCTCTCTCAAGTTATTTCATACATCACCTTGCAGAAGAAAAAAAATATTATTGCCATTAAGCCTTTGAAGATCAAGCTGACCTGGAGAAACTGCCAGGCTAGGCCTGGCAGAGTAGTGAAAATATTAGACTACTTTTGATATCCGAGCACCTGTTGGGAAACCTGACCTTGTCTAGATAATGGATTGATGTAGGGGGTGAATCAGATCATTCCCATATTTTTTTGGAAATCAAAGGAGGAAGCAAAAAACCACCAAGCCCTTTTAAAATGAACTCATCTTGGCTTATTGAAGACGAGTTCGTAAATTTGGTCAATACAAAGTGGAACACAATTGACCAAATGGTTGGTAGTTCCACAACAAAGCAGTTTGAATCAAACCTCAATAATCTAAAAGTTCACATAAAGGACTACGAAAAGAAAAAATGAATGAAAGAGGAAGTTGATCTATTGGAGAAAGATTTGGAGTTGAAGGTTATAATCGAGACAGGAAAGGAAGGTTTTTCTAGTCCAGCCTCAAAGGAAAGCATTAAAATACCATCTAGAGTTTGAAGAACCCAAAACATAGAGAAGTATTCTCCTTTTAAGGGTTGGTTGAGATGGGCATGTCACACTTTCAGTCCCTCTTCAAGGAAGATTCTCAACTCTTTCAAATTTATGTAAGGGAGGAAGACATAGAAGATCTACAAGATGAAGTAACTCTAAAAGAGCTCGAGGAGGTACTGGTAAGTTTTAAAAAGGACAAAAGCATAAGGTCAAATAGGTGGGAAATTAAAGCTTTCTCAACTTTGTTTGAGGTGCTAGGCTAAGGTTTGTTGAAAGTAGTGAATGATTCCAAAGAATAAGGTAGGGTTTTAGTTGATTTCAACTCTACATTTGTATCTCTTATTCCGAAAGGGGATAAACCACAGTCATTTGATGATTTTTGTCCAATTTCCTTATGCAATAGTATCTATAAAGTATAGCAAAAACTATAGCCCGAAGGATAAAACTAATTCTTTCAAGGTCAAAGAGCAGTATGGCTTCCTAGAGGGAAGATAAATTCACAAAGCAATAGGGGTTTCTCAAGAAGGCTTACATAGCATGAAGGTCCAATAGTTAAAAGGGGCAGTAGTTAAAATTGACCTCTTGAAAGCCTATGACAGGGTAAGTTGTGTCTATCTTAGGCTTATTCTTACTCAGACAAGTTTCCATCCTCACTTCATCAATTGTATCATGGGATGCATCCAATCTATCTCTTTCACAATCCTATTCAATGGATCAACTTCTCCATTCTTCCATGTGTCTAGAGGCATAAGGCAAGCTCGTCCTTTAGCCCCCCTCCTTTTTTTTCTGGCAGCTGAATGTCTCAGCCTTCTACTTGGTTAGGAAAAAAGATGAGGTGACTTTCATGGCCCGAGCATTGCACAAGGTACGATTATCTCATATCTACTCTTCGTAGATGACATATTAATTTTTTGCAAATGTTCTATGCGTGAAGCTGACAAACTATTTGAAGTGTTGATACTCTTTTGAAAAGAAACTAGCATGCAAATCAATGCTAGAAAGTCATCTATTTCTTGTGTTAATTTGGAATATGAAGAAAGGAGATATCTTTCAAGGAAGTTTGCATTCTAATCCAAGGGATCGGTTTAATGCTCAAAATTCGTGTGTAACAGAGCTCAAAAACTGCACCAATGCGTAGATATCAGTGATCTAAATCTAACGCAACTTGAATCATTCAAAATCGATATCATATGTTCCTGATATTGTGTTCTAATCAAATTCCCAAACAGGTAAAAAAATTGCAAGCGATAGGCTGATTGTACATTTCTAGGCTAATGAAATACTACCACTTGGCCACTCCAAATTGGTCAAAAAATATTCGAGTTTGATTGGTTCAATTTTGTTTTATTATATTGTGGTTGACTGTGTTTTTAAGGGTCCAATGGGGGGGAGCCATGTGGATCAATTGTTGACTGCCATGTGGCCTCATGTTGGTGTATTAAAATTTGATTGAGGGTTGAAGCAACCTATATGAATTGAACATAGGACTAAGCACTAAGCAACAAGACCCACTACCGCTGCACCATTACTATGAGACTTAACCTCTATAGCTCTCGACATACACTTAAAGTTGAGTGCAAATGTTATTGGGGGAAGGGGCTAGGGCTAAGCCCTAGCCCATGGTCACACTGCACACCACATGACTAGCAGAGGGAGCCAAGGGCTTGAGGCTTAGCCCCAGCCCCAAGCCATGTTTACAACCCATGATTATACACTGGAGTGGACCGCAGGCGGAGTTGGAGGGGGCTAGCCCTAAGCGCTTGGAGCGGGGGCCAGCCCCATACCACATCGCCCTCAAATGACCAAAGTCGAACATTAAAAATTTCTACGCGGGTTTAGCACCAAGCCTCGTGTTTTGCGGGGTTCCACATGACCAGTGCAGTTCTGTTGGGGGCTGACCGGCGAGGGCGGGCGGTTAGCCCCAGCCCCTAGGCACATGGCCCCATATGACCACAATTTTCAAAAAGTGGGGGTTAATGGAAATTTTATCTGTCTGACAATTTCACCTGTTGAGCGGGATTGTAGGCCATATTTGCACGTTGGTTCTGGGCTTTGGGCGCTCAAGCTAGGTTTGGGTCGAATTGGAGGATGGTTAGCTGTGGAAATTGAGAAAAACATGGAAGAAGCATAACTTTCTTAGTTTTTGGCCAAATAAGGTGTAGAAAGAGCCTATATGGGGGTTTTTGACAGCTCTGGATCCATTGGAGACATCGGTTTTTCATTTTGATCATTATAAAGCCATGTAAACACAAATTTTAGCACTTATGAAAGAGGACCGCATTGGAAGTTGGACTAGGAGATGTAGCCCATGAGAGGGGTGAACTCCTTTATCATGTTTGTTGTTATGTGTTTCTAATATAGTATTTTGACTCTGTTTTGTTTGTTAACTAAGTTTAAAAATCATTACTTTTTGTGTTTTGTAACTTGATCCATTACCCAAAATACATAAAATTTTCACTTGCAATTTGTTCATCACCTTCAAGTTTCCATACAGCTCATTTTGGTATCAGATCCTAAGGTTTTGTGAAGGTTTGATTTTGTTTGCAAGTGTTTTATGATGCTTACAAGGTTTAAGCTTAAAAGAGGAGAAGGAGAACTTATGGAGCCAATATCTCAAATTGTTTCAAGGAGAACAAATACACCTCAAGCTTCAATATTCATGGCACATGAAGAAGGTCCTGAAGGGATGTCTGAAGATGAAAGAAATTTTAGAAAATATTTCTTTGAGATGTTTGAAATGGTAAAGGTTATTTATGAAGAGAGGAATTCAAGGTTGTATGGAGAGAGCTCAAAACCTCCAAAAAGAGATGGAGGAAAAGGAGAAAAACCTCCAAAAGGGAATGGAGGAAATGGTGACAAACTACCACCTTCACCTCCATCCTCATCCTCATCTTCATGCTCATATTCTTCTACTTCTTCAACCCTTTCACAAACACCTCCAAATTATCCAAAAGGACATGGTAAAACTCCTTTGTTAAATCTTGACGTTAATTTTTAATTTCCTATGCATGATGGAGAGGTAAATTCTGAGAAATTAGATAATTGTATTCATCATATTGAAGTGTACACTAGGATACAAAGAATCAAGGATGATGAGACCAAAATTAAGCTTGCTTCTCTTAGGTTGGAAGGTGTAGCACTTATTTGGTGGGAGGCCAAAACTCAAGAGGGCATGAAGAAAAATGGTAAGGTTTTATCCTCTTGGAATGATTTTTGTTGCAATAAGAATTCAATTTTATCCATTAGAATACATGCAAAAAGCTATTATGGATTAGAAAAACTTTAGGAAAACTAGGGGTCAAGATGTGCAAAGCTATACTTAAGAATTTAGGAAAAGGACTTTGATTTTGGGTATAGATTTGTCCTCTCAAGATACTTTGCTCAAATACATTGTTGGGTTACATAGCTATTTGAGACACGCAATTCTCATGTTTAACCCTACAAAACTAGATGAAGTTTGTGTACAAGCAATTCATTTAGAAGCAAGAGGGAAGAATGTTCCTCAAGAGGGAAGCAAAAATCCATTTAAGAGTGGAGACAAAGGAAAGGGGAAATTCAAAGGAAAAGGAAAGAAGAATGGTTCAGTCATGAAAGAGGGAGAAAAACTCACATGTAAACATTTTTCAAAAGAAGGCCATGATGAAGACCGCCGTTGGAAACTTCACCCTGAAATGAGACCATAAATTTTAATAACAAAGGGAGAAAAAATACTACTGCAACTACACAACATCATTTAGGATCTGATTTCGAGGATGAAACAAACATCACAGCCATGGGATTCAAAGGTAAGGACTTTATTGCAAGTACTAGTTCTTTAACTAGCCTCAATGAAACTCAACATGAAAAAGAAAGAGTACAGATTTTCCACATTAGAGTCATTTCAAAACATACCAAGATAGATACATTATTTGATCATGGATCACAAGAAAACCTTATTTCTGAAGACATTGTTAAGAAATAGAATTCAGAAACCACTCCACATCCTAAACCTTATCCTTTAGGTTGGATATGTGACAATGCAAAATTGCATGTGACAAAAAGGTGTAAATGGAGATTTGCCATCACTGCAAATTTTATAGATGAGGTAGAGCTTGATGTTATTCCACTTGACATTTTTGGTATTGTTTTGGGAAGCCCATATCTATATGATAGGAGAGCCATATTTTAATGCCATGAGAAGAAATATCACTTGTTCAAAGATGGGGTTGAGTACATTGTTAGAGAACATAGCAAGAAGTTGAATTTATCACTTGTGAATGTTGGACAAATGAAAAGGCCTATTAATGCTAGTAAGAAATCTGTACTCTTGATGATTAAACCAAAATATATTGTTGAAAATGAATCCTTCCAAGGATGTGATGCAAAGCTAAAATCTGATTTGTATGAGGTTTTTAACACCTATGATGAGATGTTTTAGGAACCCAAAGTATTTTCTCCTAAAAGAGGAATTCAACATTAGATCCAATTGCAGCAAGATTGTCCTCTTCCAAACATTAGCATGTATAGGATGTCAGTCATAGAGAATGAAGAAATCAAAAGACAAATCCAAGAGTTGTCTGACAAAGGGGTCATCGGACCAAGCACATGGCCATGCAGATCACTAATTGTTTTAGTACCAAAGAAATATGGTACATGGTGCATGTGTATAGATTTCAGAGCCTTGAACAATATTATGGTAAATAATCGTTACCCTCTTCCTCGAATTGATGATTTGCTTGATCAGTTGAAAGATGTTGTGTATTTCACTAAGTTGGACTTGAGAAGTGGCTATCATTAGATTAGGATTATTGAAGGAGACATATGGAAGACAACCTTCAAAACAAAGCAAGGTTTGTTTGAATGGTTAGTTATGCCTTTTGGGCTTTGTAATGCTCCTGCAACATTCATGAGAGTTATGAATGATGTATTAAGGCATTTTCTTGATGATTTTTTAATTGTCTACTTAGATGACATATTGATATTCAGTAAAACCTGTGAAGAACATGTCAGGCATGTTAGGCAAGTCTTAGATGTCTTGAAGAAAGAAAATTTGTTTTTAAAGATGTCTAAATGTGAGTTTGGAAAGACCTCATTAGTGTATTTGGGACATATTGTTGGAGGGGGTGAATTGAAGATAGATCCCTCAAAGGTCAAAGTCATTGTAGATTGGCCCAAGCCCAATAATGTAACTAAGGTTAGAAGCTTTTTGGGAGCAGCCCAATATTGGAGAAAGTTCATTTCTAACTTTTCTTCAATTGCAGCTCCATTACATGCCTTGACAAGCATAAAGCAGGTTTTTCAGTGGGGAGGCAAGCAACAGAAAGCCTTCGATGCATTGAAGGAGAGAATCAGCACAGCTCCAGTTCTTGCACTTCCTGATTTAAGACAACCATTTGAGATACAAACAAATGCAAGTGACTATGCCATGGGAGCGGTCTTGATGCAACATGGTAAGCCCATATGTTACCATTCTGAAACTTTTAATGGTGTGGTAGTTAATTATCCTACATATGACAAGGAACTGTATGCATTAGTGCAAAGTGTAAAAAAGTGGAAACATTATTTGATGGGAAAGGAAATTATCATTCACATTGATCATCAACCATTACAATACTTGCAATCACAAACCAAGCTACAACAAGCAAGGCATTTCAGATGGATGGGTTTCTTGCAGCAATTCCACTTGATGATAAGGTATAAGAAAGGTATTTATAACAAATTTTTTGGCATGCCTTCTAGACCAATTGTTAGTGCTTGAGTTATTCTTAATCATAATTCTATCATGCATGAGAGCTATATTGAACAATATGCTTTAGATGACGATTTTAAAGATGTACATGCAACTTTGTGTAAAGGCAACCAACTAGAGGAATTGGATTACTATGTGCATGATAAAATTTTGTATCATCTTGACAAGCTAAGTATTCCATGGGGTGAAAGAGTCAACATCATAAAGGAGGCACATACTTCTCTTATTGTTGGCCATTTTGGTGCAGGCAAGATGGTGGCACTATTACAAAGGTATTTCTATTCGCCTCGTATGAATGATAGTGTGTCACGATATGTAAGAGGATGTTAATTATGTGCTACAAGTCAGCCTTGCAATAGAAAGTTAGGATTGTATACTCCACTTCCAGTCCCTTACCATCCTTGGGAAAGTGTTGCTATGGACTTTGTAGGAGTATTTCCCATGTCTAAAAAAAATCATGATTATCTTTATGTTGTGGTAGATCATTTCAACAAGATGTGTATTTTGATGCCTTGTAAGAAGCAGATTACAACTTAATAGACTGCACAAATGTTCTTTCAACATGTATGGGTACATTTTGGGTTGCCCAAATCCATTATTTTTTATCGAGATTCTCGATTTGTTGGGAACTTTTGGTCAAGTTTATGGGGACTCATCGACACCAAATTGAAAAAGAGTACATTTATTCCATCCACAAACCGATGGTCAAACAAAAGTGGTGAACAGAACGGTAGTACATCTTCGTGGTTATTGCAGCAAACATCCCAAGCTTTGGGATGAACACTTACATTACATTCAGCATGCTTATAACTAGGCAAAGCATTCATCGACTCAAAATCTCCATTTGAGGCATGCTTTGGTTACTTACCAAAATCTCCTTTAGATTTTATCTTTGTGAAAAAAAAATCTATTGACGTTCATATTGACATTGATAAGGCCAAGCAATTCATTGAACATGTTCAATTGGTGCAACAGATGGTTCAAGAATAGTTGGAAAAGAGCCAATCGAAGTATAAGACGAGGCATAAGCATCGTGTTAACCATAATTTTCAAGTTGGAGATGGAGTTTGGCTTTACATGAGCAAGGAGAGGCTTAAAGGAGAAGGTAAAAAACTAAAACTAATAAGGTATGGACCTTTTAAGATTCTAGAAAAGATTGATAATAATGCCTTCCAGTTGGATTTGCCTCCATATATGCAAATGTATGCAATTTTTAATGTTGAGAAATTGAGATTATATGAGCCTCCCTTCATTGATGATCAAGGAACGTATGTTCAGATTCCTTCAATACAAGATTTCTCTCCAAAATTTCTTGAAGAATTTCAATAGGATATTATCCTTGACAAAAGAACAAGAACTTCAAAACAAGGGAATGTGGAGCACCTTTGTGTTGGACTCAAGGGGACAAATCCAAACAAAGCTAAATGGATTGAGGTTGGAAGGGTGAGGGAACTATACCCTCATCTATTTGTTGACTGAAAGTAGTCTTTTGGAGGTCCAAAATCTTCCAATGGGGAGAAGTGATCTAAGGGATCAGTTTAGTGCCAAAATTTCAAAGTGTGAGACAGATCTTGAAGCCTATACCAGTATATAGATATCGGTGATATGAATCTAACACAACTTAAATCATTCAAAACCGATATCGTATGCTCTCGATATTTTTTTCTGATCGAATTCCCAAACAGGTAAAAAAATTGCAAGTGACAGGGTAACTATACATTTATGGGCCAATGACATGCTACCACTTGGCCACTCGAGATTGGTAAAAAA
The DNA here is from genome assembly GCA_031772625.1 of Pinus tabuliformis. Taxonomy (NCBI): domain Eukaryota; kingdom Viridiplantae; phylum Streptophyta; class Pinopsida; order Pinales; family Pinaceae; genus Pinus; species Pinus tabuliformis. The sequence continues at coordinate 1,389,681,649 of CM062819.1, read as the reverse complement.
ATATTCGAATTTGATTGTTTCATCATTTTTTTTATTATATTATGTGGTTGCCTGTGCTTTTAAGGCTCCAATGGGGTAGAGCCACGTGGGCCAATTGTTGACTATCATGTGGCCTCCTCTTGGTGTATTAAAATTTGGTTGAGGGCCAAAGAAACCCACGGGAATCGAACACAAGACCAAGCACCAAGCAGAAAGACCCACTACCATTGTGTTATCTCTATGAGACTTAACCTCTATAGCTCTCGGCATACATTTAAATTTGAGTGCAAATTATATTGTGGGAAGGGGCCAGGGCTAAGCCCTAGTCCATGGCCATACCCCACACCACATGATCGGCAGAGGGAGCCAAGGTCTCGGGGCTTAGCCCCAGCCCTAAGACATGGTCCCAAATCACGATTATACACCAGAGTAGAATGCAGGTGGAGTTGCATGGGACTAGCCCTTAGCGCTCGGAGCGGGGACCAGCCCCAGGCCACATGCGCCTCAAATGACCACAACCAAACCTTAAAAATTGGCACGTGGGTTTAGAACCAAGCCTCGGGTTCCACAGGATTCCATGTGACCAGTGGAAGTTCTGTTGGGGGCTCTGTTAGCATTATGACACAGGTGTTGTCCTTGATGGCAACTCACTCTAATGACAGATCACAGTTCAGGCTCTTAGAATGAAGGAAAAGATATATACGCAGGTTCCACTTGACCAAGCCGCGTATACACGCGAGTTAGACTATCAAAAGATGCGTATGTGTATACACGCACTTTCACGCAAGGAAAAGCACGTACATGTGGGAGAACTTATTTTTGGTCCATGGTATTTAGTCCTTGGTATTTGAACCTATGGTTGACCATGGTATATCGTCCGAAGTGTTGATCCCAAGTATTGGGTCCATGGTATTGGTTCTTTATGGTTTTGGACCATGGTATTATGTAAGGCCTAAGACTATAAAAGGGGAAGGAGATCATTAGGCAAAGGCATGGTCTGAAGCATTGAATATCTGATGAAGAGCTAGATCTGGAATACTGGTGATTGGGTTATGATGCATAGCTGGATCTGAATGAAGGAGGAACCTAAGCGCAAGGAGAAGGATAAGTTCTATTGATGGGTCAAAATCTCAAGTCTTGAATAGTAGTATCTTTGAGTGACTTTGATCTGTTATATTTGGCGCACGCTTGATCTATAAATCTAATAATCTGGGTATAACTAATGTCTGAATATTTGAAAGAGTGAATTATCTTTTATAGATCTGTACGCAGGTTCGATACATCAGAGGCACGTATACAAGCTGGTTCAGCAAATCAAAACAGCGTATACGCTGGTTGGCCTTAATACAGAAGCTTATGCATGCAGGTTTCTGCATATTGAAGTAGCGTACATCTCTTGAAATATGTTCTAGCTGCTTCTGTTTATTGCTGCAGTACTCTGGGTTCAGAATTGGTGTCTGGTTACTGTTACTGTTGTCTGGGTACAGCATTCAGAAAGGTGACTATTTGATTCAGTTTTGTTTGGTGAAAAGGAGATTGGTTGTTGCAGAGATTCTTGATGTTTGATTGATGTTATTCATGGATCCAGTCTAAAAATTTATGAAACGTGGTCCTTGGAAGAAAGAGAAGGTTGTAGCCTTTTGTAGGTCAGCACCTACGTACTAGTACCTCAACTAGTACAAGAGCTAAGGGGGTTGTAGCTCCCTTCCAGGAGAAGCTAGAGAACGAGAGAAGGTTGTAGCCTTCTGCAGGTAGAAGCCTGCGTACTGGTATAAGTCTGCACCAGTACAGAAACATTGTAAAAAGAAGTTTCTAATTAAAAGAAGATAGAGACGAATTGCAGCAGGTGGTTTTCACCCACATTGGGTTTCCACCTTATATCTTGTGTTCTTGTGTGTGATTGTCTTCTACTCTGTTTTATTGTTCCTGGTTACTGTTTATATGGTTCTGATGCACAGATTAATGATCAACATCTGAAGAATAAATTAAATTATAAGTCTGCAGGGTATACGCTGGTTTCCTTATCTGTAGTTGCGTATATACGTAGTTTTCACTAACTGAAGTAGCGTATATGATCTAGTTGTGAAATGAAAAATAATTGACTTGATAATACTGATTCACCCCCCCTCTCAGTATTATTTCCAACAATTGGTATCAGAGTAGGTCCTTCAGAAGAAGCTTGATCACTTGAAGGAAGATCTATCATCATGAGCAACTACGAGAAAGAAGCATCGATCAGGCCACCAATTTTTGATGGGAGCAACTTCGTCTATTGGAAGGTAAGAATCACAGCCTATCTTCAGTCTCTTGGTACAAAAGTCTGGGATATCGTGGAAACAGGATACACATTTCCATCAGCAACACCTACAGATCTGGCTGTCAATACTCTATTAGGGAGTCTATCTCAAATAGAATTCGTCAAGGTTATGCAGCTCAAAATCGCAAAAGAAATATGGGACAAGATCGTTCTGAGCTATGAAGGAGATGATGAGGTAAAATGAGAAAAACTTCAAACTCTCAGAATTCAATATGAAAATCTTATAATGCACAATGATGAAAGTGTGGCTAACTACTTTCTACGTATAGATGAGAATGTTAATTGTATGAAAAACTTGGGTGAAGAAATAAAAGAGGTTGTTTTGGTTGAAAAGGTTCTAAGATCTTTGTCTTCTAAGTTTGAATCAAAAGTTTCTGCCATAGAAGAAAAATAGAATCTACAGAGCATTACCATGTCACAGCTACACGGAATTCTAACCGCTTACGAAATGAGGAAAGGGGGACCATCAGACAAGAGAGAAGCCGCATTCAAGGCCTCAGGAAAAGGAGATTCCAATGACTCAGGACATATGTCAGAAGAAGAAGAAGAATCAAATTTTGTCAAGAACCTTCAACAGGGTTCTGGAAGATTCAGAGGTAAGCTACCTTTCAAATGTTTTGCTTGTGGAAGAGTCAGTCACTATGCTGCCAAGTGTCCTCATAAAGATAAGCTTGACAAAGGTAAGGAACCAGTTAGATGGAACAGAAAACAGAATGTAAGTAAGAAGAGCTATTACACACATGAAGACAGTGATGGACTTTCAAATAGTGATGAAGATGAACAAGGTAATAATTATAGACTTTTGATGGCTTTTGAAGATGATGATTTCTTGGATGCTATAGATGAAGAAGGTCTTTATGAAGAAATTTCTAAACTCAAAATTTGTTTAGAAGAAAAGAATATGATTATAGATACTCTGACATTCCAACTTGCTGAGAGGGAAAAACACCATGAAAAGTTAGAATGTGAAATTGTGGGACTTAGAAAAGAGATTGAGAAAACAAAAGCCCTTAATCTTAGATTTGCTAAAGGATCTGAAACTTTAGATGAGATTATCAAAGTGCAGTGTTCTCCACTAATCAAGACAGGTCTTGGATATAATGAAGAAGCATCTCAAGTGCAGAAGCCATCCACCTCCAAAAGTTATCTTGATGCAGCAAGGAGAAGTGAACAGGTTGACAATCGACAGCAAAGGCATAATGCAGATCACCAAGTAAATCAGGGACAATCTACTTCAAGAATGAACAGAGATCACCAATTAAATCGGGTGTAATCTACTTCAAGGATGAACAGAAGCTACAACCAACCGCAGGTAAATCATTCTTAATTTGTCTCAAGAATGGATGTCAATGAAAACTACAATCATTTGGTCCGCAGGTTTGATAATCGCAGGAATTTCTTCAATGGCCAATGTTTCTCTTGTCATAACTTTGGACACAAAGTTGCGCAATGTGTTGCCTACAAGACCATCATGACTAGAGAAGCTCAAAAACAAAGGAGTATGACTGGGATCATGAAAAGGACCTACAATAACTTTTCTGCTCTTGAAAATGAAATAGAATGTTCCATTTGTAACAACTTTGGTCATGAAGATTCTGAATGCAGGAGTAGGTTTCAGCAAACAACTTAGAAGGAGCAAGTTTCATTAAGTGCCAAAACATGGAGAAAGAAAGAACCGCAACCAGAAAGATGTGGTATAGCCTTATATGCAGAAGGGCAGGAAAATCAGTGGTACATCGACAGTGGATGCTCGAAACATATGACAGGTGATAAAGAAAAACTTTAGTCATATAGTGCCTTAGAAAAGGAAAAGAAGGTCTCATTTGGAAATGACACCCCTGCACTCATAAAAGGTAAAGGTTCTGTTCTTTTAAAAGAAAAGGTCAAAGCGGGAAATGTTATGTATGTTGATGGCTTAAAGCATAATCTATTGAGTGTCAGTCAAATGTGTGATCAAGGAAATGAGGTGATATTTCGATCAAATGGATGTATTGTTCGTGAGCTTGATATAGGAGAAACGGTGATCAAAGGCATAAGAACTCCAAATAATCTATACATTCTCAAGGGAGGACAACAACAATGCTATCTAAGCAAGAATGATGAACACTGGCTATGGCACAGAAGATTGGGGCATCTAAGCTTCTCTCAGATAAGGAAAGCATGCAAATACCAGGTAGTTCGTGATCTTCCAGACATCAGAATTCCAGACAATACAATATGCAAATCATGTCAGTTTGGTAAGCAAACCAGAACTAACTTCCCTGAGAAGGAAGGATCAGCTAGCAGGCCACTTGAACTTGTCCATACTGATGTATGTGGTCCATCTAGGAAAAGGTCACCTCGAGGAGAAGAATACTTTATATTATTCATTGATGACTTTTCTAGGATGTGTTGGATAGGACTTATGAAGCACAAAGACGAAGCTTTCAAAAAGTTCAAAGCATTCAAAGCCTTGGTTGAAAACGAATCAGATCGCAGAATCAAATGCCTCAGGTCTGATAGAGGTGGGGAGTTTACCTCGAATGAATTTTTCAATTTTTGTGAAGAACATGGAATAAGAAGGGAATTCTCTACTGCAAGGACTCCTCAGCAAAATGGAGTAGTGGAAAGGATGAACAGAACGGTTCAACAAATGGCTCGTGCTATGCTGGATGAGTCTGGAACTCCCGCAACCTTCTGGGGTGAAGCTGCATTTGCTGCAGTTACTATTCTCAACAAGACAAATGTCCGGGTGAACAGCACTCAAACTCCTCATGAACTCTGGTATGGTAAGACTCCTACGGTAAAATACTTCAAAATTTTTGGAAGCAAATGCTATATCAAAAAGACTGATGAAAATCTTGGCAAGTTTGAACCTAGAGCAGATGAAGGCATTCTCCTTGGATACTCTCCCCACAGCAAAGCATATAAGTGTTACAATAAAAGACTTGGAAGAATTGTTGACAATATTGATGTAGTGGTTGATGAAGAAGGAAACATTCCTAAGCAAGTAAATTCCAAAAATTTCGAAGATGATGAGGACTATCCTTCAACATCAAATCAGACTTATGATGAAGAAGAAACCCATGAGGCACCAGAAGAACAGATAAGGATAGAAGAGAAGACTCCATCCAGGTACGTTCAAAAGAATCATCCAGAAACTCAAATTTTGGGGCAGAAAGAGGCAGGTATACAAACAAGAAGAACAATTTCAGAAGCTTCAAGCTATTTAGCATTGCTCTCCTCCACTGAACCACAAAATGTAAGAGAGGCATGCAAAGATGAATGTTGGGTCAAGGCAATGGATGAAGAACTTGAGCAGATTGAAAAGAATAACACTTGGGAGTTGGTTCCTAGACCAAAAGATAAGAATGTCATAGGGACAAAATGGATATTTAAAAACAAGCTGAATGAAAATGGAGAAGTTATTAGAAACAAGGCCAGACTTGTTTGTAAAGGGTATGCTCAACAAGAAGGTATAGACTTTGAAGAAACTTTTGCTCCAGTTGCTAGACTTGAGGCCATAAGAATGTTCCTTGCTCTTTCTAGCTTTCAGAAGTTCAAAGTATTTCAAATGGACGTGAAATCTGCCTTTCTAAATGGAGACTTAGAAGAAGAAGTGTATATTGAGCAACTAGATGGATTCATCCTTGGAAATGATCCAAAACTTGTATGCAGACTGAAGAAGGCTCTCTATGGTCTTAAACAGGCTCCAAGGGCTTGGTATTATCGCCTGGACAAATACCTCCATCAACAAGGTTTCTCAAAAGGATCAGCAGATAGCAATCTATATATAAAAATTGATAATGATAAATTGCTAATACTTGTTGTGTATGTTGATGATATCATCTTTGGTAGCAATGAAGAAGCCATGAGTCAAAACTTTGCTTTGGTGATGCAGAAAGAATTCGAAATGTCCTTGCTTGGTGAGCTGACATATTTTCTTGGTTTACAAATCCAACAAAATAAAGACGGTATCTTTTTATCTCAAACCAAGTACCTCAAGCAGATCTTGAAGAAATATGGCATGGAAGATTCAAAACCAGTATGTACCCCTATGGTAACAGGATGCAGCCTCAGTGCAAGTGATGAATCAGCAGCAGTGCATCAACCAACCTATAGATCCATGATTGGAAGTCTGCTCTATTTAACAGGTACCCGACCAGACATCATGCATGCCGTGGGAATGGTTGGAAGATTTCAGGCAAATCGAAAGGAAACTCATCTTCAGGCAGTAAAGAGAATTTTCAAGTATCTTCAAGGAACTCAAAACTATGGCTTATGGTATCCTAGAAATATAGATCTCACGCTTCATGCATATACAGATGCAGATTGGGCTGGAAGCGTGGATGATAGAAAAAGAACTAGTGGTGGTGCATTCTTTATGGGTTCCAGATTAGTATCTTGGTTCAGCAAGAAACAAAGTTCAATTGCATTATCTACAGCTGAAGCAGAATATGTGGCTGCTGCATCTTGCTACACACAACTCCTTTGGATGATGCAAACCTTGCAAGATTTTCAAATCACTTGTACTCCACCTATCTCCATCTTATGTGATAATACAAGTGCAATCAGTATATCAAAGAATCCAGTCATGCATTCAAAGACCAAGCACATACCTATCAAATATCATTTTCTCCGGGAACAAGTGCTTGAACAAAAGGTCAAATTAGAGTATGTTCCCTCCAAGGAACATGTTGCTAATATACTCACCAAACCACTGCCCAGGGAAACATTTGAATACCTCAGACAGAAGCTGGGAGTAGTTGATGCATCATCTTGCTGTTGAAACCTGTCTGTCTTAGAGAAAAGTGGTTGTACGCGAGTTTCATGAGGAGGATCCGCGTACATACGCCGGTTTATGTGGATACAGTCGTGTATATGTTGGTTTGAAGGAAAACAGTGGGATCAGACTCAGGTTGAAAAGAGTCTGATATGGGTCTGACAGAGACCATCTGGCACAGGTTCAGGGGGAGCAGATATACTTCTAATAATGCATTGTTGGCATTACCTTAGAAGCTCTTGGTTCAAGTACACAGCTATTTTGGTTTCAGGTGGAACAGGTGCAGAGGGAGAACATGGTTGCTGATCTGAATGATGATTGACAGATGCTGCTGGTAGTAGTTATTAATGACTTTCATAGTCTTGTTCTAGATATTTCGTCTCTATGTCATGTATATATTTTATTATCAAGGTCATGTAACAGCCTATTTTGGTTTCCCCACTATGCCTGGGATGAATGATGTAATGTACTTGGTTGTCATGTGTAAACTTCTGTTGTATCCCCACTTGGTTGGGTGGATGAGTCAACATTGGTATATCCCCACTTGGTTGGGAGATGGATGTATGTATAAATCATGGTTCTTCTTGTAGAACGTATTTTTGCAGATCTTGCCTACAGTCAGGGGGAGCATGGACAGCACAGCAGAGTAGAAATTTCAGCATGTACTCAGGGGGAGCATAACCCTTTGCCCTTGATGACAAAGGGGGAGAATGACTTTGAGGATCTTGGGGTTGCCATCAAGTCCAAAGGGGGAGATTGTTGGAATTATGACACAGGTTTGGCGTTATGACACAGGTGTTGTCCTTGATGGCAACTCACTCTGATGACAGAAAACAGTTCAGGCTCTCAGAATGAAGGAAAAGATATATACGTAGGTTCCACTTGACCAAGCCGCATATACACGCGGGTTAGACTATCAAAAGATGCGTATGCGTATACATGCACTTTCACGCAAGGAAAAGCGCGTACATGTGGGAGAACTTATTTTTGGTCCGTGGTATTTACTCCTTGGTATTTGAACCTATGGTTTTGGACCATGGTATATCGTCCGAAGTGTTGATCCCAAGTATTGGGTCCACGGTATTGATTCTTTATGGTTTTAGACCGTGGTAATATGTAATGCCTAAGACTATAGAAAGGGGAAGGAGATCATTAGGCAATGGCATGGTCTGAAACATTGAATATCTGATGAAGAGCTAGATCTGGAATACTGGTGATTATGATGCATAGCTGGATCTGAATGAAGGAGGAACCTAAGCGCAAGGAGAAGGATAAGTTCTATTGATGGGTCAAAATCTCAAGTCTTGAATAGTAGTATCTTTGAGTGACTTTGATCTGTTATATTTGGCGCACGCTTGATCTATAAATCTGATAATGTGGGTATAACTAATGTCTGAATATTTGAAAGAGTGAATTATCTTTTATAGATCTGCACGCAGGTTCGATACATCAGAGGCATGTATACACGCTGGTTCAGCAAATCAAAACAGCGTATACGTTGGTCGGCCTTAATACAGAAGCATATGCACACATGTTTCTGCATATTGAAGTAGCGTACATCTCTTGAAATATGTTCTAGCTGCTTCTATTTATTGCTGCAGTACTCTGGGTTTAGAATTGGTGTCTGGTTACTGTTACTGTTGTCTGGGTACAGCATTCAGAAAGATGAATATGTGATTCAGTTTTGTTTGGTGAAAAGGAGATTGGTTGTTGCAGAGATTCTTGATGTTTGATTGATGTTATTCATGGATCCAGTCTGAAAATTTATGAAACGTGGTCCCTGGAAGAAAGAGAAGGTTGTAGCCTTCTATAGGTCAGCACCTACGTACTAGTACCTCAACTAGTACAAGAGCTAAGGGGGTTGTAGCTCCCTTCCAGGAGAAGCTGGAGAACGAGAGAAGGTTGTAGCCTTCTGCAGGTAGAAGCTTGCGTACTGGTATAAGTCTGCACCAGTACAGAAACATTGTAAAAAGAAGTTTCTAATTAAAAGAAGATAGAGACGAATTGCAGCAGGTGGTTTTCACCCACATTGGGTTTCCACCTTATATCTTGTGTTCTTGTGTGTGATTGTCTTCTGCTCTATTTTACTGTTCCTGGTTACTGTTTATATGGTTATGATGCACAGATTAATGATCAACATCTGAAGAATAAATTAAATTATAAGTCTGCAGGGTATACGCTGGTTTCCTTATCTGTAGTTGCGTATATACGCAGTTTTCACTAACTGAAGTAGTGTATATGATCTGGTTGTGAAATGAAAAATAATTGACTTGATAATACTGATTCACCCCCCCCCCCTCTCAGTATTATTTCCAACAGGCTCGGCCGACGGGGGCAGGTAATTAGCCCTAGCCCCTAGGCACGAGGCCCCATACGACTACAATCTTCACAAACTGGGGGTTAATGGACATTTTAACTGTCCAAAAATTTGACTCGTTGGGAGGGATTGTAGGCCAAATTTGTGCGCTGATTCTGGGTTTGGGGTGCTCAAGCCAGTTTTGGGTCGAATTGGAGGATGGTTAGCTATGGAAATTGGGAAAAACTTGGCAAAAGCATAACTTTCTCAGTTTTTGGCCAAATGACGTGCAAAAAGAGACCAGATGGGGGTTTTTGACAGTTATGGATCCATTGGAGACATTATTTTTTCATTTTGAGCATTTTAAATCCATGTAAACACAAATTTGAGCACTTAATGAAAGAGTCCCTGCATTGGAAACTGGACCAGGAGATGTAGCCCAGGAGAGGGGTGAACTCATTTATCGTGTTTGTTGTTATGTGTTTCTGATATGGTATTTTGTCTCTGTTTTGGATGTTAAATAAGTTTAAAAATCATTACATTATGTGTTTTGTAACATGATCCATTACCCAAAATACATAAAATTTTCACTTGCAATTTGTTCATCACCTTCAAGTTTCCATTAGAGATCACATTCGAATAGTGAGAGTTTGATGATGGATTAAAATACCTTGGTTTTCATTTGAAATAAAACAACTACTCAAAAGAATATTGGGCCTGGTTGTTAGAAAATCTTGAAAAGAGACTCAAAGGTTGGATTTTTAGATGGTTATTAAGAGCAAGCATGGTAGTCCTGGTCAAATTAGTCCTGGAGGCCATCCCAGTTTACTAGATGTCCCTTGCCTGGATTCTGAAGGAAGTGCTTGAAAATGCCTAAATAGTTTATTTATCTTTCCTGTGGGTCAGCCAAAAAGATTGTTATGTTGCACCTAGGGTAGATGGAAGAAGATAACATTGCCAAAAGTCTTAGGAGGATGGGGCCTCAAAAAAATATTCTATTTTGCAAAGGCATTAACAAAAAAATGTGGGTGGAGACTAATTTCATACGATAATTTTTAAACTCAAGTGGTCACAGGAAAATATATAGACCCTTTAACTCTGGAAGAATGGTTTCCTACCCTTGTTAAGTCGAGAATGAAATTTATAGTATGGAGAGTGGTCTTGAACTCTTTTGACACTGTCAGCAATGGCCTGGTATGGAAGATTGGGGATGGGTGGAGCATCAAAATAGGTATTGATCCTTGGGCTAATAATGGTGATAGATTCAAAATTCTTGATCAAGTGGTAAATCATCTCAAGGATAGAGGAATCGTGTTGGAGGTCAGCAAGATCCCTTGGGATAACTAGTCACCACCAGGAAGAATGGATGGGATATGTGACTGCTCTACATGATACCAATGTAAGACTAATAGAATAAGAGGATGATATAATCTGGTCTTTCTTTCCCTCAGGGAAATACACCCCAAAGCTCAATTATCTTCATATCGGCACAGGGGGCCAGCCAATTGAGCAAGAATAGTGGTGGAAAATCATATGGTAGATGAAGTGTCCTCTAAATTATCAGATATTTGTGTGGTGTCTTCTCACAGGGAAAGCACTCCTGTGGGATGTGATGCAAAAAATCTCAAAGATCATTCCTAGGTGGTGTTGCTTATGCAGAACAACTAAAGAAATTGTAAGCCACTTGTTCATTAACAATCAATTCTCGAAGGCAATTTGGGCTATTATTAATTCCTATTTTTTTGTAGCATGTGTATGGGAGGGAAAAAGTGTAGCAATTGGAGGGCTTGGTTCCAAAACCCGACTACTGAAACTTTCAAATATCTACCTCTAATAGCCACTTGGGGTATATGGCTGGCATGTAATAATTGCATTTTTTAAGACTCTCGTTCACTGCCACATATGAAAACAACTGAGGGAATGGCGATCCTCTCACATTTTCCCCAGCCCTTGGCCATATCAAGTCATGTCATATCGAAGTTGAGAACTTGGACAAATCTATTCCTTGGGGTTATTTTGATGGAGCTTCCCAGCAGGAAAACTAGAGTAGCGAGGGGTCTTCATCCTTTTTCTCACTAGGATCATAGCTTTTAAGTCAAGATAGGTTTTGGGAGGGATAAAAATAACTTAGTTAAACTTCTTGCCCTCAAGGCCCTCTTATTTTTTTCTTTGGATAAGGGATGTGACTAGTTACAAGTATATGATGATTCTTTACTTAATGTTAACTAGGTCAACATCCGTCATCAGTGTCAAAAAAAAATTCTCATGCCTGTGCTCCAAGATATTATAAGGATGAAGAGATCTTTTACTTATTTTTTATGTGCTCATATCTACAAGGAATGGAACTAAACAGCGGATCACCTTTCTAAATAGAATTTGGTCATGGATCATGGTCCTTGTAACATCACATAATTCATATGACTTGATCACTATGAGTTTTTCCACAAGCTTTACATGGACGAGAAAAAATAAGATCCTGCAACTGAAGGATAAGACATCATCACAATTTATGCTCTTCATTTTATTTTTTACTCTATACTATTTCCATATCGGATTCCTTATAATTTGTTGTTATTGTAGATGGTATTGAGGAATTTTCAAAATTCCTGAACTATTACATGGACCTTTGTTAGCTTTTTTGTTAGACTCAAATATCTAAAATCTCGCTTTGTTTTAAAATCATGCTTCCATATGGTTTTGAGGCACATATTAGAGACTTTTTGATGTCATATCTCTACAGTATTTTGTGAGGATATATAAAAGTCTCAAAGAATACGCTCTTGAAATGTATAAACATAATGTAATTTTGACTCAAAGGAATGAAATTACAGCTTTTTTAATAGGAAAAAAATGGAAGAATTTAGGAATCCCAACTTCATTTGACCATATTTCCTAAAATTCCATAACCAAAGATCTAAAAATTGGACCATAGGATTATTGGGATTTCCCCTCACTATATTCCAAGTTTTATCATTTGGAACCTCCCAAAAGAAAATTTATAATAGAAATTCCAACATGACTTGTTTAAAGAATGATTTAAGAAGCCTATATGAGAATAAATTTGCTAAATGGCAAATGCGTGTAACTATAAACTTGTTGAAAAGAGAAATTAAATAATTATGCATAAGATATACTTATATTGATTCAAATATTTTACAATCTAGAACTAGATAAGGGTGAGCCACTCTCCACCCAACCATAGGCTCAACCTATGCTGCAATATTTCTCATAGTTGGCCACCCCCCAGCCAAATCTTGATGCCTTAAGTGAAAACTAAAATTAAGGATTTAACGCACAATTTTGAAAACAAATTTAACACAAAAAGTGAAGGCCACTCCCCTCCATGCATGGGAAAGAATCTCGGTGTTCAACTTTTCCATTCCTTGGCCAAGCATATTGACATTCACAAATGACAATGTAGTTTTGTATAGTGTAGGGGGGTCCTTCTTTGATCTTTGTAGTCCCTCGGCCCTCCCCTATTTAGTGCTCTCTATGCCACACACAAACATGACAAATATCGGTCCTCAGAGCCATCAAGCCCAAGGAAGAAGAATTATAACACATTCAAATCATGTTCACAAGTTGTCACCAATTCTCATGCCAATTCAATTTTCTAAGTGAGATAAGGAAAGAATGAGTGTATGAGCAGACTAATGGAGTAATGCTCATAACAAAAATGCAAAAATAAAAATCCCCTTAATGGATTTTCTCTTTCATTTTTATAAAAAAACCTTGAACCTTCATCTTCCCTACCATCACATTAAGGGAACTATTAGTTCAAGGTATCTATTTTCTTCTCAAGGCATCATAATCTATTGCATGTCCCCTTTCTTTAACTCTAGAATTTTTATTAATAAAAATAAGCATTACATCAAATAATAGATTTCGACACCATAGCATCAATGTTGACACCCTGACATTATATCTTCTTAATTACATTACAAAATTTGTGGTAATGAAAGGGGTGACACATAGTCTATTTCTCTTTATTCAACAAAAGTATTGAGCAATAGTTAATGCAATTCAAGAATTCTTGTGGATTCGACAGACTCTTTCAGAATTTGGGTTCCAACATCAACATCCGGCCATCCTCTGGTTTGAATGTCAAAGTCCCATCAAGCTTGAAAATGATCCAATTCAACATCGATATAAGAAGCACATTTAGCCACAAATGAACTTCTTCAAGAAACTCATTCATGATCAAGTTATTAAAGTGCTCTTTTTCCCAACAAAAGATCAAGTTGCAAACATTTTCACAAAGTCTCTTATAGAAGCAAAGTTTTCTAAAATTAAATCTATGTTAGGAGTTTAGGAAGTTTTCATCACAAGGGATAGACCCTAATGCCTCCTTGTTTGAGCCTGATAGACATTGGAGGTCCCCCATTGTTTGAGCCTATACACTCTTCTCTCTATTATGCATAGTTGTGGATGGTGATATATATTTATGTGTTATGTTTCTTTCATGTTCATACTTTCATGTTAAGCAAGCATCTCTTTCATTTAATTTCAATTATCCTGCCCATACACTAATCATTGTGCTTTTGTTGTTTATAATTGTTTATAATTCTTTGTTTGAATCACAAGCTTGGTTACTTCATTGGTTACCACAGTTTAATTTTTTTTCATGAAAAAATTAATTGTTTTTCCATAGAATAGTTATTTCTTTTGAGACAAAAAAAAATTATTGAAATACTAGGTAAAAAATTAGGAGAGTATGTCTACTAAAAAAATACCCTAATTCATGCATAGTCAATCAAGTTAAACTTGCATCAAGTATTGTTTTCATTTCTTAACATTTTACTTCATTTTAACACTTAAAATTAACCTTGGTGATGATGGGAGCAAAGAATGAATCATCAGAGTATTATTGCAAGTCATTGAGCCAGTTGAGGGAGTAGGCAAAAGACACTACAACCTATTTTTATCCATATGAGACACTAGTGAATACGTGATCAATCAATTGATTGTAAGTGAGTTGTGTGCCTTGATTTTAATTTCAAGAAGTGTGCTAGAACTTCAACCAATAACCTACGTCATTGAATGAAGCATTATTGTGTAGTCCTTCCATTTTCACCATTGAAAGGTATACACTACCTCATAACTAGATATTTTTCCATTGTAAGTTGGAGTAGTCTATGTTGGTATGGTTAGTTCCTTTATGCAATTTGGATTGTTATATTGTATTTTTGTTTCATGCTTCCTTTATTTTATTAGTTTATAGCTTTAGATCATAATTGATAAAGTGTCTACTAGTTAACCTTAGTAGCCTAATTCTATCTTTATTTGAATAATTAGATTAAATTGTTTTCCATTTGATTAGTGTGGCATTAGATCCAAGCTTGCACATATAATGCATGACATAGTACAAGTTTACAAAATCCTAGATTGACAATTTAATGTCTTAATTTATGCAAGTAAATTAAGCCAACAATGTAGACGATACTTTTGTCCATGTTCGAGTTGCTTTATAGTTGATTACTCATATATTTGGTAATAAGATTCCTTTTCTTCCTATCCCTCTTTTAGTTATTTGGGTTGAGCCCTAGATTTAATTTCTAGCACTTTTCCTCTATGAGACCATCAATGTTGCAATGGTTGCAATGATCTTTGTATTGATGTGTAGTAATTGTTGTCTTCTTGTCATTCCCCACTTTCCACTTCTTCTTCCCCTTCCTGGAAGCTTCCTTGTGTTCCTTCGGCTTTGAACCTATTAACTACCCCCTTTTTTGTCCTATATTTTCCAAGTATTGTGCATCTACACAAGCCTCATCCATCGTTTTGGGTTTGAATAACATCACTCACTTTTGTAGATGACTGTGTAGACTCCCCATATAATTGAGGACTATGTCTAGGTTCTTGGGAGAGATACCTAGCATTAATTCCATCTTCTTTAATTTTGTGGTCTTTTCCTATACGCTCTTCGTATAGGATCTCCTTCCAGCCTTAGAGTTCCCATGTGGTTTTCCCACCAAGTCAATGCATGATCCTCTAATTTCAAATGAGCAAGTGAATTTTTTGTTCCTCATATACGTGGTGAACACTAAAATAAACATCTAATTGTTGTAATCAGTGATTTGATTTCAAAGCATCAATCTCATATTGATACAACTCGATGTCCTCATTTGCTTCCATCTTAAAGAGGGACTATGAATGGTTCATAACACTCAAACTTGGCTACTCTAGTTTTTAAACTTCTTTCCTATATTCCTTCTCTATATCTCCATAATCCCATGATTTTCTCCCGGATTTGAGCTATGAGTTGGAACCTCCATATTCTTCAATTCCAAACTTGTTTTCCAAAGATGTCATAAGGAGATTCATATTATCATTGATATACATGACCCACAGTTCCAACCTTGAGAATCTCTCCTTTGTAGGATCTTGAGGGTTATTATAAACAATTTTGTTAGTCATGGCTAAGGTTTTGCAACTTCATGCTCAAACCATTTTCTAGATCCCATGCAACTTCCCATAAGATACCCAAAGAAACCTACTCTAATACCAATATGGTCTGTAAAATCTCATGGATTTTCCACTAGACAGTTCATCATAATAAACCAATTAAAATAAACCAAAATCGATACTATGAAGGGTTAATTAATCTAGATTCCAAATTTGTTATTATTGATTTAGTTTTTTATACGTGCAACAGATAAAATGCAAAAAATAGAGAACAATGGAAACCAATATATGCTTTGGGAAACCCTTTTGTGAGAAAACAGTTTTGGAAGGTGAGGCTACTATGCTCTCTTTTGTCTAAAATGGAAATAATGCAAATACAAAGGAGAAGGCTCTTTTCATGGAGTTACTTTAGACCTATGGCCTATACAATCCCCCTTTTTTCTACTCTCTCTCTCTATCCACTCTCATCTACTTTCTCTACCATGGAACAAAATGCACTTAAATAGAATGGAACCCCCTTTCCTCCTAGTGGCCCGGTTATAACATAACCCAATAACCATATAGGGTTAAGTCTGAATACTTCAACTCTCAACTAGAGTTACATCCTTGACCATTGTAGAGTCTTCATGATAGTCTTGGTGTGGCTATTCCCTTTTCCATGAGTATCGGGGTTAATGTGGCATCCTCTCAAATCATGGTTGAGAAAAAAGGAAGGTTAACTTATAGTGGCATAAATTTTATATATGGATTCTATCTGAAGTATTTCTTACACTGTTGAAAATATCTCTAAGTGTATAAAAATGATAGTGTGTTTATAGCAAGCAAGAGTTTTTGAACCCAAAAAACTTTGTTTAATGCCTCAAACTGTTGGATGTGGAGCCTAATCATCTTCCTAATTCAAAGGTCTTGTTTCAATTGTGTTTGGATCCCAATCCCTGATGAGGGGGTGTGGGGCGGCTCCCCGCCCCCCACTATTGCTGCTTAAGGGATACAAATGGGGGGGTTGCATGTTTGGAGCCCCCCCTTGGTGGGGGTTCGAGGCAGTGCCCCTAAAGCTAAAAATAGATGAAAATTTTTCTTGTAAAATATTGTAATTTCGTAGTCAATCTGGGTCGTTCATTAGGTAGATGATCTAACGGTAGAAGTTATGTTTAATTTAGGTTTTTTTTGCCCTAGAAGGAAGCCCCTTAGTTTATATGAGGGAATTGTATTGTGGATGTGTATTATTATTTTGAGTGAGAAACAAAGAGGAGATTGTGTAAGAGCGAAGAGGAAATCACAACAATTCTGTTGTAGGTTGTATCTCTTCATTTTGCTAGATAATATAAAAGGAAGGACTGGTTGTTTCTACGTGGATGTAGCCCAAATTGAGTGAACCACATATATTTGTGTCTCTCTCGTTATATGCATTTTTATATTTGTGTTTGCACAATATTTTGTGTATTTCATTGCTTCGTTAATTAATTTTTAACACAAACGACCTCTGAGAGGTTTCAGACCCCAATTCTCCAAATTATGACCCAATAGAAAAAATGGTTTAGTGAGTTGATTCCTCTAATTTTTCCACTCTAAAAGAATTGAGATAGATGAAAACAAACATAATGATCAAATTCAAATTATACCTCCCCATTTTGGTAGGCTTTTCATCCCCATAATATTTTACAAAATGATGTGAGGAAAATTTTCCTCTACTATAACAACCCTTTTCTGAAACCCCTATATTTTGTATACACCTTTATGTACTACCATTGTAATAGTCGTGACTAACTGAAGGGACTGGATTGTAAACTCAAGAATTGAATGTAAACTTAATTGATTAGAATGAGGAGAGGATGACATAGATCCATAGTTCTGAGGGAAGAGGGATGTTGCTTGATTGAAAAGCCATGAAATTGCCTTGGAGTTATTATTGGAGTCTTTTATAACCCAATCGAGAAGTGAGAGGCATAGGATGGTTCCCATCTCCCTTTAAAGATCAAGGAATGGCTAAACAAAGGGTGACTCTTCAAGAAATAAAAGAAGAGACGGGGGAGACCATAACATAGTTGGTATAGATATTGCACTCCTTAAAAAAATGGATGGATGTAGAAGAAAATATATGTATTCACAACATAGGTGTGAGGAAGCTTCTTCTCGGGGATCGATTTCGCCTTCTACATAACTTCAGTTGGTTGGGGAGTTTCCAAGACTGGTGCTAATAGTGTGGAGTTGTGGAGCGCGATAGAAGGAACAATCATGGAGCTAATTACTGAGCCTTGTGATCTATGAATTTCAAGTGTTAATTCCTATGCTTTGTGTTTAAAGCCACCATATTGTGTGTCTATGCCTATATGGTTAGTGGGAGGCTTAGTGGATGATTGATTCACTGTGGTTCTTGCTTATACCTAATAAAGTATTTATACAGGGAAATTTGAGTCATTATGGTCCTTTCTAGAGAGTTGTTAACCACTTGGACAGTGGATTGCAAATCCCTCTAGTGCTTGCTATGAAAAGATAGTTGATAAACCACCTAAACAATGGATTCATCTCCTGAATTGAGAAATATCCCATCTGGACCCGTTGTGAAGCCCTATGAATGGAATCAGGAGAGTCAGTGAGTTATTGTGGTGTTTATTATAAGAGGATAGTTGATAAACCACCTTGATAGTGAAATCCATCTGTAAGTACTTATTTAAACCATTGGTGTGAAGTCCCTTCAGGAAGAATTCCCTCAGATTGTGGATCTAGATGAAGCGTGTTCAGTTGCAAGAAGGGTTGCAGTGTAGTTGGCCTATGGTTGTGTGGAGAGTTGAAGTCCCTCCTTCAATTGCCATCCATCTTTAAACACACAAATAAGTGTAAATTACTCATGAAAATTGACTTATGAAATGTGATGTTCCTCGTTATGTTATGATTGGTGCATAGATCTTGTGTGTGATGAATGTAAATGAATGTATGAGTTGAGAAGTTCACTATTGCACTCATTAGGGGAATGATATCTTGTATGTACAATAAATTATAATGCATTCCAGGACTATGTTGTCCATTATTGTGTTCATGAAGGAAGTGAGAAACTATGTGTTTATGTTCATTAATTTGATTGTTAAGGCTTGTGAATAAATATATAGTTCAACATGTTCCCTATATTAGTTATCATGCTAAAATTGAGGGTTCATGTCTCTAGGCCCTTGAACCATAAACCTAAAGTAGATGGCATAGGGCAATTTCCATTCCCATTAGATAAACCAAGTTATTTGATTCTTTTTATTCTATGTGTATATTTCATTGGGACCAGTAGGCAACATAACTCAAAACTCATGTGACATGTGGGCTATCAGCCATTAGCCATAAACTTGTGTGCGTAATGGGTAGGGGTGATTGATAAAAGTGACCGAAAACCAAATGAGAAATAGGGATGAGAGTGGGACCAGGGTGAAACAAGGAGTACCGGAACTTTTCTCATTGGACCACTACTCACCACTCATCGCTTGTGTGTGTGTTATCACGTGGTAAGCATAAGATGAGCACGCTACTGGAGTTGGTCGATTCGACCACGGTTCTCACTACATAACCCTATCACCACACATTGCTTGCTATTATAAATTTTTGCACGTTGTAACATTAAATGGGCACACCAACAAGGGTTAGGCCAATCCAACCATGGTTTTAAAATGAAACTTTGTCAATGCCCACCACCCAATCCTAGGTCAGTTGTTAATTGCCATGAGCGATAATAATAATGAGTGGCCAAGCTAGCGTGGTGTGGACTAGTACAAAAAGCCCCACTATGATGACCTATGAGGGTCATTGAAGTTTGATGGAGGCCACATGGGCACCATGTGGCATGTGTGATGGAATGGCTTCTTTTAATAGGTTGATATTTGATCAAGCATAACTTACAATCCTGAAGTCGGATTGTGGTAAAATTTATATCACCAGAAAGCTCTTGGTGAGTTGAGTATGATGGTGACGTCAAAATCTAATTTTGAAAACTTGAGAAAAGAGGAATTATATAACCTCATTGTAACAACCCTTTTTTCCAGCCCTATGTAAATGTTGCTATGTACGTGTGTTTATGTGAATAGATGTAACAATTTAAATATGGTTGAGTTGGAGGAACGGACATGGATTTGGAGGTCTGAGGAGGAAGAGTTGCTTGTGTTGTGCATAAACCTAAACCCAAGCCACTTCATTTAATTTTCCCTATCTAATCTCCTTAACAAAATTATGATCTACTAGTGCAAGCATTAAATTTTTGTATGGGCAGTTTGAAGTAAAGGACGGGCCACATATTGTCTCTATCTTTGTGGAATGTTTTGGGAAAGTCAACACACAAGTGAGGGACAAAGGGAGTTGGAAACAGGGAAGGAGAAACAAAGTAGAAGAGAAGGGAACATATAACACAAAATATGTGGACAGGAAGAGGAAGCGAGACAGAGCAACAGAAGAGAAGAGAATATGGGACGTCATTTCTTGTAACTTCTAGTGTATGTCCAATATTTTTTATTAATTTGTGATGGGCCAATGAAGACTCTATGGAGAAAGTGGCTCACTAGTTCTTGTTTTCTCAACTGATAAACCTCTAAGTGCTTGCCTCGAGGTTGATAAACCACTTAAATCTTGCTAAATGGGTTGATAAACCACTAGGGTGCTTTTTGGAAGGTTGATAAACCACTTGGTAGGTGGAGACACTTGGGTGCTTGCTGTCTCAACTAAAAACCTATAGGTGCTTTCCTTGAGGCTGACAAACCATGTAGAGATTTCCAAATGGGATGATAAACCACTTGGATTGTGTGCTCTGGATTCCTTTAGTGATTTCCTTAAAAATCGGGCTAATAAACCACCCTTAAAGTGAGTTCATACTCCTAGATTGAGCATAAATTCACTAAACCTTAGGTGAATCCATGTGATCCTTTACAGAGGGGTATCAGTGACTGTGGTGCTTACTACATAAGGTAGCTAAGATACCATCTAGTCTGGTTGACTTGTTATCAATGTGAAAATTCCTTGAACAAATAACTCCTAAGACTTTGAATCTAGTTTAGGGGTGGTTAGCTACAAGAAAGATTGCAGTGTAGCTCGCCTATCTTTGGGTGGAGAGTTGAAGTCCCTCCTTCAGTTTCTAGACATTCAAGTTAATCATATGTGTATTTACTCGTGTATTTACTTATACCATGAATGGTTAGTGATGTTTATTATGTGATCTAAAAGTGCATGGGTTGACACTTGTTGTGTGTGGAGCATGATTGTTCAGAGGTCTTTGTTTCAGCCGGATGTATACCCCAGGAAATTTGTACACCCCTCCATGTGGGGGGGTGCGGGGGGGACTTGTCCCCCCCGCGGGAGTCTGGGGGGGGTGATCCCCCCCGCCTGGGGGGTCTGGGGCCAACGGTCCCCCGGCGGGGGCTCGGGGGCAGCGCCCCCGAAGCTAAAAAAAATGTAAAATTGCCTTGTAAAAGTATAGTAATTTCTAGTCAATCTGGGCCGTTCATTAGGCAAATGATCTGACGGTAGAACTTATGTTTAGTTTAGGGTTTTTTGCCCTAGAAGGCAACCCCTCTCTTTGTATGAGGGCATTGTATTGGAGGCTGAGATATAGATGTGTATTCTGAGAGCGAGAAACTGAGAGGTGAGACTATGAGAGAAAACAGAGGATATTACAGCGGATTTGTTGTAGGTTGTGTCTCTTCATTTTGCTGGATAATAGAAAGGAAGGACTGGTTGTTCGGGGTGGACGTAGCCCAAACTGGGTGAACCACGTATATCTGTGTCTCTCTTGTTTTATGCGTTCTCGGTGTTTATATTTTTGCAATATATTATGTGTTCCATTGCTCCGTAATATATAATTTTCTAACAACTGGTACCAGAGCTGAAGGTCTATTTGGCTGATAAACTCGCAGGAAAGAAGGGCTCCTGGTTCAAGTGGGAGCAATGGCGGAAGATGGTAAGTTTAGGGTCGAGAAATTTAATGGCCAAAACTTCTCGCTGTGGAAGATGCAGATGGAAGATTATCTGTATCAGAAAGATCTGTACCTACCATTGGGCGGAAAACAAAGATGCCGACGGGTATGACAGATGAAGAATGGAACCTTCTCGATAGAAAGGCACTCGGAACAATATGGTTGTGCCTCTCTGCATCAGTCGCCTTCAACATTTCGAAGGAAACAACGACAGAGGTTTTGATTGAGGCTTTGTCGAAACTATATGAAAAACTCTCGGCCTCAAACAAGGTATTTCTCATGAAACGGTTATTTAATATGAAGATGTCGGAAGGTGGATCTGGTGCAGACCATTTAAATGATTTTAATACTGTTACAAATCAGTTATGTTCTGTAGGGGTAAACTTTGATGATGAAGTTAGAGCTCTGTTATTCTTGTGCCCATACTAGAAAGTTGGAATGGTTTAGTAATGGCCATTAGTAACTCTGTGTCTGGATCTAGTACTTTAAAGTTTGATGATGTTGTCGATGCTATCCTTAGCGAGGAAATGCGACGGAAAAGCTCCGGTGAGACATCGGGTAATGCTTTGAGTGCAGAGTCTAGGGGAAAAAAATGGAAAGAGGAAAGAGCTCAGGATATTGCAGTAAATCAAGGAAAGGCAGATCCAAGTCCAGATCGGGGATAGTGTGCTGGAAATGTGGAAAGAAAGGACACCTAAAGAAAGACTGTAGATCTCGGAAGGGAAAAGAAGGAGATGCACAGCAAGAAAACAATCACGAAGCAAATGTGACAAGGGAGGCGTTACAAGATGCTTTGATTCTTTCTTTCGAAAATATTACTGATTCCTGGGTGATAGATTCAGGGGCCTCATTCCATGCCACACCTGATAAGAAATACTTTCATGACTATGTTCAAGGAGATTTTGGACAAGTTCGTTTGGGTGATGATAAACCCTGTAAAATTATTGGAATGGGTAAGGTTCTTGTAAAACAACAAAATGGAAACCAATGGCTACTAAAGGAGGTAAGGCATGTTCCAGATCCAAAGAAAAATTTGATTTCAACAGGGCAGCTAGGCGATGAAGGTTGTGTGACAACTTTCACAGATAAAGCTTGGAAGGTCACCAAAGGAGCCTTGGTAATAGCAAAAGGCGAAAAGGTTGGTACATTGTATTTATGCAATGGTATTTCTAACTCTGTTAATGCTTTAACTTCCAAAGGAGCAGATGTAGCATTATGGCATCATAGGCTCGGACACATGAGTGAAAAGGGGATGAAGATTCTTCACTCAAGGAATTTGTTGTTGGGTTTGAAGAATGTTGATTTGGATTTCTGTGAGAATTTCATTTATGGAAAACAGAAGAGAGTCAAATTTCTCAGAGTTGGGAAAGAAAAGAAGAGCGAAAAATTAGAGCTTGTGCATACAGATGTATGGGGACCTACTCAGGTATCATCTCTCGGTGGCTCTCGTTATTATGTTACTTTTATTGATGATGCAACTAGAAAAACTTGGATTTATTGTATTAAGAATAAATCTGATGTATTTGATACTTTCAAGAAATGGAAAGCTTTGGTTGAGATTGAGACAGGAAAGAAATTGAAGTGTCTTAGATTAGACAATGGAGGTGAATATTGCAGCAAAGAGTTTGATAGGTACTGTTCAGAACATGGAATTCGCAGAGAGAAGACAGTCCCAAGAACACCACAAGAAAATGGTGCATTAGAAAGGATGAACAAAACAATCATGGAGCGTGCAAGGTGCATGAGATTGCATGCAGGATTGCCTTTACAGTTTTGGGCAGATGCTGTAGATACTGTTGTTTATCTAATAAACAGAGGGCCTTCAAGTTCCTTGGATGGTGGTGTTCCGGAGGAAGCATGGACATGTAAAAATGTAAACTACTCCTTTTTAAAGCCTTTTGGTTGTGAAGCCATTGCCCATATTGATAAAGAAAATAGAACAAAGCTTGAGGCAAAGTCAAAGAAATGTACCTTTATTGGATATGGTGTTAATGATTTTGGTTATCGCGTATATGATTACGAAAATCACAAAATCATTAGGAGCAGAGATGTAATATTCAATAAAAAGGTCTTGTATAAGAATCAGTTGCAGGAAAAGAAACAGGAAAAAGAAAACAAGGAATACGCAGTTCTTGATGAAATCACTGAAAAGGTAAAGGTGCCTGAAAATAATAATAATCAACAACAACAACCACCACAACAGCAACAGGCACCCCAAACACCTGAAAGTGGTGTTAGAAGATCTACCAGGATAAGTAGACCCCCTGAACGATACTCTCCTTCATTATATTATTTATTGTTGACTGATTCTGGTGAACCCGAATGTTATGAAGAAGCAATGCAGGTTGAAAGCAGGAAGAAGTGGGAGGTAGCCATGGAAGAAGAGATGGACTCCTTAATGCATAACCAGACTTGGGATTTAGTCAGGTTGCCTGCAGGAAAAACTACATTGAAGAATAAATGGGTTTACACGCTGAAGGAAGAAGATGGAGGAAAACAGAGGTACAAAGCTAGACTTGTGGTGAAGGGGTTTGCACAGAAGAAAGGTATTGATTTTGATGAAATATTTTCTCCTGTTGTTAAAATGACTTCAATCAGAACTATTTTAAGTCTTGTAGCAGCTGAAGATTTGCATCTTGAGCAGTTAGATGTAAAGACAGCCTTTCTCCATGGGGATTTGGAGGAAGAGATATATATGCAGCAGCCACAAGGATATGAGGTGAAAGGGAAGGAGAAACTAGTGTGCAGGTTGAAGAAGAGCTTGTATGGCTTAAAACAGGCTCTAAGGCAGTGGTATCTAAAATTTGACAAGTTTATGTCTGAACAAGGTTATACTAGATGTCACTCTGATCATTGTGTTTATCTGAAAAAGCAAAATGATGGTAGCTATATTATATTGTTATTGTATGTGGATGACATGCTTGTTGCAGGATCTAACATGCAGGAAATAAATGTACTCAAAAGAAAATTGGCAAATTCATTTGCAATGAAGGATTTGGGAGCTGCAAAACAAATCCTTGGTATGAGAATCACTAGAGAGAGGAAAAATCGCAAATTAACATTGTCTCAAAATGAGTACATACAGAAGGTGTTGAAAAGATTTAATATGCACAATGCAAAACCAGTTAGTACACCTTTTGCTAGCCATTTCAAACTTATTAAGGAAATGTGCCCAAAGACCCAAGAAGACATGGATTATATGTCTAAAGTTCCATATGCATCAGCAGTTGGAAGCTTAATGTATGCAATGGTTTGCACAAGGCCTGATATTGCACATGCAGTGGGAGTTGTAAGCAAGTACATGAACAATCCAGGAAAGGAACATTGGATGGCAGTGAAATGGATTCTCATATATTTGAAAGGTACCACAAATCAAGCATTATGCTTTGGTGGTGCAAACATTTCTGTACAGGGATATGTTGATGCAGATATGGCAGGTGACAGGGATAACAGGAGGAGCACTACAGGATATGTATTTAATGTTGGTGGAACAGCTGTCAGTTGGATTTCAAAACTCCAAAGTGTTGTTTCACTTTCAACAACAGAAGCAGAGTATGTTGCTGCTACAGAGGCTAGTAAAGAAATGATTTGGTTACAAAGGTTTATGGGTGAATTGGGTAAGGAGCATGACATGGGCACGTTATACAGTGATAGCCAAAGTGCCATTCATCTTGCAAAGAACTCAGCATTTCATTCTAGGACTAAACACATACAGCTCAAGTACCATTTCATACGATCAGTGTTGGAAGATGGAGAGTTGAAGCTAGAAAAGATACACACTAGCCAGAATCCTGCAGATATGCTAACAAAAGTTGTAACCAGGGAGAAATTGAGAATATGCTCAGTTTCAATTGGTCTTCAAGGATGACGATGAAGATGAGAAACAGCTAGGTCCAAAGAGGAGTCATTGTCCAGCAAATGAAGCAGTGGTGGAGTTTCTACAATCATTCTCCAAGTGGGAGATTGTTGTGTGTGGAGCATGATTGTTCAGAGGTCTTTGTTTCAGCCGGATGTATACCCCAGGAAGTTTGTACACCCCTCCACGCGGGGGGGTGCGGGGGGGACTTGTCCCCCCCGCGGGGGTCTGGGGGGGCCAATCCCCCCCGACTGGGGGGTCCGAGGGCCAGCGGTCCCCTGGCGGGGGCTCGGGGGCAGCGCCCCCGAAGCTAAAAACAAATGTAAAATTGCCTTGTAAAAGTATAGTAATTTCTAGTCAATCTGGGCCGTTCATTAGGCAGATGATCTGACGGTAGAACTTATGTTTAGTTTAGGGTTTTTTGCCCTAGAAGGCAACCCCTCTCTTTGTATGAGGGCATTGTATTGGAGGCTGAGATATAGATGTGTATTCTAAGAGCGAGAAACTGAGAGGTGAGACTGTGAGAGAAAACAGAGGATATTACAACGGATTTGTTGTAGGTTGTGTCTCTTCATTTTGCTGGATAATAGAAAGGAAGGACTGGCAGTTCAGGGTGGACGTAGCCCAAACTGGGTGAACCACGTACATCTGTGTCTCTCTTGTTTTATGCGTTCTCTGTGTTTATATTTCTGCAATATTTTATGTGTTCCATTGCTCCGTAATATATAATTTTCTAACAACTCTAACAATGGGGTAATGTTGATATTCCTGTGTGTAAATGGTAATTACTTACTTTTATGTTCTCATGGTTATGTTGGTTTCATAGAACTCTATGTTGTTATCATTGTGTGAGTCATAGTGTGAGTTACATGAATAGGCATGAATGTTCGATTGATGTTGCTCACTGAGTTTGTTTATGACTAGAATATGAATTTGTTTTGTTATGCTCAATATGATTCAAATTCGATGTGATCTGAATTTTGGTTATGCAGATTAGCATTTTATTTTGTACGACTTCTAAATTATGTGTGATCTTATCCAATTACTAATGAGGATTCTTTGAATGAGTTTCATAGTAAACTTGGATGGTCTGAATAACTAGTGTACTTCTTTCCTGAGTCATGAATGTTGTGCGAATCAATATTGGGGATTCTTGCCCCTTATTCTTTTCTTTGAATGCATAGTCTTGAAGGTTAAGAGTTTCTTGATTTTCCTTCACTAATTGTTCACCATCGATGACCTTTGGATCTTAGGCCCTTGTGACGTATGCCAAAGAATTGAAGGTTAGTTTGTCACATTTTCATAATCATTGTTGGTAAACGAAGTTGATATATTTTATGTGTCTGTAACCCAGGCTCTCTGAGTCAATTTGGAAGAGAGACATAAATGAAATACTCAAAGATAGGATGATGTATGTCTAGGTGAAACCCTACTGGGATGACGCATGCATAGGTGAAACCCTACCAGGATGACATATGCATGAGTAAAACCTCATCGAGATTATGTGCACAAAAGTGGTATGCCCCCCCCAATTGGGTTGTGCGTAGTTTGGAAGGACTGTGATCGAGATGACATGTGCACAAGGAGGACCCATAGTGTCCTTTTACTTGTGTTCTGTTGGAGGAGGTTAATTAAGGCATGCAGTTGGGATTAGTCTTAATTCCCAGTCGTGCAGCCCCAGATATGTGAAGTAATAGGTTCAGTAGGGGTTGGGGACCCAAGACTATAATGATGTGGATATGTGGATCGATCTTATTGGAGAATGGTCATAGATGCAGTGGGCTCGATCTGGTGGAGCTCGCACTCATAAGTCCACATGGAAGATGTCGATGGTAGTAGGGGACCTCTGCGTGGAAGTTATGCAAGAACCATGAGAGTTGCTAGATAGCCAGGGATGATATGTCAACTCCATGTGGGTCACTTTTCGGTACCACGTGGTGGTTATTTGTTGACATGGCACAATATGGTTGATCAAACTTTAAAAGAGTACATATTTTGATCCAGAAATCAGATTCAGCTAAAAATTACATCGTTAGAAAGCTCTCGATGTTGAATACGATGGTGATATCAAAAGATAATTTTTGTGAGCTTCAAAAAAAGAGGATTTTTTGTAATCCCATCTTGATATTGAACCATCAGGGTTAGGTTAATCAAAATCAACACCTCCCATAGCCTATGAAGAGCAAGGGGGTGGGAGGGAGCATTATAGAGTGCTATCATACCCAAGGTTCTACATTAGACCTTTGGAGATAAAATTTGGAGCTTTGTCACAATGTGGTAGAGCACGATTTAGTACTCACACTAATTGGGTCTAGAGGGATAAGGTTAGAAGTTATCTTAAGAATTTTAAAAAAGAGTATTTAGTATCATAGTCAATTGTGTGTGTATATGTGTGTTGATTTCATAATGTTATTTGTTGTGATTGTTGGCACAATAATTGCTTATACGTTAATTTGTTTTCTAACTGGCACAGTAATTGAATATTGGATGTTTCAGATGGCTTCACATTTATGTGCTTAGTGCAAAAATTTCAAGGTGATGGATAAATATATCTATTTGTGTTTGATTTGACTAAAAGACTTTTTTGTATGACAACACATAAGAATATACCAAGCAACAACAAGGAAATCAAGGAATGAGCAACAATATGGTGCAATATAACATTGATAGGTCCCAACATTGTCAAGAAGAAGACTCAGTTAAAACTTAGGAGATAGGAAGACTCCCCTGATTGGATGGAAACCCTTATGAGTTTAATGGCTAAGTTGAGAAGTTGTAAGTTTGACAATCAAAATATCGTCAGAGCTCAAGAAAAGCAAGTAGAAGTAAATGCAATAATACTATAGAGATTATCATATCTGCAGAGGTAGAAGCAACATGAGCTAGGTGTTAGTTGCCTAGGAAAATATAAGTCCAAGTAGAGTCTATCAAGACTTTGGAAGCATGAATTAGAAGTTGACAGTGTAGAAGGTATCAAATCTAAGAAAAGGCATAGGCAGGCAAGGGAAGATACAGTGAGAGGAGGATCTCCACTCGGTACTTCAGAGAGAAAGAGAGGTTGTCATGAGCATATGTCTAGTGCATCAACTAAGAGACATCACTAGCTAAGGAGAAATTAGAGGGACTTAATGTAGAAATTAATGTGTAGATTCAATAATGCTCATGAAATTTTCTCAATCACAAGACTTGAAGCTACTCTACTGATATGCGGAATTTAATTCACCATCTAAAACAAGAATCATAGACATGCAAAAGGAAACATCACACATGCACAAATATTTATCTAGGGGAAAGAAATTTCTCAAAAGCCCTTATTATCTATATTGAATTAATTAGAGAATAGAGAAGAAATACAATGCTTTCTCAAGCCTGAGCACACCCTGCAAGTGTATAGCCTATCCCTCCACCTGACTGACTAAACCTAGCCCAACACTTAACCAATTTTTCAAGCCTCCAAGATCTTATTTCCTTGCGTTGTTCCCTTCATAAATTGCCCCTATTTTTTAGGATTTTCACACCAAGGAATTTTGCAATAGCCTTAGGTCAATCTCTGACTGCATGCACCACCTGTACACATGGGAATATGCATCAACTGATAGTACACTTCCTTGGAATCTCCATCTCAACTAGGTAACTCAAATTATTTGCTTGCAACAATTATTTTGGGTTGATTTATCAGGTAATTGGTTGATCACTGGGTGTGGTTTAAGTTCCACTTCTACAACTTGACCTCCACTAGTTCTTATGACAGTTAGAGCTAGTTAAACTAACAATAACTCAAATTAACTAAAACATATTGCTACAAATTAGCAATAAATCATGTAGAACTGAACTCAAGCTTCCTGTACTTGAATTTATTGAGTTAACTAAGTGACAAGTGCCATGTCACCTTGGTTAAATACCTCAAAGTATTTTTTTCAAATAGAAATTCGAATTTTAATCTAGTTTGACCAAGGAAAAGTCAAAACTAGATTTTCTTGCTGCATTTTCAACACTCCCTCTCAGCAAGAAAGTAATTATCAACCACCCATATCCTGCACCTATGGAACTCAAATTTGCCTCTTGACAAAGCCTTTGTCAAAATATTTGCATCTTGTTCCTCTATCGAAATGTACTGCAACAACATAATCTGCCTCTGCACACAATCCCATAGATGGTGATACCATATATCAATATGCTTGGATCGATCATGAAATACATGATTCTCAAAGAGATTAATACAACTCTAATTATCATAGTAAATCACAGTATGATCCATCATCTGACCAAATAACCCAACAAGAATCTTTCTCATCCAGATTTCCTCACATGTTGCTTGACTTGCAGCCATGTACTCTACTTCTGCTGAGCTGAGTGCCACAGATCTCTACTTCCTGTTGTACCAAGAAATCATTGTTGACCCAACACTGAAAATTCCTCCTGATGTGCTCTTCCTGTCTTATGGAATCCCTGCCCAATTTTCATTTGTGAAGCCTTGTAGCTTCACTCCCTCTATCTGTTTGTACCAAATATCAAACTGAGTAGTGTCTTTGAGGTATCTCAACACATGCTTTATTGCCTTCCAGTACAGTTTGGTTGGCTTAACCATTGCTTGACTAATTTGGTTAACTGCATAACACATGTTTGTTTGTGTGTTCACCAAATACATAATTGAACCTACAAGCTGCTTGTAAATGGTAGCCTCCATTACTTCACCTGAAATAGCATCCTATTTCCTCTAGTTTCCTGCTAGAGGAGTCTCCATGGGTTTTCTCTTCTCCATGTGGAAATTTTGTAGTATCTCATTGGCATACTTGCCTTGAGAGACAAACAGTTCCCCATCTCCTTGCCATACTTCCAAACCAAGAAATTAATTCTTGAGTCCCGTGTCCTTTATTACGAATTCGCTTGCAAGATTTGATCAACTTCTCATCACCGGTTAAAAGTAAATCATTTACATATAACACAATAATCAATAATTTACCTTTAACCACAATGTGATAAAGGTTTGCATCTGATTCACTTTTGTTGAAGCCCAACCCAATGAGATAGTTGTCGATCTTGGTGTACCAAGCACGGGGTGCTTGCTTGAGTCCATACAATGCTAACTTGAGTCTGCACACATGTGACTCTCTGTCAAAGTTCTCAAACCCCTCTGTTTGCTCAATATAAATCTCCTCCTCAATAACTCCATTGGGGAATGTTGTCTTCACATCCATCTAGTGGATATTCCACCCCATCTACATTGACAGTTCTAAAATTGACCTGATGGATAAGTACTGATGAGCACCAATGTTGCAACAAGAATGATGCAACTCCTGGGGCTACCAATTTTACTTCATCAACCTGGGGTTCGTACAAACTTGAAGGTGACAATGTTGTATACACAGTAGATGCAATGGTCTATTATTATCACTTTTCAACTGGGGCGATAGACCACTAGGGTTTTTCAAACCAGTCTTCTATTGACTAGAAGGATTCTGACTACCAAATGGAAAAGGGAAAATTATCCTTAATGAAAGAAAAGGAATGTTGCCTACTCTAGGGAATGAAAGATTGAATTGGAAGATGTTATAAAGTGACATGAAATCATCTAGCTACACATTTACACATTTTGCTTGCAAAAGAAACCTAACTTAACCTTGTTTATAACATGTAATGATCTAGACTAACTGAGCATGGAATCTGATCTAAGAAGTATTATGACTATTGCATGCATGTGTTAATTTAGAAATTGCAGAAAAAAAAAAAAAAAAAAAAAAAAAAAATAAAAAAAATAAAAATAAAAAATAAAAAATAAAAAATAAAAAAAAAATAAAAAAAATAAAAAAAATAAAAATAAAAATAAAAAATGAAAAAATAAAAAATAAAATAAAATAAAATAAAATAAAAATAAAATAAATAAAAATAAAAAAAATAAAATAAAATAAAAAAAGGAGCCTTTTTTTAAATGTTTATTTTTATGAATGCAAAATCCTAATTTTCACTTGTTCTTTCGCATGGGAGACATGTATGGAGGGAAAGGTATGGACTAGTCTCAATGGTATGGAATCCAAGTGGAGGCATAATCTAAGATCAGATGATTTTTTTTCTAAATCTGGGCTTAAAACAAACTACTACAGGATGTCCTAGTTCTACTACATGATGCCCTGATTTACTACAGGAAATAGGCTGAAATTTTAGAAGATGGTAGGAAAGGTAGAATGAAGTGTCGACAAGGTGTCTGATGGGGAAATAAGGCATGAAGGAGGTTCACACTATCCAAGGCTCAGTGAGATGCTTCAAGATGCCATGGATTTGCTCAATGGAAATGACAACTTTGCTTACAAAACAAAAATTCGTATTTAGGGTTTGGTGGACCTTGGCAGCATGGGTGGATAGGACTTAGATGAGACGAATGAGATGAGGTATCCCTGCAAATTTGAAGCTCTTGCAATAACATACACTCTTTTCTTCATTTATGAACAAATTCATCTATACATGGAGAAGATGAGTTGAATGGAGGAAAACAAAGTTATGATTAGCTAATGGCTAAGTTCATGAATGGAAGTGCTTTTAAACCATAGAGAACTCAAGAGATCAAAATGAAAATTGAAAATACTTCTAAGAAATTCAAAGATAATGATCTATTCAACAAGAAACCCTAGATTATGCAGTAATCAAACAAGAAATTTGTTTTTGGGTTGTGTGAATGGAACCCTCAAGTCATGATCCTATAAGGAAGATGAGGTGAAAGCCACTATCACAAGATTTTCTGAAGTGTTTACTGTCACTATGATACCACTGATATAACTATCCACAAATGGAAGAAAACTAATTAATCACCCAAATACTTGCAGATTAACAAAACCAAAATCACTTTAGCAACTAACTATGAATGTAATCTAAGCATACATGTACAAAAAGAGGAACCTCTACTGCTAGGGTTGGGCCCTAACCCAATATCTTCATCCCTCTGAGTCAACTCAGTGTTGGATCAAGGGAATGCTTCTCATTTTTATTAAAATATCAAAAATACATAAGAGTCATCAATCACAATGTCTTAGCTCGAAAGTGCCTCATGGCTACAACAAAAAAAGTTGAATCTTAATGAGGCTATAAGCCTTCTTATTTATACAATTGAAGCTACCAAAAAATTCCTTAAATTTAGGGAGGCTTGGCTCCCAACTTGAGATCAATTGGTCTTCAACTATCACTGGCTTGGCTACCAATGACCTTAATGGCTCAGCTGCTTGTAACTCTGAGTTGATGAGATCTGGTGGAGGAATATTCAAGTGAGTGAGGAGTTAAGGAGGGATATCCAATCTCCTAAAATCCCTCTTGCTTGTCTACTTTGAGTTCCTGCACTTTAATTAGCCAAAATTTGCTCCAAAACCTGCAATTAATGCACATTAGACCACAAGACATGACATCTCATCTTTACCCTTCTCACTAAGCAAAATATAACAAAACATGTAAAGAAATGTGAGAAAAATTTATTTTAATAAGCTGGAGAGTGGCATTAAGGTCCATATAATTTACCCATTGATGAGCCTCATCATCACCCCCCTACTAAAAGTGTTGCTCATCCTCTGAGAAACTCAATCTATGTCCATGTCTTTCATTGCTTTGGTGGCCTCCCTGACATTCCAAGCTTTTGTTGTTGTATCCTCCTCTTGTGGATAAAATCCTGCATGCTTCTCTATTTCCTCCCACTGCTTTCTTTCTTCTTCTTCCTTTCTCCCTTCTAACATACCCAAGAGCAATGGTGGACTGAGTTTCAAGCCAATCCAGTTGATTTTGAGTCTTTGCAATGCCTTCTTATATAGTGGGGTCCTCTCTAGTGCATCCCTCATTCTTTTAGGGGAATGATACTCCCTGATCTTTAGGTTGTAGGGTAAGGTGCTCCATCTCCTTTGGCATGCTTGCTAGCTTTCATCCCCTAGAAATCTCAAAGTGTCCTCAAAATGAGTGATTGCTTTCTCTTGTGTAGCTAGGTATCTTGGTGCAAGCTAGGGATCATTGGTGATGAGGTTGTGGGTGCTAATGACAACCATGGAATTTCTATGTTCTGTTGTGATGTAAATGGGCTCTGTTTCTTCTCTTTCCAATACTCTTTTTATTTCCCTACCCCTAGCCTCCTCATGACTCATCCATGATGCCAAGGCCATTAGTTGTAAGTCCCCCAGCTTTGGATTTGGGTCCCACACATTCAATTCTATTAACGCCAAGTTATCTAAGTAGAATTCAGATATCTTGGCCTTGTACTCCAAGGTTCTTTGGTCACGGAGCTCAATGAACTACCTATAGTCTTGGAAATTCATAGTCCCTCGGTGTACTAGGGTTTTTATCTGAAACTGCAACCATTGTTATTTGAGGTACAAGGCATATTATTTTGCTAGCATCCTACACTAGAGTGCCTCCATGGAGAGACTTGCCATAGTTTCCAATTGGCTCTCTTTTTCCTGTACTTTCCTCCTCAGCCATGTGTTCTCAGCCTATAGTTGAGATTTCATCACTCTTTCCCTGTCTCTTATCTCACTCAACTCTCTGCCCATTTTGAGCACCTTCTCTTCCATATGGCCCACATCCTCTACACTTTTTAATTTAGCAATTTGCATCTAGCGATGTGTCCTTGCTCTCTCCTTTTCAAGATCAAAGAATAGAGGGATGGCAAATTTTTGTGGTATTACTCTGCCTCCCTCAATGAATCTGTAATAGGAGCTAAGATTTGGTTGTGGGCTAGGTTCCTGCAGCTCTTGGGACTCTCCCTTTACTGTCTTTGGAGTATTTGTCTCCCCCTGTACTTGTGTTGTTGCTTCCTTTCCTTCCCTTTGTCCCTTGTCCTTCCTACTCATTTTTCTTTGTTTCTTGTAGTTTTGACAGAGTTTATTGTAGGAATGTTTGTGTTTCTTGTAGGAGACTTTTACCTTTTTGAAAGGGGGTCAAATATTCTTTAATTTTCTTTGATGAGGTTGACCTAGTGACAGGTCTCCTAACATAGGTGATTGGTGACCTTGGGGAAGCCTATTTTGATGTGCTCTCTTCACCTCTCATTTCTGGGGAGACTAGCTTTTCTTGTTCTCTTGGTGAGTCTTCAATGATTATAGGAGTCTTGGTAGGTGTTTGAGGTCTCCCTTGTTTTATCCTAGTTCTCCTCCTTGTTTTGAAGTATAGGGGAGTCTTCCTCTGCCTCTTTCCTATTGATTTTATGGGTGTACTTAGAGCAGTCAAGGCAGCAGCTGCCTCCTTCTCTGTGGGCTCAAGAGACACTCTTAGGGATTCCTCTCCTTCCTTGCTATGTATTTCAAGACTTGATTCATCCTTTTGTGCTTCTTCCCTACTGTCCTTTTCTTCCTCTGTTTCATTTATCTCTACCTCCTCTTCTTCCTTTGGTTCTTCTTCTTCTTCTCCATGCTCCTCTTCTTTAGGCTCTTCTTCCTCTTCTTCAGGCTCTTCTTGCTCTTCTTCTTCTGGTTCTTCTTCCTCTTCCTCACCACTAGAATTTGGGTCTCTTTCATACTCAATGGCTTGAATTACATCTTCTTTGTTCATGTCTACAAATGTTGACCACATAATATGGATTCTTAATTGGCTTAGGGCATCTTCTAGTATGAGCTTGATCAGTCCATGATGTGCCAACTGCTGATGCTTCCCTTCTTGTACCTTGATGCTCATGTCTATCATTGATTGCAACAAAAAGTAGGGCACACTAAGTCTTTTATGAGGAGGTAACTCTTCTACAAATCTCAACTCATGGAGGACTCTAAACCAGTAACCATAGACTATACTAATCCTTCCCTCACAAGAAATATACCCATTTTTTTCCTCAATTGGTTCCTCATCTTCCAAGAAAAAGTTATTCTTGGCAAGAGTGTTGCTAGCTTTATCCTCTTTTCTCCATTGTAAACCTAGAGGAAGTGTAGTGATTCTACTAATGCTTTCAAGGGTAATTGTTACTGACAATCCTCTCACTACAGCAGTGGCACTAACTCTAGCTTGAGGTATGAGTGACATTGAAAATTCCCTAGCCACATCATCATCATATCCTCTAAGTAGCTCGAAGAATCCCAACCATTGATGCCTTGTAAAGATCTCTACCATAGGAGGATGTTGATGTATTCTAGTTGTTCTTGTGGGATCCCTTCTGTTGAAATCCCTTATCATGTTCTCTCTCTGTCAATCTAATTGTATGAAGTTTGGTGGCTATAGCTTAAGAGCTTTCCCAAGTGATTGAGGGTTTAGATTTTAGGAGGGTGATGACTACAATTCTCCCTTTACTCTACTCGATCCTCCACACAATTCTATCTATCTCTATGCACACTGTAATTACTAAAATAAATGACAATTTATTTTCTTTTTCTCTTTACAAATGAAAGCACAAAGGGTATGGGCACCTACCTTTCACTGCAATGCCTTGGTTGAGGAGAATTATTGAATATTTGGAGCCTAGGCACCCTCTCGTAGAATTTTTCCAACTCTCATTGTTTCCTGTAGTTTTCCTGTGTTTCCTGTAGGTTCTCACTGTAGGATGGCCAAGACTATATTTCTCCTTCGATGGCTCCTCCAGGTGGTCCCAGCTCTCAAAATCTCGAAATGAATGATGTATTGCATGAAATTTAGGGAATATTTCTATTTATGGTCAATTTCATTGAGTGATGTGTTGGTTGGCTGAGTACGTAATTTCTCCTTTTGGACCATTGGCCCACTATTAGTTATCATGCAACCCTTTCTCGTAATCATCACCCACTCCTGTACAATGTAACTCAACCACCTTTCCAATTTATTTCCTTTGATGTGACCTTGCCATGTGTTCATTTGACTATTACTTTAACTTTTTGTTATCGGGTTGAGGGTGGCCAAGTTAACTGGCCACCTTCAGCTTATAAACCAACTTTTTCATATTCCTATAGTTTTAATCATATTTCTACTTAGGAGAGAGTTTGGATGAGGTGATATATCTATGAATTCCTTTTCTTTGTTGATGCATGCTCCAAGGTGGCTCTGTTGTGCTACGTATGGTTCAGGTACATATTCTCTTTTGTTATCATTTTGTTGATTTTATTCTACTGATAGGTTGTCTTCTTCTTGTGATGGGCAGGTGCTAGCCTCTTCTGTTGTTGCTGAGCTTTGGAGAGGTGCCATAGTGCCTACAGGTGTGCTGCTACTCTTCCAATGCATGGGTACTGAAGGATGAGCCTAGAGACTATTGCTGTTTCAATATAGGCTGCTACAGGGTTTCCTATAGTACTACAGGAAATCCTGTAGCTGCCTCTTTTTGAATTTATTTGGTATTCTTTTGCTTGGAGGGTGAATAGATGTTGAAGTAGGAGTGGAAGGTGTGGCCATGGAGTGGTAGGTGAGGTAGGCTACTGGTGGTGTGGCCCTTTGATTTTTCTTTGTTTCCTTTCTTTTTCCTTTTTGTTTTTATTTTTTATTCTTTTTTCTAAGTGGATTTCTTGATGGACACAAAGGGTGACATGGTCATGAAATGGTGTTGGTTGAGATGTGGTGAAGTCAATGACCTCCTTTTTCCACCCAAAATAGGTCTGCATCATGATTTTTCAATCAGAATTCCATTCCTGTAGATTTTTAGGACTTCCTGTAGTACTACAGGAAACTCCTGTAGTAACTATAGGAAATCATGTAGAAGTCACAAATTGCCTGAAAATTGGATTTTTTTATGGTTGGAGATGAGTATGGATGA
This sequence comes from Pinus tabuliformis, assembly GCA_031772625.1. Classification (NCBI taxonomy): domain Eukaryota; kingdom Viridiplantae; phylum Streptophyta; class Pinopsida; order Pinales; family Pinaceae; genus Pinus; species Pinus tabuliformis. The sequence continues at coordinate 1,389,644,433 of CM062819.1, read as the reverse complement.
ATGAAACATGGGGGTCATGGAGGAGATGAAATGAATGAAGGAAAAATGGGGTTTTTCATGGCTTGCTTCCCTCTGAACTTGGTGTCCATTATTTTCTTGAAAACCTGCAAAAACCAGAACTGTTATGAGTGGGCAGGTTTGAGGTCCCTGCCATTATTTTTGTGTTTTCTTTTTTCTTTTTTCTTTTTTCTTTTTTCTTTTTTCTTTTTTCTTTTTTATCTTTTCTTTTTTCTCTTTTTTTTTTTAAAGACAACCAGGTTGCCTCAAAGGAGGTTTTCATCTAGGTTTCCTTTCCTAGGCGCCTCAAAGGAGGTTTTCACCTAGGGTCTTTTAATTTTCTCTTTTTCCTTTTTTCACTCTTGGGATGCCTCAAGAAGGTTTTCAACCCAAAAGTGCGCCTTGGGTGCCTCATGGAGGTTTTCACCTAGGCCTCTTATTTTGTTTTTCTTTTTTTTTCTTTTTTCTTCAAAGATTCAGCAGTCTTCAAGAATTTGGTGAGGTGGAAGCTGAGACTCCTTCAATCACCATTACTGCCTTATTGATACTACTGATGAACTCCTCCTTTGACAGAGGATTTTTGTAGGCTTTCAATCTATACCCATTGACAAGCAAGGGGATACCTTCTTCATCAATGGTTCTTATATGAATAGCCCTGTTGTCATGACACTTTTCTATCACATATGGGCCCAACCATCTGGTCATCAACTTGCCTTTGAAATCCTTGAACGTGGAGTCATACAACAGAGCCCAATCACCTTCTTGAAACAATTTGTCTCTGATATTTTTTTCATGCCAGAGCTTTCTTTGTACTTGAGTCACCTTTGTGTGCAGGAGGGCCTGCATCCTGAATTCATCTAACCCATTGAGTTGGAGCAGCCTCTCTTGTTATGCCCTTGTAACATCCAGATCCAACTATGCTGCCATCCTTAAAGTTTTGTACTCAAACTCAATGGAGATCAGGGCCTTCCTCCCATAGATCAAATCATAAGGGGTGAAGCTAGTGGTTGTATTCCAAGTTGTATTGTAGGCCCAAGTGGCCTCCACTAGTCTGTCAGCCCAATCCTTCCTGTTGTTGCTCACCACCTTTGTCAGAATGCTTTCCAATGCTCTGTTGGTAACTTCTACTTGTCCATTGGCCTGAGGGTGGTAAAATTATAGTAAAATTATAGTACAGCACGCGGAATTGAAATCTTGATCTTTCAATCTAGCCGGAACTGAAAAGCACACCACTCTTTCAAAAATGAAAGCAAAAACAATCATTCTTAACCTCTCACACAGGAAAATATATGAAAGGAAATAAAAACAAATGCTCTTAACTTCTAGGTAGAAAGCAAATAAAAACAATCACTCTTAACCTCTCACACAAGAAAAGATATGAAAGAAAATAAAAACAAATGCTCTTAACTTCTAGGTAGAAAGCAAATAAAAACAATCACTCTTAACCTCTCACACAGGAAAAGATATGAAAGCAAATAAAAACAAATGCCTTTAACTTCTATGTAGAAAGTAAGTAAAGACAATCACTCTTAACCTCTCACACAGGAAAAGATATGAAAGCAAATAAATCTTAATCTATGAAAGTGATAAATCTTAATCTATGAAAAAAACAATAAATCTCACACATTGTAGGTGGCCAATCCAAAAGTATGAGAGAAGGAAAGTTGAGAGGCTCCAAATGCAAGCATAACCAAATCAAGGTGAACATCACTCATGAGCATGGTGTCAAATCCAAATTCTATATTCAAAACATGAGAATTTCCCAAACTTTACACATGCATTTCAAAGGAGAAGCTCTCGTATTTATACAAAAACATAAGAAGCTACCTCATTAATGGAGGTCCATTATTCTCTCCCTAGATCCCTAGAAAATCTCATAGAGTTACAACTCAAATAGGTAATGATGAGACACATATCCTCTTTGACCTTTATCCAAATCTTCTTCCATATCTTGAAGATAATTCGAATTTGAGCATTGGAGGCCACATAAGGGTGCCTTGGAAGCTTCCAAATGACCTACACATGTCATGAAACTCAAGCCACTTTTAAGTATTAGCAAGTATATGTCATTTTTCTAAATTTTAACCATTTAATTCACTTATAATACTAGAAATCATTAACTTTTGGAAAACACAAAGGTAACCCATATAATTATGAAAATGGAGGCTAATGAAAGGTTATATGGTCATGGAGTTGTGACATGTGAGTGAAATGGTGGTGATAAAGGTGAAAGTGGATGATATTTTGAATACATTTTGGAGACTCTACATTCCCCCCAACTGACGTTATTGCATGTCCTCATGCAATCTACTGCATTGCTTAATCATGATTTGCTTTTGAATGAGCTTGGCTTATATCATATGTCCTTAAACTTTGCATTTGATAGTATTTGACAATTTTATTTCGTTTTGCAAAGTATTCCTTGTCATACATTGAATTGCAACATGTTTGGTTGGTTCTTGTGTGACAACCAAATTTTAATTGGTATTGGTTCTTGTGTTTCAATACCTTGTTTCTTTTTGTTGCTGCAAGATTCATTGAACATATTTAAGAATGCATCTTTAAATCAGCCATATAATATGCTCATCATTTAAGCATTTATTTGCAAATCACATAACTTTTGAACCATAATGCAATTATAACGATTAGGACAAGTATGTTAGGATGAAATGAAGTGATATGGATGTGATAATAAATGGATGTCCCCTCCCCCCAACTAAAGGTGTTTACGGTTTTTTTTCAAATGAGAAAGGAAATATGGTGAAGTTGTTTCCAAAAATTGTAATTTTAGTATTCAAGGAATTTTATGATTAAAAGCTAGAAAAGAACATACCTTTACTTACCTAGGAAGTGGACAAATTGTGCATATGTAGAGAAGTTGTAGCTGTTGCAGGATCATGGAATAGAATGTAGAATTTCATCTTCTTCTTGGTTGCATAAATAGTGGATGAGGTGGTGAAAGTGGATTCTTTATTGCTACTGCTAAATCTGTTGTATCTGCTGCAAAATGATGAATAATATAGTCTTCACCTACTACAAACCCGATGGTACAATTCTAGTCATGCGAATGAATGTGTTGTTGTCAAGCATGTAGAGAAGTCATTGGATTACCGGCCATTGATGAATTTCGTTAACCAATGCGAGGCAAACTCGCCATTAATGTCAACGAGTGCCAAGATACCTAAGTACATCTTGTGAAGTGCAAATAGATGAGCTGATGTCGAGCCACTTACAAGATCCAACACTCAAGGGACATTGATGTATTCCCATAATTGTCGATGAGAGAACTTGTAATTGATGCATACAAGCCTCAAAGTAATAATAAGGACTCTAGCCCTGAACCTAGATAATGTGTTGATGTCGATATGCCAAGACTTGTTAGAAGGGAGGCCTTAATGAATCCTCCATCATCTAACGTGAGTATGAAATGATGATTTTGGAAGGACTATGAATGAAATTTTTTGCAGTGGATCAAGGTTTATTTAATGGAAAGGAAAATGACAAGAGGGTAAACAAGTGAACGGAAAGCAAAATGACAAATCAGCATGTAAGCGAGTTGAATGTCTCTATTAATGGGTTAATGAATGGAAATTATGGAAAATGTAAAGGAAACATGCGACTCTTTGCAAGGAAAATGGTGATGGCGATGCTTAGCGAAAATGCTTGGATAGCTTGTGAGTTTGGAGAGGAAAAATGATGGCATTTATGGATGATAGAAATGGATTCAATTGGTTTATGTTTCTTGAAATTGGTCGTAGAAAACCAATCATGCATAAATTGGCCTCCTTCAATTCTTTGATTGTCCTAGAACCTGAAAACAAACATGGCACTAACATTGCAATAAAACGTAAGTGTGTTCAAAGAGAAGTGATCAATTTCTTTTTGATACATACGAAAAAATTTGCATAATTAATAGGTTCATGACGTATTTTCGTTTCAAATAGTTAGTCCAATTTCACAATTGTGATAATAAATCCAATTTCTAAAAGAAAACAATTTCCTCAATTTATGTTTGAATCATAGCATTTCATAAAGATAAAGAAATATTATTCACGAATGCTTAATGATTCCTGCAAAACAATCCTCAATCAAAAATTCATCAATCGATCATGCAGATAAAGCACTTTCATAGTTCTTATTTCCTGTAGCATGCTTGAAAACATCTTCATTAGACAAATCCAATAAATTTTGATCATGATTTTCTAATTAGAATGCATTGTTGACAAGTAGATTATTGAGTTAAATACATAGCTGCAGAATTGTTTTTCAGCTGCAGAATTGTGGTTCAGTTGCAGAATTGCGCAGTTTCTGTAGCTAAAATCCTGAACAAGCAGTTAAGTACACACAGCTATGCATTTTTGTTATGAACAAATAACCAGTCCAATCTTCAAATTGATCAATGCCTCTTCCAGAAAAATTAGCAAATATAATTTTATTTTATTTTTATAAGTGCTTGCTTCGACAAGTGTGTTTGAGTGGACCATCACAACAATCTTTTTCTCAATTTGCTCCATATTTTGCATCAAAAATTTTCGACAATTTTTCTCATGGCAATTTTCTTGAAAAACAATAAAATATACAATCTAAAAAAAATTAAAGAAATATTCACAAAATGAAATATATACAAAAAAATTTATATGTACAATCAATATACAAAAATACTTTTTCATAAAACATAACATATATAAATATATAAAACACATATATAAACATTACAAAAACATTAAAAAGAAACTTATAATAAAACATAACAAAACACTCTAAAAAAACACAACGTAAGATTTAAAAAACATAACAAAAATGAAACTTACCATGGTTGAAAAGTCAAAAGTGTTGAAACGTTTTGAAAATGAAACGTGGTTTTGACTCAGTCGCAGCAGCATATTCCTGAGCCAAGTGCTGGCAATGCCCACACCACAGCGCATAAAATTCGTAACTGTGCATTTGGAGCATGAAGGAGTATAAGTTGATCGTTGTTAATTTCAAATGTCCACGTGGAGGGATGGATGAGGCCACAATTTAATGTGTAATCTGCAAAAGAGATCCATGGGCGGTGGTGAGAGTAGCAGGTGGAATTTTTGGGTGGATGCGTGTTTCTTCTCAGTGAGGCAGTTGGAGATACAGAATAGAGCGGAAGCTGATTTTCGTAAACAAATTGATACTTGGTGCTCACAAACCCACATTTCTCCCCATATTGTAGACGCAAATCCAGTGGTGCTCATCAAAACCAAGACGTCTTTCTCATGGACTCAATCAGACTGGATTTGTTTCAACGATTTGCAGGATCTCAAGGCAGTGAGTAAAAACTGTTTTTTCCACATAACCAGGAAAATAAATCTCTAAAGAACCTCGAATATATTCCAATTGGTTATGAATTTTGTAACTAACCCCATTCTGATAAAAACCCACATTTTATTTTTCTGAGATTAGCTTTCATTTGGCCAGAACATGTGTTTCAAAAATGACGTTTTTAAGTTGTTACGCATTCTGGCAAATGCTCAGTTAACAAAATTAATTGTTTCTAGATTGATTGGAGATTTGGGCTTATTACGTGGCCCATGCTAATGCATATGCAGATTTTTCGGCCTTCGATGTTGGGAGGTTTCGATGTGGAAGATTTGTGCACCCTGGCAGCTGGACACAGGGATGAGCCAAGCACACGCACCTGGAGTTATTAACAGCGTGCAGTGAGTTTGGAAAGAAAGATCCTCCGAAACGAACCCACTAAAATGCGCCTCCCAGGCTCAGCAAACGAACCATCGATGCTCAACCTACAGATCCTCAGTTGATTGCCAGATCTGGAGATTTGGAGTGTATTTCTTAACAAATTCCATAACCTGTTGCTCAGCTTCTTGCTCCCACTATTTTCTTGGCATTTTTCGAAGAACTCAGTCGTGCAGTGGATGCCTTGGCCCGATCTTCATCATCCTTAGGATCCCCTGAATCCAATGAGCACAATGGTCTTGTTGTTCTGTATTGGTTGCGTAAGAAAACATAAACACCCATAAAACACTTTAAGCAAACATGGAAAGATCCACTGGAACCAGCAACACTCAGTTGAGCACAACATGACTTTATCTTCACACATCCGTTTAGCATGAAAAGACCAGAATCAGTTGGAAACAACAAACAGATTGATGAAATAGCAAAGCGAGACATGAAAGTGTGAAAAAAAGAAACTCCAAGAACTCAGTCGTGCAATTAAAAACTGGAATTCGTTATCAAGCCACTACCCAAAGTGCTTGAAACAATTCAGCAATGGACTGATTCAAGTGAAACAAAAGCATAAGATAGAAAATGAATTATCTTGAAATTGGCGATTGGGTGGAGGAGGCAGATTGGAAATAACTGAAATTGGAGGGTCCTGGAGCTATAATGCTATGCCATCCTATCTCTCACTATTTCTCATTTCTTTGACAAGCTTGGTGTGTTGTTCATTTTTTTTTAATTATTATTATGATCATGTAATTTTGTTTTTCCTATTGCAGTTCTCAAGAACAACGAAATTCCAAACACAGGTTGCTGATGAATAAGCTTTTTGTCGTTTGCACTCTTTATTGCATTTTTCTTTGTGAATTTTTAAAGTATATATATATATATATATATATATATATATATATATATATATATATATATATATATATATATATATATATATTATTGATTTTATTTGGTTTATGTGTTTTGTCAAAAAAAAATTACAGGTCGCATGAGAGCCAGTTATCAATTTCAATTCTCTTGGAAAATGAAGATAGTAAAAAGAGAACTGATTTTTTTTTATTAATTTCAAACTTACATTTTCCTTATTAAAAACATAATATATATATATATATATATATATATATATATATATCTAACTTGATTTATTTTTTTTAATTATTTAAAATCAAAACATGAATTTTTTTATTGAAAATATTTGTGATGTTAATGAAAAAAAATGCAAGAAAATAAATAAAATTCTAAAAGATTTTAAAATCTCACAACTTAAAAAAAATGCAATCAAAAACTTAAAAAAAAATGCAATCAAACTTGATTTTATTTCCTAATTTATCTACTTGAAAGAATTTTTTTTTTATTTTTTTTTTAAAGTATATGAATGTTTCCAATGGAGCCATTTACGGATTAGACTTTCTAGAACGTTCATATCCAAATTTGCAAAATGTACCTAATTGTGCATGAGGACATGAAAAATCATTTTAACCTTTAGATTTGCCGCAAAGATCTCTTGAAGAATGGATGAATGTCGTGGCGCAATCACATTTCAATACTATTCCTCAATGTAGTCCTTGTGCTCCAAAGAATGTTTGATATGCATTCTAGATCCTTTGTCCATAAATGGTTAATATCAAATCTTTTATATTTTTTTTTATAAAAATGATATGCAGCTAAATGATTCATGCATCTACATGCTTTAATCATGCATCTAGAAAAAAACTGAAAAATGAACTCTAGACTAAAAGCTAGTTCCTATGCACACTTCCCCGACAACAGCACCAAAATATTGAGGCAAATTAATTACCTATCATTTAATTGTCAACCCGGGGGTTTCGTAAAACTTGCGAAGCATGCGTGCACTATATATGCTAGAAATTAACTTTCAATTTAGATCAATCTAACTACGAAACCAAATAATGAAAAACCAAATTCACCTATTCTAATTCAGCACTCAATTCAAAAGAAATTATAGTACAGCGCGCGGAATTGAAATCTTAATCTTTCAATCTTGCAGGAACTGAAAAGCACACCACTCTTTCAGAAATGAAAGCAAAAACAATCATTCTTAACCTCTCACACAGGAAAAGATATGAAAGCAAATAAAAACAAATGCTCTTAACTTCTAGGTAGAAAGCAAATAAAAACAATCACTCTTAACCTCTCACACAGGAAAAGATATGAAAGAAAATAAAAACAAATGCTCTTAACTTCTAGGTAGAAAGCAAATAAAAACAATCACTCTTAACCTCTCACACAGGAAAAGATATGAAAGAAATAAATCTTAATCTATGAAAGTAATAAATCTTAATCTATGAAAAAACAATAAATATCACACATTGTAGGTGGCCAATCCAAAAGTATGAGAGATGGAAAGTTGAGAGGCTCCAAATGCAAGCATAACCAAATCGAGGTGAACATCACTCATGAGCATAGTGCCAAATCGAAATTCTATATTCAAAACATGAGCATTTCCCCAACTTTACACATGCCTTTCAAAGGAGAAGGCTTTCCTATTTATACAAAAACATAAGAAGCTACCTCATTAATGGAGGTCCATTATTCTCTCCCTAGATCCCTAGAAAATCTCATAGAGTTACAACTCAAATAGGTAATGATGAGACACATATCCTCTTTGAGCTTTATCCAACTATTCTTCCATATCTTGAAGATAATTCGAATTTGAGCATTGGAGGCCATGTAAGGGTGCCTTGAAAGCTTCCAAATGACCTACACATGTCATGAAACTCAAGCCACTTTTAAGTATTAGCAAGTATATTTCATTTTTCTAAATTTTAACCATTTAATTCACTTATAATACTATAAATCATTAACTTTTGGAAAACACAAAGGTAACGCATATAATTAGGAAAATGGTGGCTAATGAAAGGTTATATGGTCATGGAGTTGTGACATGTGAGTAAAATGGTGGTGATAAAGGTGAAAGTGGATGATATTTTGGATACATTTTAGAGACTCTACACCCATCATGACAGGCCACAAGGATGTCAAAAAATTCCTCCTCCCTGACACATCTTCTCAGATTTTGATATGGGCCCAGCTTGAAGAGATTGCCCCTAATCCAAGTGAATGGGGTGCTTTTCCTTATAATTCTTTTCTTTTCCTTGGAGGACAGATTTGGAGAGAACTGTGTAGCTACTAAGTAGTTGACCATGTTAGCAAACCATGGAGAGAGAATTGAAATGGCGAATAAATGCTCATCTGTTAGCTAGTCATCGACCATTCCTTCCTCACCTGCAGGCAAAGCCAATTTGGACAAAAAATATGAAACTACATTTTCTCTGTAGGCTTATCAATGATAGTTAGATCAAACTGTTGTAACAAAAGCAACCATCCAATAATTCAGGCATTCACATCAGGTTTGTTCATCAAATATTTAATAGCAGCATGGTCAGTATCTACAAATGTTTGGTAACCAGTAATGTAATGTCTAAATTTATTCAAGGAATGGGAAACAACTAGGAGCTCCTTTTCAATCACAGTGTAGTTCAACTCAGCTTTGGACACATTTTTGTTGATGAAGTAAATGGAATAAGCTAGCTTATCATCTATCTAGCCCAAAGATTCTCCTATAGATTTGTCAGAGACATCAACATGGATGTGGAAAGCAAGATCCCAATTTGGGCCTCGGAGTATAGGTACAGTAGTCAACTTGTCCTTTAGGGTTTCTATGTCCTCTTGGCAGCTTTCTGACCATAAAAATGCGGAGACCTTGGCCAATAGTCCAAACAAAGTCAAGGCTACCTTGCCGAAGTATTTTATGAATCTCTTATAGTATATAGCTAAGCCTAAGAAACCTCTGACATCCCTCTGCTTCTAAGGAGTAGGGACCGTCTTTATGATAGCTATCTTATTTGGGTCTACTTGCAGTCCTTCCTGGGATATTGAGTGACCTAGAACAGTCCCTGTAGCCATTAAGAACTCACACTTCCTAGGACTAAGGGCTAAGTTCATTCAATGCATTTGTTTAATACTTTTCCCAAGTTAGAGAGAGCTTCTAGGAAATCTCACACCCATAGGGGGTGAAATCATCCATATAAATTTCCACAAAGTCATGGCAGGGGCATTGCACAACCCAAAAGGAAGGACCCTATAAGCAAAGGTACCCTAGGGATAGGTGAAGGTGGTTTTATCCTAGTCCTCTAGGCTGATTTGGATCTGATTGTAACCACTGAATCCATCTAGGAAAGAGAAGAAATTCTTTCCTGCCAAACCATCTAATACTTGGTCAAATAAAGGTAGAGGGAAATGGTCTTTTTTTGTGGCTTTGTTTAGCTCTTTATAATCCACACAAATCCTCCATTTCCCATTTTTATTTTGAACCAGAACCAAAGGAGACACCCACTCACTATCTAAGATGGGGTGAATGAACACTGCATCTAACAACGTCTGCAATTCTTCTTTCACTATATCCTTGAGGGTTGGATTCATTCTCCTCTGAGGTTGGTGCACTGGCTTACAGCCTTCCTTGATGTAAATGTGGTGAGTACACATCTAAGGGTGCACTCCCTTCATTTCCTTGTAACTCTAGGAAAAGGCGTCCAGATGCTATCCTAGCATGTCACATAACTCCTCTTCTTGATATACAGAGAGAGAGGGGTTGATTTTCAATGTTCTTTCTGGGTCAAATTCTATCATCTTGAAATGAGTAGGGCTTTAGTCAGCTAGGCACAAATTAGTCCAAGGGTTATCTTAAGCTTTATTCACTAACTCCTCAAGATACATGGTGTTGGGGGACTAATTCTGGAAGATTTGCTCAATCAGGTCATCTTCATCAGGTTTCCCCCCTCTTATAGCAGCATCTAGGGTACAGATTGGGGAAGAGTAGACTTCATCTTCTTCCTCCTCTTCTAACCATAAAGGTAAGTCATTCTCTAGAGATAGTTGAGCAGGAGGGTACAAGACCAATTATTTGGACAAATTCCCATTTTTAATGGTCATATTCCCAGCCCTACAACTTATGTAAGCATCAACAGTGGCTAACCATGGCCTCCCAAGGATGAGAGGATAACCATTGAACTTGGTCTTAGGTTGGAGAACTAAGAAGTCAGCAGGGTATTCCTAGGAATCAATGGAGACCATCACATCCTCAACAACTCCCTCAGTGGCTACTGTGGACTTACTCGCAAGATGCAAGACTGTTGTGGTATTTCTTAATGATCCTTGGAGATTCAGTTTAAGAATAGTCTCCCTAGTCATCACATTGATGGCAGCGCCAAGATCGATCAAGGTATGGGGTACAATGATGCCATCGATGTGTGCATCTACCACAAGACTTCTAGGATCTAGATACTTTGGGAAAATCACTCTCCCCAACATTAAGTCAGACAGTTCTCCAGTGACATTAATGGTAGGGGTGTCTTTATTTCACCTCCTAGGATGTTTGAAATTTATCCTTGATTAACTTTTTATAGATGGGGACATCCTTGGTATCTTGGAGAAGTGGGATTTTAACACTGGTTTTTCAATTCACCCAAAAGTTTAGTCTCTTCTAGGGTGTGTTGGAAAGGATGGATTAATCTCTTGGGAAAAGGAGGTGGATTTTCTTGAGGGACACTCTCCTCCCTTTCCTCTTCATGCTCCTCAAGTGGAGATGGAGGCTGATTATCTGGAAGAACTCTTCCATACCTGAGGTTAATTTGTTGAATTTCCACAGCGTATGCAGGGTAGGATGCTTCTCCATTGTAGACTTGTTGTGCATGTCTGTTGTTCGGGTTCAGATTTTGTTGAGCAGGCATCTGAGGTTGCTTAGGTGGAGAAGGGTGTAGGAGTTGTGTTTGAGATGGAGGTGGAGGCAGTAAAACCCGAGCTTGGTTGTAAGGGGGCCTCCACCCTTAGGATGGTGCATTCCACTGAGGTTGTGGAGGAGAATATGGCTGAAATGGTTGGTTGGCAGGTTGGGAATGGTATTGAGGTGAAAAAGACCAGGGAGAAGGTGTGGACCATGAAGGATGAGCAAGAGGGCACCAAGGGGGAATGGATGTATTCTGGTTAGGGTTGTAATATGAATAGGATGCCCCTTGCATGCCTTGCTGATATGGTCGAGGTCCTTGAGGCCTCCTTTGGTTGATATAGCAGAGTTTTACAGTCACACATTCAGTTCCCTGATACCCATCTTTTAATCTAGGAAGAGAAGGGCACTTGTCTGTGGAACGTTTTTCCTCACAGACCGAGCATATTTCTATAAGATTTAATGGACATTCGTTCCTAGGGTGCCTCCTAATGCATCTAGGGAAGAAGACAGCTATGAGTTTCTCTGCTTCTTCCTGCTTCCTCTTGATATGCATGGTGTCCATTTGCAAAGCAAGGGTATGCAACATTTCACTCTTAAATTCTTCCAACATGTTTCCAATTTCAATTTTTATGGATGTGTTGGAGGAGGATGAACTAGCCAAAGATTGACTATCCCTACCCTTCTTTCTAGCTGCCCTATAATGATTTTTGAAAATTGTCTTGATATCATCATAGGGTAACTGATAGATGTCCCCTCCTGACAGTAGGTTTAGGGTTTCTAGGAGATATTCCCTAATCCCTCTAAGAAGTACTAGCTTAAGTGATTTAGGATCAAGGGTGCACCTGGCCCTTTTGTAGCTGAGTTGGAATCTTTCCTCATAATCTTCTAAAGATTCATCATGTCCCAAGGTCATTCTAAAAATTTCCTCTTTGGTATCTTTGGACCTGCAGTAGCCCCTATACTTATTGTTGAAGGCTTGTTGCATCTGAGCCTGGGTGGTGATGTTGTCCCCAGGTAAACCCATGAACCAGTGCAAGGCTGCATCTTTGAGAGTGGATGGGAAAATTTTCAACTTCTGGTCATTAGAGGTGTAATCATAAATTCTTCATATGACAACAAATTCAAACAAAAAGGTATCCGAGTCCTCTGAGTTCAGGCCATGGAAGTGAAGAAGGGTAGAGGGGCTTATATTTTTCATCCTAGCATCCCCATTAGTTTCTCTGATGGGAAAAGCACACTCAGCTCCTTATCTGTCTCCAATCCCATTTCTATTTTCATCCATGGTGTAGGTTGGTGGAATGGTCTCTTCTTCTTGCCTAATAGGCTCTCCAAAAAGCTCTGTTTGTTCCCCTAATGGGTCCTCTAGCTCACAACCACCGAAGAAGAGGGAAGGTTGGTTGTTTGATGCGGTGGGGTATTTGGCAAAAAATTCCCTAAGTTGTCTCTACTCCTACGAGGCATGAAAGGAGTTTTTTTTTTGTTTAGGGTTTTTTTCAGAACTACTTGTAGAATGCAAAGAAAGAAAAAAAAATTGCAACTACTTGCTGAATGGAACTACTTGCAGAATTGGAAAGAAAGCAAAAGATTGCAACTATTTTCTGAATGGAACTATTTGCAGAATTAGAAATAAATAAAGAAAGAAAGTAGAAATCACATCTACTTAGTCACCTCCCTGACAACGATGCCAAAAAGTAATGAGCACCAGTATTGCAGCAAGAATGTTGCAACTCTCAGGGCTACCAACTTTACTTAATGAACCCGAGATTCGTACAAACTTGGAGGTGACAGTGTTGTATACACAGTTTATGCAATGGTCTACTCTTGTCACTTTTCAACTAGGACGATAGACCACTAGGGTATTTTAAACCAATCTTCTATTGACTAGAAGGAATTTGACTACCAAATGGCAAAGGGAAAATTATCCTTAATGAAAGAAAAGGAATGTTGCCTGCTGTAGGGAATGAAAGATTGAATTGGAAGATGCTATAAAGTGACATGAAATCATCTAGCTACACATTTTTCTTACAAATGAAACCTAGCTTAACATTGTTTATAACATGTAATGATCTAGACTAACTAAGAATGGAATCTGATCTAAGAATTATTATGAATGCGGCATGCATGTGTTGATTTAGAAATTGCAAAAAATTGCAAAAAAAAAAAAACAAAACAAAACAAAACAAAAACAAAAAACAAAACAAAAACAAAACAAAACAAAAACAAAAACAAAAACAAAAACAAAAACAGAAAAACAAAAACAAAAAACAAAAACAAAAACAAAAAACAAAACAAAAACCAAAAAACCTTTTTTTATGTTTAGTTTTACGAATGCAAATGCTTTTTTTATGTTTAGTTTTATGAATGAAAATGCTAATTTTCAATTGTTCTTTGGCTGGATAGACAAGTATGGAGGAAAAGGTATGGACTAGTCTCAAGGGTATGGAATCCAAGTGGAGGCCTAATCTAAGCTCAGATGACAATTTTTGCTAAATTTGGGCTTAAAACAGGCTGCTACAGGGTTTCCTGTAGTACTACAGGATGTCCTAGTTCTACTATAGGATGCCCTGTTTTACTACAAGAAACAAGCCGAAAGCTTAGAATATGGTAGGAAAGGTAGAATGAAGTGTGGAAAAGGTGTTTGATGGGGAAATAAGGCATGGAGGAGGTGCACACTATCCAAGGCTCAGTCAGATGCTTCAAGATGGTTGGATTTGCTCAATGGAAATGACAACTTTGCTTACAAAACAAGAATTCGGATTTAGGGTTTGGTGGACCTTGGCAGCATGGGTGGATAGGACTTGGATGAGGCGAATGAGATGAGGTCTCCCTGCAAATTTGAAGCTCCTGCAACAACATACACTCTTTTCTTCATTTATGCACAAATTCATCTATACATGGAAAAGATGAGTTGAATGGAGGAAAACAAAGTTATGATTAGCTAATGGCTAAGTTCATGAATGGAAGTTCTTTTAAACCATAGAAAACTCAAGAGATCAAAATGACAATTGCAAATACTTCTAAGAAACTCAAAGACAATGATCTATTCAACAAGAAACCCTAGATTATGCAGTAATCAAACAAGAAATATGTTTTTGGGTTGTGTGAATGGAACCCTCAAGTCATGATCCTATAAGGAAGATGAGGTGAAAGCCACTATCACAAGATTTTCTGAAGTGTTTATTGTCACTATGATACCACTGATCTAACTATCCACAAATGGAAGCAAACTAATTAATCACCCAAATACTTGTATATTAACAAAACCAAAATCACTTCAGCAGCTAACTATGAATGTAATCTAAGCATACATGTACAAAAAGAGGAACCTTTGCTACTAGGGTTGGGCCCTAACCCAAGAGCTTCAGCCCTTTGAGTCAACTCAGTGTTGGATCAAGGGAATGCTTCTCATTTTCATTAAAATATCAAAAATACATAAGAGTCATCAATCATAATGTCTTAGCTCAAAAGTGCCTCTTGGCTACAAAAAAAAATTGAATCCTAATGAGGCTCTAGGCCTTCTTATCGATACAACTGAAGCTATCAAAAACTTTCTTAAATTTAGGGAGGCTTGGATCCCAACTCGAGATCAACTGGTCTTCAAATATCATTGGCTTGGCTACCAATGACCTTAATGGCTCGGCTACTTGTAACTCCGAGCTAATGAGATATGGTGGAGGAATCTTCGAGTGAGTGAGGAATTAAGAAGGGAGATCCAATCTCCTAAAATCCATCTTGCTTGTCTACTTCGAGTTCCTACACTTTAATTAGCCAAAATTTGCTCCAAAACATGCAATTAATGCACATTAGACCACAAGACATGACATCTCATCTTTACCCTTCTCACTAAGAAAAATATAACAAAACATTTTAAAAAATGTGAGAAAAAATTATTTTAATAAGCTAGAGAGTGGCATTAAGGTCCATATAATTTACCCATTGATGAGCCTCATCAAGTACCTTGCTACTAGAGCAAAGGTCTCCTCATAGTCTATTCCCTCAACTCGAGAGAACCCCTTGGCCACAAATCTGGCCTTGTGTTTCTTTATGCTTCTGTCTACTGCATGCTTTACCTTTTAAATCCATCTAGAACCAACCATTGATTTGTCTTTTGGTCTTGGGACCACTTCCCAAACATTGTTTCTAACAATGGAATAGTATTCCTCTACCATAGCATCAACATGTATTGGCTTCTCTAAATCTTCCTCAAATGTGGATGAATCAGTCTATACAAGCTCACTCATCATAGCCATGTAGCCAATGTACCGATCCAGTGACCTACTTTCCATGCATTGTGATGTGGGTGCTCCCACATACTCTGTAGCATCATGTAATAATCTGTCAGCTTCCCTGGCTCACTTCCTTCCTTCTTTGGATGTCTCTGCATGATTGGATGTCTCCACTCTCTCCTCCTCTGCTTGTGGTTGCTCCACAACTTCCTGGGGTTCTTCCTTTGGAGCCAAAATCTCATGATCAGGTTGCAACTGAAGCTCCCTCTCAATTGAACACCTCATTGTGCTATCCTCATCAAATTTCCCATCCCTTCTGACCATTGTCATCCTGAGGGATGACAAGTACACACGATAGTTGTGAGTTGTTTCTGTGTACCCAAAAAATATCCCCAACTCTGTTATCGGCTCTATATTTTTCCTTGCTTCCTTGGAAACATGATAGTAAACTAATGATACAAAGATCCTGAAGTGTGACACATTTGGTTTCTTCCCTGAAAAAGATTTCTCTGGTGTACTCATGCCAAGAATCCTACGAGGACTCATGTTTTGCATATATACTATTGTGTTGCATGCTTCAGCTCAAAAGTGCAGTGGTATGCCTTGGTCATGCAACATCGCCCTTGCTACTCCCACAATACTTATGTTCTTCCTCTCATCCACCCCATTTTGTTGTGGGTTATGGGGTGATGTCAACTCCCATCGAATGCCTTCCTTTGCACATAAATTTTTAAACTCATTCAACATGTAGTCACCTTCGTTGTTGCTCCTGAGAGCCTTCACTTTCTTGCCAATTTATTTCTCAACAAGTGCTTTAAATTCAACAAACTTGGAGAATGTCCAGTCTTTCTTCTACATGAAGTATATCTAGCACTTCTGTGAGAAATCATCTACAAATATAACATAATACATGTGATTGGAAGTGCCTTGTTGTCCCGAGCATTGAAGGCGGATTTTGTATACTTCCCCAATGTACACCCTTTGCATGTATCTCGTTGCTCTAGTGCTCCTTTAGGGAGGCCTGTATAAATTTGTTGCATGATCTTCGAAGCGCCATGATGCAAATGGCCAAGTATTCTATGCCATAATTCGCTGACATCTTGGATCTACACCTTCTCTACTTTTGTGCTCAATGTTACACAATCTTCCACATCTAATTTGTAGAGGTTATTCACTTGAACTCTGATATGCTTCACTTGTTTTGTGGCGATGTGTCTCAAGAAAGTCTTTCCTTTACTAAATTTCACATCATATCCATGGTCTTCCAACGTAACTACAAAAACTAAATTCTTCTTCAGACCTGGTACAAACATCACATTCTTGAGCCTAAGAGGGGAGCCAGACTCCCTCTAAAAAGTAATTGTACCAATATCAGTTGTGCCATACCTTCCATCATCTCCCATCTCGATGTGCGTTTATAGATCCTTCTCCACCGAGTCACTGAAAATTCTTTGTTCCTCATCATGTGGAACGAGGCACCACTATCGAGATACCACACACTACCCATCAATGTGCTTTCCATGCATGCAATGACGGTAAAATGAAGCTTGAATTATGAAGACAAGGCTTCACCCATTGCTCCTCCTGCGGTCTACTTTATTTCCTTCTTGTGTGGACACTTTGTTGCATAGTGCCCGAATTCATGACAGTGAAAGCACTTGATTCTGGACAAGTCTTTCTTCTTGCCCCCTTGACTTGAATATGCTTTGGATTGGGATTTCTTCCCTTTCCCTTTCTTTGCCTTTTCAGCCAAGGCAGAGTTCTCCTCATCCTCAACCCTGAATGAGGTATCATCTCTAGTGTTCTTCTTGATCTCCTCCTGTACCAAATTGGACCATAAGTGTTCCCAATTTGGTAGTTTCTCCCTCCCATTCACTGAATCTTGGTAGCTGTGCCAGCTCTTGGGAAGGCTTAGAAGGGCTAGGCTCACCAAATCATCCTCTGCTACAGTAACACCAACTTAACCAATTTCATCACAACATTGTGTGAACCTGCTCAGGTACTATGGAATGGTCTTGTTCCTCTGCATCTTGATATTTTGAAGCTTGTCCTTGAGTGCCAATTTCCTGTGGTCACTACTATTCTGGAAAAAATCTGTCAATGCTTGTCACATTGCATACAGAGTCTCTTTCCCATGGAGATTAGATACAATATGGTCTCATACTCCCTCCAATATGATAATCCTCACCTTAGCAACACACTTCTTTCATTCTGTTAGATCCCTTGCATCAGATGTTGCTAGTTTCGAAATATCATTATCAATGAATTCCTTCAACTCATTATCCTCTAGTACTTCCTCCATGTGATCCTTCCATGCAACATAATTCAAGATTTCCTCAAGGGCATACTCGAGCCTTAATCCATTGAAATCCATCTTATTAGTCCTGAAGAAAACCTGTAACCCTAATCTGCAAATTTGATCTCCTGCAATGACAACTTCAAAGTCTCTGATTTATAGTGGTTCCAGCGATGATACCATGTAAAAATTAATGTGTAGATTCAATATTTCTCATGAAATTTGCTAAATTGCAAGACTTGAAGCTACTCTACAGATCTGCGGAAGTTAATTCACCATCTAAAACAAGAATCATAGACATGCAAAAGGAAACATCACACATGCATAGAGATTTATCTAGGGGAAAGCAACTGCTCAAAACCCCTTAATATCTATATTGCATTAATAAGCGAATAGAGAAGAAATACAACGCTTTCTCAATCTTGAGCACACCCTACAAGTGTATAGTCTATCCCTCTACATGACTAGTTGAACCTGGACCAACACTTAGCTAATTTTTCAAGCCTCCAAGCTTTATTTCCTTGCAATGTTCCCTTTGGGAATTTCCCCTATTTTTTAGGAATTTCACACCCAGGAATTGCACAATAGCATCAGGTCAATCTCTAACTGAATGCACCACCTGTACACATGGGAATATGCTACAATTGATAGTACACTACCTTGGAATCTCCATCTCAACTGGGTAACTCGAATTCTCTACATGCAACAATTATTTTGGGTTGATTGATCAGTTAATTGGTTGATCACTGAGTGTGGTTGAAGTTCCACTTCCACAACTTGACCTCCACTAGTTCTTCTGACAGTTAGAACTAGTTAAACTGACAATAAATCAAATTAACTGAAATAGATTGCTACAAATTAGCAATCAATCATGTAAAACTGAACTCAAGCTTCCCCAAATAAAATTTACTGAGTTAATTGAGTGACAAGTGCCATGTCACCTCAGTTAACTACCTCCAAGTATTATGATGAAATAGAAATTCAAATTTTAATCTAGTTTGGCCAAGGCATAGTCAAAACTAGATTTTCTTGCTGCATTTTCAACACTTAATGATGGAGGAATTTAAGAAGGAAAAACCTCCTACCTTTGATGGAGAGTTCAAGAAGGTCGAAGAATTGGAAGCATGGTTATTTGGGATGAAGAAGTATTTTAGAGTGCATAACTACTCTAAGAACATGAAGGCAATAGTAGTCATCTTTAGCTTGAAAGGAAAAGTTGATATCTATTGGGAAGAACTGAGGAATGTGAATGACATTAGAGAGAAAGAGTTGTCCTGGAGAATATTTGAGAGATACCTCTAGGATAAGTACCTATACCAAAGATATTATTACAACAAGGTCAAGGAATTTCATGAGCACAAATTGGCACAACTTACAACTGATGAGTATATTAACAAATTCTTGGAGTTATTAAGGTATGTGTCTTATATCAAGGATGAGAAAGTAAAGATCCAAAGGTACCTCAATGGGTTGCCACAGACTTAGTAGGATACAATTGAGTTCAATGAGTCAAAAACCTTAGACGACACCATCTCGAAACTAGATCCTACTATGAACAGTCTAAGAACAAGGTTGAATTTTGGGTTGATTGGAAAACAAGAGGTAAGCCCAAATTTAAGGGAAAAGGGTAGAAATATCTAGGACATTAGTAAGGAGGAAAGAATGTGAAGTTCACCACCCTTTTCAAGGGTCAGTTTTAGAAGAAATCTACTATTTCTAGTAGAGATCGATTCTCTAAGCTAGAAAAGGAGGGGACCAAGGGGTTTAGAAGAGGACCCATATAGTATTGGACATGTGGATAAAACCACAGGTAGAAATATTGACCTCAACAATACCATATTGGTCCAAAGTTGTATAATATGCAAGAGGCATAAATAGTGAATGATATTTCTCAAAATGTGCCACAAATCTATGCTATGTTGGATAACAGGAAGGTCGTTCATCAAGCTTCAGTGATCAAGATGGAAGGTATGGTCTTTAACCAATCTATTTCATTTTCAATTGACCAAGGCTCTAATTTCAATGATCGATATGGAAGGTATGGTCACACAAAGATGTGCACTACAATATAAATCCCATGACAAATCATGGTTGGTTCAATTGGCTACTAGAACCAAAAGGCAAGTTGTGAACATGGTAGAATCATGTCCAATGGTGATCAATGGAATACCCGTGTTGTTTAATTTGATTTTTTTTATTGTTGGGACCATATGAAGTGTTGGTCAGCATGGACTAGCTAGCATCCTACAAGACAAATGTCAACTTCTATAACAGGTGGATAGAATACTTCAACCACGAAGGAGAAAGACTAACGTTGCAGGGGATAAGAAATTTTGTGATTCTTAGGAAAATATCAACACTGCAAATGAAAAGTTGTAGTCAGTAGTGATGTGCATTATATGCAACCCATTTGACTAGAAAAGCAGAAGATAACAAAGACAAAATGAGAGAGAATCCAATGTTAAGACAGTGTAGTGATGTATCTCTAGAGGAAATACCAGGATTTTTGCTAGTAAGAGAAATTGAATTCTCAATTGAATTGTTGCTAGGATAAACTATAGTGTCAAAAGTTCCATATCTAATGAGCACACTCAAGTTGGTGGAGTTGAAATTACAATTGAAGGAACTGTTAGAAAAAGGGTACATCAAACCCAACGTGTCGCCTTAGGGAGCCCCAACACTATTTATGAGGAAAAAGGATGGCACATTGCGGTTGTGCATTGACTATAGGAAGCTAAATAAAGCCACAGTAAAGAACAAGTATCGCCTACCTAGGATCGATGACTTGTTTGATCATCTGAGAGGAATTGTGGTATTTTAGAAAATATACTTGAGTTCGAGGTATCACCAATTTCGGATTAAATATGAGGATCTCCATAAGACAACTTTCAAGACCGGGTATGGGCATTATGAGTTTGTGGTGGTGTGATTTGGGCTCACAAATGCTCTAGGAACATTTATGTGTCTAATTAAAAATGTCCTTAGCTTATATTTGGAAAATTTTGTGTTGGTATTTGTAGATGACATCTTGGTTTACTCTAACACCAAAGAAGAGCATGAATAAAATTTGAGAGCGGTGTTGTAATTGGTGAGAGAGAATAAGCTTTATGTTAAGCTCGACAAATGTGATTTCTTCCAATGACAAGTTCAATATTGGGACATATTATCTCCAAGTAAGGAGTGGCAATAGATCCATAGAAGATCAATGCCATCATGGAGTGACCTACTCTCATAATGTTACAAGAGTTCGATCCTTTGTGGGGTTAGCTGGATATTACCGAAGGTTTATTCAAAATTTCTCAAGGATTGACCATTAGATTACAATCTTGCAATGGAAAGGATTTAAGTTCCAATGGACATTAAAATGCACAACTAGTTTTGAGCAAATAAAAAACTTTCTCACACATGCACCAATATTGAGAATAGTTGACTTGGAAAAATATTTCATGGTTTGCACAGATGCATGCAAGGAAGGTATTGATGGAGTCTTAAAGCAATAAGGAAATGTGGTTTGTTATGAATCATGAAACTTAAATGAGCATGAGAGAATGTGTGTCACTCATGAATTGGATCTTAGAGCAATAATGCATGTGTTGGAAATGTTGAGGCACTACCCGCTTGGAAGGAAGTTTGTTTTAATGTCAGATCATGGAGGGATGACATATTTATTTGACTAGCCCAAGTTGAATGCAAGATAGGAAAGATGGATTGCCTTGATCAACAAGTTTGATTTTGAAATAAAGTATATTAAATGTAAAGAAAACAAAGTAGAAAATGCACTTAGTAGAAGGGTACAAGTGGCTCATGTGACAGCCATAACCACTTATGAATTTGATATCAAAGATAGGATCAAAGAGACATTTCTTTAGGATGATAATTATCAACATGTGAAGGAACCATTGTAGCAAGAGACAGAAGGATCATTGAGAAATAATTACTCACTCACTAGTGATGGTATGTTGAAATTCAAAGGTAGATGGTATGTGCCTTGCATGGGCAACTTGAAGAAGCTCATCTTGGATGAATTTCATCAAATACCTTATTGAGGTCATCCAAGTTGTTAGAAAATGATAATAGTTATGAAGAAAATATACTATTGGATGGGAATGAAAAAGGAAGTTGTTGATTACATTGGTAGGTGCCTAGAATGTCAACAAGTTAAAGTGGATTGTAGGCACCCAACAAGATTATTACAACCTATTCCAATTCCTAGGTGGAAATTGGAATTCATCTCTATATACTTCATCACACAATTGTAAAAAAAGTATAAAAAATGTGATCATTGATGCTATAATGGTGGTAGTGGACAAATTGTTCAAGGTGATTCATTTTATAGTTGTAAAGTCCAGCCACAAGGAAAATGACATTACTCAAATTTTCATGAAATAAATATTTAGATTTCACAACATACCCAAGAAGATTATCTCAAATAAAGATTCCAAATTCACTTCAAAGTTTTGTAAAGAATTATTTACTGGTTTTGGGACAAGTTAGCATTTAACATAGTGTATTATCCTCAAATGAATGGAAAGATTGAAAGAGTAAATAAAGTCCTAGAGGACATGTTGAGAATGTATGTCATGCATCAACTAAAGAGGTGGGAAGAGTTCCTACCCTTAGTTGAAATTTCCTACAATAATGGATATCAAGAGACACTTAAGATTAGTCATTTTAAGGCTATATATGGAATAAAATGTAGCACATCAATCATCTAGAATAATCTAGTGAGTAGGGAGGTTCTTGGACCTGATATGCTGAAGGAGATGCAACATGAAGTAATTACTATTAGGTAGAAATTAAAGGCTTCTCAAGATGGGAAAAAAAGTTATGCATATTAGCAAAGAATGCGCAAGGAATTTCAAGTGGGAGAACATGTGTATCTTTGTATCAAACTAGGAAAGATTTCACTAAGAATGGGATCTTGTTCCAAGTTGGAACCAAGGTTTTGTGGACCATTTCAGATTTTGGAAATAGTGGAGTCAATGGCTTATAGATTATCCGTGCCAGCCATAGTGAAGGCACATGATGTTTTCCACATTTCTTTACTTAAAAAGTATGTACATGATGCTAATCATATTGTATATTGATTTGTGATACAGGTGGAATCCAAGGGAGAATTCAAACCAAAAACATAGAGAATTCTGGACCAAAGGTAGATCAAACTCCATAATCAAGTAATAGAGTAGGAAAGGTGCAATGGGAGAACTTTGGACCAAATGGAACCACTTAGGAAATAGATGATCAAATGAGGGTATCTTACCCATTTTTGTTCACTATGTAAATAAATGTAAATAGTTGTGTGTGTGTGTGTGCACGCGCACGCGCACCTGTGTGTGTATGTGTGTGTGTGTGTATCAAGCTCACAGTTGTATTTAGTGTTCTATTTAGAGAATACCAAGGACAAAGTTCCTTTATGAGGGTGTGGTCTGTAACAACCCTTTTTGCTACCCCCAATGTAAATGTCACTATGTATATGTGTTTATGTGAACAGATGTAACAATTTAAATATGGTTGAGCAAGAGGAGTGGACATGGATTTAGAGGTCTGAGGAGGAAAAGTTGCTTGTGTTTTGTGTAAACCCAAACCCAATCCAATTCATTTAACTTTCCCCATCTAATCGCCCTAACGAAATTATGATCTACTATTGTAAGCATTAAAGTTATGTATGTGCAGTCTAAAGTAAAGGATTGTCCCCATACTATCCCTATTCCCATGAAACGTGTTGGGAAATTCAACATGCAAGAGAGGGACAAATGGAGTTGGCAATGAGGAAGGAGAAAAATAGTAGGAGAGAAAGGAATCCAGAACACATAATATGTAGATGAGAAGAGGAAGCGAGAGTAAGAACAAAGCATTTGAGAGCGGTCTAAAGCAAAAGAAGAGAAGATAAGATAAGATGGGATGTCTTTCCCTGTAAAAACTAGTGTATGGCTAGCGTTGTTTATTAGTTTGTGTCAGGCTGGTGAAAACTCGGTGGAGAAAGTAACTCACTAGTGCTTGTCATCGCGGCTGATAAACCTCTAAGTGCTTTCCTCGAGGTTGATAAACCACTTAGATCTTGTTGAATGGGTTGATAAACAACTGGGGTGCTTGTTGGAAGCCTAATAAACCACTTGGCAAGTGGAGACACTTCGTTGCATGTTTTCTCAACTAATAAACCTCTAGGTTCTTTCCTTGGGGCTGAAAAACCACCTAGAGCATGTCGAATGGGCCTATAAACCACCTTGATAGTGTGGTATGGATTCATGTACTGCTTTCCTTGAAAATCCAGTTGATAAGCCACCCTTAAAGTGAGATAATACTCCTGGAATGAGTAGAACTTCACTAAGCCTTAGGTGAATCCCTGTGACCCTTTATAGAATGATATCAGTCAATGTGGTTCCTATTGCATGAGGAAGTTTATAAACCATCTGGATAGTGCGCTCCCCCTCTGGTCTGGTTGACTTATTATTGGTGTGAAATTCCCTTAATAAAATTACTCCTCGGACTCTGAATTTGGCTCAAGGGTGGTTAGGTGTAAGAAAGACTATAGTGTAGCTAGCCTATGGTTGGGTGGAGAGTTGAATTCCCTCCTTCAGTTGCCATCCATTCAATTTAATCAGATAAGTGTATTTTCTTATGTATTTACTTGTACCATGAATGGTTAATGATTCTTATTATGTGATGAGAAAGTGCATGGGTTTACATTAGCAATGAAGTAATGTTGATATTCCTATGCACAAATGATGATTACTTGCTTATACGTACTCATGGTTATGTTGGTTTCATAGAATTCCATGTTTTTGTCATTGTGTGATCCATAGCATGAGTTACATGAACATGGATGAATGTTTGATTGATGTTGTTCACTGAGTTTGTTTATGGTTGGAATATGAATCTATTTGGCTATGCTTGATGTGAGATGAATTCAGTGTAATGTGAATCCGGGTTGTGCGACTCAACGTTTTATTTTGGATGACTTATGTATTATGTGTGATCTTAGATAATTATTGATGAGGATTATTTGAATAAGTTTCACAATAGAATGTGATGGTGTAAATAAATAACATACTACTTTACTAAGTCATGAATGTTGTGTGAATTTGTATTGAGGATTTTTGCCCCTTATTCTTGTCTCTGAATCCATAGTCTTAAGGGTTAAGAGGTGCTCACTTTGTCGTTGTTAATCGTTCACCATTAACGACCTTTCGATCTTAGGCCCTTATGCCTTATATCAAAGATTTGAAGGTTATTTCATCACCTCTTCGTAATCACCATTGGTAAATGTAGTTGATTTGTTCTGTGGGCCTATGGCTCGGGCTCTCTAAGTCAATTTCGAAGAGAGGTGTAAATGGAATACCTGCAAATGGGATGATGTATGCGCAGGTGAAACAAAATCGGGATGATGCATGGGTGAGTGAAACCCTGTCAAGGTGACGTATGCACAGGTGAAACCTCACATAGATAACACGCACATGGGTGTGACCCCCCTCCCACTGGATCCTCTAACCTATGCATAGTTTGAGAGGACCACGACCAAGATGATGTGTGCATAAGGAGGACCCACAAGGTTCTTTTCTTTATGGTTTGTTGGAGGACGTTAGTTAAGGCGTGAAATTAGGATTAGTCTTAACACTCGACCGTATGGTCATGGGTATATGAGGCGATAAATTTCCCGAAGGAGTCGTGACCATGGACTATAGTGACATGGATATGTGGATCAATTTTAATGGAGAACAGTTGTAGACACAATGGGGTTGAGATGGTGGAGATCGCACTCCTAAGTCCACATGGAAGGTGCCAATGGTAGTAGGGGTCGCTTGCGTAGATGCCACACAAGAACAATGATAGGTGTTGGACAACCAAGGATGGTATGGAAGGTCCACGTGGGTCACCTATGGGTGCCACACAGTGTTTCTTTGTTGACATGGCACAATCTAGTTAATCAAACTTTAAAATAGACAACTTTTGATCTGGAAATTGGATTCAGGTAAAAAAATGCATCATTTGGAAGCTCTAGATGAGCTAAATATGATGGTGATATTAGAAGCTAATTTTCACAAGCTTTGAAGAAAGAGGATTTTTGTGTAACTTCATCTTCATAACGAAACAAGGGGTTCAAGCTAATTAAAAATAACATCTCCCATAGTCTATGAAGATCAAGGGGGTGGAAGGGAGTGTTACACCCATTTTTATAACAGACCTTGGGGATTGAGTTAATGCAAGCAGATAACACCTTCCACTTCCTAAAGTAAGATCAAGGGATGGGAGTGGGGTTATATCTACCTTTTCCTTGGAGTATCATTTAGCCTTGTCTGAAATTTGTCCTTTCAACCCAATTTTCCGAAGGTCATGCTACCCTTATATTGTATTTCTTAACCTCGTCTACAAAATTGTATCCTCTATCAACTCTGCTTAAGTATTTAGAGATAAGTACTCTAAGGAAGGTAAAACTTGCTCCTCTTCATACTACAACATGGAAGGCTCATAGGGTTTGTGATTTTCCACATTAAACACTGAGTAAATGCACATTTATGGGGGTATACTAAGTCTATTTTCTCCTTGTACAACCATAGTTGTACTTTGTCTCCCACTATGAATGACTTCTTTATTTTGTGTTGATCCTACTTGGCCTTGTACTTTTCCCATGACTTATTTAGTGTCTCTAGTACTTGCAAATGGATCTACCTAATTTTCTTAATAATTTGTGTTTCTTTTAAAACATCCCTTGTTAAATCCTTCCTCACTCTTGCTTGTCGCCCATATACTACGTCGAAAAGTGAAGGTGGAAAATATCCAATACAAGTCTCAAATTGTGACTTACAAGTTGAAGTGTGGACTGCACTAATATTTAATTATTGTATATAGACCATATTTTCATCCCAAGTTGTTGGATTCTTCTAGTTATAACACTCAAAAGCTATGCTAGAGTCTTATTGACTACTTTTGTTTTCCCATTGCCTATGAATTCAATGTTGTATACCTCTTCAATTTTGTGTCCATCTTCTCCCATAATGTAGTCCAAAATGCACTGATAAAGCTAATGTCTTGCCCTCTAGTGTTATTTTTACAAGGCATGATAATGCATATATTACTATACATGTCAAATACCACGAACAGGCAGTCATGTCCCTTCTTGTATTTTGGTAAACATCCCACAAATTCTATGGAAATTATTTCCCACAAACAAGTGGGTATAGGTAAGGGATGGCATAGACCGAGTTTCCAATTATATTTGGTGAACCTAGCTATATCTTCTTGCGTCTTGGGCTAGTATGCATACCTATGCAAATTGGAAACTCTCTTACCAACACCAAAATGTCCTGCAACCTTGGAGGCATGAGCCTCTCTAATCAAATGTAGCCGCTCACCTTTAGGAACACATAACTTGTCCAACTTGTAGAGTAACCCATTCTTGAGATGATAGTCCATTGTGTTGTCATCATTTCCCGCATGTCTCTAGTTGTATGGTTATTGATACACCTCCTTGAAGTCATTGTTCTTTATATATGCCTCTCTATATGCATCATGGGTGAAAGGCTCCACATGCATTAGAGTCCCCAAGTGTGATTTTTTATGCAGGTTTCCTTGAAAGCATGTCGTCCAACTTGTTCTTACTTCTCTTATTCTACTTGATCACTAAATTAATCGTTGTAAAATCCCATCCACTTCTAATGCCTGGTTTTTGTAACTTATTATGGGCTTACAGGTACTATAATAGCTGGTGATATGTGTGGATAACTATCTCCTTTCTTATCAGATAGTGTTTTCGCATTTTGATAGCTTTTAATAGGGCATACAACTCCTTGTCATAGGTAGGGTAGTTAAGAATTTCCCCATGAAATACTTTATAAAGTTAGCATACAAGTCTTCCTCCCTACATTAAGATTTCTCCCGTAACATACCCACTTTCATTTGTCTCCACTTCAAAGTGTTGTTGCAAGTTTTTTAGTGCAAGATACAGTGCTTGATTTATTTCATTATCCAACTCTTCTAAGGCCTTTTGTCATCCTTTCACCCATTGGAAATTGTTTCCACTAAATATTATGGTGTGGAGTGGTGCAACTATTACTAAAAATGGGGTTATGAATTTCCTTAGGTTTTGTGTCACCCCAAGGAAACTCCCGACCTAAAAAACATTTGTAGGCACCAACCACTTCATGATGGCCTCCATCTTGGTAGGATCTATCTTAAGCTCCCCATCACCAATCACATAGCCTAAATACACCAAAGAATTCTATGAAAACTCACATTTCTTGATATCTACCAATAGTTGGTGCTTCTTTAAAGTTTCTAGCACCTGCATCAAGTGTGAGATGTGCTCCTTCCAGGAAACATTGTAAACTAGTTTATGTTCTAAATAAACAATAGCAAATGAATCCATATAAGAGAGTACTACATCATTCATTAATATCATGAATGTAGCTGGTACATTGCATAGAACAAATGGCTTGACTAACCACTCATACAAACCTTGTTTAGTTTTGAAGGCAGTCTTCCATGTATCTTATTCTTTTGACTTGAACCTAATGATACCCTGATTTTAAATCTAGCTTGGTGAAGTATTTTGCTTACTACAACAATCCAATAGATCATCTATCCTAGGTAGGGGGTATATTTTTTTAGCATAATTTTGTTTAACACCATAAAATCAATGCACATTCTCCAAGTCTCATCCTTCTTTGGCACAATTATAATGGGTGGCCCACAAGGTGAGGTACTTGGTCGAATCACACCTTGCTCCAATAACTACTGCAATTGCTACTTCTCTTCAATTTCTTTGATAACAACTTATTTGTATAGCCCAATGATTGGTAATGGAAAGTCTAGCAACAATTGGATCTCATGCTCCACTTCCCTCTAGGGTTATATCCTGTTACACTCCTAGAACACTCCCTATATGCCTGTATCAGCTCTTCTAGTTGTTGCCTTTGTTCCTTAGTGCACCCCTCAAGGGATGTCTTTGTTCTCATTAACTATTCCATAGAATGATTTTCTCTTAAGAATATTAAAACACAATTTTTACTGGATATGACAATTTCTTGGCCTAATTAGCTCTTACCAGTGAAATCTTTAACTTTCCCTTTTGCATATTGATGGTAAAGGATTTTTTGTTAATTGATGAGATAATATTGGTTGGCTCTTTGCATGAACATTGCATCCCTCTTATACATATAGGGACTCCCAAACACAACTCCACATACATAAGCAAAACTACATCCAAGTTTGTTGACTAGATCCATTGTTATGAGATTTGCTTGTGAACCTCATTCGAACAAAGCATCAATATTTGTCTTCTTGACATGTATCTTTACATGGAATAGTTTTCTCATCTCCTTCTCTTCTTGTTGATGAGGGCTACCGAGATTCACCTCCTTCTGCATTGAGGTGCAGATAATATTTTCATCCATGTTAGAGCTACTTTCCACATGATTTCTTAGATATGTGGCAATAAGATTATTTTTCTTCCTGTCCTTCTTTCAATTGTTTAGGTTGAGCTTTGAATGTAATTTCAGACACTTCTCCTTGTTGTGACCATTAATATTGTAGTGGTTGCTAGGATCTTTGCACTGATGTGTAGTGGCTACTATCTTTTTATCCTTCCTCACTTTCCACTTCTTCGTCCCCTCCTTCAAAGATTCCTATTGTTACTTTTTCTTTGAACCACTTGAATGCCCTTCCTTTTGGACCATGTTTCCCAGATATTGTGCTAGTGCACAAGCCTCATCCATCGTTCTATGTTTGAACAACATCACTTGCTTTCACAAATGGCTATGTAGACACCCTAAATATTTTAGGAGTACATCTAGGTTCTAAGGATAAATGCCCAACATTATTACGATCTTCCTAAATCCTATGGTGTGCTCCTATATAATCTACCCTTGTTTTTACCTAAAATAATGCCACTAGATCCCCTATCCCTCTACATACTCAATCAGGTATATTATGAGTTTTAAATTCCTCCCTCTTAGTTACTTGAGGATTTCCCTCCAACCTCAAGGTTTTTGTGTGGCTTTCCCACCAATTTAAGACATGACCCTCTAATGTCAAAAGCAAAAATGAAACTTTGTATTCCTCATCTATGTGGTGAACACTAAAATAAACCTCTAACTTCTGCAACCAATTATCTAATTTAAAAGCATCAATCTCACCTTGATCCAGCTTGATGCCCACATTTATTTCCATCTTAAAAAAGTACCATGAATGGTTCGTGGCACTCTAACTCAGCCACTCTTTTTTAGGTTCTTTCTTGGAATCCTCTCGATCTTCCTGATCCCTTGATTTTAACTTTGATCTAACCTTTGAGTAGGAATCTCCATCTTCTCTGATTCCAAACTTGTTTGATAGAGTTTCCATAAGGAGGTTTTCTAGTATGGCTAATATTTACAACCTACAGTTACAAGCTTAAGAATCTCTCCTCTATTGGATCTCTAGAGTCATTATAAATAGATTTGTTGGCCATGAATGGGGCTTTATAACTTTTATCTCAAATTGTTTCCTGGATCCCCTATAACTTCCCACATAATATCTTAAAAAACAACTTTGACTAATATGGTATGTAAACTATTATGGATAATCTACTAAAGAATTTATCACACAAAACCTATCAAAATAAACTAAAATCTAGACTATGGAGGCTTAATTCCTTTAGATTCTAAATGTGTTATTACTACTTTTGTTTTTTATGCATGTAAGGAGAATATAGAATAGTGAAATAAAAACACACACCAATCACAAGGAACACCAAGATATGCTATATGAAACCCTTACGGGAGAAAAACTCGTTCGAAGGTAAGGTTACTCCACTCTATTTTTTTGGAGTGGAAATAATGCAAATATAAAGGAGAAGGCATTGTTTATGGAGTTATTGATCTAGATTTATGAAGGGAACAAAATAAAATACAAATTTAAACCCAAAACACAAAGATACAGTGAAACTTGACATCAATTAATGAATGGAAAATGTTGAAATTGTATACATGACAAGTAAAAGAAAACTAGCTCGAACTGTGGTAGCATATATTTGAGAAGAGATGTGACAACTATACACCTTCTTGAACTATGTTATAATGAGGCTTAGAGGCCTTTTTTTATCATGAAGAAATAATGAGAAACCCTAAACATACAAAAAAACTAACCCTGGGAGATTAAGCGCCAAAGGCTTATCAGCCCTAAAGGAGTAAGTTGGAATGTCAAATTCTCAGGGTCGTAACATTGGCATTCAATCTTTGTTTGGTGCATACAATATACTGCTAGAAAGGTCTATTTTAAGAGTACACTTTCCAAATTTTGATGAAATGCAATGATTGTTGTCTAGTCGTTTCCCTAAAAATTGTTGTTTAGGGCCTCAACAATGACTTCGAGAGTTCAGGACCTAAAAACTACCAAAATAGGAAAATTGTGTTGTGACCCAATGGAATAGGTGGGTGGCCACCAATATCCATATGGATCAGTCCTCCCCCCTTAGGAAGCAATGGTATCCATTACATTGAGTGCCTCCATGAGATGGGGGAACTTTTACTGAACTTGGCCCCTGGTGAGCCACTTGCCTTGGTTTAGGAGTTAGCCTGCTTTGAGAACCATATACAATTGGACCCTGTGTTGGTGATTTATCTTAATATGTGTGTCCACTACTTAATTATTTGTGTTATATTCAATGCAATCTAGGTTGAGTTGTGTATGTGTCAGTTGTTCTACAATTTTTGATGTGTCTAACAATGGGGGAAAGTATGGCCGAAGGTAGTCCACATTAAACATTGGGTGTGTGCAAGGAATGGGGGGATACTTATCTCAAAATCATTGTCACCCACAACCTTGGTGATGGTGTAAGGTCCATAACGGAGTGGCCAAAGCTTTTGATAGGCCCCTGCAAGGCATTCTTTCTGCAGATGCAACAAAACCCTATCCCCCACTTGAAACTTGCATGGCACCTAGTGCTAATCATGATGTTGTTTATACTTAGTATTAACTTTTTGCAAGAAATCATGGACCTGCTGGAAAATGTGCTAAATTCTTTCAAGAAATTTGATAACCTTGTCAACTTTGGATTGAACATGTGCAAATTTTTCTTGGGTAGTTGCAAGGGGAAGTGCCACATCAATGTGACCTAATGGTTGAAATCCCATGCCACCTAAAAGAGGCTATGGCCAATTGAGATATGGAGAGCCTTGTTGTATCTATTTTAAATGTAGGGGAGACTCTCATCCCTTATGTGTGGATGCTTATAGTTTTACATGTGTAGAATGTGTGCGATCATACTGTCGATGACCTCTGTCTAGCCATTACTCTGGGGGTGGAAGGCAGTTGATTTGGTGAGATTGATGTCCAACATTAACTACAGGCTCGACCAAAATGAACTTAGGAACCTGCTATCCCAATATGATATGATGGTCTGAGGGATTCCAAAATGTACCCACACCCATTCAAAGAAGAGTTTGGTAATATCTTCTGTTGTGATACTCTTTTTGTAGGTAGACGTGATGGCCATCTTAGAAAATCTATCAACATCACAAACACACAGTCATTACCATGCTTGGTCGAAGGAAGGACAGACATATAGTCCATCAAGATGGATTCCTAAGTTCGATTAGGATTAGGTAAAGGGGTGTATAGGCCTTGTTCTTAATGGTTGGTTTAGAAATTACACAAGCGGTATAGGACTTGATATGGTTGTAAACATCATGTCGAAGTTTTGACCAATAAAAATACTTCTACAATACTACCATTGCCTTATCCTACCAGAGTGCCCATTTACCCGACTATAATGTGGCTCATGATCAGCTTGGCACACTTTCTTGAAGGAACACAAAGGTGTCATAGGTAGCACATTAATGCATCCTCGAGGTGGAAATCTACAACTTGCTTGCTTTCCATCAACATCTGGTATGTGGCAGTGAACTCTACATCACTTTTGTATAGTTGTGGCCATATAAAGGTATCATGCCCACAAGAATTGATAGTGGTGATCAATGCCACAACTGAGGGCCGACTAAGGAAATTTTCGATGTGGTTGGTGTACCCTTCTTGTATTTAATGTTTAAATGGAATTGTTGTAGATATGTGGACCATTTCTGATGATGGCCATTCTCTAACTTCCCCTGTGTCTACATAAATTGAATAGGTCAGTGATCCGTGTGAATGATCGTCTCCCTAAATATAATGTTTCTATTGCTAGTAGGCACACACGATGGAATACATCTCCTTATCATAGGTGGGGTATCTCCAAATAGTATCAGAGAGTGTCTCAGTATGATAGGCCATTACATGTCCTTGTTGACTGAGGATTGCACCATTAGCATAATTAGAGACATTTGTTTCAATCTCAAATGGTTGTTGTAGGTCTGGTAGGGTGAGGACTGGTGAAGAGAAAAGGTGGTGTTTCAGTTCATCAAATGCCTTATGCTATGACTCATACCAAAAAAAGTTGATTTTAATCCACCTTTAGTAACTTGACTTAAGGGCCAAGCAATATAAGATAACCCTAACATGAATCTTCGATAGAAATTAGTAAGGCCCAATAAGTTGTGAAGCCCTATTAGATTCCTTGAGGCCAACTAATCCTGAATGACTTGGATCTTAGATGGATCCACATGCACACTTCTTTCATCATATATATAAACTAGATATTGGAACTTGTCTATGCCAAAGGAGAATTTTTCTAAGTTATCACATAGCTTGTGTTACCGTAGAGTGTGAAGGACCTACTGAATATGTTGCAAGTGCTCCTCCCAAGTCTTACTGAAGATGAGGATATAATCTAGATATAAAACCATGAAATAATTAGTGAAAGGTTGCAAAATGTCATCCATCCACCTCATGAAAGTTGTTGGGGCATTTGTCAAACCAAAGGGCATGACCAACCATTCAAAAAGACCCTCCTTGGACTTGATAGCGATCTTCCATAGATTAGTTGGTTCTATTGGAACTTGGTGATAGATGAACTTTAGATCAATCTTGATGAAGTACTTGGGCCCCTTAAGTTAGTTAAGAAGATATACAATCTAAGGAATTGGGTACCTATTCCTTAATGTGATTTTATTGAGAGCCTTATAATTAATACAGAATCTCCAAGTCACATCCTTCTTCTACACGTGTACAATTGGGCTCCCATAGGGTGAGGAACTTGGTTTGATGTGCCATTTTTGTAGCAAATCTTGGACATGTTTCTTGGTTTCCTAATTTTCCAGAAGAGAATAGTAGTAGATTGGACCATTAGGTAGAGGTGCATTGGGGGTTAGATCGATTGAGTGCTTGACCTAACATTGGAAAGTTAACCCCATAGGTGAGGAGAAGATGTCTCTGTACTCTTCGATGACATTACCTACTTGCCTCTACTACTAAGGAGATGTGTTTGGAGGCCACATATATGGCCACAATCTTCTCCTTACTTTAAGAACGAATCAGGAAGAAGACAAATTTTCCAGTATGGGAGATGATCTTCCTGCATTGTCGAGCAGAGATCAAAGAAATGGCAGTAGGTGGGACTACCTCTAGTATCCTATATAGTTTTCATCCCAAAGTAATAAAATAATATGAACTCTAGACTCATACATAACATGACGTTTCCACAAGTATGGTTGGCCTAACAGAACATCACAAACTTCAAGGGGAGCAACATCACACAATACCTCACCATGAAAGGCTTGATGCTATAGGGTAGGCGACACTGTTAGTTGACACAAAGATCTCGCCCTTGGTGGAGCCACGCAATGGTGTATGGCTACAGATGTGGTGTTGTTGGTAGACCCAACCACTTAACGACCTCTATTGAGATGAGGTTCTTTTGAATTCCACTATTGACAATGAATTGCAGTGGAGCACCCATCACCCACATTTGTGAGTGAAAGAGATGCTCACCTCCCTCTATATCTTTGGGCTCGCTTTGTTGGACCTTAGTGGTGGCAACAGTGGCACTGGGTTCTGAATTAATGATATGTTTCCCCTTGCCTAAGTCTAGTTCAAAGTCAAAACCTACATCTAACTCTAAAGCATTTAGCTCAACCACAAGCGACTGCTTTGTGCAACATTTATTTGTGTTATAAGTGGGGCTCTTGTAGAACTCACACCACTTTCCCATGTCATTATTCATCTTCCCATTACCATTCTTTATTTACAGATTCAATGGGTTGAGTGGTGATCCACCCTGGCTTTTTCCTTTTTTCTCTGCAGTTTGGGCATGCACTTTCCCTACTACTAATGTGAAGGATTTGCAAATACAAAGTCTTGCTTCTTTTGTTTAAACTTTTGGTCGATTTTGACAACATATTGATATGTTGCGCCAACTAATGAGATCTCCAGGAACTCCATTTCTCTCTGGATTTATTTGTGCAAACAACCATGGTAATTAAGCACCAAATGTTGCTCAGGGTCCTTGATACCCAACTTGGTGCGCAAGGTATGAAAGATATTTGTGAACTCTAGCATTGCTTGGTCCCTATCCCGTTGTAGTGTGGTCCATCTCATGTATTTGTCTTCGTAGCTTCTAACAAGGTATTGTTCCTTAACAACATCTCTAAAAGAGTTCAAGTGGGTGCAATTGAAAATAGTGTGGATTCCTTTGTGGCCCTTTTCTCACAACAAGTTTCCCACCAGTCCCTGACATGGGGGTGGGCCTTAACGAGTGCAAAAGTAATATTTTCCTTATCAGACAAATTATGGATGATATCCTTATAGAAAATTTAACCATTTGTCTAAAGCATTTTCATCTATTTGGACTTCAAATACAGGAATATCAAAATTAATGTGTACCTTAAAGGGGGCAGCGCCTCTGAAGTGGCCACTAGATGAATATGTGTCGCCTATTGGTATTCGTCGAAGGATCTAGGAAAAATCATCCATCATCTTGTTCCTTTATCACTGGAGGGCTTCTTCAAGGAATAGTTTGATAGGATCTCCCGCTCCTTCACCATTCATTTCTTTCACCATGGGAGGCCATCAAGGTTGGTGAGGACAATCTTGTAAGGGATCAAGTAGTTTGAGTCCCAACTCCTTTTACCCTGACCTAGTTGGGGACATGCACAAAAAAATAGGGAAAGAGTACACTGCTCTGATACCACTGATCTGAATTTATGAAGGGAACGAAATGAAATGCATATTTAAACCAAAAACATAGAGATACAATGAAACTTGAATTCAATTAATAAATGGAAAATGCTAAAATTGTATACAAGTAGAATGAAAGTAAAGTAGCTCAAACGTTGGTAGCTTATCTTAAGAAGAGAAGTGATGGTTACATGCCTTCTTGAACTATGTTACAATGAAGCTCAGAGGCCTTTTTATCATGAAGAAACAATGAGAAACCTTAAACACCAAAAAACCTAACCTTAGGAGATGAAGCGCCAAAGGCTTATGGGCCTTGATGGGGTAAGTTGGAATGTCAACTTCCCGAGGTCATAACTTTGGCATACGATATCCATTTGGCATGCAAAATAACCCATTAGAAAGTTTTATCTGAGGAGCACAATTTATGATTGTCGCCGACAATTTATAATTGTTGTTGGCTCATTTCCCTAAAAAAGCACCATTTAGGGCCTCAAAACGGCTCTAAAAGTTCAAGACTTGAAAACTGCCAGAAATAGAAAAATGTCCAAATGTGGGATGCTACAAAATAAAAACCCATTCTATTATGCTCTCTCTCTATCCACTCTCAACTAATTTTCTGTACTATGGAACAAAATTCACGCAAATAGAATTGAACCCCCCTTTTCTCATAATGGCCCAATTATAACAT
The DNA here is from genome assembly GCA_031772625.1 of Pinus tabuliformis. Lineage (NCBI taxonomy): Eukaryota > Viridiplantae > Streptophyta > Pinopsida > Pinales > Pinaceae > Pinus > Pinus tabuliformis. The sequence goes on along the minus strand of CM062819.1, from coordinate 1,389,607,738 downwards.
AGCTTGAAGAGCCAATCAAGGGTTAAATTTGACTCCTTCAACTCTTAAATAGAGCTAAAACTTTGACACTTCTAGATTTTTCTTCATAGTCTCCTAGTGGTTAGCTCCTTTTCCATGAGTAATGGGGTTGATGTGCTATCATCTTGAATCATGGTAAACAAAATAAGAAGGTCAAGTTCAAGGTGGCATAACTTTTGCATATGGACTCTGTTTGACATCATTCTTGCACCATTGGAAATGTCTCTAAGTGTAGAATGACACTAGGGGGTTTCATACAAGCAAGAGTTTTTAGACTCCCAAAACTTCAATTAATGCATCAAATATATTTAGAAGGTTTCAAACCTTTATTCTCCAAATTAAGACCCATTAGTAAAATATCCTTATGATACGATTCCTCCAATTTTTCCACTCTAAAAACATCAAAATAGATAATAACAATATAATAATCCAATATGAATCTAATTTAACTAATAAGAAAATATAAAATTAAAAAAATTCCATAAAACCCTAATGTTAGTTTAATTGTAATATATGTTATAAATAATAACATAATGAAAGAGGTAAATACACATAAATTGAGTTTTTTAAGGCTTATTATTCATTAGAGCAATGTGAATACTTAGTACATTACGAACTTAAATCCATCCTTTAAAAACTTAACGTTTACTCAAACTTTTAATAAACATATTGAATTCTTAACCTATTATTAGTTTAATTCATCTTAGTAATTAGTAAGGGTTAATTTAAATCCAATCTTGGTAAATGCAAATAAATTTTAAAACAAGGAACTTTAATAAAAGGGTCCATTAGTTAATACTAAATAGCGATGATATGGTTTACAAGGAATTCTATTTTTATGCTATCTCGTTTGTGATGACATATTTATCATATCCGCCCAAAGTTAAAATATTTTAATTTATTGAAATTAAAAAGTTATTTAGTTATGTAAAACCCATTGCCATAGAGAGAAGATTGAAAATCTTATTCAAGCTTGCCCCTCTCGTTAGTGGCGGATTCTCCTTTTGTTGAATATTCTTCTTGTCTCAAGATAGAGAGGTTTTAAAGGAGACTAGCTACAATTTCACCAAACATAGCTTAGAAGGTTATAAAGAATGATATTTCTTTGGAAGAATCGTAGAGAATGGTATTCTCATTTCAAAATAGAGGGAGGAGTGTCTACTTGAATTTGGGCATATTGTTGGGTCATTGAATGCAAATGGATGAAAAAAATGATCGAAGTGAGGTTACTCATGAGAGCATGGTTGAAGTTTTCATTATCAAGAAGAGGTAAGGTTGTTATTGGGAAATGAGTCACCATTAAAAAAAAAAATCATATCATTTATTATTGGCTTGTTATCTTATATTATTCAAATGGACTAATAAATATAAAATATAATTACAAACATATACATATATTTGATATATATAAAATTAAAGGTGATAAAATCTATCATATTAGTTGTTAATCGATGGTGAGGACAATCATTACATGTTGTTATCTGTGAATGTAAGCTAATTCATCACCACAACCAACAAAGAGGACAACCATCACTTACTACTATCCATGAATGAAAGGTACTGCCTCATCTCCACTATTTAAGAAAAACCACGTTGCCAAAAAATGATCCAATAATAGTTGATAAGGGGGTAGATTTTCACTTTTGCAAATATCTCGAGGTCTTGGGTTATTAACTTGTTTTCTTACATCTAAGGAAGACAAGTTCTTAGCCAATAAAAAACAATGCTAGATCTTATTTCAAAACCAAAATCTGGTTTCAATCTATATAATATGTACAATAAAAACTAATTTTCTTTTTAGTCATTATTGAGTTTAATAACATTTAACATTAATTTAGAAATAAAGCTAGACACTACTTTGTGATTTAACCACTTAACTTGAGAAAAAACAATTATAATTTATAGATTTGTATCATATTTTATAAATTATAATATTTTGTTTAAAGTTTAAGTGGTTAAACTGTAAAGTAATGTATAGTCACACTCTTATTTTGAAATAGAGCTTTAAGAACTAGAATTTACTTATCAATAATTATTAGGTGGATGGTAGGTATAGTTATGCCCTTTCTACCCTTTTCTTTTTATTGGTTTGACCCATGAGGATTTGAATTTTGAATCTCATGCTTTACATATTACTTCATAACATGACGATCGCTAATTGAGCTACCATTTGTGGGCTAAAAAGGGTCCTTTCTACCCTTTTAATTAAATTGATAAATTTAAAAAAAATTGTCATATGAACATGTGTTATATGAACATGAATTATGATTCTTTGGGCATGCTGCATGTGATATTAGTAAGTCATGAATTGATTCATGGTATTACAACAAAACCTATTTATAGGTTAAGAAATTTAATAGTAAGTAGAGATGAATCTCCATGATTAAAAGTCTTGTTACATATATTTTTAAATGCAAACATATTTAATTCATATATTACTTATTTTTATAATTAATAATAATATTAATACTTTTAAACTCATTAACTAAACCATTAAAAAAGGATTTCGCAATACCGTAGTTGTTGAACGCGTGACCTAGCTTGGGTGAACATTGTTCCCAACCACCTTCCAGCAACCCCCTGCCGCCTCAATGGAGCAAATGGATCCTCCAGAAGATGGAGATCCATCAACAGGAGCAAGAAGAATCCGCAAATGTGTTTGCATCCCTCATTTTTGCTATTGGAACTCCAAAAACCAGGTTGTCATTAACCAAGTTTGTGAAGAAACTTGATGACATTCTGGAGATATCCCTCCCTCCGACTCTCCCTCGATGAGCAGCACTATCCCTAGCAGAACGTGGTATGGTTGGCCAGTTCACAGGTTTATGGCCATCCCCCAAATCTGTCCAGAAATGGGTAGAAAGAAACTAGACTTCATCAATCATTGGGAAAATCTCCATACGGTTTTGCGGAAGAGGATATTATACCTTCCATTTTGAAACAAAAGAAGGCCGCGATTTAATCTTTAGGAACGACCCATATTTCATGGACATGCGAGGATTATATTTAAACAAATGGACCCTTAATTTTGATCCTGAAATGGATGTTCCCAGCACTGTGCCAGTCTGGGTTAGACTACCGCATCTTCCTCTTCACTGTTGGGGAGATGAATCAGTAAAAGCTATTGGGAATGTTGTGGGGAAATACATTGACAGATGTGAACCAAAGGAGAACATGCATGCGTGCGCAAGGATCTGCGTTGAAGTGGATCTAGGGAAAGGCCTCTTGGAGGCAGTAAAGATCAAAGTAGACCAATGGACGCATATACAACAGCTGGACTACGAACAAATCCCCTTCAAGTGCAAGGTATGTCATGAATACGGTCATTTTGCAAATAGATGTCCAAAAAAGCAAGAAAATGAAAATGTTGAAGAACCCGAAACCAAATGGGAGCAAGTCAAACGGAAAAAATCATCCAACAAACAAACCCTTCCCCTTCCATCCCAACCTCAAGCCTCCTCTGAACCTTCTCCATCCTTGCTCAATGTTGATAACCCTTCCTTGCAAACCCCAACCCCTTCGACCCATTGGAAGAGCCCTCATCTCCCCCCTCTCCCCCCTCCTCCCCTCATCCCCCTCTCTCCTCCCTCATGCCTTCAATCCCTATTAACCTTCACACCCCTCCTCCCCCTTCAGTGGATAGAATATTAACTAGAAATCAATCCAAGGAATCCCTTCAAACCCTTGAACACCAAAAAAAGAAGGAAGAAAATCCAACAAGGAGCTCAGAGATGAAGCGACAGCTAAAGAGATGGCATTAGGAACACAACAACCCATGGAATCCTTCTTTGGGAAAAGTTTCGGGAATAATGAGAAAAATCAAAATTAGCACAGAGGGAAAGGTCCATCATATCACCAAACAAACAAGTAATGATTGTGGTCTCCTAGAATTTCTGTGGACTGGGAACACCCTTCAAAGTGAATGCAACAAGAGATATTTTAGCAAAAGAAACCCCAGACATATTCATGCTTCAGGAGACCAAAACAAGCAGCCAGGAATCAGAAAAAATGATAAAAAAAAACTTAAAAAATTATGACATAACAACAATATAGGCCATATGGCAAGAGGAATTTGTACACAATGGAAGAAAGGAAAATGGGAAATACTTCAGCAAAAAAAGGAACAACATTGGATCCGAACAGATTTAAAGGAAACAAGCACCAATGAGCAATATTGTTTTATCAACGTATATGCTCCAAACCACTACAGGGAAAAAGAACAATGCTGGAGCACAGTGCAAGAAACTTTAAATGAAACACAAAATAGAAAAGTAATTTTGGGAGGGGACCTCAACTTGGTTCTAAATATTGAGGAGAAATTTGGAGGGTCCTACCATGCAGACCCATCTAGGGAGGCTCTCGAAACAATCATGGAACAAAACAAGCTAATTGATATCCCACCAAGCAATGGAAAGTACACGTGGAATAACAAAAGGGTGGGAAAAAGCAATATAAAAGAAAGATTGGACCAAATATTGGTTCAAGAAAACATCATCTCAAGTTTTAATTCAGCAAGATAAAAAATTATTCATACCACAGCATCTAATCACAAGCCGGTGGCAACCACTTTGGGAATGATGGATAACCAAGGGCCTTTACCTTTTAAATACTGCCCAATATGGGACAACAGTGAAGAGTTCAGAAATTTAATTTCAGAAGTGTGGTCACAGAAGGTCACAGGTTCGCCTCACTTTGTGTGGGAAATCAAGCTAAAATTTTTGAGAAAAGAAGTGAAAATATGGGCAAGAGAAAATGAAAAACAAAATGAAAAAAGAAGAGTCGAGCTGATTAAAAAAATGGACAATTTACAAGAGGCAAAGGAAAATAAAGAGGAGGATAAGCAGGACAATCTACAAGAAAAGGAACTCTTTTCGGAAATATGTAGAAAAAATAGAAAAGAAGAAGAAGAGATGAGATTAAAGTCAAGAAGCCTATGGCTAAAAGTTGGGGATAAAAACACAACATTCTTTCACAACTCCATGAAACTTAGAAGAGCAAGAAATCAAACTGACAAAATCCAAGTAGATGGACAAGAAGTTAAGGGAGTGGAGGAACTAAAAAAAAAGCACATTACCGCTTTAAAAACCTCCTGACAGCAAATGGAGAAACAACAGACCATGACAATTTTTTGCAACATACTCCAAAAAAGATAATTGAAGAACAAAATGTAGAAATAATGAAAGAAATTTCAGAAGAAGAAGTAAAGGCAACAATATGGAGCCTCCACCCAGATAAGGCACCGGGCCCAGATGGCTTCACAATAGCCTTTTATAGGCAGCACTGGCAAACTATAAAAAAGGACTTATTAAGAATGGTAAGGAATGTTTTCAAAAAAAAAATGGGAGGCAACACAAAATCTTCCTATCTGGCATTAGTACCAAAGGAAGCTAACCCTTCCACTTTTAGTATATTTCAGCCAATATCCCTATGTAATTCTTCCTACAAGATGATAACAAAGATCATAGCCAATAGAATAAAGAAATTTCTTCTGGAAATAATATTGGAAAACCAAGGAGGTTTTGTCCCAAACAGGCAAATCATCGACAATGTAATAGTGGTCCAGGAAGCCATTCACTCAAGCATGCTGAGAAAAGAAAAAGGAATTATTATAAAATTAGACATGGTCAATGCTTTTGATAGAGTCAGCCTCCCATACCTCATGGCCGTCCTGAAGAAATTTGGGTTCTCAAGAGAAATTATAGAGGTCATCAAGGCTTGTATCACGGATCCATGGATAGCACCGCTTATAAATGGAAGACTCGGTGACTTCTTCCAAAGCTCTAGAGAATTGAGACAAGGATGCCCTCTATCTCCTTTCCTATACATCATAATGGCAGATACTCTAAGTAGAGCATTGGATTAAAAAATTAGAGAAAGAACCATAACTTGCCTACAAATTTCAAAAGGAATCAAAAGTATCAACCAGTCTTTGTTTGTTGACGATACTCTCTTGTTGGGAGGTGCCTCAAGCATAATTGCTCAAAGATTTAAAAAAGTCATGGATAATTTTTTGCAGGTCTCTAGTGGTCTTGTAAACAATACTAAGTGTAGAATTTATGGCTGGAATATCTCTCCCAGAACCATGCAAAGAATCTCCCTATTCAAGAAAGTTGGAACCACTTCTTCTACCTGTTGGCTTGAGGGGGCCTAACCCAGGTTTGAAGTTAATTAGCCAAACAAATCCCTGTACTACTGACCCTTTCAGCAACAGCTTGTGGAGCGCGGACTGAGGTCTCACCCAAAGCGGTATGGGGGGATGCTGGAACCGAGTTTCTGCACCCTTGAGATGTCTGAGGGGTCGGTTTAGTCCAACTGTGAATACCTTCGTGCAGGTCACTTCGCGCGCTATCCTGACCTACGAGACCTTCACGATCTATTATAATCACCTTCGCGCAGCCCTAACCAAGGGCTGAGGTGATTTCGCGCTGCCCTAGCAGCGATCTGCACTACTTCCCCAAGTTACACCATTGTATCTTACTTATCTTCTTATAACAGTTAGTTATCTTCACGTAAATAGATACTTTATCTTATACTCACTTTATCAACTCATTCATATAAGTTTGCGCATCATATAAACACAATGGAAATTCAATTTATATCTGATACATTCAATGCACAAAACAGGAAAAAGATACACAGAAATGATGTAAAACTTCTCTTTATTACTTCTTCAAAGGTTACAGACTCGACTCGCCCTGCGCACTCAGCTGCAGGGGTTTGCGCACTCAGCTGCAGACTACTAGGCCTCTACGCACTCAGCTGCAAAGCCTTCTCCTACTCTACAACCCAAAGACTCGACTCTACACTTAGATAAGACTCAATTCTTCATCCTTCATTCATGACTACCATTCCCTTTTTACAACTTAGAGCCTCGCTCTATTTATACAATCCCATGGTCCGCGAACCATGGGTATATCTCTAAAGCTGACATTACATTACAAAAATGAGGGCGGACAACCCTATGACTCATTTACAATCTTCGCACTCTGTGCCACAAAACGCGGAGTCTTTACATCGGATTTAGTCAAAATCTGGGCTTTAAGCCCCAAAACTTCCCTTAGGGGATCTAGCGCCCAACAGGCCCCCAACATAAACATCGTGACTCACCCTCGAGTCACTTTGTCAGTGTGGAGATCTTCGCGTGGAGACCTCCCAACTCTGTCCGAACTGTTGCAAGATCGACAACGCACTAAGCAGCTGCCTACTGTACCTCCTGCACGCGTTGTTCAGAGACTGTTGTAGCTGAACTGCTTCCCTGTATCTGCTCCTACGTTCCGTGCATCTGTTTATGGTCCTGCGCCTCCTTTTAGCTACCTAGAGCGCTAAGACTGTACTTCGGTGGGCTAGTCAGATAGTCGGGCCACCCGTGTATGGCTTCAACCGACTACCATTCACTCTTCCTGGGAAAGGTTCTCCATTTAACTTTACCAACTGCACCGCGCCTCCATCTGTGACCTCCTTAATAACATACGGTCCCAGCCAATGCATTCTGAATTTTCTCGGGAATTTATCAAACTTACTATCATACAGTAACACCAAATCGTTCACCTTGAAGGTGCACAACTTAATATGTCGATCGTGTCATGCCTTTTCGCGCTGCTTTTGTACCTGTTGGTGAAAGCCAGCCAAAAATCGTTCTTCCTCGAGTTCCTCCAATTGCGTGAGTCTTTCCTCCAAGGCTTCGTGGTCCGTCATACCTGTGAGCACTGCTATTATCAGACTAGGCATAATGTATTCCATTGGCATTACAGCTTCCACTCCATAGACTAGCCAGAAAGGTGTCTGCCCCGTTAGTTTCTTGCATGTCGTCCTATAAGCCCATAATATTGTAGGTACGCGCAAGTCCCAATCACTTCATTGTGCGTTGCATACTTTGGTCAGCGCAGTCTCCAGTACTTTGTTAAATGCTTCTACTGTCTCGTTGGCTTGTGGGTGATACGGTGTGCTTTTCTGATGATACACCTGAAACTCTTCTGTCAGCGCGCTAATCATCTTGTTCAGAAAATGTGTACCACAGTTGCTCATCAAGATCTTCGGACATCCAAATCGTGTCAATACGTGTTCAAACAAAAACTTTGTAGCTGTGGTAGCCATGCAATCTTTTACCGGTTGCGCTTCTGCCCAACGAGTCAGGTACTCTGTCGCAGTGATAATATATCTCGCACCTGTTTTTCCTTGAGGTTTGATAGGTCCTACAAAGTCAATCACCCACTTTTCAAAGGGCTGCAGTGTCATTTATGGATTCAAAGGCATCTCATCCCTCTGTGATGGTTTACCTGTTCTTTGACATGCATCATAGGCCTTGCAATGTGCTTTTGAATCCTGATGAAGGGTCGGCCACCACAACCTTGCACGGAGAATCTTCTGTGCGGTCGCTCTCCCTACATAATGTCCTCCCGCAGTGCCCCCATGCGCGTCCACGAGGATATGGCTTCTTTCAAATTCAAGTACATACCTTTGTAGTATCTCATCATTTCCCATCTTATATAGGTGCCCCGCAATGACAAAGAAATCTGTCATGCGCACCACTAGTTCCTTCTTCTGCTGGACGGAGTACTCTTTCGACGCAATTCCAGTCGTAAGAAAGTGGATTATATCTTCAAAATGTCCATCTGCTACGCGCACAGCAAAGAGCTGTGCATCAGGTAATCCTTCCTCCAGACTAGTAGGTTCCTCTCCTGTCTCAATGCGTGACAGGTGATCCGGTCTTGCGTTCAATCATCCAGGTTTCACAACAACTTCAAAATCATATTCTTGGAACAATAAAATCCATCTGCATATGCACCCCCCCAACACAGGCTTATTGACCAAGTATTTCAACATGGAATGATCTGTATACATTTTGAAGTGTCCCCCTAGCAAGTAGTGTCAATATTTCTGGAGCGCATACACCATAGCCAGTCTTTTGCTTTAGACAATTTGCAACTCACGAACGCGATAGGGTGATCCAAGCCCTTGCCACCATCCTGTGTTAATACTGCTCCCAGCGCTATACACGATGTATCAACATGGACATGAAACTCCTTGTCCCAGTTTGGGAAGACCAGGATCGGTGCAGTGACCATCTTTTCTTTCAATACATCCAGGATTTTCTTACAGTCATCATTCCAACAGAATGTGACATCTTTTTTCAATAGCTTTTCCATCGGCGTGATGATCTGGGCATAACTTTTGATGAACTTCCTGTAGTACCCCGTATGTCCCAGGGTAGCGCGCAGCTGTTTCACACTTTGCGGCGCTTCCAAATTCAAAATCACCGCAATCTTCATGGGATCTACCATCAGTCCCTGTCTGCAAACCACATGTCCCAACAGGTTCCCGAAAGGAACGAGGAACGTACACTTCTTGAGGTTAAGCATGATTTAGTATCTTCGACAGGTATCCAACATCAAGCGTAAGCTTGCTACATGGTGCTTAACCAGCCCAAATACAGTCCAATCATCAAAATAAACTTCCAAGAACTTGTGAATATATTCCTTAAATGCTGCAACAACCACGCGCGAAAAGATGGCCGATGCGTTCTTCAACCCAAATGGCATGACAATGTATTGAAAGCAACCCCACTCAGTCGCGAAGGTTGTCTTGCTCCTATCTTCTGGCACGATTTTGATCTGGTGGTACCCTGAGAACCCGTCAGTGAAAGAATATGCTTCCTGCCCACTGACATTGTCCAACACCTCATCTGTGAACGAAGTTGGGAATGGATCGTGCACACAAGCATCATTCAATTTTCTAAGATCCACGCATATTCTTATCTCATGCTTCTGATTCTTTTCTTGCACCACAATTGGACTTACCCAATCGGATTCTTCCACCAGCTCAATGATTCCTGCTACAAGCATTTTGTTTAGTTCTACGCGAACCTTCTTCTTGTATTTCGGATTTAAGCGGTAAGGCCTCTGCTTAACTGGCTTTGCATCGGGTTTTAACATGATCCTCATCATTCCTAAATCTTCAATGATTCCATTTAAATCTATAAACTTGGTTGGGAATAAGTCCTGGTACTCGCGAAGTAACTCAGCGACCTTATCCACCATCGCGTCGTCCCAGTAGTCACCGAGCATTGCAAATTTAGGTTCGGCCTCCGTACCAATGTTCACCCGCTTCATTTTTACCGACACGGTGATGTCAAGGTTCTCAATCTATGGTCCTTGAACCTCACGATGGCCTTTTGTTTCTGGGATGTTAATTTTCCGTGAATCTTCGTCTTCTTCTTCAGCACTTACACTATAACATTCCATAGCACAACTCAGTTGAATAGCCCATTCAAGCTGAATTGATTCTACCGGCTCCTGTGGTATTCTAAAGATAACTACCTTTACCTCTTGTAATGATTCATTAATGATGTCCCACCATCTATCCTCAAAACTGAAGGTCATCATGAACCCTTCACGCAGGATATCCCATTCACTTGTCCCATGGTGGAGCTCCGTCTCTATATACCAATTCATGGGTATAACATCTAGGGTATGACAAAACAAGTGCACCCACTCAGGTTGTGGCTTTTCTCCATAGACCTTCATCCATTTGGCCAGGTGTGCGCGTGGATCATCCTGTCCATCATACTTATCTGCTAGTCACATCTTAGGCTTCCCAAACCATGTGTGCATCATTCTCCTGCATTTGTGCCAGTCCTCAAAGCTCCCTTTGTGCGTACCCCACCACCTTGCGGGCGTAGCGCGCAGTACCCAATTCAAGGCCTGGAAACGTTTCTTTTCGGCACCTCCCTTTCGAATCTGTCTAAGAAAGCATCTACCTTGCCTAAACCATCATACATAGGTAGATCTCTCACTTCTATCAATACATAGCGTAGTGACCTTTTCATCATGTTACAATTAAGCATCGTTACCTCATGTAATCGGTTCTACCATCGCTCTATCTCCTCATCAGAATCTGACGTACAGGAGCTTTCGCGCTCCCATGAGATGCCTCTGTTCATGGTGGGATTTACCCAGTCTTGCTCTCGCGCATTTATCTTGTAGATGCAGTCTAAATCATCGTCACTTTCATAGTCACGCACCAGCTTTGTGTAGAACAATCCCTCAGCAGGGTCTAAGGGTATAACTACACATAGAGACTTCTTCTCAAAAATCATCTTGTGATTCTTCAGATTAATCACCTCGTTCATGTTAGTGGCCTAATCAATTCCTAAGAGCGTGGGGTAGGGATTGTTGTCATCAAAAATCTCTATCACTTCAAAGTCTGCTAGTGCGCTCGCTCCCTCAATATCCATAGTGATTCCCTGCAATCGTCCCATGGGTATTATCTTCTACTGGTTCGCCATTCACAACTGAATAGGAGACCATTGTAGCATAGGCCTCCCCATGCGCTCCCATGTCTGCTTCGACAGAACGTTCGTGTCCGATCCTAAATCTAGAATTACTTGGTCCATCTCATATTCTCCAATCTGTGCGGTTAGCCTCATTTCTCTCCCTGTCCTAGTCTTGTGTTTTCCAATCTTCCAGACTACACGCGGTTCTCCTGGCGCGGTCCCAGTGCATCTGTTAATGAGTTCCTGCAATCCTTTTATAGCCTTACTATCACGCAGTAGCTTCATGCATGTTTCCAGGAATGTCGTAAGCATAGATGGGTCCATTTCTGGCTCCGATCTATCTTTGTTTTCTGAAGTGGAGGCATCAGCGAAGCTCTTCTTAGCTTCCATGAAGGTTTCCTTAGCACGCTCCAAATCAAACTCTGCTTCTTTCGTTGGAGCCTTGCAAACCCAAGTACTATCTTTGGGTTGTTTGCCTTTATCATCCCTCGTCATGATTCCACTTCGGAGCACAATGTTCACATTTGGGTCTTCCTCACGTGGCTCAAACCTCATCATCTGCAGGTTCTGAGTCGAGGGAGGTGGTAGTGCTCCCTTGTCGCATATCCTAACTATCAATGTAGGACAATCTTCCGTCTCATGATCAAACAAGGTACAATATAGACATGATGGACATGTTGGGTTTGTACAATCACGGGCATAATGTCCTAGCCCTCTGCAATTGTAGCATATCAACTGTCCGCAACCTCGTCCAAGTCCTCCTCCACCTCGGCCTCGTCCGCGCCCCTGAAATCTGGTTCGCACCACTCCTGCATTCGGGTCTAGGGGTCGCATTTCGGCCTGAACTCTATAGGTGGGAGTTCTATCCATCATCAGCTCATAGCTTCTACAAGTGCACTCATCGTGTCCAACCGATCTACAAAAATTACAGAACAACTGTTGTGAATTCTACGTGTACTTCTGTAACAAATGGCAGTTGTCCGTAGCATGCTTTCCACCTATTTGACAAATCGTGCACCACAAAGCAAGCGTCACACTAGGTCCTGCTTGCGCTTCCGACCTTAACGACATCGGTCCTCCTCCCGCGAGGTAATTCACGAACACAGGGCAGTGGTCCTTATCATGACCCTGACCCTTGCATTTTACGCACCACACCTCTTCACGCACTTTTGGTCGAGCTGTCCTGTCTTGTTTCAGACTCTGCATCTCAAGGCATAAGTTTTTCAATTGCGCATGGATCTGTTGAACTCCCAAGTTAGGATCTTGCATCGGGGTTTCATGCAGCCTCATCGCGATCTCCAAGGCCTCTGCCTGAGTCGTTAACCTCTGTTGCGACAGCGCGTTCCTCAAATGTGGCATTAGCGATGCTACAAACCATTCACGGTGTTGTCCATCCGTCAAAGTCATATTAGCTTCGCGAATTGTACACTTCAGTCTCTAATCCAACTCCCAAGGAGTCTTTCCTGGTAGCATTGTGATCTCTTTGAATCTAATGATCGACTGCGCTTCTGACTTTGGCCTGCTAAATTCTCTGTTTAGCATAATTTGGATATCCGTGATTCCCGCATTCGGATTGTCATTAGAATGCTTAATATACCAGGTCAACGCGCGATCCTACAGAGTGCTGACCAGTGTCGCTTTCTTTATATTATCATTTGTAACTCCTTGTGCTTCCCATACGGCTCTTATCACGAACCAAAACTGGTTCGGATCTTCATTTCCTACTTATCGCGCCTGCCATATTGACTCGGGGTGGTGGCGGAGGTGGTACGGGCGAAGATGGAGGTGAAGGTGGTGAAACTAGTGGCAGTGTGGGTGGGGGTGGTATGCGCATAATCTTTTGTCTTATCAAATGGATCGCACTTCGCGACGAGACCTTCGCGAGCTCTTCCTCATCCCCTCGTGGAGGTGAAATCAAAGGGTTATTCTCTGGTCCCTTACTTCCTTCATTTCTGTAGGTTTTTCCACTTCGCGTGGCTCCAGACATCAAGGTAATTGCATAACCCTCTTTTCACACAATAACATTTTAATCCAAGTATTCAGAGACTTTACGTACTTACCTCGCAGTCCTTTGAGAAAGCGTCACTCTACCTCACTATAGTTGACTGAAGTATCTACCACGAACTCAGTAATGAATCCTCCTATAATTCGATCGAGCCAGTGATCAACAACGCGCACGATCTTATCCTCCGATGCTTCCAATCTGCGCACCAACTCTAGGGTCCACACAATAGGATTGTCGAGTTTCCACCTTCCTTGGCTATCTGCTAGCTTCACGATCCACTCGTATAGCTCAGTAGGGAAAGATGTGAAAAAGATTTCGTGGATATCTATGTACAGGTAGCAGTCTAACCACTCTTCTTTTGTCAGTCATAGGTTACTGTTCTCCTATGCCGCAAACTCATGAATCCTTCTCTCTAACCAACCTTCAATTTCCTTCTTAGTTGGATACCAATGATAGGACATTAGACATCTCTGTGCAGAATCTGTTCCTGACAACGGAACCATTTGTTGGCTTGATGCGGCCTAACCCAAGTTCAAAGTTAATTAGCCAAACAAATCCCTGTACTACTGGCCCTTTCGGCAACAGCCCATGGAGTGTGAACTGAGGTCTCACCAGAAGCAGTATGAGGGGATGTTGGAACCAAGTTTCTGCACCCTTGAGATGTTTGAGGGGTCAGTTTAGTCCAACTGTGAATACCTTCATGTAGGTCACTTCACACGTTGTCCTAACCTACAAGACCTTCACGATATATTATAATCACCTTCACGCAGCCCTAACCAGGGGCTGAGGTGATTTCATGCTGCCCTAGCAGCGATCTGTGCTACTTCCCCAAGTTACACCGTGTATCTTACTTATCTTCTTATAATAGTTAGTTATCTTCGTGTAAACAGATACTTTATCTTATACTCACTTTATCAACACATTCATATAAGTTCGCGCATCATATAAACAATAGAAATTCAATTTATATATGATACATTCAATGCACAAAATAGGAAAAAGATACACAGAAATAATGTAAAACTTCTCTTTATTACTTCTCCAAAGGTTACAGACTCGACTCGCCCTGTGCACTCAGCTGCAGGGGTCCGCGCACTCAGTTGCAGACTACTAGGCCTCTACGCACTCAGCTGCAGAGCCTTCTCCTACTCTATGGCCCAAAGACTTGACTCTACACTTAGATAAGACTCAATTATTCATCCTTCATTCATGACTATCATTCCCTTTTTTATAACTTAGAGCCTTGCTCTATTTATACAATCCCATGGTCCGCGAACCATGGGTAGATCTCTAATGTTGACGTTACATTACAAAAATGAGGGCGGACAACCCTATGACTCATTTACAATCTTCGCGCTCTGTGCCCACAAAACACGGAGTCTTTACATCGAATTTAGTCAAAATCTGGGCATTAAGCCACAAAACTTCCCTTGGGGGATCTCGCACCCAACACTACCTTGGACTACCCATTTCAAAAGAAAATCTGAAATCAGAGTTGTGGAGTAAACAAATTGAAAAAATGAAAGAGAAAATTCAAAAGTGGGGAATGATGTGGCTGAACATGGCAGGTAGGGTAATTCTAATTAAAGCTTTACTCACGGCGCTCCCAATATATCAATATGCTACAATTTTGGCACTAGCAAGTGCACACAAGCAAATGGAATTAATAGTAAGAGGCTTCCTCTGGCAGGGAGGGAAGCAAGAGAATAAAAACTTCAGTTTGGTAAAATGGGAACAAGTAACTTTATCATATTATAAAGGAGGCTTATCTATAAGGTTGCCCGGCCTAATGAATGCTGCATTAGGAATTAAAATCATTTGGAGAGTGATAACCAGCAAGGAGAGCTAGTGGAAAAAAACTCCAACTTCAAAATATATGAACCGCCCAAGAACAAATTTTCTGCTTGAAAATATCCAAATAAGACCATGCACGCAAGTATGGAAGCTTGTAAAGAAAATGATACAACAATCAGCAAATATATCTCAAAAATACCAGGCAATGGCAAAAATGTCATGATATGGGATGACAGAATAATGGGGAATGAGCCTTTAAATCTTCTCACGGGCCATGAAGACATACGAAATTTGATGAAGAATAGAGTATCCACAACTCTTCACTCCATCTCCAGTTGAGAAAATCGAAATTGGCAAGAATGGTACATTCCAAGTATCCCTCCAAATCTAAAAGGTCAATGGGACAGCCTTCGGCATCACCTCAATCGAGCAGCACCAACAAGCATGGAGGAGGATGACACTTTTGTATAGGACCCGAGTGGAGGAAGCTATACAATTAAGACCGGATATAAAGCTCTACAAGAACAACAAAATCAACAAGATTGGGCACCATGGAAGTCTATATGGAAAAATGAAAGCCTCCCAAAAATCAAAATTTTCATATGGACCCTCCTCAAAGGAAAAATTCTTACTACTAAAAACCTCAAAAGAAAAGGTTTCTTTGGTCCATCTAGGTGTTCGATGTGTTTAAAGGAAGAAGAGACTATCCAACACCTCTTTCTGGATTGCATGGTCATAAAAGAATGTTGGAAGCAGCTGACAACTCCTTTGGAAGTTAACTTAAACTTATCCAGAACCTTCATGGAATTCTTCATAGAATGGAAAAAAACTTACCCCTACTCAACAAAGAAAAAGGAAACTATTAAAAGGTTTTGGGAATGCCTCCCAGCTGTTCTTTGTTGGCAAATATGGCTCTCAAGGAATAAGAGCATCTTTAAAGATCAGGCACCAAAAAATGGGAAGATATTATAAAAAACATGGGGTATCTCCTCTGAATTTTTAAATATGAAGGGCACAACATCAATTGATAATAATCTCCTACAACAACAAGAAAGGGACTGGATTAGCAAGGCAACAATAAAAAACAATGGAAATAAAAATCTCAGGGACACACCTATAGTACAGAATTGGAAGATCAGATTAAATGAGGAAGAGTTTACAACTTGGAAAGGAAACCAAAATAGATTTTGCTTTTTCTTTGATGGGGCCTCTAAAAATAATCCAGGGAAAGCAGGTGCTAGAGGCACCATAAACGACCCCTGGGGGGAAATGCTGGTCTCCTATGAATGGGGACTAGGGGAAACTACAAACAACAAAGCAGAGGCCTATAATTTGTTATTGGGCTCAAGGCTACTTAAAAAAATAGCTATCAAAGATCCAATAATATTAGGGGACTCGGCTATCATTATTGAAGCAATGGCCAGCAACAAAAATCCTTCAAACGCAGCCATGAACAGGATTTTCAAACGAATAAGGAACAATCTGGTCAGTGCAGGCAAAGTCACATTCAAACATATATTAAGAGAGCATAACAACACAACTTCATTATGCTAATATGGCAATTACCAGAATGGAAGGAGAAATTAGAGAAAATGAGGAGTTCTACCACAACTCAGTGCCATAGTTCTATCCAATCAATGATCATGGCAAATAACACATTCCTCAAAAAACTCAAAAGATCAACAAAAAGAAGATCTAAAGGACCATAGCAAATCAGTGCACAGATATATCAACAGCCCAACCTTCATGTAAAACTCGTGATTTATACCAAAAAATCCTAAGAGAATTAAATTCCGACCTTAGCCTGAAGTCCAAGGAGGATAAGCCACTCATTCACTGGCAGATTTGCACAAATCGCACTTTCTATGACAATTATTCCCATCGCCTTCCTTCTTTAAATTTTGAGACTATCCTTCCCTTACTCATATGCAGCCCTGTCAATGAGAATACTGAGGCCTATGTTTCACATTCTTCTCATCGATTCCCCAGATCCTCTGCTTCACGTTCTCCACTTTCACTTAAAATCTTGAGCATTTCCCTCATCAAATCTCTTTCAATCAACTAGTATGAAGAGTCTCCCTACTTATGTGTTCACACTGTCGACAGTGACCTGATCAATATTCCTCTGTGTGTTAAGAATTTTAAGGGAGAGATTTCTCTCGAACTTGCAGCACTCATTGCAACTCTCTACCAAGCCCGCAGTGCATCTAAGCATCGCATTGGTCACTTATTCCAGCTCTTATCAACAATACAAAGAAGGGGGGAAAATCAATTAGATAACATTAAGCAGAAGAGGAGTCACCAGTTCAAGGGAAGCGAAAATCGACTAAGACTTAGTGCACACAGGAACTTCAAGAAGCAATACAATACCACAGAGAATCAAACTTCATAAATGGAGTTCAACCCGGTGGAGAAAGATGCTCATAATGACAGTTGCGCTACTTGCAAAGCAAACAAATTCATGATCAGCAAACTCAAAGAAACAATTCAAGACCTTAGATCTGAGATGAATATGGAGATCAGTTACCAAAAGATGCAGTTTGAGAACCAGAAAGTGGAAATCATAGCCCTCAAAAATAAATGTGTACATCTGGAGGAGGCTGTTACATTCATCAAAAACTCCACTCTGAGCCAGGAGGGAGAAAACTCAATATATCAAGGCAAAAAGCAGAGGTCCCAGCAAGAAAACTCTGTAAACCAATACTAAGCAGCTTCTAGTTCTACAATAGTCTCTAAGTAATATGTCATGTAAGTTTATTTTGTTACTATGTCAGTTCGTTAGGCAATATGCCAGAATAGTCTTAGGCTCTATCAGAATTTTGGGATTCAAGCATTCAAGTATTAGGGACTGCGCTCCCATTCTCCTTCTAAGGCTTGACTCCAAACTTTCTCGAATGTAATAGGAGGTAGCTCCTTTTCTATTTTTGGAAATACAAAATTAACTGATCTTGTAAAAAAAAATTATTAATAATTTAAAATAAAATTATAATTTAGGTTTTTTTTTTGTAATACTAGATGTATTATGAAATAAGCATTTTGATGCCTTACCAGCCATTTAACCATTTAATTTATATGGCTTGTCAACTAATTGACATAATCCAACACTTGGAAAGACAATCAATTTTAAATTGTGATACTCTAATGCCCTTCAAACTAGGTCATGCTACATCATGATGAGGGTCGTAAGTAATTAATCTAAATTGTATTGTAACAAAGCCTATTTATAAGTTAAGAATTCCAATAGTAAGTAGGGATGAATCTCCAAGAGTAAAAGTCTTGTTACATATTTTTTATATGCATATATATTTAACTCATATATTAATTATTTTTATAATTAATATTAATATTAATAATTTCCGAATTTAAGCTTTTGTGATCCATATTATAAATGTTGAGACATCTTTTGGTACTAATCACATCCAACGTTTTTTGTCGATGCATTTTGAACCATCTAGTGTGGTTCATCATGAGGACAAGATGTAGGGTCAGATCATGGCAACAAATTAAATAGTGATAGCGATGAAGAAAGTTAACTTTTTTTTACCATTAGAGTTTAACAATTAGTTATGACTAAATATTAATAAAGAAACTATTGATTAATGAATGTAGAACTTAACTATTTTGACTAAATATTAATAAAGAATTTTTTAATTAATGAATGTAGAACTTAACTGTTAATTTGAATCAATTTTGAAATTTAATCAACAAAAAAATTCTACTAAATAATATTAATACACCTAATTACCCTATAAAGATCCAAACAATATATAAATATTTAGAATTGACTACCTAAATAAATAATTATCTATTTTTTGACTAAGTAAATAAAATATATTGTATTTATATATTTAATTTAAGATTTGACTAAATAATTAAAAATGTTTGGAATAAATAACTAACTAAATGTAAAAAATAAATATAAGGTTTTGAATAATTAAATATTTAGTTTTGACTAAATAAATAAACAAATATTTAGTTTTTAATCAAATAAGTATTCAGTTATGAATAACTACATAAATATTATAATTTAATATAGGTTAAGAGATTAAAATTAAAATCTACCAGTTAAAGTGAAAATAATAATAATAATAATAATAATAATAATAAATCAATATAAATAATAATAATAATAATAGTAATATTATTAATAATAAATAAATAAATAAATAAAACAAATTAGGAGGATAAGGTAGGGACCCAACAACTGTTAATTTTCCAACCATCATCTTTATTCAGATTACTAGGCTTTCTTTCGATTTCTATAGCTTCCCTAAACTTACGGTGATGGAAATGATCAATTCTAGCAATGACCTGAGCGTCTTCAATGCAGATATGGTGTTTAGTCTCTTCTACATGTTCAACCAAAGTCGATGAGCATGTCCTCCCATGTTTTATGTCTGTCGCATGCTCATGAATCATTTGATTTATTGAGTGGTTGGTTTCACCAATGTAGGGAGTCCCACAGGAACAAGGGATGAGTTAAACACCTTTCATATTCTTGGGGTCCACTAGGTCCTTCACAGACCTTAGGGAGCTCCTAATGGTATTTAGGGGCCTAAAGGAACGAGTTAAAACTAAATATTTAATTATTCAAAACTATATATTTATTTTTTTATTTAATTAGTTATTTAGTCCGAACATATTTAATTATTTAGTCAAACCTTAAATTAAATAAATAAATCAAATATATTTTATTTACTTAGTCAAAAAATAGATAATTATTTATTTAGGTAGTCAATTCTAAATATGTATATATGTTTTGGACCTTTATAGGTTAATTAGGTGTATTAATATTATTCAGTAGAATTTTTCTAATGATTAAATTTCAAAATTGATTCAAGTTAACAGTGAAGTTCTACATTCATTAATTAAAAGATTCTTTATTAATATTTAGTCAAAATAGTTAAGTTCTACATTCATTAATTAAAAGAATCTTTATTAATATTTAGTCAAAACTAATTGTTAAACTCTAGCGGTCAAAAGATTAACTCTCTTCATCGCTATCACTATTTCATCTATTCCCATGATCTGACTCTACATCTTATCCTGATCATGAACCACACTAGATGGTTCGACGCGTCGACAAAAAGATATGGATCTGATTAGTACCGAAAGATGCCCCAACATTCATAATATATATATAATGAAATAAGTGTTTTGATCCCTTACTAACCATTTAATTATTGTGCCGAGAGAACCTCTCCAACCCAATATGGTAAGATGTTGTAATGTAATGTCATGTTTAACATTCTGACCCATTCAAATTACATAAAGTAAAAATAAATTTAAAAAGTAATAACTATACGAGTCGTCTTTAAGTGCGACTTTTTGGAAAGTTTTTCGATTTATTTTCCGATCTAATTTGTCTAAAATCTAATAGAGATTCATTGAAATCACATGTTTGACAGGTGAACTCTTCACAATCGAAGTGACCCAAGCATTTTTTAGGGTGTTGAATCCATATATGTAGTCAAAAAAACAGTTTAAACAACACAATCAATATTGGCCCACAATTCCAGCCTGAAATCCGTCGAAAATTCCAAAAGGTCGCCCTTAAAGACTACTCCATAACTATAATTATCAATAAAACATATTGACTCGGTCAAATTACATAAAACTAAAAATAAAATAACAAACATAAAATTAATAATTGAGTCAAGAGGCTCATTCTACAGCCCAGTATGAGGGTGATGTGTAATTCCATTCGTGTTCAACTTGGAGTTGATACATGTCCTTAAAAACATACTTTAAAAAAATAAAAAATTATTATAATAAAAATGTAAATGGTTATACATATTTGGTTATTTTTAAATAAAAGCATTATAAAACATCAATAATCTATTCTCATTAATGTTTTTCTGTGAAATTTCGATTGTTTATTACTTCAAAAAGACATTATATAAGAGATATCTTCGTACTACTGGTCTATCCGAAGGAAGACCAGACCAATAGTACAAGTTCAGAACCTTGAGATTACATTGACCTCTTTTGATCATAACATCCTATAAAAAAAAATATTATGGAATTTGGGAGATGGACAACAGGTACGCAGGCCTATCTCTTTAGAGCAATAACTACCAAAAGAGAGAGTATCCACAATATTAGAGAGAGGCATTCTTGGATTATATTAGGAGTGATGAACCACCATTGTGGAACTCTATCAAGATGGGCCACATATAAGAAAATCATGGTTGAACCGTGAGGCCACATGTTACTTGAAACAATGCATAATGGATATCATCAATTGACCAGTCAGACCACGAACCAAGATACTGCAAGCAATGAAGATTGGCATCGAACTCAGGTTGCACA
Source organism: Pinus tabuliformis (assembly GCA_031772625.1). NCBI lineage: Eukaryota > Viridiplantae > Streptophyta > Pinopsida > Pinales > Pinaceae > Pinus > Pinus tabuliformis. Next base: position 1,389,586,337 of record CM062819.1, on the reverse strand, counting down.
AGCCAAGATCCATGACTGCTAAGGCCACAGAACTCTATATCACGGTTGCAAGATGCTTGTAACCACTATAAGGCTCAACGCAACATAGAGAAGGTTATACAATAAGGTGGAGAAGGAACCATTAAATGGCCAACCTTGCTTGAATTACACTCTCAATGATGAGCCATGAAATTTGAGCCAAATCTGGATAGAGAAGTGATTAGCCAACATGAAACCTTAATCCACCAACTGGACGAATGAAGGGTTGCAACAAATGTGAAGGTGTTCATGAGAGGGGAGCCCATCAAAGCAACCTTCACACTAAAATTAACTAGGAGAGCCTGTGTGATATGTTGAGAAATCTAGGGGAAACAAATTAGGTGATTTCTCTTACCTTGTTAATGACTTGTGATGAATTTTACTTAACTTGATTAGCTTCTGTTAAAAATAGCAACAAGAAAATCCTAATTTAATTTGTCCTTGAATTAAATTAGGAATTAAATTGTAATTCTATTCTCATAACAACTTGTAACATTTAACTAAGTTAAGTTGACTTAGTTGGCTCAATAAATTCGAGTTGGAAGTCTATCTAGAGTCATGTAGAGTGATCCCTAAATTTTAGGGGCCTAGGTTGAGTTCTTATTGAGTTGTAATTATTTAATTCAGTTTAACTGAGTTAAATTTAGTTAAACTAGTTCTAACTGTTGGAGGAACTAGTGAGTGGTCAAGTGAATTAAATTGGATTTAATTCACATGCATTGATCAATTAGATAACTGATAATTCACTAAAAAATAACTCATGCATGTCAATTTAGAGGAAGATCCAGTTGAGATTAGAGTTCAGGGACAATGTACTATCAATTGTATAATTTTTTGAGTTGTACAGATGGTGCATGCAATCAGTAGAAGGCCTATGATGGATTGTGTAGTTGTGGTGAGGGATTTTCCCAATTAAATATGGGCTAATTACCTTAGGGATTGCGAAAGGAAGTAGAGGCTTGGTAGGCAACAGATTTGGCTAAGTGTTGTCTTGAGTTGGTTTGTGAAGTAGTGAGATAGTTTGTACTTGTGCAGATATTGTTCAGGTTGAACAAGCATTCTATTTTCTTCTCAGATCTTCGGGTTAATGGAATATAGATAGTTGGGGTTTTGAGCAGTTGTTTTCCCCAGATAAACATTGTGTTAGGTGTGATTGAAATTCTTCCTAATTTGCTTCGTGATTTCATCGATCAATTTTTTTGTTTCCGCTGATGAGTAGAGTAGATTCATGTCTTTTGTTTTAGCATATCACATAAGCAGTTTGAATCTACGGTAAAAATCTACATGGTATCAGAGTTGAAGTCACTATAAAAGAGGAGTATACAATTTTGTTGTGCAGGTGAAATCAAATTTGCAGTTTCATACTTTAAATTCAACAGGATGTCATTCTACTATTGAGACTTGAGGATGCCCTCGAGGGCAGCTCGAATTACATAGCTAGGAAGGACAGGATGGAGGCAGTGTTGGAAGACAACGAGCTGAAGGAATTCATAGATCATGATTTCCCGAAGCCTCCAACATCTAATGCTAAAGAGTTGGTTGAATGGAGAAAGTGTGTGGCAAATGCGAGAAGGATTATCCTAGAAGGAGTTCGAGATCATATTGTCTTGAATCTCCATAGTCAGGAAGCTCCATTTACAATGTGGAAGGCATTGACGAACCTATTTCAAAATAGCAATGACCACAAGAAGCTTGCATAGAAGGACAAGCTCAGAAAATCAAGATGGAGAAGGGCGACTCAATTCTGAAGTACTTGACCAAGTTCACCCAATGTCGAGATGAGCATGGAAGTGTTTGGGTTATTGTTGTAGTAGACGATCTGGTGAGCCTAGCACTTCTAGGACTTCCTAAGAGTTGGCACAACTACTAGGACTCAGTTAATGGGAGGGAGAAGCTACCAAAGTGGGAGTGATTGTGTTCTGACTTGGTACAAGAGGAGATTCAGCGGAACACCAAATACGGGTCCTCATCCCATTCCAAATCAGATTCCAGTCAGGGCATTGGGAAGAAGGACATGTCGAAAATCAAGTGTTTTCACTGTCACGAGCTGACACATTACGCCACAAAGTGTCTGCATAAGAAGCTCTGTAAGAAGCCCTTAGGAGGAGTGGCAGGTGAAGCTCTTGCTTCAAAATTTGAACTAGATTTTACCCTCATTGCTTGCATGGTGTCATCGGTGATGGGTAGTGTGTGGTACCTGGACAGTGGAGCTTCATTCCATATGACCGGTAACAAAGAGCTCTTCAGTAACTTGGAGGAGAAGGATCTCTAGATGCATATCGAGATGGGTGATGATGGGAGGTATAGCGCAACTGGCATCGATACTGTTACCTTTCAGAGGGAGTCTGATTCTCCCCTCACTTTGAGAGATGTCATGTATGTTCCAAGTTTGAAGAAGAACTTGGTTTTTGTTTCCATGTTGGAGGATAGAGGCTATGATGTGATATTTAGTAAGGGAAAGGCTTTCCTTCATCACATAGCCACAGGATAGGTGAAGCGGATAGGGGTTCAAGTGAAGAACCTCTACAAATTGGAGGTAGAAGACTGCACTACTTTGAGCACTAAAGTAAAGAAGGTGCAGAGCCGAGACATCGGTGATTTGTGGCATAAAATATTTGGTCACTTGCACCACGGAGCTTTGAAGATCATGCAACAAATTTCTACAAGACTTCCCAAGGGTACACTAGAGTAGAGAGACACATGCAAAGGGTGTACATTGGGGAAGTACTCCAAAGATTCCTTTCATGACAAATAGAGTCGAGCACAAGCGAACCTTGATCGAGTTCACTCAGATGTGTGTAGATCGTTCTCAACATCATCCACAACCAAGCACAGGTATTATGTAATATTTGTTGATGATTTTTCTCGTAAGTGTTGGATTTTATTAATGCAGAAGAAATATCAAACATTCGCTAAGTTTCATGAATTTAAAGAACTTGTTGAGAAAGATACTCGCAGACATTTTAAAGCTCTCAGAAGTAATAACGGTGGAGAGTATGTGTCAAATGAATTCAAGAACTTTTTGGCAGCAGAAGGCATTCGACGAGAGTTGATAGCACCTCATAACCCACAACAGAATGGGGTGGTTGAAAGGAAGAACATAAGTATTGTGGGAGCAACACGAATGATGTTGCATGATCAAGGCCTGCCATTACACTTATGAGCTGAAGCATGCAACACAATTGTTTATTTGCAGAAAAAAATCCCTCATCGAATCCTCAGGATGAGTACACCAAAAGAGGCCTTTTTAGGGAAGAAACCAAAGATGGCACACTTCAGGCTCTTTGGTTCATTAGTCTACTGCCATGTTACAAAATATGCACAGAAAAAGCTAGAGCCAACAACTTAGTTGGGCATATTTGTGGGGTACATTGATACACCTCACAACTATCGGGTGTACCTGCCAACCAACAGGATGACAGTGGTTAACAAAGATGTGAAGTTCGATGAAGAGAAGGCCATGAGATGTTCCCTTGAGAGGGAGCTTCAGCTACATGCACTTGAGGAGCTTTTAGATCCAAAGGATGAACCTCGAGATGATGTGGATAAACCACATGCAGAGGAGTAGGGAGTGGGAACACCCATGTATGCAAAGACTTCCAGAGATGGTAGTAAGCGCACCAGAGAGGTTGACAGGTTATTACACGATGTTAGAGAGAATGTGGGAGCACCCACATCACAGCGCAAGAAGAGGAGGTCACAAGAGGGGTACACCTGCTACATGGATTTGATGAGCAAGAGTGTATATATTGATCCATCCTCATTCGAGGAAGCAATGCAACAACCAATGTGGGTTGTTTCCGTGGTTTAGGAGTACGACTCCATTATCAAAAAAAATGTTTGGAAGGTAGTCCCAAGACTAGCAAACAAGTCAGTGGTGAGTTCCAGATGGCTTTACAATGTAAAGGAGGCAGCAAATGCGAGTGTGGAGAAAGACAAGGCTAGATTTGTAGCCAAAGGGTTCTCTCAGGTGGAGGGAATTGATTACGATGAGACTTTTTCTCCTGTAGCAAGGTACTCATTAATCAGATCTATTATAGCACTGACAACACAAATGGGATGGAAGATACATCATATTGATGTAAAGACAACATTACTCAATGACATGATTGAGGAAGAGGTGTATATTGAGCAGCCTGAAGGATTTGAGACCTTCAACAGAGAGTCGCATGTGTGCAGACTCAAGTGAGCACTATATGGATTGAAACAAGAACCTCGTGCTTGGTACACCAAGATTGACAACTATTTCACTAGGTTGGGCTTCACCAAAAGTGAAGCAAATGCAAACCTTTACCATATTGTGGTTGAAGGTAAATTGTTGATTATTGTTTTATATGTCAACGATTTTATTCTAATAGGTGATGAGAAGTTGATCAAGACTTGCAAAGAGGATCTTGCAAGAGAGTTTGAAATGAATGACTTGGGGCTCATGTATTACTTTCTTAGTATGGAAGTATGGCAAGGAGATGAGGAATTGTTTGTCTCTCAAGGAAAGGATGCCAACGAGATACAAAGGAAGTTTCACTTGGAGAGCAGTAAACCCATGGAGACTCCTCTAGCTAGTAACTAGAGGAAGGAGGATGCTACTTCAGGTGAAGTAGTGGAGGCTACTATTTATAGACAACTTGTGGGTTCACTTATGTATTTGGTGAACACACAACCAAACATGTGTTATGCAGTTAACCAGCTTAGTCAAGCTATGGTTAAGCCAACCAAATTGTATTGGAAGGTAGCCAAACATGTGTTGAGATACCTCAGAGGCACCACTCAGTTTGATCTTTAGTACAGACGAACAGATGGAGTGAATCTTCAAGGCTTCACAAATGTAGATTGGGTAGGGAGTCCATCCGATAGGAAGAGCACATAAGGTGGAATCTTCAGTATTGGGTTAGCAATAGTTTCTTGGTACAATAGGAAGTAGAGATCAATTGCACTCAGTTCAGTAGAAGTTGAGTACATGGTTGCTAGTCAAGCAGCTTGTGAGGCTATCTGGATGAGGAAGATTCTTGTTGGTTTGTTTGGTCAGCAGATGGATCCAACAATGATTTACTGTGACAATCCATTTTTTCATGATCAGTCCAAGAATATTGACATCCGATATCACCATCTTTGAGATTGTGTGTAGAGAAGAATCATGTTGCTGGAGTACATTCCTACATAGGAGCATGATGCAGATATTATGACAAAGGAATTGCCAAGAAGCAAATTCAAGTTTCATAGAGGCAAGATCGGGGTAGCAGATAATCCCTTTCTTGTTGAGAGGGAGTGTTAAAAATAGCAACAAGAAAATCCCAATTTAATTTGTCCTTGAATTAAATTAGGAATTAAACTATAATTCTATTCTCATAGCAACTTGTAATAGTTAGCTAAGTTAATTTTACTTAGTTGGATATGTAAATTCGAGTTGGGAGTCTATATAGAGTCATGTAGAGTGATCCCTAAATTTTAGGGGCCCAAGTTGAGTTCTTATTGAGTTGTAATTATTTAATCAGTTTAACTGAGTTAAATTCAGTTAAACTAGTTCTAATTGTTGGAGGAACTAGTGAGTAGTCAAGTGAATTAAATTGGATTTAATTCACATGCATCAATTAGATAACTGATAATTCACTAAAAAAAAACTCATGCACGTCAATTCAGAGGAAGATCGAGTTGAGATTAGAGTTCAGGGACAATTTACTATCAATTGTATAATTTTCTGAGTTGTACAAATGGTGCATGCAATCAGTGGAAGGCCTATGATGGATTGCGCAATTGTAGTGAGGGATTTTCCCAATTAAATATGGCATAATTCCCTTGGGGATTGCGCAAAGAAGTAGGGGCTCGGCAGGCAGCAGATTTAGCTAAGTGTTGGCTTGAGCTGACTTGTGAAGCAGTGAGATAGTTTGTACTTGTGGAGGGAGTGTTTGGGTTGATTCTTCTCAGATCTTCTCATTAATGCAATATAGATAGTCGGGGAGCAGTTGCTTTCCCTAGATAAATTATTGAGTTATGTGCGATTGAAATTCTTCCTTTTCTTCCTCGTGATGTCATCAATCAAATTTTTTGTTTCCACTGATGAGTAGAGTAGATTCATGTCTTTTGTTTTAGCATATCACATAAGCAGTTTGAATCTACAATAAAAATATACAACTTCTTCTTTTACTTGATTATAATTAGTGTTATTATCATCAACCAGCTACCAAAACAATAAAGAACAATGAGACAAGAGGACACGAGATATGGGCTATCAGCCAGGGCCAAAACCTTTCCTCTTGAGGGGAAAACCCACAAGAACTATTCTCTTCTTATAGAACTTCAAATGACGAATTCCAAGACCTATGACCCTTGACCAAGACACCTCCAAGACCTAGTCAAACCTCTCCTCTTTTTCCAAGTCAAACCAAGTCAACCTTGCCTTGATGTTGCTGCAATTTCTTCTTTGGCCTCAACTTCAAACCTACAACCTTAGACTACAATTTTGACCTACAGTTTTCGGCCCCTGCTGCAAAAACCCTAGGTGGCACATGTGAGAAGATTATGGATATTTCTTCTCTTTTCTTCTTTGCTTGGATAGTAGTTTCTTCTACACCAACTTGGCTTGCAAAATGGTTCCTTTTTCACTTATTCTTGGCCTCCTATTGTGACTGTAATAATTCAGTCTTTACTGCAACATGTAGCACCTAGAATTCTTCGCACCTGTGAGGATTTTCGACCCAAAATATTCTTCACAAATTCTGATTCTTCCTTTTGAAGTCCTCTCTTCTTTCGCTAGATTTTCAGGTCACTTCTCCTTGCTTTAATCAAGCTTCTTAATGCTTGCATAGATGCCCTTTGAATGAGGCCGAATGCTCCTATATATAGGCTTCCTTGAGAGCCTTAATAGGATGATTTGTCCTTCTAGGTATGTCAACATGCTCCTTTTGAAGGCCAACTTGATTGTAGCGATGTGATAAGGTCTTAGAGGGTCTTTGACTCTATTTTGACTCAAATAAAATTTTCTTTACAATATGTAACATGCCCAAAAGGGTATTCCATACATGACAATGACTCAACTGACTTATAGACTCAATGAAAAGCCATAGAATCACTCAATGGGTGCTTGACCTATAAATAAATTTCCCTTGAGCACGAAACCCATGCCTCAAGAATGACAATAATAATTTTATTTTTCTCTTTGCATCAAATACATAAAAACATGATTACATATGTCATTATGAAGATCGAACTTAGTTGCATATTTCAACACTCCCTCTTAACTAGGGAGGTATTCATAATCCATACAAGGTATTTGGACATTATCAAACTGAAGAATTCTCATAAGAAGAGTTAGATTGGTAAGCAATCTCATAAGCTACTTTGTTAGCTTATGCCAGAGCATCTCATCATACCAACCAACATTGTCACATAACAAGGTCTTGGCTAACAACTCTATCTCTCCACAAGATCAGAGCACAATGTTGGCAAGACCAATGAATGATATACACCATCATCATTGTCTATCAATGCACATACCCCACCCGAGTGTTCACAGGGTATGTCTTTTTAGGACAATTCTTATCCTGGAATAACAAATCCTCAAGGAATTTGCTCTTCAACTACTCTTGCCTATTGGATGCCCTACCACATCCTCAAAGAGTATAAGAATCAATCTCATATGCTTACCCAATTCTCCATTCTTTCTTCACAACATGAAGACAATAATAATGTGTCTATCTCTCCCTCTCAACTAGGAAAGATATACTCATTCCTATGAAAGGAATATTCCCAAGCTCCCTCTTATCCAGGGACTTTTCCAAGCTCCCTCTTATCCAGGGACTTTTCCAAGCTCCCTCTTAACTAGGGACTTGTTATCAACAATAACTATCTAATCTTTGGTGGATATCATGGTACTTTTTAGCTGCTTGTAGGGCTCCTTATTTTGATGTTATGAACTTCATCTTCTTCATTATGGAGCCTTCATCTTCTAGATTTTCTTCCTAGGGCATCAACCATTCATCACTTTCCTTCGACGAACCATAGGGTTGAACCATAAATCATGTCATCCTTCAAAAAGTGATCTTCTAGTCCACATCTGGCTTTTCTTCATTCCGCTACCTCTTCAAGTCATGTTACTTTCAGGATCTTCCATCCATTCTTATGAGTACTAGTTGTAGGTGACATCTACAACTCTCTTTTGGTATCATTGTATCAACCCAACTAGATGTTGTTCAAAAATAAAAATGAACATAAAATAAAATTTACATTTATGATGGCCTTTCATCATGACATCTGCTTTCTTGCAACATCAACATCCTACACATTCATAAACACATCTCCAAGACATTCAATGTCAAGGGTCTCCTTCCTTTACAGACTTCATCAAAGTCTTCATACTTTCTCAATGGAGATGTCATAGCCAATTCTTCTAGTCATAGGATGTTGATCACTTATCTTATGTGACTATAGTTGCATCTTTCAGAAATTCTTCTTCCTTTCTTCACATATTGTTCCCCAGGAACTTCTATACATAATTCCTCCATCTTTGTCAACCACCTCATATTCCATATGAGGACATATTATGTTGATTTCATCTTGTAAATATATGAACTAGTTTAATACATATGCCTTCATTCATCTTACCAAAGGAAGAGATCATTTTTCTTCAATCATGCTCATGAGATAAAGCATTCACCCATGATACCTACAACTATATGATGACATGACTTAATCTATCAAACATATACATATCTCTTTTCTCATTTTTGGTCATCTACACTTCCTTCGACAACTTTCTTTCCTTGATTGAAAGTACTTCAATTATCTTGATATGTTGCACTCCTTTGTCATCATACCATCTTCTTTCTAAACCATAGATCCCACAGAAGGCAGAATGGTCAACGAGACACTTGCTTCTCCCAAGTAGAGCTGAACCTTCTAATGAAGATTCCAACGAAGGATCTTAAGTATCCTCATCCTGCAAATGCTTCCTCCTAATGATTATGACGTATGATGAATTATTTCTATATTCTTGTTGGGTTGTGTTATATTCTTTCCACGTAGTTAATAGGGGGTTTAAAGGGCACCTGTAACCCCACTTTATGGGGTCCGGGGCAGCGCCCCGGAAAATTTTGGTTTTGGACCATATGTTAGGTTGGGCGGACCCACCTATGGTTTTGTGCATGATTTTCGCACATGTTTTTTGGACACGATGGTTTTCGGTCCATGGTATTGGACGTGATGGTTTTCAGTCCATGGTATTGGATGCTTCGGCATGTATAAATATGTATTGTAACATTGAAAGGAACATAATGAAAAATCAAGCTGGTAGTCCCGGTTTTGGGATCCAGGGAAAAATCTCTGTGCATATGTGTTTTATGGGTTATGCTCTCGCATTGTTTATTTTCTTTGTTTAAGAATTCGTATGCAGGTAATTTCTGTATAGGGTTAAAACCTACATTTGGTATCAGAGCTGTTTTGGCTTCAAGGGGACGCCTTTGTTGCTGAGGGGTTTCGCTCGGGCCTATGGTAGACCCTGTTCAGTGGGAGATCTGTGAGATCGATTCTGGTGTTGAAAGAAGATGGCGAGCAGTGGAAAGATAGAGATTGAGAAGTTCAATGGTCAGAATTTTGAGTTGTGGAAACTCAAGATGGAGGATCTGTTGGTGGATAAAGATCAGTGGATCGCGGTAGATCTGGGTACTAAACCATCGGGAGTGACCGATGAAGAATGGAAGAAGTTGGATCGGAAGGAAAAGAGCACAATACGATTGTGTGTCTCGGATTCAGTACTGCTGAATGTATCAGGGGAAGCTACGGCAAATGCTTTGTGGATTAAGTTAGGGACTTTGTACCAATCTAAGTCTCTGGTGAATAAACTGTTCCTGCGGAAAAAGCTGTATAACCTGAGGATGAAATATCGAGACTCGGTGACAGAGCATCTAAATGCGTTTAATACTGTGGTAAGTCAGTTATTATCTGTTGATATTAAAATTTCAGATGAAGATACGTGCATCAGTCTGTTGTGTTCTCTACCAGATTCGTGGGATAGTCTGGTTATTGCAATAGGTAGCAATGCAACTGCTTTGCAGTTTGATGAAATAGTCTCAGCCTTGCTGACGGAGGAGATGAGACGGAAAAATATGGACAACCAGAATGGTGATGCCTTGTCTGTACGAGGACGGTCCCAGAACAGAAACAAAAATAAGTCATCGAGTGGGAGATCTAAATCTAGAGGGAGATCTAAATCTCCAGGAAAACCTACAAAGGTGGTGTGCTGGAAATGCGGAAAGGAAGGGCACTTCAAAAGGGATTGTAAATCTAAAGCTCCTGATAAAGGAAAGGGATCTAATGATGCTCCTTCTGCAGAGGCGAAAACCACCTCAGATGAAGGTGGGGATGTGTACTTGGCTTCTTCAAGTACACATGTAGATCATGAGGCATGGTTGATTGACTCAGGTGCATCCTTTCACTTCACTCCCCATAGAGAGTGGTTCTGCGAGTATGAGAAATACGATGGTGGTGATGTCTTCTTAGGAGATGATAGGAAGGCTAGAATCATTGGTCGGGGAAAAGTAAAGTTGAAGTTGCAAGGTGGAAGGGTTAGAACACTTTCAGGTGTTCTACACATTCCTGCATTGGCCAGAAATCTAATTTCTGTAAGCAAGTTGGATGATGCAGGTGTAAAGACGGTGTTCGAGAAAGATACCTACAAGATGGTTCGAGGAGCACTGATATTAATGCGGGGAGTTCGGATTGGAACTCTGTACAAGCTGTAAGGTAGCACTGTTGTTGATGGGTGCAATAGTTCTATGGTTCCTGAAAATGGAGTAGAGAATCTAGTGGTCTCTGGAGAGAAGACCATGTTGTGGCATCAAAGGCTTGGACATATTGGAGAGAAGGGCCTTCGAATACTTCATGGTAAAGGTATGGTAGAAGGTATGAATAATAGCTCTCTGGATTTTGATTTCTGTGAAAATTGTGTATATGGGAAGCAGAATCGGTTGAGTTTCCCCTCTAGTGGTAAGAGGACGAAACAGATATTAGAGCTTGTGCACAGTGATGTGTTTGGACCTGTGAAGGTTCCATCACTGGGTAAGTCTGTGTACTATGTATCATTCATAGATGACTTCTCAAGGAATACATGGATATATTTTCTTAAGAAGAAACCTGAAGTCTTTGACAGGTTTAAAGAATTTAAGGCTCTGGTGGAAAATCAGACAGAGAAGAAGATAAAGGTGCTGAGGACAGATAATGGTGGAGAATTTTGTAGCAAGGAATTTGAAGAATTTTGTAAGAAGTGTGGTATAGCACGACAGAAGACTACTCCATATACACCTCAGCAAAATGGAGTCGCAGAAAGAATGAACAAGACGTTGATGGAAAGGGCAAGAATCATGCTCAGTGGTGCCGGGTTAGGACAGGAATTCTGGGTAGAGGCGGTGGATACTGCATGTTACCTGATCAACAGATCACCTTCATCAGCGTTGGAGGATAAGACTCCGCAAGAAGTATGGACTGGTAAGAAACCCTCTCTTTCACATCTAAGGGTATTTGGATGTGATGCATATGTACATGTTCCAAAGGAGAAACGAACCAAGTTGGATAGTAAATCTGAAAAGTGCATCTTTATTGGGTATAAGGATGGTTTAAAGGGTTATAAGCTTTGGAACCCAGTCACACGGAAGGTTGTGTACAGCCGAGATGTGTTGTTTAGAGAGGTAAAATATGTTATTCAACATGAAGTCCAACCAAAGGAACCTGAGAAGATAGAGTTTGAGCCAAAGGAGGAAGAATCAGACTCTGCAGCAGAGGAGGAATTAGAAGATGAAGAGCCACAAACTCCGGTTGTGAGAAGATCAGTTCGAGAAAGAAGGCAGCCAGAAAGGTATAGTCCATCTGCTTTCAGTTCAAATTTTGCTTTGTCTGTTACTGATAATGATCCCAGAACTGTGAAGGAAGCAGTGGATTCAGAGGATGGAAAACTCTGGAAAGAGGCCATGGTCGATGAAATGGCATCTTTGCACAAAAATGAGGCTTGGGATCTGGTGGAGTTGCCGCCTGGAAGGAAACCCATTGGCAACAAATGGGTGTTCAAGAAGAAGACAAATGCAGAAGGAAAGGTGGAGAAATACAAAGCTCGGTTGGTAGCAAAAGGTTTTTCCCAGGTGCCGGGAATTGATTTTGGTGATATTTTTTCTCCTGTTGCCAAGGTAACTTCTATTAGATTACTTTTATCTGTTGCTGCTGCTTTTGATTTTGAGGTAGAACAGATGGATGTGAAGACAACATTTCTTCACGGGGATTTGGAAGAGGAAATCTACATGAAGCAACCTGAAGGCTTTGCGGTGAAGGGTAAGAAAGAACTGGTATGCAAGTTAAAGAAGTCTCTGTATGGGTTAAAACAGTCACCAAGGATGTGGTATCAGAAATTTGATACATTTATACGGGGACTTGGCTTCACCAGAAGCAAAGCAGATCATTGTGTGTATTTTAAATTAATTGGTGACCGTATTATTTATATGGTCTTGTATGTGGATGATATGTTGCTGGTTGGAAATGACAAAGAAATTATCCAGGATTTGAAGACCCAATTGTCCTCCAAATTCGACATGAAAGATCTTGGTGCTGCAAACTATATTTTGGGCATGGAAATTAAAAGAGATCGGTCAAAGAGGAAGCTCTGTTTAAACCAGAGGAAGTATGTCGAGACAATACTCCAGAGGTTTAATATGCAGGATAGTAAACCGGTGAAGGTTCCTATTCCTGTAGGTGTGAGGTTATCTGCTGAACAGTGTCCCAAGACATAAGAAGAGGAAGAGGACATGTCCCGTGTTCCATATGCAAGTGCAGTGGGTAGCCTGATGTATGCAATGGTCTGTACTAGACCAGACATTGCACATGCAGTGGGAGTATTGAGCAGGTTTATGTCAAAACCTGGGAAGGAGCACTGGACAGCAGTGAAGCGGGTTTTCAGGTATTTGCGTGGCACTAGTGATTATGGTTTGTGCTACCAAGGAAGACCAGGACTGGACAGAGTGTTGGATATTCATGGCTTTGTTGATGCAGACTGGGCTGGAGATCTGGATCAGAGAAGATCTACAAGTGGGTATGTGTTTAACCTATTTGGAGGTGCAGTCAGTTGGATGAGTAAGAAACAATCTGTAGTGGCACTATCAACTACAGAGGCAGAATACATGGCAGCCACTCATGCAAGCAAGGAAGAAGTTTGGTTGCAGAGATTGTGTTCAAGTATGGGGTTAGTACAGGGAGCTATAAGAATAGACTGTGACAGCCAAAGTGCAATTTTCTTGGCAAAGAACCCTGCTTATCATTCAAAGACAAAGCACATTGATGTTCAGTATCACTTTGTGAGGGATATGATAGAAGACAGAAAGGTGTTGCTGGTAAAGGTGGACACTTTGAAGAATACTGCAGATGCATTGACAAAATCTGTGAGCTCTGAGAAGTTCTCTTGGTGTAGAGAAGCAATGGGAATCTCAGGGCTAAAAAAATGACTAAGCTCTCCTGTGGCCCCCTGTGGAAAGAAAACAACAAGTGGGAGATTGTTGGGTTGTGTTATATTCTTTCCACGTAGTTAATAGGGGGTTTGAAGGGCACCCGTAACCCCACTTTATGGGGTCCGGGGCAGCGCCTCGGAAAATTTTGGTTTTGGACCATATGTTAGGTTGGGCGGACCCACCTATGGTTTTGTGCATGATTTTCGCACATGTTTTTTGGATGCGATGGTTTTCGGTCCATGGTATTGGACGCGATGGTTTTCGGTCCATGGTATTGGATGCTTCGGCATGTATAAATATGTATTGTAACATTGAAAGGAACATAATGAAAAATCAAGCTGGTAGTCCCGGTTTTGGGATCCAGGGAAAAATCTCTGTGCATATGTGTTTTATGGGTTATGCTCTCGCATTGTTTATTTTCTTTGTTTAAGAATTCGTATGCAGGTAATTTCTGTACAGGGTTAAAACCTACAATTCTATCATGCTAGATGACTTTGTTCATGTATACTACTTATGCTTTCAATGAGGTTACCAAGAACTACTTCCTTTCTATGAGCACTGCTATAACCATGTAGACTTCTACTTCAGATATTTTTCAAGCTTTTATAATGATGTAATGAACTCTTGCTTCAACTGTATGCTTCTAATATTATGGTGCATCCTATCATATTATATTATGGTGCATCCTATCATATTATATTATGGTGCATCCTATCATACTTATAATGATTCCTACCATGATAGCTATCTTTCACAAAACTGAAAAGAACTAAGTGAAGAAGATTATCTCAGTCATAGTAGAGATATTTCACTTCTTCCTTCTTTGATTTATACTTTTGAGGTTCTTCTACTTCTTTGGTGATATGGGCTTCATTCCTTTCTTTACTTTTCTTGTTGTCCTTCTTGAATTTCAGACAATCTATCTTGAAATGCCAATATTCCTAACATCCATAGCATTGGATCTTTGACATATCGATCTTTTGCTTTTTCTGAGGACCAAACTTGCCAGACTTTCCTTTTCTACTAGTCATGGCATCAAATGCTTGAACTTGTTCATTTGATACTACATCACTTTTTTCCTTCAACCTGGTTTCTTCAATTTTTCATAATGACCAGAGTTCACTGAATGGGGTGGCTTCCTTCTTTCCATAGATGCTTGATACAAAATTGCCCCATTCATTAGGTAGTGCATTAAGCACCACAATGGTCATCTATTTCTCGGACATTCTTTCCCCCAACTCTTGTAGTTGGTCTCTTATTTATGATACCCTCATAATATATGAGGCTATCCCTTCTTCCTTTGATACCTTCATCTTATATAGCTCAGTTCTCAAAGATATCACTTCTCCTACAGTGCTTATGGAGAATAATTCTACTAGCTTGTCATAGATGTCTTTTGACTTCTTTAATTTTGCTACATAGGGAATGAGAGAATCCTTGATTGATTCTATAAGGATTCTTTGAGCCTTCATATACTTCACTAAAGCTTGAGATTATTCCTTTGGTGATTCAATTATTGAACCCTTAACATGTCCAATGGCTTCATTTTCTATGAGGATCAAATTTGTCCTCTTCTTCCATGCAAGGAAATTTGATGACCCAACCAATTTATTGCTCCCCTTGCAGAATGAAGTCATTTTGATAGTAGATTCAGTCATAAATATAAGGATACTCACTTGTCAAGTGAATATGCTCTTTTGATGGTGATATATTCAACTTGATGCCTTCTTGATTTTGATGACGATGTTTGATTCCTTGAAGATGACTATAATTCTTTTTCCTTCCTTGGATGATAATGTAGAATATGGAGGCTTCCTAAGGTTCTTCAAAATGTATATTCCTTCTTCAATTGAGTGGAGGTAGGGTCCTTGAAAGTGGAGTTTTTGAAGTCTTCTTCTCTTTTAGTTGTGAAGATCATTGTGATGAAAGGCCCTCCTTGATGCTCCTTAGATTTCTTGGCCCTTATGTATCCGCTTTTGATGATTCGATATCCTCTTAGATGCCTTGACATTTCTTGATATTCCTTTTGATGGTTCTTCTACAAGCTACCTTTCCTTGTCTTGTCACCTTAGCTCTGAAACCATGTTGAGAAATCTAGGGGAAACACATTAGGTGATTTCTCTTACTTTGATAACTGCTTGTGATGAATTTTACTTAGATTGATTAGCTTATTCTTTTAGTTGATTATAATTAGAGTTCTTATCATCAAACAACTAACAAAACAATAAAGAACAATGAGATAGAGGACACAAGATATAGGTTATCATCCAGGGCCAAAACCTCTCCTCTTGAGAGGAAAACCCACAAGAATTTTTCTCTTCTTATAGAACTTCAAACGATGAATTCCAAGACCTATTATCCTTGACCAAGACTCCTACAAGACCTACTCATACCTTTTCTCTTTTTGCCAACTCAAACCAAGTCAACTTTTCCTTGATGCTGCTGCAATTTCTTCTTCGACCTCAACTTCAAACCTGCAATCTTAGACTGCAATTTTGACTTACAGTCTTCAGCCCCCGCTCTAGAAACCTATGTGGCACATGTGTGAAGGTTATGGATATTTTCTTCTCTTTTCTTCTTCACTTGGATAATAATTTCTTCTCCATCAACTCATCTTGCAAAATGGTTCCTTTTTCACTTATTCTCAGCCTTCCATTGTGACTATAATAATTCGGTCATTAATGCGACATATAACACCCAAACTTCTTTGCACGTGTGAGGATTTTTAACCCAAAAAAATCTTCACAAATTCAAATTCTTCCCTTTTGAAGTCTTGTCTTCTTTCACTAACTTTTTAGGTCACTTCTCCTTTCTTCAATCGAGCTTCTTGATGCTTGGATATATACCCTTTTAATGAGGCTGGATTCTCCGATATATAGGCTTCCTTGAGTGACTTAATAGGTCAACCTGTCCTTCTAGGTAGGCAAACATGCTCCTTTTGAAGGCTGACTTGATTGTAGCACTGTGACAAGGTCTTGGAGGGTCTTTGACTCTATTTTGACTCAAATAAAATTTTCTTTACAATATGTAACATGTCCAAAAGGGTCGTCCATACATGATAATGAATCAATTGACTTGTCAACTCAATGACAAGCCCTATAAGCACCCAATGGGTGCTTGACCTATAAATAAATTTCCCTTGAGCATGAAACCCATGACTCAAGAATGACAATAATAATTTTATTTTTCTCTTTGTGTTAAATACATAAAAACATGATTACACATGTCATTATGAAGACCAAACCTAGTGACATATTTCATAACACTCTCTTAACTAGGGAGGTATTCATAATCCATACAAGTTACTTGGACATTCTCAAAGTGAAGAATTCTCATAAGAAGAGTTAGATTGGTAAGCCATCTCATAAGCTACTTCCTTAGCTTATGTCAAAGCATCTCATCATACCAACCAACATTGTCACATAGCAAGGCCTTGAATAACAACTCTATCTCTCCACAAGATCAGAGCACAATGTTGGCGAGACCAATGACTGATAGACACCATCATCATTGTATGTCAAGGCACATACCCCACCTTGGGTATTCACAGGGTATGTCCTTTTAGTACAATTCCTATCTTGAAATAACACATCCTCAAGGAATTTCCTCTTCGACTACTCTTGCCTATTGGATGCCCTACCACATCCTCAAAGAGTATCAGAATCAATCTCAGATGCTAACCCAATCCTCCATTCTTTCTTCACAACATGAAGCCAATAATAATGTGTCTAGCTCTCCCTCTCAAGTAGGGAAATATACTCATTCCTATAAAATGAATATACCCAAGCTCCGTCTTATCCAGGGAATTTTCCAAGCTTCCTCTTAATTAGGGACTTGTTATCAATAACCAGTATCCTCTCTTTGGTGGAGATCATGGTAATTCTTAGTTGCATGTAGGGCTCCTTCTTTTGATGTCATGAACTTCATCTTCTTCATTGTGAAGCCTTCATCTTCTATATTTTCTTCGTAGGGCATCAACCATTCATCACTTTCCTTCAAAAAACCATAAGGTTGAACCATCAATCATGTCATCCTTGGGAAAGTGATTTTCTAGTCCACATCTAGATTTTCTTCATTCTGCTACCTCTTCAACTCATGTTACTTTCAGGATCTTCCATCCACTCTTATGAGTACTAGTTGTAGGTGACATCTACAACTCTCTTTTGGTAGCCTTGTATCAACCCAACCATATGTTGTTCAAAAATCAAAATGAACATCAAATCAAAGTTACCTTATATGATGGCCTTTCATCACGACATCCACTTTCTTGCAACATCAACGTCCTACACACTCATAAACACATCTCCAAGACATTCAATGTCAAGGGTCTCCTTCCTTTATAGACTTCATCAGAGTCTTTATAATTTCTCTATGGAGATGTCAAAGCCAATTCTTCTAGTGATAGGATTTTGATCACTTATCTTATGTGACTATAGTTTCATATTTCACGAATTCTTCTTCCTTTCTTCACAAATTGTTCCCCAAGAACTTCTATACATAGTTCCTCCATATTTGTCAATCACCTCATATTCCATGTGAGGACATATTATGTTGATTTCATCTTGTAAATATGTGAACTAGTT
This sequence comes from Pinus tabuliformis, assembly GCA_031772625.1. Taxonomy (NCBI): domain Eukaryota; kingdom Viridiplantae; phylum Streptophyta; class Pinopsida; order Pinales; family Pinaceae; genus Pinus; species Pinus tabuliformis. Next base: position 1,389,568,261 of record CM062819.1, on the reverse strand, counting down.
TAAGACATATGCCTTCATGCATTTTACCAAAGGGAGATATCGTTTTTCTTCGATCATGCTCATGAGATAGAGAATTCACCCATGACATCTGTGACTATATGATGACATGACTTAATTTATCAAACATATACATACCTTTTTCTCGTTTTTGGTCATCTAGACTTCCTTCAACAACTTCCTTTCCTTGATTGAAATTACTTCAATTATCTTGACATGCTGCACTCCTTTGTCATCATACCATCTTATTTCTAAACCATAGATCCCACACAAGGTGGAATGATCATCAAGACACTTGCTTCTTCCAAGTAGAGGTGAACCTTCTAATGAAGATTCCAATAGAGGGTCTTGATTATCCTCATCCTGTAAATGCTCCCTCCTAATGATGATGATGTATGCTGAATTCTTTCTATCTTTTATCATGCTAGATGATCTTCTTCATATATACTACTTATGCTTTCAATGAGGTTACCAAGAGCTACTTCCTTTCTATGAGTACTACTACAACCATGTAGACTTCTACTTCATCTATTCTTTCAAGCTTTTATAATGATGTCATGAGTTCTTGCTTCAATCATATACTTCTAATATGATTCCATCTTCTATTATGGTGCATCCTATCATACTTATAATGCTTCGTACCATGATAACTATCTTTCACAAAACTGAAAAGAACTAAGTGAAATAGATTATCTTAGTCATAGTAGATATTTTTCACTTCTTCCTTCTTTGATTTCTTCTTCTCAGGCTCTTCTACTTCTCTGGTGATATGGGCTTCATTCCTTTCTTTCCTTTTCTTGTTGTCCTTCTTGAATTTCAAACAATCTCTCTTGAAATTCCCATATTCCTGACATCCATAGCATTGTAACTTTGACATATCAATCTTCTTCTTTTTTTGAGGACCAAACTTTCCAAACTTTCCTTTTCTCCTAGCCATGGCAACAAATGCTTGAACTTGTTCATTTGATCCTACATCACTTTCTTTCCTTCAACTTGGTTTCTTCAATTTTTTCACAATGACCAGAGTTCATTGAATGGGGTGGCTTCCTTCTTTCCATAGATGCTTGATACAAAGTTGCCCCATTCATTGGGTAGTGCATTCAACATCACAGTCGTCTCTTTGTCAGACATTATTTCCCCCAACTCTTGCAGTTGGTCTCTTATTTGTGATACCCTCATAAGATACGAGTCTATCCCTTCTTCCTTTGATACCTGCATCTTATATAGCTCAATTCTCAAAGATATAACTTCTCCTACAATGATTTAAGAGAATAATTCTACTAGCTTGTCATAGATGTCTTTTGACTTCTCCAATTTTGCTACATAGGGGATGAGAGAATCCTTGATTGATTCTATGAGGATTCTTTGAGCCCTTATCTCCCCCTTCATATACTTTACTAGAGCTTGAGCTTCTTCTTTTGGCGATTCAATGATCGAACACTTAACATGTCCAATGGCTTCATTTTCTATGAGGATCAAATTTGTCCTCTTCTTCCATGCAAGGAAATTTGATGACCTAAAAAATTTATTGCTCTCCTTGTAGAATTAAGTCATTTTGATAGTAGATTCAGTCATATATATAAGGATACTTACTTGTCATGTGAATATTATCTTTTGATGGTGATATCTTCAACTTGATGCCTTCTTGATTTTGATGATGATGTTTGCTTCCTTGAATATGACAATAGTTCTTCTTCCTTCCTTGGACGATAATGTAGAATATGGAGGCTTCCCATGGTGCTTCAAAATGTAGAGTCCTTCTTCGGTTGAGTGGAGGTAGGGTCCTTGAAAGTGGAGTTTTTGAAGTCTCCTTATCTTTGAGTTGTGAAGATCCTTGTGATGAAAGGTCCTCCTTGATGCTCCTTAGATTGCTTGGCCCTTACGTATCCCTTTTTTATTATTCAATGTCCTCTTTGATGCCTTGACCTTTCTAGATATTCCTTTTGATGGTTCTTGTACAAGTTGCTTTTCCTTGTCTTGCCACCTTAGTTCTGAAACCATGTTGAGAAATCTAGGGGCAACAAATTAGGTGATTTCTCTTACTTTGATAACTGCTTCTGATGAATTTTACTTAACATGATTATCTTCTTCTTTTACTTGATTATAATTAGTGTTCTTAACATCAAACAACTACCAAAACAACAAAGAACAATGAGACAAGAGGACACAAGATATAGGCTATCAACCTGGGCTAAAACCTGTCATCTTGAGAGGAAAACCCACAAGAACTCTTCTCTTCTTATAGGACTTCAAATGACGAATTCCAAGACCTATGACCCTTAACCAAGAAGCCTCCAAGACCTAGTCAAAACTTTCCTCTTTTTTCCAATTCAAACCAAGTCAACCTTGCCTTTATGTTGCTGCAATTTTTTCTTCGACCTCAACTTCGGACCTGCAACCTTAGACTACAATTTCAACCTGTAGTTTTCAGCCCCTGCTACACAAACCCTAAGTGACATGTGTGAGAAGGTTATGGATATTTTCTTCTCTTTTCTTCTTCGCTCGAAAAGTAGCTTCTTCTCCACCAACTCGGCTTGCAAAATGATTCTCTTTTCACTTATTCTTGGCCTTCTATTGTGACTGCAATAATTCAATCTTTATTGCAACATATAACACCTAGACTTCTTTGCACTTGTGAGGATTTTCGACCCAAAACAATCTTCACAAATTCAAATTCTTCCATTTTGAAGTCCTCTCTTCTTTCACTAGTTTTTTAGGTCACTTATCCTTGCTTTAATCAAGCTTCTTAATGCTTGGATAGATTCCCTTTGAATGAGGCTGAAAGCTCCTATATATAGGCTTCCTTGAGTGCCTTAATAGGCCGACTTGTCCTTCTGAGTAGGACGACATGCTCCTTTTGAAGGCTGACTTGATTGTAGCACTGTGACAAGGTCTTGGAGGGTCTTTGACTCTATTTTGACTCAAATAAAATTTTCTTTACAATATGTAACATGCCCAAAAGGGTCTTCCATACACAAAAATGACTCAATTGAATTGTAGACTCAATAACAAGCCCTAGAAGCACTCAATGAGTGCTTGACCTATAAATAAAATTCCCTTAAGCATGAAACCCATGCGTCAAGAATGGAAATACTAATTTTAATTTTCTCTTTGCATCAAATACATAAAAACACGATTACATATGTCATCATGAATACCGAACCTAGTTACATATTTCAACATGATAGGTGGATTAACAACATCATACAAGTATGCCGACTCGATCCCCAGAGTAGTCATGAAAATTCGTTTGGAGAAAGGGCGCCCGATGACAAATGCAGAGCCATAAAAATTCTCCATATCCAAGAACGCCAATGAGTTCCTATGCCTGTTCCAACCAGTGAATGCATGAACGTTAAGATAACAACCGACATGACTACTTGCAATCCACATACCTGAGCTCAAAACAAAGGTGACAATGTTGTTCTTGTTTTGCAGAGGCATATCTATGGGAGGGATACACCACCGAATAATGATGGTCTTTGTCAGACGCACAAGAAGGCCTTCCTTGCCATAATACCCAACCATTATGAGACTACACGCCCATGAGTGCTCACAGCTAGAGACTATAAATGCTCGCTTCACCTGGGAATTTAACAACTTGTACCATTGCTTGGATGGAGGTGCATGGCAGGCTAGATGAGCTACAAAATGAGAATGTTTTATCATTTATATGACATTGAGCTTGAATCATCACCCGCGATGGGGCTCATTCTCATTAATGTTACAATCCAATATGAAAAAAAATATAATAATACACTTTTGCTTTTGGAGTTATAAATAACATATTTTCATGTTCATATCAAATGATATAATTTTATATAACTTTATAGAGATAAAGTAATTAAAAATAAATAAATAAAACCCTCTCTCTCTATATAGAGAGAGAGAGCCATTATAGATCCATCTAAATCACACATTTATCAAGCACTAAAAGGAATTAAATCTCTTGACGTGTAAATATTTTTTGAGGTTGTTTGCATATAATGAGATTTGATGCCTCTCGTTTCCGGGTAGATCCATGATTAAGATGATCTATATTAATTATAATTATAATTATAATTAAATGAGTGTAGATCCATTTTAACTCTAGATCTACCAAGTAGTAAAAGGGATCAAATCTCTTGAAATGCAAACCTATTTTAAAGTGAAAAGAAATTTAATCCCTCAAAACTTGATAGATCTGAAATTAAAATAAAACGAAATTGATTTATATGTCAATTAATTTACATAATACTACACCCGAAAATAAAACTAGTTTTAAATCGTGATAATCTAATACCCTTTAAACTAAGTTCCCCCTCCAATAAAAAAAACTGACACGAAAAAGAGACACAATTTCGTGGTGACCGTCAGACTCGTTTCATCGTGTTCAATCAACCTGACATTAAATTCTCGCCCATGGTTAATTTCCAATGGTTAATTTGTCGTAGATTATTGTCATAATAGAAAGTTGTCGTGGATGATTGTCACAATAAAGAAGCGACCTAATTAGTACTTTCAAAAAACTACATATTGGGTTTTCATACTAATAGGTATATTGGGTTATTTCTGAGGTTTCAAGTGGTTAATTTTAATTGTGAAATATAAACCATTATTACACTATCTAACAAATTAATGAATCAAAATCCATAAGACTGGAATTTTTAATGAAAAAGTAGTTACGAATTGTAATGTAATATTTTAATGAAAAAACAGTTACAAATTGGAATGTCATATAGTGTGTATGAAATGGGACCAAGTTTTTTCCAGTTGTAATTTTATATAATATTTATACATATATATATGTAATGATAATTATGAATTATAATTTTTTAAAAGTTATATATTGGATCAATATTTATATAAATTTATATATTTAAAATATATAGTGGATATTTATAAAATTACGGTTAAAATAATTAGAAAATAAAATGTAATGTCGTTATTATTAAAAATAATAACAATAATTATATATTATTATTAATAATAAATTAAATATATAGAATAATTATATATTATTATTATTATTAAATTGAATATATAAAATAATTATATGAATTTTTATTATTATATTTTATATGGATGAAGAAGTTTACACACTAAAACGTTAAATGATTATTTTTATTTTTTATTTTTTTATTTTATTTTTTATTTTTATTTTTTTTCCGAAGGTGGCAAAACCTATCAAACTCAGGTGTCAAACCAACAGTGAGGACAACCATCTCTGGCTGCTAACCGCGAATGTCGATTTGACTCATCACCGTTATCAAGGAAAACCACGCCACCTGTAATAACCCGCTGGTGGTCCGTAAGGGAGCAGGCTTTCACTCCTGCCAGATGCCTCTGGGTCTTGGGCCGTTAACCTGTTTCCTTACGTCCGAGGAAAACGAGCTCTTAGCCAAGCAGAAGCAGTTTTACGGCATACTCCAGGTCGAACGTTAAATGATTATTAATAAAGAGATATTAAATATTATTATTATTATTAATTTTTATGTATATTTCTTAATATTATTAATTTGAATGTACATGAATAGGATATGAATTACTATTATTAAATTAAATGCATAAAACATAATTATATGAATTGACATGTGAATTATGAAAATTTTAATTTATGACAATAACTTTTTAAATCATGCATTTAACCAAATATAATTGTGATCATTACAAATTTATATATAACTTTTGTACATGTTTAACAATGACCCCATCTATATATACATATAATAATTGTATAGTCCTCAACATTTAAGTGATCAATCTTTAGCGTACCAACTCCTTGTATAGGTTAATGGTTGATTTGGTATGCCACTTTCTTGATAGCACATCAATTAATATTAGTATCATCAGGAGACTCTTTTTTTTCACTACTGGTTCACGGATACCCATGGTCAGTGGGTCCGCTACGTCTAAGATCGAACAATGCTAGGGTGGACCCCACCCGAAGGGGGTCACACCCCTCAGCCTATTGACTGACCTGACCCCAAGAGCTTTCGGGTTTCGACCCTGTGACCTCCCATTGGCGAGGCCCCGACTTGACCGATTGAGCTAACCCTTGGGGCTTTTCATCAAGAGACTTATTATATATATATATATATATATATATATATATATATATTGCACCCAATTAATTTGGTAGCATGTCAACTTCACTTTTATGTCACTTATCAAAGTTAGTCACGCCAATAAGTGCACTATTGGAGCTAATTCTAAGATAGCAATTACCTTTTACTATTATGTCCAATGTTAAGTATTAAGAATTATCTAAATTAATGGATTCATTCTTAAGTGTGTTGGTTGTGTACATATCACTTCATTGTAAATGGTTTACAATTTTTGTACAATTTGAATAATTTGGTTTAAGGATTTCAATCAAATTTATGTACAAATAGAAAATATGATTTAAAAAAGTAGTTTCTCTTTTTTCATTTTGAAAATTTGTAATTCTTATTTTACTATTTTTTTGGGAGGCTCATTTTATACCTCTAATGTCTCTTGAGGATCTTTTTAAAAATTGCAATAGCCCACCAAGTAGAAAAGTTTTATGACCATTTAATGTAGAACTTGATTTTATACAAATTAGTTGTGGTGATAGAGAGATTAATAAATCACACCACATATTTTATATCAGATGTATTGGACGACATATAATGCTAGCATTTTATATGTGCATCATAATTACAACTGCACATTACATAATGAAGTAGAGAATTCACCTTTTGAAGTGTGGTTTTTATTTTTGTTAAATGATCCATTATCAAGTCTAGGTTATATTCTTAATTTCATGTGGAAGATAGCTTTGAGTCCTTTAGCAAGGGTACTTTAAGAAAAAAGATATAAAAATGAATCCACTCAGATATAACCTTTATACTATCATCAAATAATTTAGAGAAAACAGGTTCAAATTAAACTTGGAAATATGTTCAAACTGAACTTGCAAATTTTTATGAGTATTCATCGAATATGCAATATAAATATCACTTAAATATTAAAAGGATGATGAAATTGTCATAATTGCCTAGAGATAAGAAATTTCTTTTAATCATGGATGATTTGTGACATCCAATCGATCTCAGTGATGAAGTTGGCGTCAAATTTGAGGATCATAGCTGTAGCAAGGTATTAATGCCCAGTCACCTCAGAGAAGTGCTTTTTGCAATGGAGGCAAGCGAAGAGTGCACCTTGAAGATACAACCCTTGTTTGTAGAACAAGGGTGGGAGTTATTTAGGACAAGAGATTTTACAAATGGGGCTCTTCCAAGGGAAAACATAGAAGCTATAACTAGAGAAAAAGCCTTTGAGTGTCAAGGTTAGCCATTGGGCCTAAACACAGTTGTTGCATCAATGAGGCAGAAAGAGACTAAGGATGAGTGGAGGTGTGCTTTGACCCTAATGAGAATTGCAGATCCTTCCTTCATAGCCAGTCACAACACCATTAATGCTAAGCTCTATCAATTGCCAAGGTGGAGTTATAATGGTTTATCTAATCGTGACTTATATATATTATTTTTATATTGTGCATTGTTTCCTAAGGATGCAAAGATTCCTGTGGAGACATTGTTAGAAATGTGGAGTGCATAAAAGTTGAATACAAAAAATGAATATATATATATATATATATATATATATATATTCCAAAATAAATACGATAGTATATATGCTACTATGAGAAGGACTTGTCAAAATTCAACATCTAAATAGCCACTTCCCTAAAAGTCCAAATAACCACTATAATTATGACATTATATTCACCATTTTTATTGACAAAACAAAAACATTTCCATAATGATAACAAAATTTGATGCTTAACAACTTGTTTCAAGAAACATCTCAGAAACATTTGCACATCAAAGAGATACTGAAAATGATGAGCTGCAAATAATCATAATTAGAAATGGAACTCCATGATTTCCATCTCCTAGCTATCCCAATACTCATAGTAATAAAAAAGGCTAGGCTATATATTCTACGTTTTCTCTTATAATTCATCTACCTTTTGATTCAACCTTTGTAGTTATGCTTGAAAGAGTACCATTGAAAATGATAGAATAATATTTTGGATTTCCTAAACAAAGGGGGAAGACATACATTATCCAACACAACATTTTTACATGTCCAATCTATCACCAATTTAGAGTCATCCATGACCTCTAATTTGGATACTCCCCACTTGCTTGCAAAATGAAGAAAGGTCCATAAAGCTAAGAACTCAACCTTTGTGTTTGAGCCTTTGCATGAACAATGTTGAATGTGATCTATAAATTGCCATAGATATTTCATTGGAATAGTTTGTGACAACAAATCTAAAAAAGTAATTTAAATATTTACAATTGGTTTTTTCTTAGATTCTAGATCTTTTAGTTAGTTGATTTTCTACTTGATTAATTGAGAGAATTAGAAAATGGAAAAAAATACACTCACCATCCACAATAGACACAAATATTTTCCCTAAGAAACCCTTACTAGGGAATACCTTGCTAGAAGGTGATGTTGCTTTGCTATTTTTTTTCCATGTCATTTTAAAAAACCCAAAAAAATTGAACTCCTCTTGTATGAACCTTGTGCCTGGAAGGATTGCCATTGTTCTGGGACATTTATGTTATTGTAACTTTCTTCTTGAATTTAACGTCCTTATACATTCTTTAAATGATATATAGAAACTCAAATTTTGATTGTATTTCATTGTTCATATATTTTTTCGCTTGATTATTGCCTTCCACATTTCCACTAATCTTATTAAAATTCCTTTACACATTTCAATACAATTACTAATTAAACTAAATTTTCAACAAACAAGAAAACATTTAAATGCAATTGCTAATTAAACTAAATTGTCAACCAACAAGAGAAGACAAACTCTTAGTGGGTTAACGAACTCTCAACCACGGTTAGGTTAGGGCCAGGGTCAGAACTGTAAACCGCCACGATGGTGAGTTAACGAACTCTCAAAACTAAATTGTCAACCAACAAGAGAAGACAAACTCTTGTAACCCGCCACTTTAAACCGCCACTATTGTGGGTTAACGAACTCTCAACCACGGTTAGGTTAGGGCCAGGGTCAGAACTGTAAACCGCCACGATGGTGAGTTAACGAACTCTCAACCACGGTTAGGTTAGGGCAAGGTCAGAACTGTAAACCGCCACGATGGTGAGTTAACGAACTCTCAACCACGGTTAGGTTAGGGCAAGGGTCAGAACGAGGAGCGGCTATATATTCGTATACTGATGAACCGTTGAAGTTGATAAACTTGATCTTATCTGAGTGGCTGCCTTGTTTGGGGTCCCTGCGGGGAGAAGGGTTTGACAGATGAATGCAGCCATGTTGCTGCCGCTACTTCTAGCGGCCAGGTAGCTGGGCTTCCTTCAATGTGAAACCCTACCCTCCCTTCAGACGTATCTCTCACGGGGATTTATAGCCGCGATGACGACTGCCCGCGAGTTGAGGCCTTGTAAATCTGGGCAATGCTGCATCCGCGGGCTCACCCACTTACCAAAATCCAAAACTGAAAGTCCTCTTTTAACTATAGATTGATTTTTATTTTATTTTATTTATTATTATTATTATTATTTTTTCTTTCTCGTTTGGATTCATGGGTTTTTTTGGCTTTTGTCTGCAGGAGCTTTTTACTGCACGGTTTCTTTCGCATTGAGTCCTTGGAGCGCTTCGCTTTAAAGAATGGCACCTGTTTCTTCTCCGAAAGGTAATTGGGGCGAACCTGTCATTGCTATCTACCTAGTGCGCAAATAATATTGAAGAACTCATAAGATTTCCAGTTTAGGTTTTGATTACTTCCTGCAATATCGAGCTCAATGGAAGTACCTTAAATGGCCGTCTTTGAAATGGGGTAGGAATGGGTTTCATGATGTCTGGAAGGCTCTTGCCATTGTAAAGGGATCTGAAATATCTTGACAAATTATTTGGTTGTTTTGGGTTAAATGCATTTTCTTCCTTTTAAATGTTTTGAAATTCTCGGCTTCCCTATTTCTGTAAGATTTCATTTTGAGTTTTGGTAGTTTATTGTGAAACGTTACTTCCCATGAGGACAAAGTATGAATTTTTAAAGTGGGTTATTTTTGAATTTTCGACATTTTTATCTTTACCCAAAAAGTGTAGTATTTTTGTTTGCATCATAAATCTCTTGTAACACAGGCCATGAAACGTATTACAATAAAACCTATTAACCGTAACTTATAAGTTTCATAATTTTCACCTATAAAAATATTTATGGCTTAGGAGCCCCTAAAAAATAATTTTTTTCTAAATGCATTTCTTTCAAAGACCGTTATATTTTCAACTATGTAACTTTACAGGTTCCCCTTAAAATTAAAGTAAGGGGAGCTGTACCTTTCAAAGTTAGATTTTGATTTACTAATAAAATTTAGGTTATTATTTAACCTAATTTGGTTATACTATTCGCTTATTCAAGGTAGAAATCGACCTGGGCTGGTTGTGGAAATCTTAGACTGGTTCAGCAGGAAAAGATGTCTGAGATCAGATCTTTTCTTATATAAAAATGTACACTCACGTATTTTACACTATTATATTTACTTTCCATGCATTTGCAGAATTTCTAGGCATAAAGGGAATTTGGTCTTTCCAATTTTTGTATTTATAAAACATCAAAGACAGATGAATATGACTCCTGTAAATTTAAATCTTGATTAATGTGTTGTTGTATTGTACAGAGACCCCTTTTAAAAAACCATGATAATCAACCCGCTTCAAAATCCATGACAATCATCATTTAGCTGGGATTGCATTTATTCGTAATGGGGGATGCTCTTTAAAATTGATCATTTTTAATATACATACATGCCAGCTTTTGCATTCTGTCTATATGCTTGTTTTCTAATGCAACTCGAATACACAGAAATGCTTGACATTAATGAATTGATGCAAACACATAGGTAAAATATTTGATTGGCTGAAAAAAGAAACTTTCGTTGATCATGAATGATGACGATGATTAGTTGCATGGAATAGGTGATTGCTGTGCATCTTGGGGGATTGGGACATTTAGGGGGAGATGTATAGGACTAGTAATTTATAGTATTATTTTTGCAGGTCATCAGAATCAGAAATTGAGAGATATGCAATCAATATTTAAACAAAAATAAATAACATTAAGTGCAAATATGTTTTAATTCATGTCTAAAATTTCCCAAAACATTGTGTGCCCGCACAACTGTCCATAAATAAAGAGATATGCAACCAATATTTAAACAAAAATAAATAACATTAAGTGTAAATATGTTTTAATTCATGTCCAAAATTTCCCAAAACATTTTGTGTTCCCACAACTGTCCATAAATAAATAGTATTGATCCAACTAAAAAGATAAAACTATAAATCTTTCAAAAATGATCTATTCTAGAAGTGTAAAACATTAAGTGTTAATATATTTCATTTTATGTCAAATTTTCAAAACATTGATTAGGCTCACAACTGTCCATAAATAGTACTTTAATATTGAGTACAAATTATATTGACCCAACTACAAATCAGATAAAACCATAATTTTTTTTAAAATAATCTATTTCAGAAGTATAAAGTAGCACGTATTTTTAAATATCCAGATGTGCACATAATAAAAATGAATGTATGTTGGCCATAACTGTTATGTTGTTCAAAATTGTTTAACATTTAAATTCAATGTTCAATAAATGACACCCAATTCAATAACTTCAATAAATTACATCCAACCCATTTTATTTCCCATTAAAACAAATCAAAGCACATAAATAAAAAACAAATTCTAAATAAAAAACAAATTCTAAGTCATTGGATCACATCCAAATCAATTCAAATCACATTCAAAATGAAGTCATTGCAATCCATGTCCATCCTTGCCACCAATTAAATTCGAGTGTAAAAAACTATAAAAGAAGTTCAATCAATGTTGAAGTTGCATGTAAAAACATTCAAACTAAATATTTGATATTTGATAGTATATTCAGGGTAGTTATTTCAATTACAATACATTTTTTTTACAGTTTTATTTTTATTTCTTACAATTGTTTATTTTAGTTTTTATAGTTTCATTTTCATGAAAATATGTATTTTTTCTATTGTTCTATATTTTGAATCATTTTAGAGTTGATGGGAAACTATGACACAATTTTAAAGTTGATTGGAAAATAAGACACAACCATAATGAAGAGTATTAGCTAGTATGGCTATAACACAACCATAATGAAGAATATTAGCTAATATGACTAGCTACACATATGAGAGATAAACTAATTCTCAAACCAGAGATAAACTAATTTTCAACCACAAATGTTCATTTCTTCTTTTATTGAAAATAAATATCATCATGTGATGGACAATCCAGATCAACATTTTATCTCAACCATAAATTGAATGTTGAAATTCCTCCTAGAGCTTTCTTCATGTTTGAAGAGTGTTAGCTATAGGAATAACAACAATATTGACATTAGGTCTCTAGGTTGCCAAAGAACCCAAATGAGAATTCAAGGATATAGCCCTAAAGAAAACAAGCAATGTAAAGGTTTATGAAGCATTACCCTCAACAATTAATAAGTAGAGGGGTCTGCTCATAGTACTAGAAGGTGGGAACTTAGGGAAAACAAGCAATGCGGAAGTTTAATAAACATTACAATCAACATTAATAAATGGCCTTGCTCAGATGACAAGAATGTAGAAACCCAAACGATTGTTTGGGCAAATTCACTACTAAAAGCATGCAAATATGTGAGTAGAGGCAGACATGATAATGAGATCAGAAGGAATGAAAATGATGCATGATAATGATATTGAAGGAATGAAAACTGTGTAGCATTGAATCATTTGTCACACAACCTAACAATAAACTAACTTGTTTCAAAGAATAAATATAAATATTGTTCAAATTTTGGTACTTAGAGGCCTATGGTGCAGCATTGAATCATTTGTCACACAACCTAACAATAAACGAACTTGTCTCAAAGAATAAATATAAATATTATTCAGATCTTGGTACTTAGAGACTTAATGAAACTAAACAATCTTGACAAGCATTGAATCATTTGTCACACAACCTAACAATAAACTAACTTGTCTCAAAGAATAAATATAAATATTGTTCAGATCTTGGTACTTAGAGACTTAATGAAACTAAACAATATTGACAAGCATTGAATCATTTGTCACACAACCTAACAATAAACTAACCTGTCTCAAAGAATAAATATAAATATCGTTCATATCTTGGTACTTAGAGACTTCATGAAACTAAACAATATTGACAAACATGAGACAAGATGTTAAACAATTTAATTCAAATAATAGTGTATAAAAAAGAACTAAACCAGATCAACATTTAAGGATTACATTTAATTGAAACAACATTAAGCCAATGTACTTTATAACTAGGTCCAAGTACACAGCTAAGGCTCCATTCAGCAACCAAATGAAAGAGAATTTGTCAAATTCGTGTTGCTTGGATTGGGATTGCAAGGTGTCATTTCACCATCGCGGTAGCTCTCATTATTACGCACTCTGGATCTTCTCAGAATAATTTGATAGGGATAATTTGAACGGAGATTGGGTAGTTAAAGGCACTAGGAGTTATCGACTTCAACTTTAATTTGCTCTATGGTTATATTCCAAAAGTGTAAATTGGTCATCTAGTCTAGTTGGAACAACTCTTAGTAGAAGTATTCCAACTTCTCTGAGAAAATGCACTTCTCTCTAGGTGTTGTCCATTGGATTCAACAATCTCACTAGTCCAATCCCCTCTCTACCATAAATTTGGCAATTTGACTGGGTTCATCTATTTAAATCTTGCTCAAAATAACTTCGCTGATAGCATACTTGATATCATAACAAAATTGAGACAATGACCACCTTAAATTTAGGGGCAAACAATCTAAGTGGTAAAATAGCAGAGGGCATTGCCACTTTGAACCATCTTCAACAAATTTTTTCTAAACGACAATCATTTTACACCTACAATTCCAAAAGGCATAGAAAAACTTCATTCTCTCACAAAATTATTTTTGAATTCAAACAATATTTTTGGTAGCATTCCTAAAAGTATTGGTGATTTGGTTTCACTTCAACAATTAGATATATCTGACAAAAATCTAGAGCGACCAATCCCAGATCATACTGGCCAATATGTGGGATTAGAAATGTTAGATTTGTCCAAAAACAAGTTGAATGGAAATATTCCTTCATCTTTAGGGAATTGTAAATCTATGAGGAATTTATTATTGCACCAAAACAACTTGTCTGGGATATTACCACCAACTTTAAGTTAATGTACTATTTTACAAAGGTTAAAGGTGTCAGAAAACAATCTGAGTGGTAATCTAGAAATAAGATTTCCAACTAGAAATAAGATTTCCAATTTCTATGAAAGTTCTCTGCTTATTTTAATAACTTTTTTGGCCCAATGTACCCAACTTCAATTGCTAGATTTAAACAAAAATTTATTAATGGGTCAACTACCTAGCTACCTTATAACTTTGTATGAATTAAGAGTTTTAAGTGTTGGTTATAATAAGTTTCATGGCAATATTCCTTCCAACATCACAAATCTTGTCAAAGTACGAGCGTTGGATTTGTTCAACAATAAAATTAGTGGAAGCATCCCATCCAATCTAGAGAGACTCAAGGGATTCAAAACCCTTATTGTCATCAAGGGATTTGAGTATACCATAACATATGTGTTTGGCTACAAACACAATATTGGATTTGTCTAGCAATAATATTATGGGAGAAATATCTCTAGGCATATGAAATTTGAGTAGCTTGAGGTTGTTGAATTTATCAAATAGCCATTTAAAAGGGTAAATACCTGCATCTCGTGGTGAGATATCTACATTTGAACCACTGAACTTGGGCCAAAATAATTTGAGCGGAGAGATTCCTCAAGAGCTCTCTATTCTAGCCATGCTAGCATATTTGGATGTTTCATCTAATGAACTCTGTGGAAGAATCCCACTAGGAACACAATTTGACACTTTCAACGCTACTTTATTTCAAAGAAACAAATATTTATGTGGTTTACCTTTACAAATATGCAAGGAAAAAGAAAAACAGTTTATAAAAAAAAACTAAACGAGATCAGCATTTTAACTATAAAGATCACTTTGTTTAGTTGAAATTCCTAAGATGTCTGTGAGTGTCTCCAAAAGTGTCACTTTACAGTTTTCAACATTTAAGGATTAAATTTAATTGAAACAACAGTGAGCCAATGCACTTATTAGCTAGGTCTAAGAACACAGCGAAGGCTACCCTTAACAACCAAACAACTTGCAAAATTACCATGTCTTCCCAAACCAAACTTAGGATGTCTGTGGTCACTATGAATAACAATATTGACAAACATGAGTTTAACCAAATTAATTCAACTACAGTAACTACCAGATCAACATCTTAACTAGAAAAGTAACCAAGTGGCACTTTTATAGTTGAAATTCCTCCTAGAGCTTCCTTCATGTCTGAAGAGTGTTAGCTATAGGAATAACAACAGTATTGACATTAGGTCTCTAAGTTGCCAAATAACACAAATGAGAATTCAAGGATAACCCCAAAGAAAACAAGCAATGCATAAGTTTATGAAGCATTACAGTCAACAAGTAGGGGTTTGCGCATAGTACCAAAAGAAGGTGGAAATCAAGGGAAAACAAGCAATGCAGAAGTTTATGAAGCATTATAGTCAACAATAAATAGATGGGTTTGCTCAAATGACAAGAATGTAGAAACCCAAACGATCTTTTGGGCAAATTCAATACTAAATGCATGCAAATATGTGAGTAGAGGCATACATGATAATGATATCGAAAGGAATGAAACCGGCTCAGATGACAAGAATGTAGAAACCCATACGATCTTTTGAGCAAATTCAATACTAAAAGTATGCAAATATGTGAGTAGAGGCGTACATGGTAATGATATCAAAAGGAATGAAAACGGTGCAACATTGAATCCTCTGTCATTAATTGCAAGACGAAGGTAATGGAGGAGAAAATTAAGTTATGAACATGATTCCATTTGAATCGAAGTGTCAAAAAGGTTTTCGTATATATCTTATGACGTAATTCATATATCTATGTAGGTTGGCATTTTTGTGGATACTTTTGCATTGTCAGATCTAGAGTTCTTGTCTCAAAGAAAAAATATAAATATTGTTAAGATCTTGGTACTTAGAGACTTAACGAAACTAAACAATTTTAACGAACTTGAGGTTAAACAATTTAATTTAAATGACATTTTATACAAAAGAACTAAACCAGATCAACATCTTAACTAGAAATATCACTTTGTTTAGTTGAAATTCCTAGGATGTCTGTGAGTGTCTCCAAAAGTGCCAGACTTTACAATTTTCAACATTTAAGGATTAAATTTAATTGAAAAAACCATAAGCCAATGCACTTTATAACTGGGTCCAAGAACACAGTAAGGCTACCTTCAACAACCAAACAACTTGCAAAATTACCATGTCTTGGCTACTCTCAACAACCAAACAACTTGCAAAATTACCATGTCTTTTACCATGTCTTGGCGACCCTCAACAACCAAACAACTTGCAAAATTACCATGTCTTCCCAATCCAAACCTAGGATGTCTGTGGTCAATATGAATAACAATAATGACAAACATGATGCTAAATAAATTAATTCAAACAACAATAACTACTAGATCAACATCTTAACCAGAAAAGGAACTAGGATAGTGCCAAAGAAAACAAGCAATGCAGAAGTTTATGAAGCATTACAGTCAACAATAAGTAGAGGGGTCTTCTCATAGTACCAGAAGAAGGTGGAAATCGGTAGTAGTTTTCCAAGTACAAATACAGTCATGGTATTTTAAGTGTAAAAACAAGTTATCAAAACAACAATCACTGATAATTTTGAAGACATACAACAAATTCATTCTGTAGATTTGATTTTTCAAGGATACTAACATACATGTTGATAATTGCCTGTAATAAAGCAGAAATATTTTTGGCTTGTATGAAAGCATAATTTTCAAATATTCTTAACTAAATGCATGCAATAATTTTGCAGGTTGTTGCATCTATGGCAAGAGTTAGTTATGTTGCTTGTACAAGGAGAAGTGGCAGAAGAGTAACAAGCAGTACCCAGCTACGATGCCATTTGTCAGATGATGACAGGATAGGTGATGTGAATGTCAAAAATGCCCCAAGCAACGTTGTTGAGGATGACCATGATGTTGTCACACCATCACCCACAGAGCCACCGTCAACAATAATCCAAGGGGGAAGTTCAACTAAAAAGATCAGCACTATAAGAGGTTGGAAAAAAGAAATGTTAGTTGCAATTGACGACAGAGTTTAATGGATATTCAGTTCGGGCCTCTGCAAAAAAAATGGTATTCTTCCCTCATTAATACATTATTGGATAAATGGACTAACTCACACAAAAAGTAGAGGGCCTCTTACAGTTATGAATGAAGAAGAGGAGGCCGAGGTGGTTGAGTGGTGTAAAGAGATGGCCCAATTGGGACATGGGCTAGAGTTGATACAACTCAAATCCACAGTTGTTCAAATTTGTCAAGGAGGCCAAACCCATTCAAAGATGGGTTTCCCTGGTGGTTTGGGTTTTAAAAAAGCATCTAGACCTTGTATTGCCTACAACCGAGGGCCTTGACAGAAACAAAACATTAAATTTGCGCCCTGCAATTGTATGTAAGTTCTATGACACTCTTTCTAGTGCTTACGATAAACATTCTTATGGTGTAGACCATATATGTAACTGTGATGAAACAAGTTTACAGGGAGGAAGGAATTGTGGCATGGCGGTAATTGCCAAGAGAGGGAGATGAAATGTGCCAAAGATTTTTCTTAAGAGCAGGGAGTGGATAACTATTTTATGTCATGTCAATGTAATTGGTGCTTCAATTCTTGGATTTTATCTATTCAAAGGTAAAAATCATCTGAAAAAGTATATACAAAACTGTGAACCAGGTGCATGTATCACTGCACATCTCCATGCATGGATGACTAAAGAACCTTTTTTTTTTTAAATTGGCTTTGTCACTTAGCTGCATCTGTACTAGGTGATGCCTCACCTAATAACAAACACCTATTGATATTAGATGGCCATGGAAGCCACATCGCTGTACAAACAATCGAGGAAGCAAACAATTTGAGTATCGACCTGTTGACATTGCCCTCTCATACCACTTACAGATTGCAACCCCTTGATGTTAGTGTGTTTGGCCCTTCCAAGAACTATTTCAAGTCAGAGCGTGCTGCATCGATGGTAAAGAACCCAGGGGTTGAGGTGAAAATGTTCAAGCTAGCAAAGCTTGCAAGTAAAGCATTTAAAAGGGCTCTGATATCATCAAATATCAACACTGGCTTTAGGAGGATAGGAATCTGGCCACTGAATTATGATGCTTACTAGTTGTAGCCAAACATTTCATGTGGCTGGTCAGGGATAAGGGCATGTCCAAACAGGTGTTGAAGTGCAATAAGTAGATGAACAAGATGATGTGGTTGCCACTGGTAATATGATTTCTCTCTCTCAAGGACACTTATATGGTGAAGATGATGAAACTGTATGTGAAACACATTATAATCATGAACAAATTCACAGTAACATGGAGGTTGTTTTACCAACTCAAGAATATGAAAATTCCGCTGTTGATATTGTTAATGACATTGTTGAACATGTAATTGACAATGACCAATTGACATTGCCAAGCCAAGTAACCCCACCGTCATGGCTGGCAGAAGCCATGATTAATTTGAACGAACATAGTGTTTCAACAACCAATGAACAAAGCACGAACATGTTAGGTCCCTATAATACTAGTGATTAATCCATTACTATTGTAGTTGTATCCCTTATTAATATTGTTGTGCCTCTATTGTCCCCATATTGTTATCACTGTGTTCCATAGAATCCCTTTATTGTTATTTTTGTGACTTTATATTATTATTGTTAGGTCGGCTGGGTTATATTGTGACTCCTTAGACCCCTATATATAGAAATGAGGTTTTGTCATTTGAAACATCAAAGAATCATTCATTTGTGTAATGTAAAGGAGGTTGCCCCCTCGAAGAGGCTGAATTCTAAGGCGTTGATCTATCTTTTCTATCTTTTTGTGAGCTGGTTTCATAACATTTGGTATCAGAGCTTTAGATTCTAGGGTTTTGCTGCTCCAAATAGGTCATCGTGGCATTTTCGCTATAACTTTGTTTTTGCAACGTTTCAGAAGTGAAAAAAACCCATTTGAGATGAAATCGTATTGAACCTCGGGTCCGAATTTAAGAGTTTTTCGCCCTATATTTTTGGAGATATGATCTGAGGAAGTTGGTCTTTTTGCAAACTCGTGAATTACATTCCAAATAGGTGACCTAGGGAAAATAGTCATAACTTTCTCTCTGAACATCGGATTGAAATTTCGTAAGAAGGTACAAAAAGAGGACGGACTGTAGTTTCTTGTATATATTTTCAGAGCCAAAGGTTGAAACAGGGACATGTGGCACCTCGTACAAGTTCGCTCTACTGAACTAGTCTATAATCAGGTCACTGTGGGATATTTGGCATAACTCTTCTTTGGAGAATCCAATTTGAATAACACTGGTGGCATTGGAAAGAGGACACAGAGGGCTACTGCAAGTCGCAAATTCAGAACTGGATGATCTAAAATTACAGAGATACATCAGAGGCAATATCGAGCTCCTACAAAGTGAAAAAATGTGTGTAGATTTTTTTAAATTTTTGCTTAAGCTTCGTTTGAAAAATTATTTTGAAGGAATTCAAAGGGAATAATATGGAATTATTATCGGTAACTGATGCCCCGAGGAAAGAAAATGCAAACACCTAGTAAGCAACCTGAAAGCTCTAGCATGACTCATGAAGAAGAGGAAAAAATGCTACATGATATATCAAAATTACAAAACCAAGTGCAACAAATGTCACTCTCACAAAAGCTAACAGAAGTTAAGATAAATGGCGTGGAATCTAAGATAAAGGGCATGGAAGCTAAGATGAAAGACGTGGAAGCTAAGATGGATGATTTGAAGACGGATTTGAAGACATGCATACAGATTTGAAGACAGATTTGACAAATTTTCTACAAGAAATACTTACTAATGGTGAAAGGATAGTAAAGGAAACTCATGATGCGAACAAAAGAAATGTTAATCAAGATTACATAGACTCTAATGTTGGACCAAAGAACCACCATATTCCAAAAATCGATATGAGGAAGTTTGATGGCAAGGATCCCGCAACATGGATATTACAGACGGAGCAATTTTTCGATCTCAATAATGTGAAAAACACACAAAAGGTACGTATTGCAACTTTATGTTTGGAACCAAATCAGTTTGTATGGTATCAATGGCTTTGCTCTCGTAAACAAATTATCACTTGGGCAATTTTTATGGAAGAATTGGCAACACATTATGAGGATACAAAAATCAACACTTTTTTTAGCCAATTGATAAGTCTCAAACAAAAGGGTTCAATAATGGAGTATATTGAGGAGTTCCAAAAATTGAACATAAGGGTAAAAAATATTCCAGAGGAGCATAAGATTGATGTGTTCATAGGGACTTTAAAAGATAATATCCAACATGATGTTTGCCTTTGGGAACCTGATTCATTAGAGAAGGCATTCAGGTTAGCAAGAAAAATTTTGGCAACTAAGAAGCATACCACTCACAACTATAAAGATGGAAGTGTTGTTGCCCCTAGTCTTCCACAAATCCAAAATCTCTAGCCCTGGTGCATGTGTCAACAACTGCTTAAGCTGCTCAAAACTAGCCTCACATTCTTCTACCCATTTGAACTTCTTACCCTTTCTGCTGCAATGATGTGCTAGGATATGAAATGCGTGAGAAGTTCTTGATGAACCTCCTATAGTAACCTGTCAATCCCATAAATGATCTCACCTCATCCACATTCTTAGAATCTTCCCACTCCATGATAGCCATTATCTTTTCTGGGTCCACTTCTATGCCATCCTTGGAGACAGCATGCCCCAAGTAATGTACCTCAATCTGAAAGAAGCTGCACTTTCTAAGTTTAGCATACAACTGATTCTCTCTTAGCAATCTCAACACTACTGCTAAATTCTCGACATTTTCTTCCTCATTCTTAGAATATACTAGTATGTCATCAATGAATACAATAACATACTTGTCCAAATAAGGGCACAACACACTATTCACCAAACACATAAATGTAGCTAGAGCATTAGTCAAACCGAATGGAACAAAAAAAAACTCATAATTCCCATACCTGGTCCTGAACATTGTGTTGAATATATCATCTTCCTTGATGCATACCTAATAGTATCCCGATCTCAAGTCAATATTAGAGAACATTGCTGCTCCCTTCAATTGATCAACCAAACCATCAATCCTTGACAATGGGTACCTTTTCTGATCATTACTTTGTTCAACTGCTTGTAGTCAATGAAAACTCTAAGAGTACCATCTTTCTTCTTCACAAACAACATTGGTGTACCCAAGGCGATACACTCAGACTAATGCAACCTTTGTCCAATATTTCCTTCATCTGCAACTTTAACTCAACCAACTCATGTGTTCTCATCCTGTAAGGTGCTTTTGATGTTGGGGCTGCCCATGGCACCAACTCAATAGAAAAGTCTACCTCCCTGTGAGGTGGCAACTCTGTAATGTCCTCAAGGAATGCATCCTAAAACTGCTACAAAACTGGGTACCTGCTCAACACATTTTTATCCTCAACCTCCTTACCTTTTTCACTAGAAATGTGTATTGTAAACATCACACAACCTTTTTTGCAATTGCGCTTATCCTGCATAGCAACGACCACTGATGTAGGCTTCTTCTTCCCTTGTAAAGTCCTCTTTCCCCCACTATTCTCCACACATTTAATGGACTTGTCGAAGCAATCCACTTTGGCTCTGTGAAGTTATAGCCAATCCATACCCAAAAGCATACTATACGAACCCAATGGCAGTACATTCAAATGTGTTGTTGTATTCATGCCATTTAACTCAAATGCACAAGCTCTTACCCAATGGTGAACTCACTTCTTTGTACCTGTAGCTAACTATACCAACCAAGATTATGCATGCATTTCTTTTATCAAACCACACTTATCCACCAGGTTAGGATTAATATAACTATAGTTAGATCCAGGATCAATCAAAATAGGAACAACTTGATCACAAAGCTTACCTTCCATCTCAATGATCGATGCCTGATGATCCGCCTGCCTGTTGTCGACAACTGCATAGGTCTGAGGAATGTTATGACCAACATCACCAACTATATGCGACTCCTGAGCACTGTAGATCTGGGGTCTACCACCACTCTAATACTACAGACAATCCCTCTTACGATGATCCTTATCACATATCCAACACTGCAATGGTTCCATACCACCGCCTCTAGCTTGCTTCTCTCCACGTCCCTTCTTAGCTGTATTGAATCTCTTGTAAGGAACTACATTTTCTTTCTCACTTGCATATTGAGGTCTTCCTCTCTTTAGTGGCCATTTTCCTTTAGATTTTTAATCATTTTTTAGTCATGATTAGGCTCAACTTTGCACTTCGATTGCTCATAACAATGCTTCAACTTTCAGATGGCCTCATCCAACGATCTAGGCTCATCAAACTCAATCCGATCTTTGTATGCAACTAGAAGTCCACTAATGAATCTTTGAACCTTGGCCTTCTCCTCCCTGAGGTAAGGCACATATCTCAACAACTCCCAAAAATATGCTAGTATACTTATCATCTGTCATAAAACCCATCCGTAACTCATAAAAATCCTTAGCTTTGTCATCATAGTACCTCTAAGACAAGTACTTCTTCTTGAAGAGACTTTCAAATGCATGCCAAGTCAAATCCTCCTCATGTATACCTTTGACATTCTTCACATATTCCCACCAAATATCCACTTTACCTTTGAGACTGAAAGTGGCTATCTTTGCTTTCATGTTTTTTGAATAATCATGCAATCAGAAGAATTTCTTCATACCCAACAACCATGCCTTCACATCCTGCAATTTCTTCATCTCTCCATCAAAGGTAGTTGGATTTTCTTTCTTAAATTCATCGAGAAAGTATCCCATATCACTCCTCTTGTAAGGATGATAACAATGATGATCATGATGCCTATCAAAACCAAAACTTGAATAGTACCTGTGTCGATCACCTCCCCTATCCAGAGTACCCAACAACCTTAAATCTATGATCATGTTAGATCTATCCAACCTGTGTCTACTAGGAGACCTATTGCCATATGCCCCATTAGTTCCATCCTCATGTCCATGGTTGATTCGAAGTGGTCCTTGTCGCTACAAATATGACAAAATCTCAAGTAGTATCACATTCACCTCTGCTTGTTTCTCTTGTACTTGCATGATTTTGTCATTGTCTTCTTTGTAAATCCTTATTTTTTCCTTTAGGCTTCTCAATGTGTTTGCCAAGTCAGAAGAGTGCCCCACACCACGCTTCCCATCTGATGCGTAGGGTGATTCTATGTAGTCTACTACCTTGCTATCCATCTGATCTCTTTCCTGCAAGGCATACTATGTTAGCTAAACCAAATAACAATAAACCAACGTACCTTAGCATAATTAAGGGAGGATACCTTGTCTGCAAGATCATCAAATCAATGTGATACATGTATACAATAATCATAACAACATATAGACATTTATAAAATAAATGTATCAACGCATAAACATCATTCTAGCTAGGATCTAGTGATCAATGCAAGGCCATATCCACAAAGCATGCTATGACCTCATGCATGACAGTAATCGTTACTCCATTGCAGACATTGCCACATGAAACTATCAACATGCATAAGAAATTCCTAATCAACTATACATATGTATGAATGCATGTAGTCCAACATAAGTGATCAATTCTTATAATCAACCTATACGACTGATACATGTAATCAAAACATTCGAGAATGCATCTGGCATACAAGGATGTATTCAAGCTACATATAATCATATAACTAGTCATATACTTCTGATGTTGCATCCCACAAAATCACATCAAGTTCCTCATGACAACCTTACTACAATCATGATCAACATGATGCGATGCAACAAGCACATAGAATGCAAGTGTAAAAGACACACACGCAACTGACATGCATGCATGACCAAGCACCTTCACCCACGGAGAGCGCAACCACACTCTGATACCAATCTGTAACACCCCCTCCTCCTAAGTCCACCAAAGCAGCCAATCAGTGAGGGCAAACACGTGATGGGAGAGGTCACTATAAGGGATTGAATCTCCTTAAGGATATGGAATTGACGAAACACCAAACAAATCCATCCACATTAGCAACAACACCCCCAAGAGACATGTCAGCCACTCAGACATCCTACCCCTGTGTCCCATTGATGTTTTAAGCCTTTTAACTCAAATTCTCTCTCATGCTATAGGCATGACAACATCCAACAACCCAAATTCGCTCTCATAGGTCTATGTATCAACGAATGTGGACTTTTCTCAATAGATCTGTGCCAGCGACCCCGAGATTTGAGCCACTTTTCTAGCCCACAATCCCGACCTCTGCCCAGAACTTGCTACAACATTCCGAATTCATCAAAGACATGATAACAATGTTGATATATCAAAATCAACCTTAGGACTAGGCCTGAACATCCCCAACTGGGACTGACATTTTATCAAACACTTGGCATCAATGCAACCTACATGGCTAGGATACAAGACAAAGCATAAATGACTGAAATAACTTATGAAACATAACAGGAAGGATCACCTCCTTCTCCATTGAATTATCATATCATCAATTAGGTCTTGCATCCATCCATTTAACAATTACAAGTAAATACATGAAATAAACATGACATGAACCAGTCATTTAACCATACTTATAACCATAATAAAACCATATAAACATTATAGATATGACAGCCGTTAAATCTGTTAGGTTCCTATACCAATACGAGTCATAATTTTTGAATGACTGAAATTAAACGTATAATATGTACATACCTTTGCTTTTTGCAAATGTTTTCCATATTCAAAAAATTAAAAAATGTAAAGAGGGTATGTCCTAAAAGAAAAATCAAAGGACAAAAAGAACAAAAAAGGTCAAAAAAGATGAAAATATGAACCCCAACAAAGAAAATACCATGAAAGTGTGCAAGTCAAAATGCCACTACTATTTACCTTTTGTACAAAATAAATGATTGTGTGCAGTTGGTAACCTATGACACAATCCATGATAGTCAAAATGTTTAAACTTGGCTATTTCATGTTTTCAATTTCATGCTTATAGTTAGAGAATGAAAATCTGACCAAACAGTGTAATCTCGGCAGATAATTAAATTAGGTAGAATGAATAAAAGGAATTCAACTGTTTAATCTGAGCCCTTGGATGTAATAAGGTTAAACTTAGTTAGATTACTATTGTAAAAGAAAAGAAAAATGTTTTGATAAGGGTTTGCCAGCTTAAGTGCACCCTAATAAAGAGAAGTAAAAATGGTAAGATGAGTAGATGGGTAAGTGGTAGAAATGTTGCAGAATTGTGTTGATTGTTAGACAAAAGCATATTTATCACCCTCATTATGAAAATTTCAAGTATAAATGAGAAATTAGACTGGCATAAAGTTCACAAAGTCAAATTGATTAATTTCCCCTCACCCATTTCACCTTTTACTTAACTAATTTCCCAAAATAAGTTTCAAGTACCCAAAATCTTAAAGTCAAAGGGGCTCAGAGCATTTCTCTGACTTTTGGAGGGATCAGACCCTCAGCCCAATGACTTATAGAGCTTAAGTACTAAAAACCCCTCATAAACATTCACCCCCTTCAATTCATTCATTTTCCCCTAATAAATCCCTTTTCCTAAGGTTAAAACTCTATTTTCCTAAGGAAAAGCAATTACTCCCATGTAAACCCTTTCTCCTAAAAAACCCACAAAAATAACACTTAGCCTACATTATAATGTGTTTATGAAAAGCAAATGAATTATAAATATACATTATATTTAGCGCTAAATCCATTTTTCGCAATGTTCATATTAAATTTTAATTTTATTTATATATTAATTCCTGAAAAATAACCCTTTTCCCCTATGTATTTAATAAATCCCTTTAATATTAATACCTCGTCCCTGAAGTTTGAAATATAAACTTTATAAATACTCGAACCCAACAAATGAATTAATTAATCGATCAACAATTAATTAAAAGTCAAATCCTCTGCCAATAAAATCACGCCCGATGCATTAATCTCACCCTAATCCCATATTAAATCCAAAACCACCAAGTTAATTTCCCACCGAGCCCCCCCACTACCATCCATGCATTTTCATCGACCGATCGCCACCCGATCTTCCCCCTTCAAATCCAACGATCCACGTTGATTTCGCATGGGCCCGAAACCCGAACTTTACCCGCCTGAAATGGGTTGTTTTCCCTTGGGCCCCCGATGCGACGTGGCGCCCGATGAGTGGAATCGGGCGACCTCCCCCCAAAACCACCCAACACTCATAAGCGGTGTGAAAAAACCCGCTTACCGCCGCCCGCTAAACACCAAACTATCACATCACCCCGCTAACTGCCAAAAGTACCACTATTCCCCAAACACCCGCCAAATGTTGACTTTGTTAATAAAGCCAAAAACCTCATAATCTTTGTTTTATCGTGAAACTAAAGTTCTAGACCTTCATGCACGCAACTGCACAACGTCCAACCACCAACCTATGTCCAGTCGCCAACCTGAAGAAGCCATTGAACTCACAGTCCACCCTCCAGTTCACACAGACTTTCTGCAACCGTGCACAGTCGCCCATCGACCTGTTCAGAGTCAATATTCCCAAAATTCCAGGTATTTTATCCAAATTCACTGGAAACCTTGTCTCATTTCTGAACCAGTTACTTGCATTTCTTGGAATTAATAAGAAATTAAGTGAAAGAACTGCACAACGACCCAAGACTACTCTGTATTGGAACCCAGTTGCCCTAATTGACTGAAAACCCTTTTTTCCCATTCTTAAATCCACAATAATTGAGAATGGCAACCCCAATTGCTATGGATGTTAGGCCAATTTCCACTCCTCATTTGGACTTGGATCACCTTCCCCTTGCTGATAAAGACTTCCAAATCAAGGACACCTCTGTCCTTGAATCCCCTATCAAATTGTACTGCTGATACAGGGACCAATACCTAAACCAAGCTGATAAAATAGGTCTTTGGGAGTCTAATTTTCCCAAGTATCAATTCCCTAAGGTGCACATCTTTCCAGAGATTGTCCATTATTGCCATGCAAACTATATTCTCAATCAAAGAGCAGTGATGTCCCCTAACCACACCATACTTTTCACCATCACTGCCAAGTCAATCAATGAAATGCTGTAACTACAACCAGGGCAGAACTTAACCCCTATTTCAATTAGAGACCTACTAGACCAATTTCCCAAGCTTACCACTACCAAGATTGCTAAAATGCTTAAGTCCTTCATCAGGGAGGGAAAGCATGTCCCAAAAGAACCTCCTCCATATGTGGTTACCATATTTTCCCCATTTGGTCAGGATATAGTAGCAATGATCTCTTGTGTTTTAGGCTATACCACTAGTGAATATATAGATGAAATCATTTTAGCCTTCATGTCCATTTTTACTCCAAGATAGCTGTTACCGGGAATAGTGTCTATGCAGAACTGCTAATCCCACTATGGCTGGTAGCTACCTTAGAAACAAACAAAGTAAAACTATTTTCGTTTTCCTTTATGAAAGATATATGGAAGAAGAATATAGGATCAGATGTATATTAACCATACAAATGCATAAAACATAAATCATACAAGAGTATGGAGAAAAACTTGAATAGCTTTATTGATAATCAAGAAAGAGCCAAGAGAATTACAACCAATTGTTCTGACCCAGCATCATCCTCTCAGCAAGGAGCCCTTCTTCACCTCATGAAAAGCTTAGATCACCCAACACTATGATTTTGCACCAATAAACCAGCAGCACTTCCTTGCAAGATACAAAATTCCAGCCCCTGGATCTCTAGGATGAGGGATCCATATATAGATGTCTGCAAGGGAGGTGAGTCAGCTTTTGAGATTTGATTAGTGTCTCCCCTTTGATAGTTCTTGATTCCACTTGGAGATTGATGATCTCTTACTCATACCTGGTCGAATTCAGAGAGGCAAGTGTCACAGGAGAAGTTTTTGGAAGATTCCATGCTTCTCCACCTCGCAGATTGACCCTGCCATTTGTTCCTTCTCGCCCATCACACCCCATAGAAGGGCTTTTTGAAATGCAACACACCTACTGTGTGTATTTAGGTGGGATGCAATGCAATTTGCTTATGGAGCAGGTGAAATGGTCCAGTTTTGACCAGTTCTGAGTGGTTTTTCATTGAGAACTTCTGGGAGAAGCTGTAATCAATTGACCTTGTTATTTTAGGGGTTGGAACAACACCTTTAGGGACTTATGAGCCCTTGGTTTATGGACATTTATGCTTGGGGTTGCAGTGCCCAAAAATGTCTATAACAGTTGACCCCTAAAGCATGAGGTCATTAATCTTTTTGATGTCGGGTGAAATGCTTTATCATGAGGATCCGAAGTTCTTTCAAGCTGGAAGGAGACCTGTAATAAGATACAATACAATACATTATCTTCATAATATTTTCATGATCTAGCTGAGGCGGGCATTCCCATGCTCAGCTTTATAAATTCATTTTCATGTACATAGGACAGACAATCGTTTGAGTGTAGACTGATGATTCTGGTAGAGTCATCATCCCTTAGATTGGATGATTATCTGTGCAGCAATGATGTAGATTTGATGTCTTTATTTTCCTGAATATATACCACAGCCCGGATGGATGAAACTAGATCTGGGGTCTTTAATCTCGTTCGATCTTCACTCAAAGTACAAGTCGATCCATGTGAGAGATGTTCTGGAGTCGAACATGGAAAGACATCGCCTGATTACCAGCCAATGATGCAAGCTGTTAACAAGCGCGAGAGGAATCACCGATAATGATAATGATCCTCAAGGTACTGCAGTACAATTCACGTGATGTGAATAAGGGACTTGGCGTCGAACACCATGCAAAATCTTTCGGTCGAAGGCCATTGATGTAAACCTGTCGCCGGAAGTGAGAAACTTGCCATTGAGGCATGCAAGCTTCGAAGTACTGAAGGGGTGTTCCTGGATCGACTTCTTGGATAATGAGCTGATGTCGACAAGAAGCGATCTGTCATAGGAGGGCCTTAATGAATCCCACATCAATGACACGGAACGGAGCAAATGATTTTAATGGAGGTGAAAACGATCTGGTGATATATGGTTCAGGGTGGCGGTCATGAAAGAATGAAGTGAAAATGTATTATAGTGGGTGAGACATAGGTGAATTCTCTGAGTGACTTCTCTTGAACATATCGACGACACTGGCATGATGGATTGGTAGCATTAACCCCAAATGTGGATGGTGTGATGGAACCATGGTGATGTGACCAGTGAATGGAACAACCCAACCCGACTTGGATGCAGAGTGAAAGTGTCATGTTCAAGAGCGACTTGCTACCAACAAAGTTTCTTCAAGTTTTCTTCCCAATTTTTCCCCAGTCATTGCTGATCAGTACCTCTTTATTTTTGTCAAGCTTGAGGAGGATAACATATGCTTGTTCTATAATTTGCCCTTCGGGCAAAGCCATCACTATGTTTTAACGAGCCTAGTGATAGTGAAACTCGTTCTTGTCTGTTGTGGACAAGTTTGTCGCTATTAGGTTTTAACGAGTTTAACGACAAAGATAACTCGATCCTTTTCAATTTTAGAGAGTCTGAAAAGGGACGTAAAGGAAACTCCAAAAATCCTTTTTCGTCATCTAATCCCTTAGGTCCGAAAAAGTATAAAACAATACAGAAGGGATGAATTTTCGATACTTTTAACGAGCCGAACAAAACAAGCGCTAGATCTTTTTGTGTAATAATCCCTCAGGTCCAAAAAGATTAAAATCTAAAAGAGGGATAGCACTTCCGGTCACTTTAACGAGCTGGAGAGGCCAATGGCTCGGCAATCTTTTCATATTTTACGATTCAGTTGAAAAGAGCTTAAAGGAGACTCGTTTTTGAGGAACGAGTGATAAATTCGGGTAGCAGCTGATTCCAGGTAAGGTTTGGAATTTCCCAATCACGACAGTGTTACAAGGATGGCTAATAGGATCACTCTTCACAAGTGTTCCTCAAAAGGGGTAAACAATCAAGTGGAGGTGAATGATCGGCCAATACAGAGTGGAGGTGATGATGAGAACATGACCAAGGCTTCAAAGGCTGAAGTACTACATTCACGATGGTTATTTACCGAAAATTGGTTCATTTTTAATGAGCTTAAATGGTGGGGGAAACATTTGCTCATTTCTTATGTTTATTTTTTAATGAGCATGAAGTCCGCGTTAAAACTGCTCGATCCAGTCGTATAATAAGAATGTCTCATTTAAAAACGACATTTTTTCAAAGCTTTGCCCCACATCCTTTCTTTATGCAAGTTAGGAAATGACCAATCCTATGAGTTTAAAGGGTTAGAGGACCTACAAATTTAAAAAATAAATGGTCGCTCTTCGCTTGCATGCCAAAAGTTTTGCATGCCCCCAGGTATAGAGACACAGAGTTTCAAGGTTACCCCGCAATTTTGCAGACAAAAGATTTGTTTTGCCAAGAAAGGCCTACCTCTTTCAGGTTACCAAATATTGTTCTATTTGTACCACAAACAAAACACTTCTTCGACGATGTCTACCAAAATAGACAAAGGCGAGTGGCGCAGATGCCTCCACTCACATAACTTTGACGAGGGAATCTTATTCCAGTCTAACCCCCTTTTCCTAGATGGACGGGAGTGTCAGACTAGTCAGATATCCTTCGCGGAAACCTATGCTATACCTGAAGTTTTCCTGCCGAAGCAGACCAGGGTGCATGCCCCCTGGGTTTCAGTCATGTCCCCCGAATCACTCGCGCTCATCAGGTGGACGGATTGGGGATTGATGAGACATTCCTTGCGTGAAAAGACCATTCAGGGATGGTATATGACTATTTGCTATGCGTGAACCGGGGAATGAAAGCTGGTCTACGAGCTTGACCACTCTTCCTTCGTGCGGAAAACACATTACTCTAAAGAGTGAGGAGACAATGGCCTCCATGCAATAAATATAGTCTCGCCCAAGGAGTAGATTATAATCCAGGGGTCCTTGGACTACCATTACGTTCATGTGAACGGTTTTCCCTCTCAATGTTATGGGCACATTGGGAAGGATCCCTAACAGTCGACTGGTTCCTTTGTCAAAGCCTGTTAGATTTCTCATCTCAGGCAAAAGCGATGGTGAACCACGCGCTTTCCAAGCAGTCGAGGAAAGGATACTCACAGAAGCCCCTTCATCTATGATGGTACCGGCCAGAACCATTCTATATATTTGAGTAATGATTCAGAAGGGTACACTAGCCGGTAAACGGGGTCTGCCTAGTAGATTCCAGTCAAAGGAAACAACTAGGTTGCTTGGAGGTGGGACCGAATAGACGGCCGGGTATGACTCTGACGAACTTCCTTCCTGCGGTAAAGGAATGGGTAAACTGCCCCCATGTTCATCAGAGTCTGTGCTTACGAAAAGAATTTGGACGATGTCATCCTTGTTCTCTTCGGTGACTGTATCATCTGAAGATGGAACCTCTGAAGGCAAGACCGGGTCAACTGCCGCCTCGACCTTTTGACTTTCATCTGGTATGGATTCAGATGGTTTTTCTTCAGTGATAGATACTTCAGCCGACCACAAGGGCGTGTCAGCCGGATTTTCAACTAGTGACGGACTTGGAAAGAGTTTCTTATATCCAGGAGGGAGCCGTAACGGTGAAACCGGACGGTCGTCCAAAACTCTTTTAGCCTCGTCTAAGAAGGGACAACGGTGGACGGTGTGATCGCCTTCACACAGTTTACAAGGAAATTTGCATTTTCCTTTTTGTCCAGGGGCTTCACTTTCACTAGTTGACGGTGTATTTTCAACATGATCATCAGAGGTTGACGACACCGGGTTGTGCAAACGAGGAGACCAGTCCCTTAAGATCCGAGGGATGCAAGGACAATCTCTATGATAGTGGTCCCATTTGCAAATGACACATGGCAATTTAGGCCTGGTCTATGCTCTTTGTTGAAAGAACGCCATCTCTCTTTCCTTAGTAGCTAGGATTTTCATTGCACAAAGAAGATAAAACGATTATTTGTCATCTTAGATTGCATTTTAGGAATTGTACATCTACATCACACGGCGAACCTGAAAGGAAAATTTCTTAAGCAAGATCAACTATAAAATAAATTTAATGAATCTAACAACGCTTTGGAACCTAACGCACAACATCTAGAAGTCTAGGCTAGAGATGTATTCCGACGTCGTAAAGCCTGGTAACTATTGTTTTCACTGTTGGTTGGGTGATTCCTCCACTTTGAGATGATAAGTGCCAGTACGGAAAAGTGCGCTGCATCCCACCTAAATACACACAGTAGGTGCATTGCATTTCAAAAAGCCGTTCTATGGGGTGCGATGGGCGAGAAGGGACAAATGGCAGGGTCAATCCGCGAGGTGGAAGAGCATGGAATCTTCCATAAACTTCTCCTGTGACACTTGCCTCTCTGAATTCGACCAGGAATGAATAAGAGATCATCAATCCCCAGCGGAGTCGCCATTTTGTTACCGGGAATAGTGTCTATGCAAAACTGCTAATCCCACTAAGGCTGGTAGCTACCTTAGAAATAAACAAAGTAAAACTACTTTCGTTTTCCTTTATGAAAGATATATAAGAGAAGAATAAAGGAGACCAACCTCTGCCTTGCGCTTGGTTCCTTGCTCGATTCCTCTCTCTTCTGATAGTCCTTTGCTACTTGCCTTCTTGTATACCCAGCTTCACAGAGTAGTTGTAGAATCAAAGCAGCATAACACTATACGAGAACGTAGATCTATTATCATAAGCAATATAGGATCGGATGTATATTAACCATACAAATGCATAAAACATAAATCATACAAGAGTATGGAGGAAAACTTGAATAGCTTTATTGATAATCAAGAAAGAGCCAAGAGAATTACAACCAATTGTTCTGACCCAGCATCATCCTCTCAGCAAGGAGCCCTTCTTCACCTCATGAAAAGCTTAGATCACCCAGCACTATGATTTTGCACCAATAAACCAGCAGCACTTCCTTGCAAGATACAAAATTCCAGCCCCTGGATCTCTAGGATGAGGGATCCATATATAGATGTCTGCAAGGGAGGTGAGTCAGCTTTTGAGATTTGATTAGTGTCTCCCCTTTGATATTTCTTGATTCCACTTGGAGATTGATGATCTCTTACTCATCCCTGGTCGAATTCAGAGAGGCAAGTGTCACAGGAGAAGTTTCTGGAAGATTCCATGCTTCTCCACCTCGCGGATTGACCCTGCCATTTGTCCCTTCTCGCCCATCGCACCCCATAGAAGGGCTTTTTGAAATGCAATGCACCTACTGTGTGTATTTAGGTGGGATGCAACGTACTTTGCCTATGGAGCAGGTTAAATGGTCCAGTTTTGACCAGTTCTAAGTGTTTTTTCATGGAGAACTTCTGGGAGAAGCTGTAATCAGTTGACCTTGTTCTTTTAGGGGTTGGAACAACACCTTTAGGGACTTAGTGATCCGGATTTAAACAGGAACGCAATAAAATACAGAGATAACCATAAAGACAAATATGCAGCAGAAATAATACTTCATTTCATTACTGTAAAATACTGAAATATGCTTACAAATTGAAATGGAAATAACCCAGCTAAAGCGATGGTAGCTTATCTTTGAGAAGAGATGTGTCGGCTACATGCCTCTGAACTGTTCTCCAAAAACTGTGTTACAATGAGGCTCGAGGGCCTATTTATTGTTGAGAAACAATGGAAAACCCTTCACATTCCAAAACCTAACCCTAGAAGATGAAACGCCAAATTGTGGGCCCCGTTTTTAGGTAAGTTGGTACATCAACTTCCCGGGGTCGCGAATTGGTCGTACTATCTCCGTTTGACGCGCATGATAGCCCGTTGGAAAGATATCTCCGAGGACTACAACAAAAAAGACAATTTTTAAACAGAAAAATCGCTGGTTGTGGATTTCCCAAAAAACATCGTTTAGGGCCTCAAAACGGCTCCGGAAGTTTAGGACCCGAAAAACTGCTAAAAATAGAAAACTGTGCTATAATTAAGGAAACAGAAAAACTGAAAGAGACAGTTGTGGGGGTCCAAATGGGATAGGTGGGTGGCCACCAACATCCACCTGAATCACTTAGGAGCCCTTAGTTTATGGACATTTATGCTTGGGGTTACAGTGCCTAAAAATGTTTATAACAATAGCCCCTTGTTGTCATGTATGATTATGCCAAGTACATAGCTGATAGGATGCATGAACAATTTTTGAGAATGAATAATGAAAGAGTGTTTAAGTATTCTTCAGTTTTGTACCACCTTCTCTTATACTATCAAGTTGACAAGTTCCCATTCACTCTCCAAAAGCTTGACACTAAAGGTCATCCTAGGTCAGTAACTTTTTGGACTCCTTTGATACATAAGCATGATTCCCCATATCCATACATAGATTTCATTGATCTTTTTGTACATCCAGTAGTGACCATGCTGCTAGGAAGTTCAGATTTCAGGAGGATCCTACAGCTTTCAAAACAACACAAAGTGGGAGATTGGTACTTGTACAAAAATCACACTGAAATCAAGATCTATGGCTGTGATTTGGCCCTATATAAACTGCCCAGATACCTCCCAATGAGGTTATTTGATCTGAAGTACTACAGGGAAATAATCAACTCAGATGAGGTACATTTTGTTAAAGCCAAAAAGAAGGCCCAGCTCAGAATCAAAGATCAACTAGGCCCCTTTGTATGCAATAGCAGAGAAGCTGGAAGAGAAGCAGAAGAAATCCTTCAGAGACTCAAACTAAAACAAAGCTTCATGTAGAGATATGACCCATGTGACTTCATCTGTAACAGAAGACAAAAAAAATAAGATGACTCCCTACATTCACCATTGAATCCCTGAAATAGAGAAATATGCAAATCAGTTGGAATGGGTGGAGAATAATCTAGAGGACAAAGATAGCACTGAAGTTGCTATTGAAAATGCACTAATTGATTTAGAGAAAAGGCTTGATGAAAGTTCTTTCCTACAGGTGCCAGGAGAATCTCAAGCACAAGCAGAATCACAGGCACACAATGAACAACATACAGAAGAAGAGTCCCAGGTGAAAGAAGAGTTAGAACAACTAGACTTATCAGAAGAACTGACTCAAACAAGACTGCCAGAGCCTATAATGAGTACTCCCCCTACCTTGCAAACTCCTCTAAATGAGGAGAAGAACCTCAAAAGAAACAGGGAAGAGGCAACTACATCAGGCAAAGCAACCATACATACATATGCAGAAACCAGCCTAGTCAAAAGACAAAGGTTAAATCCTGTCTCTGAGCAGGAATTCACAGAAGAGACAGTAGGAGCCACCAGCACAGAGAAAGAAAGAAGTAGGCCTGCCACTCCTTCTGGGGGCACACCAGAACCTTCCACATCTCATACTCAGATGTTGGAGAGGCAACAGAGTGTTGAAGTGTCCTCATTTAGTATGCTAGCAGACAAAGATCAAGACATTAGAGAAAGGTACAAGGACATCAAAGCCAGGAATGAGAGGCTAAAGGCCCAGACTTATGCACAGTACCTCAAGATGGCACCTACCAACCAGACAAGGCTGATGTCAGCCTATGATGTGAAAGAAGGAAAAATGCAAATGACATTCATGAAGCCTACCACACAACAACCAAGATCAGCAGCTGACTTCCAGAAGATAGATTTTGAAGTGCTGGCAAAGGACATACATCCTATTGACCAGATTGAGTTGCACAAACAGACAGGGGAGATGATTTACTCCACCTTGACAGGGAAAGCCATCACAACCCACCAATTGCAAAACTCCCTGAATAATATATCAGCTCAGTTCCAATTGGAGAAGGCCTCTTCACAGGCAAAAGACACCAGAATCAAGTCCTTAGAGGACTTAATCATTGAATTGGGACACGATCCAAAATATGTAAAGGCCACTGAAAAGTTGATAAAGAAGAAGAATGATGACATAGCTGCTTTGAAGAAGCAACTCAAAATACCACCATTGCATCATCCACAAACAATAGAAGTCCTGGAAACGCAAAAAGGACAATAAGAGCTCATGGACTTGGTCCTAAAGTTAAATGACCAGTTAAAACAAACAGAGAAATAATTGGACACATTAATTCAGTCCAAACAGAGTGAATTGACCACTACCTCCACAACTGCCATTCCCACAGTAATAACTGCAGTCCCTTCAACATTGGCAGCCTCTTTAGCACCAACAGCTCCACCTGCTACAACACTTCCAGTCACAACAAAGTTTACAACTATAGGTACCTCAACAAAAAAGACAACAGAGCTAGTGAAAGCCATGGAGGAAATGTCCATCCAAGAAAAAAAGCTAAAAAATCTTAAGGAGAAAGCAGCAAGCTTAGAAACTGGCTGTAAGCTTGCCTAAATACAGCAGAAAGAAGAAGCACAGAAAGCCCTAAGGATGGGAGATAAGATTGAGGTCCTAGAGAAGGATCTAACATTACATAAGCCACTAGGACAAACTAAGGAAATGCTCTGGACCAATATCATTGACTCTGTCAATGATATTTGGCCATCAATTCAAGTAATATTTGAGCAAACAAAATTGGTGAAAGTGGCCACCGAAGAAATACAAAAGGTAAAGGAAGACTTAGGAGAACAGCCTGAGGATGCTAATCAACTCATCCATTTCTTGAACAGTAAGAACAGGCATGAACTAAATGAGCTTGGTGTGGAGGACAGAACTGAAGCCATCATTAAAGTCAAAAAGGTTCTTTCTAAAAGAAACCTTATGCTTAACCTAGAGAAAAAATGCCATAACATGCAGGTTGACATTGACAGATTCATGGCAAAGTTTCAAATTTTGAGGGATAAAGGCCTTCCCAGTCCCATGGTAATCGATGACAAACTTATGACCCAATTGGACTATGTTGATAGATTAAAGAAATTGTCCAAGGAACAGGCAAGCACTTCAGGAGTCAAAGCATTGCCAACAGGGAAAGTATTATATGATACTTTAGAAAATCTATTCTTCCTAGAGCATGCAGTCAAACATCTATTTGTCACCAAGCCAAATTTTGCCAAAAACACTGAGGCAGACAAGATATATAGAAGGATGCTCAAGGTAAAGTTACCTGAAGATGAATGGTGGGAAAAAATGATAGATTTACTATAAGTTGCCACAGTAAATCTGAAGGCAGGTGAAAAGACAGATTAACAAAGTCAAAGAGTAATAGGTTAAAGACTATCAGTAAAATATTAAAGACAAAGGTGATTCCAGCGTACAAATATTAGCCAACTTAAAGAGCTCAAGTTCGAACTGCAAACAACCAGCACTATCACAATAAAAGGGACAACATGATGCAATTTTCCATCTGTCTCTATCTTCATGCTTGAAGATATTTTGATTTCCTAGATTAATTCTCAAACTGTTATGAGATATTTTGTAAATATTTTTGTATAAATACTTCACCTTTCGAAGTATTTAGGGTGGATTCAAAGAAATTTCTATAGACATTTTCCTCTCAAGTTAAAGTGCTATTGTATCAAGACTGGATTGGCTCGCTGGGTCAAGGAATAAAGTAAAGACAATTCACAGGATTCTTGTGTAAAGAGGAAATCAAATAAGTATTTTCTCTCATGTGTATTATTGTTTTCCTTTATGTTTATTAATAGTCATATGTGTTTCTATGAAATCTGAATGGTAAACTAGGAATGATATTTCAGAACTGGTTTTAATGCTCTCTATCTTGACTGTTTACATTCTTAATGTTTTCTGCTAAACTATCTTAGTTAGGGAATTCTTAAATGCTCCCTTACTTCCATAGTTTCCCCCTCGGTCTATAGTAAAGGATTCTTAGTTGCCCTTTGCTCATGATCACCTCCTGCTCTTCATCTTGATCCCGATCTAAGGATTCTTCATTGCCCTTTCACCCTAGTTAAAACTATCTCATCCATTGAACCTAAAGATTTGCCTTTTGCTTTGTTAGCCTGCCCTGTGAACACTCCCTTTAGTGATTTGGTCCAGTTAAACCATCCTTTGATTGACTCCATAGCCCAATGGCTTGAAGGCCTTGCTCCATCCATCTGTTCCTAGAATTTCACCACCCAACCAAATTCAAAACCTTATGAGCATTAAGAACTAGCCTAAAATCCCACCCGAAACAAAGTTAAATTATAAAGAGAGAGCCCTCTCTGGACTTAGGTTGGCTAGAACCCGAGTCTAAAAAATTAGGTTTGTGGTTATCTCAGATTATTCCTTTTTTTTATAACTTCTAGGGAAGACTTTTGAGTGATAACAAAATCCA
This sequence comes from Pinus tabuliformis, assembly GCA_031772625.1. Taxonomy (NCBI): domain Eukaryota; kingdom Viridiplantae; phylum Streptophyta; class Pinopsida; order Pinales; family Pinaceae; genus Pinus; species Pinus tabuliformis. The sequence continues at coordinate 1,389,529,851 of CM062819.1, read as the reverse complement.
CATATAAATCAGTGCAAAAGTAAGAGAACTCAGCGTTTATTAATCATAGACAAATCCAACCAGGTTCGAGACTTCCACGTACCACCCAACCATAGACATGGTTGAACCAAATCTCTCTTTCAACCAGTCACACCCGTGCCATATTCCAAGAATGAATGTGGGATCTCATAGAAAAACCAATCCAAGAACAACCAAGGGAATCTAGAGTTTAAACCACCTCCATCCTCACCAAACCGTGATCACACCAAAACTAATGCTCTGATCACAACTGACTTGAATTAGGAATGTCATTAAGAATCCATCACTATCCTTGAGGAATTTTTTGTCTCCTTGTCTCTCAGGCTTTATCGCAATTCAATCCCTTGATCACTAGGCCCTAAACTGAGACCAATCTCTCAAGATTTACCGCAATCCAAACTTGGATCACTAGGCCCTAAACCGAGACTTCTCCCTCAAGCTTTAATGTGTATCCCGCCAAAACCGGTCAAGGGATTCATAGGCCTTTGGGAATGAACCTTGAGTCCACCTTTGCACTAGATTCCGAAATCCAACCAGCAAACCAAAGCTCAAAACTGAGATAAACATCCCAACACAATGGAATCCAGAAAAAGGAAAGGCTAGGCTGAAAAACACTGTCATAACCCAGCAAAACCATGCCACTGACAGTAAGAGAACCATACACCAACATCTAAAGCCATGCATGTCCAAACCAGCTAGGAAATCACACATGCAAAAGTTACCTGCACGTATTCCTAATGAAGCTGCTTGATCCTGCTTTCCTTTCCTTGATCCTTGCTTTCCTTCTTTTCCTTTTGCTTGCTTTTTCTTCCTTGATCCGAAGCTAGAGTGCTCCAAGAAAACTCTAAGTGACCAAGAGTGAGAGAGAGAGAGAGAGAGTAATAAGATAGCTCCAAACTTGAACTGATATAAGGTTAGAAAAATCTTGCCCACTAATCCTTAGAAGCCTTTTTGTTACTGAGGCCTCTATTTTCTTCATTTTCCATTATTTTCCTTCAATTTCCTCCTCACATGCAACTTGTGACCTTTCACCTTACTTTTCTCCTAATTTCTTTTATTTTCATAAATAAATGTGCCAAGAAATGTCTTTTTTTTTTTTCCTTTTAATGCCTTTGCCAATTTTCCTTAGCCAAAACACACATCCAGTGATGCTCACTAGGATATCTCTTCCCAACATTCAGCTTGGAATAAGTGTCCCTTAACCGTGGTCTTATTTTGTCTTTATTAACTTTTATTACATGAAATTTTCACCAGGGCTGTTACAAAACCCTCCCCCTTCAGGAACACTGTTTTTAGTGTTAAACCACATCAATACCTTAGCAAAACCGCTGAAAATTAAACATACCAAGGAAAATTTTAAAGATGGAAGTTTATCTTAAAGTTTAGAAACCTTGGCAAATCTTACTAGTCCCTAATATGCAAATTGTAAAATATTTGGCAATATTTTTGTAAAAATATTTATATTTCTAATGATTTTATATAGTCTATATAAAATTTTGGCAATTTTTAAGGTAAAATAATTTTATACAATAAAGTGTGGGTGAATCATTTTTAGAAAAATTGACACTAGTTAATCTTTTTTTGGAAAAACATGGAAAATTAACCCACCTGCAAATATTAGCCCCTAAAATTTTTCATGAAACATACTGCCCATGGAGCTTTATAACTTAGCTCAAAAGCAAAACATCATGACAACATAACAATATAATAACCATAATAATATGACACCCATACCACTTATTAGAGCTTTATAACTTAGCTCATGGTGGCATTTACATCCCTATACATATACATACATATACCATAACATCAGTAAAACATATGCCAACATCAAACCAAAATTGCTTTGCCTCAACCGACAAATAATGAAGGATACAGGGCCTGCATCTGATCCGCCATCTCCCATGTAGCTTCTTCAGGCCCAAAGTGCTTCCACTGCACTTTAACTTGCTTTATGGCTCTGTTCCTGAGCATGAGATGTTTCCGTTGCAATATGCACTGAGGCTCCGACTGGAACTCTCCTTCTTGCTCCACCTGCAACACAAACCAATCAATAACATGATCAACATCCTTTATATACTTCTTAAACAATGGAATATGGAAAACATCATGGACTTTCACTGTTGGAGGCAGTGCAAGTCGATATGCCACTGGTCCAATCCTCTCAAAAATCTCGAAAGGCCCGCAATATCGTGGTGCCAACTTGGCACATGAACCAATTCTCAAAGAGCTTTTCTTGAGCTTGATGCGCAAATACACATGCTCCCCAACTTGAAACTCCTTGAACACCCTGTGCTGATTGGTGTCTCCTATAGGTTGGATCTTACAAAGAAGTAGAGGGGATTGGTGTCTCCTGTAGGTTTGTTTCTACAAAGCAACAAGAAGGGACTGGGGTCTCCTGTAAGTTGCTTTCTAGAAAATAATAAAGGGATTGGTGTCTTCTGTAGGCTAGTTCCAACAAATTGATGTAATAGTAGGTTTGTGCCTACAAAATCTTTCATATTGAGAAGCTTTGTGGCTTTCTCCCATAAGGGTTTCCATGCATATATTGTGTTACTTGTTCAATTTATGAGTTTGATTTTTGATTGGATTTAAATAAGTAAAAAATGGCATTACACTGATTCATCCCTCCTGTCAGTATAATTGTAAATTGCACCACATGTGGCTGCCAAATACAATTTGTTATCATCCAAGAATGAATAAATGATGCATAATTGAGCCCTCGACTCCACCATTGTTATACTGTGATCAACAAAATGAAAATTTGGAACTTTTTTTAGGTTAAACTTGATTCATTGAAATAGTCAAAGAGTTAGGTCAATAGTGGTGGTTTTCAAGTCCATAGTTTTGGTAGGCAGTGATGTTAGAGCCAGTGGATTACATGTAATGAGACCTTTCAAAGGCTTAGGGATACTCCATTGTCATGTGACTAAAGGTGAGCGATGAAGGATCACTTGACTAGCTTGGTGGGTTTGGTCACATGAATAATAGACATAGGGCTCAATTTTTCCTATTTTGGTTTGATAATCATGGTGCTTGTTAGTATTTGTTTTATTATTGTTGATTATTAATTATTTTCTTTTACATTCTCTCAATTTTTAACATAGAATTAGAGCTGGATGTCAAAGTAGAGTGGCATCTCATCCCCTTGTAATAATCAAACATGGGGAGGTTATTATTGCCAATGTTTCAAAGAACACATTGATGATTCAAACAAGTATTCTTTGGGAAGCGTTGTGGTCAAGCCACGGCAAAGCAACATAACTCAAGAAGATTATCATGTGAGAAATGAATATTGGTAGAGCTAGAGCTATCTACAATTAAGGGTTTTTGTGGGCCTAGAATAGGATCAGCAATTAAAAAAAATTAATGGGGATATTTTAAAGTTGTATGCAAATGGACATACTATTCTAAAACCTCATTAGACGTAGGTGACAAGGGAGGTATGTATGATTCATGTATACACTGATTATAGAATTTGAGTGTTGTAGAATATGGAGGTGAATTGTGAAGACTTATTTAGTTAGTTTTACTAAATTGAATGAAGAGAAATTCAAAATCAAATTTAAAATAAAAATAAAAAATAAATTAAACTTAACTGGATGAAAAAATCAAAAATAAAAATAAACAATAATCACTGATGAATTAAAATTAACAAAGATTCAAAAACTTAATAATTTTAAAACCATTATTTAGATCATCATATTAAAAGGTATAGATTACCTCTAATAAAATCTTTTAAAAACATGAAAATACTCCATTATAATGTACATTTTATTATAGTTAATTATTTTCTCTTCATCGGAAGTAATAACATTTGATTTATAAATTGTTCTTCGACATCTGTTTACTGCTCTATATGCTTGGTACTCCCTCATGCATAGCCCTGAAATTATATCTATTAATAGTGCGGGTGATGGATCGGTGTTTTTTTATGGCGCCCAACTGATCTGGTCTGGAATGAAAAGCCAATCTCTCAGTGCTGCGTTGTTATAAACTTTATATGACATTAAATTTTAAATTCAGCGTGTTGTGTGAATAAAATCTCACCAAATAGAGAATAATCTCACTTTTGAAGTACCACAAAATTAGAAAGCTCGGAATCCTTCTGTTTACTTGTTTATATTTACAAACATCACTTACAGCTACAGCCACACTTTGCTTATGGATTAGTAACAGGCCTCATTCAAGTTCAAATTAACATTCATCTCAAAGGAAATGGAATGGACTAAATCAAACTAAAAGGAAATGGAATGGACTAAATCAAACTAAATAGATACACTGTTGGGAATTCCTTTGCCAATGGAATGGACTAAATCTAACTAAACAGATACACTGTTGGGAATTTGCTAAATCAAACTAAAAGGAAATGGAATGGACTAAATCAAACTAAATAGATACACTGTTGGGAACTCCTTTGCCAGTGAGCCCTCCTTTGTGACTCAAATCAGAAGTGTTTGGATAAAGCAAAGTATATGGAACTTGGGCAGGACCAGATCTATTCTTCAAATTGGGATCTTGGTTTCTCTGTGTGATATTCCTTTCTATGTCTTCCAAGTTCTTGACAAAGCGTTCAAATGCCTGTGTCGCACGTTCATCATCAATCCATTCACTCGTCGCTCTCTGCCCCAGATATACCTCGTCTGTTGAGTGCCTCGATAGGATTTCTACCAGGGCTATTCCCAGCGTCGCTTGAAATCGGTTACTAATTGTTCTGAGCAAAAACAACTCCGGATTCTCCACCATTTCCGAGAATTCTTGGGACCCTTCTTCTGGGATGAACCTTCTGCCTAGGGCGGGCCGATTAGGCATATATCCGCCGTAAGGGTATTGCCCAAAATTAACTGCAGCATGAAGAGCCGAGGCCACCCATATGATTGTTGTCAACGCCTTTTCAAGTTCTTCCACGGTCTCCATGCTGTACCACCATGTCTCATCCCTCTTGTCTCCGTGACCAACATTTCTGATTTCATCCCACCATGCTTGAAGCTCTGTATCAGATTTCACTGCATCGTCACTCTGGTAGTACAAGGACAGGTACTCCTTAACCCATGAATCTATTGCGAACCATATCTCCAAGCCATCCACGGCATAAGGGTAGTCTTCAATCATCAGCTTAAGCCCGTGGGGCATTGATGAGTCCACCACGGCCATACCCCTGTCAAGTTGTAGCCACATATTGGTATATTAATTAAAATTCAAATGGATGATTATGAAACACAGATCAAGCTCAGATTTCTGTCTCTATTGATTATGGTTACCTTTTGAGCAGATCTGCAGGCAACCCTTGCTCGTCAAACCTCCAGTCCTTGTACACTACCGAAGTCATCTCCAAGGCATACTTTCCAGGAAAGACTGTTCTTTCGAGAAAGCCTTCGGCATTTATAAGAATTTGGCGACCCGCAGCATTGATGTTCATGGTGTCCCGGAAATGGGGACTCAGTAGCTTATACACGGGATGCATCACACTCAGCTGTCTGTTGGTAGCGATGACAAATGGCTCCGTGACTGCGTGAGTCTTAAGCCTGGAAAAAACCCATCAATTACTTAGTCTGGACCCTATATTTAATGATGTTGTAAATACTAAAGAGATTCTGAATGTATTGTACTAGTGGTTGCTAATTAGATTTTACCAGTGACTGATAAGCTGATGGTAACCAGAATCATTAATGGTCACGTAGGCTTTAGCCAGTTGCCACAGAGCTCCTTGTACGCCTTCTCCTGCTGGAGTGAACACCTGCCGAACACTTTCTCGACTTTGATCTGAAGGGGGTAGGCTTAGCTCGATTGCAACTGGTTTTAATGTGCCATCTTTCTTAAGGAAGAGAAGTGTGCGAGAAGCATATATCTTGGTGTTAGGCAGATCGTTTATTCGATTGACATAAGGCATGATGGCCTCATGGTGGTCCAGAATGAACAGTTTGTTGTCCTCCAAAGCCTGAAAACATCATATCAATGTATGAGTACATGAATTTCTCGGCAGATGAAAAGAGTTAGACATGAGCAGATTTAAATCAAGCAACAAGCGCTGAGTTGGATCATACCTGCTCCACTGTTAGCCCGTCGAGATTCTTTTGTATATGTGAAGCAGTAATAGAACTGATCTGAGGACCACACATCTCCGGATCCAATTTACTTTTCGGAGGAAAACTCTGCCATTCATAACATTCAAACTCTGTAGCCAAAGCTTAACTAAAAATCAAGCGAATTCATGATTTTTATAAAATTTCCTAGCTGAGCATGACCCTTGACTATAATGAAACCAGAGGGAGAGTGCTTTGCTAGTTACTTGAAGTCTTTGTATGATAACCGGATCGACACCTGCCAGCATCTGGCGCGCGAACTCTTCGTCTTTCCTCCACGCAAATTTGTCAGCTGCACGCATTAAATCCGTTTTCACCTTATTCAATTTACAGAGTCTGGTGGAAATCTAGTGCCGAATATGAGCATCCAGACATGTGTTTGGAAGAGAAGTACTTACTAGCAATAACTTGAGGAAGGGGAAACTTGAGCAATTTTCCACCGTCTGTGGTAAGGAACTGCTTGATGAGCTCAAGAGGAATGAGCTTCTTGGCAGCTTGGAGAATTGGGTTGTCGGGTAGCTTTATTCCATCAGAGTAGAGTTTCATAATGTCTTCAAAAGAGTCGAATTCATTAGCGTCTGAATGGAAGAGAGATTTGAGCTCTGGTATCAAGAGTTGGAAGATTGACTTGAGGGCATACGCCAAGAAATCAGACAATTTCAGATGCCCAAAACGTTCATCCCGTGGGACATAGATGTCAAGGCTCTCGTATAATGGCAGTCTGCTTTCCGTAGCGGGGTCTGTCATTCAATAAACACCGGCGACAAAATTAGCTGTTTTACGCCCTGCCATGTCTCTTCACCCAAACGAGGAAACAGGGGATTGAGCTGCTCTATAAATCGAATACAAGCTCACCTGTTTTTGTAGGAGGACGGCCCGTTCTGCCCCTCCGAGGGTATGGAAAATGCTGAGAGCCTCCCAGCACAGGTCGCCTGAGGTGCGCGCCCTTGTCTGGTTCTCCAAGATCATTGTATAAGTCGTAGTCATACACTCTGTCCCACCCCTTCCTCTCAGTCTCTGCCATTCCATCGTATTCGCCTCTTAGGTTCATCATCTCCTGCTTCCTCAATTCTTTGAGTGAATGAGGAGTATTCGCGGGCAGATAGCTCTGCAAATGATTACAGTATAACGCATTTAGTAACAAATTGGCTTTCTAATCAAAACACAATCCTGGATCTGATATACGAGATGAATCATAAAGTTTACCCGATTACAGAAAAAGACACGGTCTCTGTTGTATTTAGAGGCGGGATAAACCCAAGAGTTGCAGTCGAAGTGAACATTGCCATGACCAGGAACTTGTAGACTGAGAGAGTTGAGGAAGAACTCGTCAGCATGCAAATTAGCAATGAAGAATGCTCCGGGGGTTCCGAAGTTGGAGTCGCAGTCGAATTCGATACCATAGGTGGTCTGGCCAGTGATGACCCTTTCTTCAGTAGAGATCCAGTTCTGCAGAAACGCATTCTCACTTAACTTTGCACTTCCATTGCCTTCAGAGGAGTTAAGAATTACAAGGTTAGCTTGCAGATTAAATTAGATGACGTTTGGGTAAAATCTCTTCTAAATCGCTATAAAAATTGAAATAAATCAAGATTGAATTTATAATAAGTAAATTCATCTAATTAACACCCACTGGAATCGATGTGAGATATGCTGACAAGCTTCAATGACACTTTTCTCCCAAAGAACTCTCTGAGATCGTCTCGGAGGTCTGCAGTGAAATCGTTTAAATCCAAAACATTTTTCTTCTGTATCACCGCAACCCCTTTAATTTTGTGCTGCGCAAACGTAAACATGGTGCGGTGGCCAAATAACTGTGCGACTGCATACATGGCTGGGTGTTTGAGTCGCTTATGCCCGCTGGCAGAATGGAAGAGATGGGAGGGAGATGTCTGCACACAAATGTGAAAGGGGGTGATATTTATAGTCGTGGAACGAACAGAGGAAGGAGGCAGGGTATGTATGAGAAGACCACCATCCTATTTAATCGGATGTCTCCTCCCGGTACGGTTGTCGTATTATAGAAACCCTGGCGATGGAATGCTAAGGAACGGGTCTGAGCTGGGTTGATAAGCCATGTCTGTGAAAGACTTCCGGAATTTCCAGGGGGATGCGTTCCACAGTCCACTTGCTCAAGCGTTCTTTCTTCGGAAATTTCCTGGTCTATCCCGCGGGGAAAAATCTATGCCGACGTGGGGTTTTGACAGTATTCTATTCCATTGATTCTTGGTTATTGGTGCGTTTGACCGAGATCCTATGCCGCTCATGATACGGAGTCAGTGTCCACACGGAAACGAGTTACAGTAATACATAATTTAATGTCATTTCAATTAACAATTCGCTTCACAATCTTCAGACGATGACAAAAGTCATGCAAAGACCTCCACAATGTTCAGCGGATGACCAAACACAGGCAAATATAAACGAGGAAATTCCTGATATTATCTGTCTATGGATCAGAAGTCATGTGAAGTTTCAAAAATTTCAGTTTTTAGGGTGTAACATAACTGGTCTGGTTGGGTAAATTTTAGTGGAAATTTGTTATTAAATTGTTATAATTATAAGTTTTATCTGGTAAATTTGGCATTAAATTGTTATAATTATAAGTTTTAATGGTATAGTTTGATATATACATAATATAATAATATAATTGGTAAATGTAGATAGATATTATTGGTAATTGTAGATAGATATTACTTGTTTTAATAATTGTGATTTGTAGTGGCCGCTGTATCTATGGGCAATAATTTAGGCATATTCACTTTTGCTTGCCTAACCCCAAGGACGTCAAGGAAATTTGACCTCATGACTTCACAATTAGCAAGGTACTTAGCAATGGAAAATCCACCCAGTAAGCTATTCCATGGGGCTTATGGATAGATATCACTTTATAATAAGCATCAAACATTTTTTTTAATAGTGGAAAAATCTATCATAATTCAATTGTCAAATCAATATTGGGAAGAATCATCACTTGGCAAATGCAAGTTGACTCATCACCGTTATTCAATGAAAACCATGTACTTACCCACTAGTGGTCCATAATAGGGTAAGCCACTTGTGGGGGTAGGTCCATTATGGGGTAGATCACTTGTGATCCATAAGGGGTAGACTTTCACTTTTTCCAAATGTCTTTGGGTCTTTAATCTATTTCCTTAAATCCAAAGAAGACGAATTCTTAAGTAGTTAGAAATAATTTTAATAGATATCAAAATACTTTTGACATCTGAAATGAAAAAAAAATCAGTAAAACATAATTGAATTATAAATTTATTTTAAATTATTATTATTAATTATAAAAATAATGTTCAACATGTATACATTTAAAAATACATGTAACAAGATTCTTAATCACGAAAATTTACTTCACTGTGTATGTAAATAGTCTTTGTTACAATACTATAACCTGTCAATACCAAGTGCCCAAATAAATCGCAATTCTTTTTATATGACGTTTATTTATATAATTTTTCTAATTAATTAATTAAAAAAAACAAACAAACAAAAAAACAAACAAAAAACAAGCAAACAACATAACTATTTTGTCAATAAATCCCAACCACATATTACTAAAAATATTTAAAATATTCAATGTAGATTAAATCCCTAAAAATATTTAAAATAACTATTTTGTGAATAAATCCCAACCACATATTACTAAAAATATTTAAAATATTCAATGTAGATTAAATCCCTATTTAAAATATTCTATATAAATCAAATCCTACTATTTATTTAATAATTAAAATAATATTAAAAAACCTTATTTCAATCCATTAAATATTGATTTGATGCTATAATCATTTATAAATTAAAAAAAATCATTTGATTTGATGTTATAATCATTTATAAATTAAAAAAAAAAAAACCATTTGATGGTATCTTCATTTATAAATTAAAAAAAACCATTTCAAAAATATTGCAATGTAACCCAAAATTATATCACTGAATTTCGAAAAAAAACTAAAATAGGTAGACAACTTTGGTATGCACATTGCATATTTTGTCAAATCTACAGTCTGTGTTATAAATGTATGTCATTTTAAGCATCGCGTTTCTTTCCTCTCGGGTTCCTACGTTTTCCCACAATTTGCGCCATGACTAGTAGTTGCGGATTCGTTGGTGTAAATGCATGCAGACGGTAAGTCTGCACATTCTTTCGCCCATTTGATTTGATTGACGGGTAGGTTCAGTATATTTGTACGCATTATTTATTATTAAATAACGCAAAAGTCTAAATATCATATAATTTAAAATCATTTTAAAGTGTAATTTAAATTTTATTAGGTTTTAGATATTTAAATATTTTATATAATTTTTTTATAAGTTGTAATTTTTTAGTCTTGTTTTTAATGTGATTTTTTGGATTTTCAGGTGCCAAAATTAATGGAAAAAATTGAAGTGAAATTTTGATTTATGTTATTTAAACTGGTTTTTTCACTGTATATGGATTCAATACTTGAAAAACCCCAGGGCACTTAGATTTTGTAGAGATTACCCATCAAAAAAACCCACAAAAAAAATTCCAAAAATCACACTAAAAACAATTTATTTTTTTATTAATAAAACCTGTTCCAAACAGATGCAATATGTCGGTGAACAAAAGTCCACACACATTTATATAATAAATAATATAATAAATAAACATAAGAAATATCCTCGTACGGGGTGGGGTAAGAAGTGGAATATGCCAAGTCTAGTGGATTCTCACAGATACCGAGTACACATCCATTTCGATGGAGGAGTAGGTTATCCCATGAAAGAACATTGAATCTTCACTTTCGATCCTTCTTCCTCGGGCAATTTCGCAGGAACCTTAACTTTTTTAATATGGTTTAAAAATATTTAAATAAAATATTTGATATTTATATTAAAGTATATATTTTAATATTATAATATCAATAATAATAATAATAATATCTATTTTTAAGGTTACAATCAATCTAGACACCAAATTAGTGTATGAGACTTTTTGTTTGTGGGACAAGGGACCCACCTTCATACAAGGATATCACTGCAGAGTCTAGGAAGGCATACATACTCTACCTCCCTCTTGTTTTGAAACTGTGACCTCTTAAGAAAAAACACATGCTCTTAACCATTAGGCCCACTTAAGTTGTATGATAACCAGAAAGGGAGAGTAAAAATAATAATTTAATGATAACCATAAATAAAATATTTCTTGACTATGTTAAATAAAATAATTATGTTTATTTTGGAATAAAATTTTTATAATTTTAATTTAATTATCAATAATTATTAGGTGGATGGTATGAATTTAATACTAGAATATTATTAAAAATATATAAATCAAAAGTTAATATCTATTTTCAAAGTAATTATGTCATTTCTTCCTTTTAATTAAATTCACTAATTCAAAAAACAAGTGTCATATGAAGTGACTAATGGCTTTTTGGGATATCTTATTGATAAACCATGGTATTGTACCAAAGCTTATTTAAAGTTATTTCAAAGAAAAAACCTATTTAAAGTTATAATTTAGATAATTCTCATGATTTTATTTTTTAATTGAGCAATTTTAAATGTATAATGAAGTGTATTGATGCTTTTATGGATTGATGACTATCAACACTTACTAGCAATTTAATTTACATGGTTGTGTTGGTTTTAAATCAACATGATACTTATAAAGAAAAAACAATTTAAAGTAAAAAATTCAATTATTTTCTACTTCCTCAGATATGGGAGGGAGATATGTAATTCATTCAATTTTTAAAATGGAATTGATATATGACATTTAAAAATATTAATAGCAATTTTTTTTTCAATATGAACCATAAATAATGTATTTCATATATATATATATATATATATATATATATATATATATATAGATAGATAGATAGTACAACCATATTAAAAATATTAATGTGGTTGATATAGTCTAAGACTTCATTTGTATTTACCATTGATAAATATAAAACAGACAAACTATTACAACAAAAATTTTATTATTAATTTTGATTTTACTTAACCCTTAAGAATCCTAGGTCTTGATAAAAAAACAAAAGCCTTGAAAAATTTCTATCATTTACAACCAAGAGATAAGACAAAATTTCTAAAATTAGGTATGCTTTGAAAATCCCTAAGAAATGCCCACGGGGCTTTAGATTGAGGGTGAATGGGTGCACTATTAAGGCACTCCTTGTGATAGGTCACTGGTTCAAATCCCCCATGAGTGCTTACCTACCAAAAAAAATCCCTAAGAAATTGGTGGGCGTTATATATATATATATATATATATATATATATATATATATACTATCGATATATATATATATATAGTATATATATATATTCGATAATATGTTAAGTAAAATATTTTATTGGTGAGTTGATGTCTACCATGTTAAGGATTTAATATGTTTGAAATATTTTTATCATTATTTTTAAATAAAAAATAATTAATGAATGATTACTTCTAATTATTTACATTTAATTAAAAACATTAAGGTTTAAGGGAAATATAATTATTTATTAAACTTATTGGTATATATGATTTATATTTCGACCAGGTATTTAGGTAATGCATTTCTATCTTCTACATGGCCAGCAGACTGATATTGATGAAGTCCATCCTTCAAACCATGCCAGCCTACATGTTCTCAGCACTTGCAGCCCCTAAGGTGGCTTACAAGACCATCCGAAACATTCAGCGCTCCTTTCTCTGGAATGGACCCTCTAAGAAATCCAAATGGGCCCTCCTCAAATGGATAGACATCTGCAAACCAAAAATGGAGGGAGGTTTGGGCCTCCGAGACCCTGAGATATTAAGCAAGGCCGTAGCAGCAAAAATCTGGTGGAGATGGGTTGAAAATCCTGACTCCCTCTAGGGCGCCCTATGGAAAGCGAAGTATACAACCCAAATCAGGGACAAAGACCTCATTCGGCTTACAGGCACCACTCAAGGATCCCAAATCTGGAACAAAGCCTGGGAAAATAGACATATTGTTCAGCAACATAGCTTCTAGGAAGTACACCAAGGCAACACAGCCCTATTCTGGGAAGATGCCCGGCAGCAGCTTCCAACCTTGGAACACCCAGACTGGAACACTCTTAAAAGAGCCATGCAGGAGGAAGGCAAGATTACGGTAGCAGACTACTGGCGACCGGCAAGCGAAGAAACCATATGGCAGAACTGGATTTCCAGAGAACAATGGCATACCCCAGCAGGCCCAAGGAATGTAGACCTTTTTCTACAAGACTTGGACAAAAGAAGAATCCTCAGATCCAACAAAGAGGACATCCTAAGATGGGGAAGTAACCCCAAAGGCACGTTCAATCTCAAAGAAGCTTATAAGCTCTTGGCGGCCTCCCCGGATCAGCAATCAGACCACAAATGGCAAACCCTGTGGAGCAGAGGAACTTGGCCAAAAATTACACTTTTCTCTTGGCTAGTCCTGCATAACAGGGCTCTCACATGGGACAACCTTCAGAAACGAGGTTTTGTAGGCCCTTCTCGATGTATGCTCTGCGAGAATGGTTCGGAAACGCTCAATCACCTGCTCAATACCTGTCCCACGACTTGCTCTCTGTGGGATGACATGGCCATGGTCTTCAGACAATCAGATAGAGATAGAAACTCCATCCAAATTTCACTAAGCCAGTGGAGATCTTCCATATCCTCCAATCACCTGGTCAACAGTGCCTGGAATCTAGTTCCGGGCGCATTAGTTTGGATCCTATGGAGAGAGCGAAACACAAGAATATTCAAAAACATAGCCACAGGAGTACACATGCTGATAAGGAAAGTTCGACTGCTCATCACAAAAACAATCAACGCCATGGGCATACAGAAGATAGAGGGCAACGCTTCTCCAAATGAGGCAAGAATAATACAGATCCTGCATCTTCAAACAAGGACCAACTCTGCTGGAAGGAACCAGACCTCAACAGGAACGACACAGGACAAATGGACCCTGCCCCCCTTTAACACATTCAAACTCAATTTCGACGGGGCTTCAAGACAAAACCCGGGCATGGCAGGCTATGGGGGAGCAGTACGGGATCACACAGGAGCAATTCACCTCATCTATCACGGCAATCTCGGAGTGAACACCAATAACGCTGCAGAACTAATCGCTCTCCTCCAAGGCCTCACTCTGGTTGGTCGATACAAACTCTTACCTCTGATAGTGGAGGGCGATTCATAGATAATAATAAGGCTGATTAGGAAACTCCAGATGGGCGCGCAGGTGCACAAAGTAACCCCAAGCTGGAGGCTGTCAGCAATACTAAAAGATCTCCAAGGCCAACTCTGCAACATGAAAGGGATCACCTTCCAAGCCGTTCGAAGGAAAGCAAACAAGCTAGCTGATGCATTGGCAAATGAAGGGATCGACTCCAATCTGGCAGAGTACCACAGCCTTTGGCAAGATCAGGAGGCAGGAGAACTCAAAGCCAACTGCCACAATATCCAACAATCGGATCTGCAAGCACAAGCCTAGGCCACAAGGGATCCTCGTTACAGGAAACCATGGCAAACTCAATCAATGCTCGATCGATTATGAGCAAGTCACGCCCAAGGGAGAACACAGCCAACAGGATCGGGCAAAATCAAGCAGCATCCCGTCACACCGGTCTCTGGAAACGAAAATCCGCTTTGCAGAATGCTCGATCACAATCTTCAGACAACGCAACTCTGTGCTGACCGGACTTTCTGGGCGCCAGAGCGTATTGAGCTACAAGGACAGTTCTACTGGCCAAGCGACCTCAATCTTCAGTGAATATATCCATTGGAAGCAATATCTCCAGGAGGTCACATTGACTCCCAGGAATCTATGTATTTTTATACAACAAAACTAATATAATCTGCTTAACTTTACAAAAAAAAAAAATGCATTTCTATCTTCTCATTTCCACAACCCTTCATCTCTTCTATCACTGACTCTTATCACATTAGGTTAATTATATATATATATATATATATATAGATATACTTCGATAACTATGTTAAGTAAAATATTTTATTGGTGAGTTGATGTCTACCATGTTAAGGATTTAATATGTTTGAAATATTTTTATCATTATTTTTAAATAAAAAATAATTAATGAATGATTACTTATAATTATTTACATTTAATTAAAAACATTAAGGTTTGAAATATAATTATTTATTAAACTTATTGTTATATGATTTATATTTCGATGTTTAGGTAATGCATTTCTATCTTCTCATTTCCACAATTATCTCTTCTATCACTGACTCTTATCACATTAGGTTTAACGAAGAGGATGATTACTTATAATTATTTACATTTAATTAAAAACATTAAGGTTTAAGGGAAATATAATTATTTATTAAACTTATTGGTATATATGATTTATATTTCGACCAGGTATTTAGGTAATGCATTTCTATCTTCTCATTTCCACAACCCTTCATCTCTTCTATCACTGACTCTTATCACATTAGGTTTAACGAAGAGGATGATTACTGATAATTATTTACATTTAATTAAAAACATTAAGGTTTAAGGGAAATTAATTATTTATTAAACTTATTGGTATATATGATTTATATTTGACTCTTATCACATTAGGTTTAACGAAGAGGATGATTACTTATAATTATTTACATTTAATTAAAAACATTAAGGTTTAAGGGAAATATAATTATTTATTAAACTTATTGGTATATATGATTTATATTTCGACCAGGGTGTTTTGGGTTTTGTATCGCTTCAAATATCTAGTGTGCCAAGGAGCCTAACTATGCCGGATGTCATTATAAATTTCATTGGTCAATGTTAAACTAATAATGGTGGATGAGAAATTTTATTTATTTATTATTATTAAACACGAAGGATTTGAACCTAGGTATTTCAAGTTTCAACAATTTCACATTTCTCAGATTAACCAATTAAGTTGCCCCTTACATCTTATCACCCTATTTGAAATAGAACAAATTTAATATTAAAACGTAAGAATTTAAATGATTAAAAAATACAAAGAGAAATTATCAATACACCAAATATAACTAAAGAATTACTATTATCAAATATAATAATAATGATTAGAAAATACACCAAATATAAATAAAAAATTACTATTATCAAATATAATAGTAATGATTAGAGATTACGGTTGAGACTCATAAAAAAAAGACATAATAATGTAAAAATATATAATTATATTTTATTTTTTAATACACATACATTTTTCTTTTATCTTATAAAAACAAATAATGTTTTATTTATTTTAACACCACCTTTATTTATTAAAAAAACTTACTCCATACAATACTCAAAATTAGAGATGAGTTATAATGACACCACTAAAATTTGAAAAAGGAAAACCATACTTTGTTTTGGTGGACCAACAAAATTAATTCAAAATTAGAGATGAGTTATAATGACACCATTAAAATTTGAAAAAGGAAAACCATACTTTGTTTTGGTAGACCAACAAAATTAATTCAAAAATTTAATTGTAACTTAAATGCAAAACCAACCAAACAAAAAGATTAGGGACCCACTAAATCTAACCTTAAGAAAACCTATTTAAGGACATGCAACCATGTCAAACTCACACGAAATACACTAATAGCTCATGCACAGATCATCATAACACCATCAATTTTTTTATTGTGATGCATGAAATACACCATTGCTCATGCACAAACCATCATTTTTATTTGTAATGCAAGCCAATCCCATATTTATCAAAGTACAAATTTAATTCAGTGTAACTTTTGTACATAAGATGAATGGAAATTCCTTAGAGGCAATGGAGAGCTTATTTTTTTAAGAAAATGGTAGTTATATTTTCATAAATTTTAAACAAAAATGAAACCTAAAAAATCAAGCGATAAAAGTTAATCATGGAATAAAAAAACTAAAAAATACATATAATTTAGGCCTATAAACCATTTTCAAAGGAAATTTTGGCCCATTTCCTTAGTGTGAGCAATATATTTTTCTAATGTTATAATAACACATTTGTAATTTCAAAGATAAACACAGTTATCTCTACTGCAATGACAGGTTGCGCAGTTGAACATTTGTTAACTCCCAAGAACGAAAATGCTTTGTACAAGGTCCCTGCAATAATAGTCATTTTTTTTTGTCCCTGATATGAAATCAAAAATATTTCGTAGTATGAGAGAACAACAAGTGTTTGTAACATACACTAGATAAGAGCAACAAACTTTTTTGTGCTTTTTCAATCCAAACAACTTAATTCTTTGGGTGATCCAAGTGGATGTTGGTGGCCACCCACCTATCCCACTTGGACCCCCACAACTATCTCTTTCAGTTTTTCAGTTTCCGTAATTGTAGCACAATTTACTATTTTTAGCAGTTTTTCGGGTCCTGAACTTCCGGAGCTGTTTTGAGGCCCTAAACAACGTTTTTTGGGAAATTTGGGAGCAACATCAATTCATGTCGCTCTTCCCAAAGTTGTAGTGCTCGTATAGATCTTTCTAACGAGCTATTGTACGCGTCAAACGAAGATCGGGTGCCAAAGTTACGACCTCGGAAAGTTGATGTACCAACTTACCCAAAACGGGGCCCACAATTTGGCATTTCATCTTCTAGGTTTAGGTTCTGGGATGTTAAGGGTTTTCCATTGTTTCTCAACAATAAATAGGCCTTCTAGCCTCATTGTAACATAATTCAGAGGCATGTAGCCGCCACATCTCTTCTCAGAGATAAGCTACCATCGCCCTAGTTGGTTTATTTCCATTTCTGTTTGTAAGCACATTTCAGTATTTTACATTAATGAAATGAAGTAGTATTTCTGTTGCATATCTATATTTATGGTTATCTCTGTAATTTGTTGCGTTCCTGTTTAAATCCAAATCAGTGGTATCAGAGGGGTCTGCTTTTTTTCTCTGTTTTTCTTTGCATGTCACTAACGAGGTCGGGATATAAGGAGTTAGGGCTTGAACTGGTTGAACCTTTGCAAGACCAGCCTCGCAAATCGCGACGGCCTCCCATGGCAGATGAAAAGAAAGATGAGGGGGTAGGAGACCCTATCAAAATCTTGCTCAAAGAAGCCCTTGAACAACAAAGGAATGTGATGATGGACAACTTTTCCCAGATCCTTCAGCGACTACCCAGGGGCAACGCATCAGCTTCCAACAGCTACTCTGGAAACGCCACACCCTTTAAGGTACAAGTTAATTTTGAAATCCCCATCTTCGAGGGTCAAATAGACGCATATGCCATAGATAAATGGTTAAATCTGCTAGAAGGGTATTTTTCTGTTCATGAATTTTTGAGTGGGGAAAAGATTGTTTTCGCTCTTCTCAAAGTAGCCCCCCACGTCAAGGACTGGTGGGAGACCTACCGCGAGCAGAAGGATGAAAGTACGGGCTCACTATTTTTAGCCGCACCCACTTGGAATTCATTCTGGGATGCCATTAAGGAGCAGTATTACCCTGTCAAAAGCTATGAGGACAAATACATAAAGTGGACCATGCTGCCGTAGGGAAGGGACCAAGATGTGCCAGAGTTCACCAACATTTTTCATACCCTTCGTACACAGCTGGGTATCAAAGATTCTGAGTTGCATCTGGTACTCAAATATTGCGGCTGCCTACATAGGTACATCCAGGAAGAGATGGAGTTCCTGAACATCTCCTCGCTCAGCACGGGATACTGATACACTGTCAAAATCGAGCAAAAGTTCAAATAGAAGAAGCGAGACTTTGGATCTGCGAATCAGAAGACCAAAGGACAAAGCCAAGGAGGGGTGACCCAAGACAACCTGTTGAAGCCGTAGGAAAAGAGCAACACCATGAAGTCGAAGAAGGACACAGGAAAGTGGTGTGAGTTCCACAAGAGTCCCACTCATAACACAAGTGAGTGTTGGACCAAGCAATCGCTGGTGGCCGAGTTGAAGGCTTCAGAATCAAATGCATGTTCCGACCCTGAGTTAGAACCCGACAAGGGGAATGGCAAAGGGAAGCAGATCATTGACGTGGAGCCCAGCGCCACTGTTGCCACCGCCAAGGTCCAAAAGAATGAGCCCGAAGATCCAGAGGAGGGGGAGCGTCTTTTCTACTCACAGATGTGGGTGAAGGGTTTGCCATTGCAATTCATTGTCGACAATGGCAACCAAAAGAACCTCATTTCAACAGAGGTCGTGAAGCGGTTGGGCCTACTGACTACACCACACCTGCAACCGTACAGTATCGGGTGGCTTCACCAAGGACGAGATCTTCAAGTTTGCCAGCAGCGCCGCCTTCCTTATAGCATCAAACCCTTCACAGACAAGGTATTGTGTGATGTTACACCTCTGGATGTTTGTGATGTATTATTAGGCCAGCCATACTTGTGGAGGCGACATGCTGTGTATGAGTCAAGGCCTCGCGTTGTTATTATTACTTTGGGTAATTAATTATACAGAATACCGGAGGTAGCCCCACCTACCGCCACCTCTTTGATCACTACCAAGAAAGGCAACAAGCTCATCTCCTAGACTAGGAAATTCATTTTCTGTCTGGTTCACTCCCAAAGTAAGGGGAAGATCGTCACCACATCCATGTCCCCCGTGAAGGGTTCCTCCACACAGTAACAACAACAAAGGGATACGGTCATGAAAGAACACATGAACAACTTCTCCTCACCCATAGGGGTACCACATAAGCTTCAGGTGGGCAACAAAGTCTAGTTGCATCTGCAAAAAGAACACCTTACAACAGCCCATCAGAAGCTCTGACCACGCTGACATGGTCCTTACACCATTACCAAGGCTGTGGGAAATAATGCTTTGAAGCAAAACATTCCCCCATTCCTTCGCTTGCACCAAGTGTTCAATGTGGACCATCATCGACCATGCTTCCCACCATTACTAGACACATCAGAGATTGCAGAACAACTCACCAGGGACTAAGTTCAGCAGATGGAGGAACTCAATGCAATGGGGACCATTGCTTCCTAAGGGGGGAGGAATGATCCAGGTGTATGTTGATGGCCACCCACCTATCCCACTTGGACCCCCACAACTGTCTCTTTTAGTTTTTCAGTTTCCGTAATTGTAGCACAATTTACTATTTTTAGCAGTTTTTTCGAGTCCTAAACTTTCAGAGCCGTTTTGAGGCCATAAACGACGTTTTTGGTAAATCTGGGAGAAACATGGATCCATGGACCAATGTTGCTCTTCCCAAAGTTGTAGTGCTCAGATAGATCTTTCTAACAAGCTATTGTACGCATCAAACGAAGAATGGGTGCCAAAGTTACAACCCCGGGAAGTTGATGTACCAACTTACCCAAAATGGGGCCCACAATTTGGCGTTTCATCTTCTAGGGTTGGGTTTTGGGATGTTAAGGGTTTTCCATTGTTTCTCAACAATAAATAGGCCTTCGAGCCTCATTGTAACACAATTCAGAGGCATGTAGTTGCCACATCTCTTCTCAGAGATAAGCTACCATTGCCCTAGCTGGTTTATTTCCATTTCTGTTTGTAAGCATATTTCAATATTTTACATTAATGAAATGAAGTATTATTTCCGCTGCATATCTATATTTATGGTTATCTTTGTAATTTGTTGCGTTCCTATTTAAATCCAGATCATTGGGCAACACTCTCATAGAGTTAAATCTTAGTTACATATTGTTTTGTGTCGTCCTTCCAGAAGATTGTTCCAAGAAGTAGAGCACAACCAAGTGTAAAGGAGTATCTAATGGTATTATAGTCGGGACTTCACCAGTAAGCCCACCATTGCTTCCACAAATAGGAATTGAACTTCCAAAGAATGCTTGTGAGTATTGGGTTGCAAAATAAAGGTTTGTTGCTTTTAGAGACAAAGATAACCCAAAATAAAGGTTTGTTGCTTTTAGAGACAAATACTTCATCTTTGTTACCAATGCCTTGTTCCACTTTTATTACCAAAAAGAGGATAAAATATTAGAGAGTGAGTATAAAGTTGATATATTTGTTTCTTGTAGACTTCTTGTAATGCTATATATCATATGCATAAAGAATTTGGTGGGGAAATATTAATAACTATAATGCTCACTTATAGAGGGAAGATTTCTTTTAATGTTCTACAAAGTCTATCCCCAAAGCATGTTCAGTAGAAACAGAGGTAACTTCCAAGATCCATGTGGTTAGGTTGTATTTATCTTTCATCTTTGGTACCCCTAGAATAGTCTGCAGTTTTCTGTAATGAAAATAAGAAAATAAAATCACATTTTAGTTGTATATAAGTAAAGTTGTATTCAAAACTATTCCTTTTCTAAGGACTACAACAATATACCATGTTCTTATATCGAAGCATCCAAAAAACCTATGAGAATTCCAGCCTGGTGGCCCAAAGAAAATGACTTTCCCTCATCTTTTCATCAAAAACAACTGAACCCATCATTGTAAGTCAGAAATCAACACAAAATTTGAAGCAAACATTATAAGTTACTTCAACATCAAAACATTGGTTTACCTCATCACAAGCTTTAGAGATGTCAATGCTAAGTTGATGAATGGTTCACACAATAATCCTTCCAGTGTCTACTGTATTATGGACAATTCACATCACAATTGCAACTGCTCTAGCATCCAAACTAGAAGTGGGCTCATCCATGAAAATTATAGAAGGATTTGCAACAAGCTCCATAACTATTGTTAACCTTTTCCTTTGTTCAGTTGACAATCCAGATATACCTAGCAGGCCTACCAATGCATCCCTTAAATTTTCTAATTCCACAAGTTTAATGACCTCATCAACAAAGGCCTACAAATTGGAATTTATTGCAAATCAATAACATGACAATTTTGCACATTGTCGAAGTAAAATACTATTAGACAAGAGAAAATCATCTCAAAGCAGAGAGTTAACTAGAGAAATTTGGAAAAAATTAGCAGAAATGAAAATATCAATGATTCTCTATATCGTTGCAAATGTATAATAAATCCATAAAATTATGTTGTAAAACATAGAGACACTGACTCTACTATTAAATTTATATACAATGCATGCTTTAATATTAGAGTTAGACAGAAAAATCCTCTAGTATTAAAATTATAGAGAAATAAATAACCCACTATTAAAATTATATAGAAATCCATGCTCCAATTATATAGAAATCCATGCTCCAAATTTCAAATTTATATTGAAAAAAACAAAAACTTCAAAATAAAAATAGCCTAAATTTTAATTATGATGGATCATGGAATATGACATGAATGCCATGGATTGTGGATTATTATAGATTATGACGTGAACAACATGAATCGTGGAATGGAGCATGGATCAAAGCTCCAAAACAAGGTTTAGTGGAGATAGACAGGTGTAGGCCTTGCAAAATGGGCCATGAGGGAGCAAGTGTTTTCATGCAATGGGCTCACGTACTCATAGATATTTATTAATGAAAGACCTCATTTCTGGCAATGCACAACAAGTGGATCTCTTCCCTAACAAAATGATTGGTGGTTTGAAACAATTGGTGCACATTGCCTCCATTACATCAACAATCACCAACTACTCACACAACAAGGTTGTGTGTTGGAATCACTACATCAACCAGTTGTACTTGTTGCTTCTGGTTATCCCTCAGTAGATCGACGATTTGTTCGGTCTTCAACAACCAACGTAGCCTTGAAGGCATTATCCTTTTATGAGATACATGAAACTATAAAATGCTTGATTTTTCCTATCCGCATGTAGATTTACAACTAACACATCGTATATTGCAGTAAAGTGTGACCCAAAATCACATTTTACATATTCTACCACTTTTTTGTAATGGGCTTGTTAGGGTATGTATTATTTCCTTTTCATGGCAGGCTACTTCTCTTTCATATCATGTCATGTATCTATGATAGAGTGTGTGAACATTCTTGATGAGAAATTTAGATTGAATATGACATATTATTAATACATGTTGGAAGGTTCGTAATAAACCAAATTTTTTCTTTCCAGGGTTTGAATTTAATTTTTCGAACATATGTGCATGAACTGACTAATGTACTGCTATGTATGAATTTCATCATTTCCTTCCCGATATATTTTGTGGGTTTGTTTTTTATGTTGTAGGGAAGTTGCATAGCATTAGTAGTGAAGAAAACACTTTCTCCTATAGTGCATGCATTGTCTCCTAAACATAAAAAATAAGCCACTAAAGCATCCTAAAAATCCCTCTCCAAACAAACATAAATATGAATTGGTACCTACTTCTGTCAGTTTTTTAATGCACAAAAATTTCCAAGCTAAATGAAAATATGAATTGGTACATGCTTCAGTTTTTGAATCCATAGAAATTGCCAGTCTAAAATTAAATATGAATGGGTACCTTCTTCAGGCGTGTGCAAGGATTCAATCACAGCTAGATTAGGTAAATTGATTTGCATATCTATGTTTCTTATGGTTAGATATTCACATTTACATCAACCTAATGACTGGGATTAACGTGAACTAATTCGATTTGGGACATACGTTGCAATGTGAAGGTAAAACATTGTAATGTGAATTGTAATCGTAAATGAGAAAGAATAATGTTATGATATGCATGATTGTGTTATGTGGAACATTGGAATGTATACCACCTGTATGTCAATTATATTTCCTATCAATCTACATATTGTGGATCCATGTTGAGGGTCAAGTATGAATGCATGATGTACATAAATATTTCTTTTGCTTTAATGGCAATGTGAATATGGTTAGTTATGTAAATTAAAGTGGGAAGAAGTGTTAAAGAAAATTTCACTTGCCAGACAATTGTGGATAGTTGTGAAAGGTCGGGAGGCCTTGGGTTGATGGAACTTTCTTGCCTGGATGGGTTGATGGTGGTTGCCTACCCTAATTTCCTTTCCCTATAGATAGATGATCTTAATAAAGGAAAAGAGTTGGCCAAGATGGTGAAGAGGGGAAAAAAACATGAGGCAACTCTATTGATTTTGGAGCCTGTTGGAGGAGGCCCAAAATTCCTCATAGAAGGGACATTATCAAAGGAATAGGCAGGACACTACCAAGAGGAATAATGTATTGGACCTTGTGTGGTTGTTGGAATTCTTGAGTTGGTTGGCCAGTCGAATTCCAAATTGGACCTGGTATGGTCTATTTCAAATAACTGTTTGGATGTGAAAATGGTTCGATCTGGTTGTGGAAACTAGTTCCCATTGGTTGGGAGGAGCATTCTTTTTCCACTGTGGTTCTCATAGCAGGACAAATTAACTAATTAATTATGTGTTGTTAAAAATGATTTTTTTATATGATTGTGTAATAATTTTATGTACATCTTGAAAGGAAATGAGCCTAGTGCTCGGAAAGGAATTACTAGAAGTGTAAGTTCCTTTATTATATTACCAATTTTATAAATGTATTTAGTAGAGGCTAAGAAAAAATGCACTTGATGCAATTATTAATCATTTCGATGATTAAAGAGATAGGTGTTCTTTGCGTACTTTTAGAAGTATTGTGAGGATGTCTCTAATGGGATCCAAGACAATGTGCACGTGGTGTAGTGATTTATCATTTTGAGGATTAGAGGATTGGTGCTCTCTGATTACTTGTGAAAGTACTATGATTAAAATATCACGTGACATTGCATAAATAATTGATGGTTAAAATTATTTCATTTGATTGAAAATTTTGTGACTAATGTGGCTATGTTGAATCTGTGGATTATATATTACAGGGTGCTTGCTGTAGAGTGCTAATGGGCTATCAAACTATTCTTAGAGAGCTTACATTAAAGTGACCATGATTTTCAACAACAATTGGTAGGTAATGATAAGTTGGTATAGAGATTTTATTTTCATTTCTACCAAATTGAATAAAGGTTAAGTGATGGAAAGTAGAAATTGCTTATTTTTGTAGTTGTAAATGCTTATGACTATTGATAAAACATTATTGTTTCATTTAATGGTATTCCTTGCAAATGAAAATCCTTCATTTTGAAGGGGAAGGATCCCCTTTTGGGTTGTTTATATTGTTACATCAGAAGTAAAAATTAAAGTTCCAATGGGAGAATAACGATGAGGACAATGTTCTCTTTAAGTGAGGGAGTATGTAATATCCCTAAAACATGATAGTTGGTTGTTGAGAAGTGTAGCAAGAAAGACTCAATTTGACTTAGCCTTGGTCAAATTAAGTAAATTCTAAATTTCCACATTAGAAGACAACTTGGAGGCAATTAATTGAGGTGACATGGCTCTTGTCACTTAGTTAGCCTAGTAAATTCGATTTAGTGGGCTTGGAGTTCAGTTTGCATGTGTTGATTGCTAATTTGTAGCAATCCAGTTCAGTTATTTCTAGTTGTACTCAATTAAACTAGTTCTAACAGTGAATAGAACTAGTTGGAGGTTAGTTTTTACAGTGGGACAATAGTATAACTAAGAGATCATCTATTTAACTAATCATTCAACCAAAAATAGCTCATGCATGCAAGGAATTCGAATTACTCAGTTGTGGTTTTTGGGCGCGGGATCCTCCCCAAGGCAAGTTTTGGGGCTTAAAGCCCAAGTTTTGACTAAGTCCAATGTAAAGACTTCGCGATTTGTGGGTGCAGAGCGCGAAGTTGTAATTAAGTCATAGGGTTGTCTGCCCTTACTTTTGTAATGTAATGTCGGCTTGAGAGTTCTACCCATGGTCCGCAGACCATGGGATTGTATAAATAGAGCGAGGCTCTAAGTGTAAAAGGAAGAAGTGATCCATAGAAGATCTAATGATGAAGCATTGAGTCTAAGTGTAAAGTCGAGTCTTTGGGTCATAGAGTAGGAGAAGGCTTGGCCTAGTAGTCCGCAACTGAGTGCGTAGGGTAGGTTGAGTCTGTAACCGATTGAAGCATTAATAAAGAGAAGTTTTACATTATTTTTGTGTATCTTTTCCTGTTTTATGCATTGAAGTATATTGGGTATGAATTGCAAGTTTACTATTTATTTGTTGCGTGAACTTATATGAATATGTTGAATAAGTGAATATAATATAAAGTATTGGTTTGTAGATTTCTGTGGAGTGGTTTCTGAGAGACTGAATTCGGATATTCCATAGTGTTCATCATTTTTATTTGTCGACGTTTCGAGCCTAGACCAAGACTCATCATCAGGACTGATATACAGAGAAGAGAAAAGCGTGTGATAAATATGGTGAAGGAGGGCTGTTGAGTTGATAAGCCGACCTTTTAAAATTTTGTCCTATTTTTATTTATATTTATAATTATTAATTAATTTATATATATATTTTTCAATTCTTATTCATTTAATTTTCATATTTGTATTAATTTTATTTTTATTTTTATAATTGTATTAATTTTATTTTATTTTATTTATTTATTATATACTTAGTAGATAATTATTATTGTTATTGATTTTCTTTTCTTAATGTCAATAATGTTTAATTTTATAAATATTTATTTATTTATATATTTATTTTATTTTATATATTTTTATGTGAGATTAGTTTTATATCGTAATCTATTTAATCAGTATAATTAATTTAAAAGCCACACACACACACACACACACACACACACACACACACACACACACACACATTTTTATAATTAATATAAGTTATATATTATATATATTTTTATAATTATATATAATTATATATATATATATATATATATATATATTTATATTTGTTTTCTTTAATTTTATAATTGAATTAATTTAATTCTATTTATATTTAATATATTTAATTACTATATTCAATGTAAAAGCTATATAAAGTATTTGTTTACACGAAGATAACTAACTGTTATAAGAAGATAAGTAATATCCGCGGTGTGACTTGGGGAAATAGCACAAATCATTGCTTTAGCAGCACGAAAGCTCCTTAGCCCCTGGTTAGGGTTGCGCAAAGTCGAGTATAACAGGGCGCGAGGGCCTCGTAGGTCAGGAAAGTGTGCAAAGTGACCTACGCGAAGATATTCATAGTCGAACTAAATCGACCCCTCAGACATCTCAAGGGTGCGAAAACTTGGTTCCAGCATCCCCCCATATTGCCTCGAGTGAGACCTCAGTCCGCGCTCTGCAGGTTGTTGCCAAAAGGGCTAATAGTATAGGGATTTGTTTGGCTAAAAAACTCCAAACCTGGGTCAGGCCCCATCAAGCCAACAAATGGTTCCGTTGTCGAGACCAGAATCTGCATAGAGATGTCTGATGTCATGTCATTGGAATCCAACTAAGAAGGAAATTGAAGGTTGGTTGGATAGGAGGATTCATGAGTTCGTGGCGCAGGAGAACAAGAATCCATGACTATCAAAGGAAGAGTGGTTAGACTACTACCTGTACACAGAGATCCATGAAATTTTCTTCGCATCTTTCCCTACTGAGCTGTATGAGTGGATCGCGAAGCTAGCAGATAGCCAAGGAAGGTGGAAGCTTGACAATCCTATTGTGTGGACCCTAGAGTTGGTGCACAGATTGGAAGCATTGAAGGATAATATCACACGCGCTGTTGATAACTAGATCGATCGGATTATAGGAGGATTCATTATTGAGTTCATGGTTGATACGTCAGTTAGCTATAGCGAGGCAAAGTGACGCTTTCTCAAAGGACCGCAAGGTAAGTAATTAAAATATCTGAATACTTGGATTAAAATGTTATTGTGTGAAAAGACGGTTATGAAATTGCCATGATTTCCAAAGCCACGCGAAGTGGAAAAACCTACAAAACGAAGGAAGTAAGGGACCAGAGAATAACACTTTGATTTCACCTCCGCGAGGGGACGAGGAAGAGCTCGTGAAGGTCTCGCCGCGAAGTGCGATCAATTTGATAAGGCATAGGATTCCATGCATACCACCCCCACCCACACCACCACCAGCTTCACCACCTTCATCTCCATCTTCACCCATACCGCCTCCACCCCTACCGCGAGTCAATATGGAAAGCGCTATAAAGTTTCCTGTGTTCAAGGGAGTAGGAAACGAAGATCCGAACTAGTTTTGGTTTGTGATAAGAGCCGTATGGGAAGCGCAGGGAGTTACATATGTTAATATAAAGAAAGAGACGTTGGTCAGTGCTTTGCAGGATCGTGTGCTAACTTGGTATATTAAGCATTCTAATGACAATTCAAATATGGGGATCGCGGATATCCAAATTGTGCTGAATAGAGAATTTAGCAGGCCGAAGTCAGAGGCGCAATCGATCATTGGATTCAAAGAGATGACAATGCTACCAAGCGAGACTCCTTGGGAGCTAGATCAGAGACTGAAGTGCACAATTTGTGAAGCTAATATGACTTTGATGGATGGACAACACTGCGAATGGTTTGTCGCCTCGCTAATGCCGCACTCGAGAAACGTGTTGTTGCAACAAAGGTTAACGACTCAGGCAAAAGCCTTGGAGATCGCGATTAGGCTGCATGTGGTGTAGGGTTACCCCCGCTTACACCCACAATATGCATATATAATGCATAAACACATCAATCCCAGGAAATTAACTCTCTAAGGAGTCAAAATCTTCATTTACTAAGGTTTTAGGCCCCTTTCATAGTCTCAAGCAGAATGATTTATAGACTAATAAAGTCTAACCCTTAACTCACCTTTTCCTTTATATCGGAACTCAATCACCCCTTATAAACTTTAGTTTAAGCCTTATCCGCGCTTTAGGCCTTCATAGCATTGTTGCTACATATATATAACAAACCCCTCTTTAACCTTTGGTAAATGTGGACTTAACCACCAAACCTTCAATTGGCGCTTTATTTCTATTATAAATAGAAATACACATAAAAATGCATAGCTTACCTTTTCAACTTTTTAAAAGCCTTGCATAGTTTCCAAGGTTTTCCTTTTATCGTTGTTCGCAATCGGGGCTCTCTGCAGTCACACTACACACTCCTTGCATCCCCGATATGCGATAACCTTACCAAACTCAAATTATGAGATTCGCATATATAAATCTCTCAGATCCGTGTTATAGCTTTGATACCATACATTCACTCCTTAAGGAAGGAGAACACTCCACAAGCCATATGCCTGTTCATACAATAATCCTTCACAACTCCTTGACTTAGAGTCTCTAGCCTCTATATAGGCCTCATACATATAATACCATGGGTCATTACCATGGTTCCCTCATACCATCAAACTAATACCATGGGCCCATTACATTATTACTAACTACTTGTGGTCCCTTACATGATATGGGTTAACCACCTTATTTATTACTATGGCCCATCCCATTATTACATTATTACCTTGGGTACCTCCCTTGGTACCCCATATTATCCCCCCTAGGTATATAACAATCTGCCTTTCCCATTTGCCTTAATTAGTTTTCTTTATAAATCGGAACCACAACACTTTATCGCAATACAAAGGATTACATGGGAAACCCGCTTCGAACCATAAAGCTAGACTTCAAATTCATTAAACCCACATTCATAAAATCGTCGGGTCTGCTGCGCTTCTCCTTTACACTCCTGATCTCCGATCGCGCTTCATCAGCTATCAGCGATATCGCATAATCACATATCTGTGCTTCAAAATTCCATCGTCCCTTGACCTCTGTCCAATGCGATTTGCGATTAAATCTTGGTCGTTGATGTGACGCTTGATTCAATGGTCTAGATCCTTCCCCGATCCAAAAGTCTCTTGACGGTCCTCTGCCGTTGATCTACACTTAGTAGATCCAACGGTCCATGATGGTTTCGGATAGACAACAGGCATGAGAATTAACCACTCAATAAAGCGGTTTCCCCTCTCTACTTCACCGCTACGTGTCGCAATATGTATGGAATCGGATGACTAGCCTTCAATACCACTTACGGTTTTGAAGCTGCCCGAAATACCACTTCCATTGTTTAAAACTGCCAATGCGATATCAATTCCTCTGTCTTCATGCTATGATCCTGTCCGTTGATCATAACGATCCAACGGCTCCTATGTACTGACGCCTCGCTTCCCCATTCGTCCCTTTTCTTATGTTTTACGCTATCTCTTTAGCGTTTTCTCTATGGTTCGGGTTTCTTGAAAGGTTCTCGTCCTTCCACCATTCTACTGCGTACTCTCTCCTGAGCTTGCTTTCTGCAAATTCTCACTTTGCTGCCTCTCCAGAGCTTCACTCTGATCATTCAATTGGATTCAAGGACCCACTATGATTCCTCTAAATCATTCTCCTCCTCTGTGTATCTCTTCAGAACTCTACTTGCAACCTCTGTTACAGAACCTACGAATTCACACATAAATCAATCATTAAATACTCAATTCACACATTTACACAGTTCTAGGATAAACCTCTATATATATAAATATGAACAAGTAATTACATGTCGAGACTCTCTATCTCTCAGGCCTGATCTTCAATATTAGTGGCCTCTTCCCTCTCTCTGCCCGTAGGCTTACATTTATACCAGAAAGTTTTTGTTGAACTAATTCTGGTTCAAATCCTAGTTCTACTGAATTGACTCCTAGATGTCCTCCATGTCCACTTCTAACTTCAATTAATTCCTAAGAACTCTCTCTAGTTCCTCAAATCATGAAACTACCTTTAGAGTTATAATTGACTTCTAACTCTCTTGTCATTATTAACCACTCGTGTTCTCCTTTATTCGAGAGCATTTACAAACATCCTCACACATCTAATTAATTCCTATTCTAAGCACTTAAAAGCCTAAATATTACATTAATTTGAGACTTAGGAAACCAACTTCCTTAAAACACATGACCCCCTATGTCTACTAAAATATAATGATTTTCTCTTGGGTTGAATGCTCTTGCATCAGACTCCCAAAGTAGAAAATATTCATGCTCTCCTGATCATGTGTTTTCATGTGTTGATAAAAACCTCCAGGGTCCCAAACTTTAGTTTGTAGCTGTCCAAATGTGTTGTACCTTTGTTGTTGTTGTATTTCTGATGTCTTATGTTTCATCTGCTTTTCCTTGTCAATCAGGTTCAAGTTTTGATTGATCATCCTTCCTGCTGCTATCATTTTCCTCCATATGGATTGCTTCATCATTAACTGCCATAACTCTTCAATCTCCATCTCTAGCATATCTTTGGGCTGGTCCATATTCTGCCATTCACTGTTACCTCTTTCTCTCTACTTCAGGTTGTTGCTGTTGTCTACTAACTCTTCAAATTGCTATTTATTTTCTTCTACTTTTTCTCTTGCTACCATTGTAGACATTGCCTCCACCCAAACTTCCTGAATATCTTTAAGGATATCTCCCTCTGCAACATCTAATTTCTGCATTGAACTCTGACTTTCCAGCATTCTCTCTAGCAATTGAACATTTTTGTTCCATGGATTAAATTCTTCCACAAAATCTTCTTCTTTCATCTTTATTTGGCTGCTCATCTGTGTCAAATTTTCTCCAGCATCTGCAACTAAACCTGCATTCACAAAACATTTGTTAAAATAAAAAACATAAGGCTTCTGTGCCTCATTTTCCTTTGGCAACAATTCAGTTTGCTGCTCTATTTTCTCCTCCTCTGTCAGCATATCAGTCTGCTGATTTGAATTCTCAAAAGAATTCATGAGACTGTCAATTAGCCTCTCCTCCACATCATCTGTTTCAATGATGCCTCCCTGCTTTTGTTCACAGTAGTGAACTTCTTTTTCCTTAGCCTGCTACTAGTTAACTCTTCTTTGAAATTGTTTGATTCTTACTGCCTCCCTTTCATCCTTACCCTCTTGTTCTTTAAGAACCTCCATATCATCTTTAAACAATCTTTTTCTTTCCCCAATGAGATTCATTGAATCATTTATTTGGGACAACATATCTTCAACCTTCATTGGAAAAAGACTACCATCTTTCTCCTTTATGACAGTTCTAACATTCTGCTACCTCCTCCCAGGTGACTCTTCTGTCTCCTTCTAGTTCTGAGATCTTGCCATCTCAGTCTTGATCTGAACAGATTTCAGATTTTGCTCCTTCTCTCTGACAAATTCTAAAGTTTTTTCATTCTCATTTGATGTACCTACAATCATCCACAAATTATTAATTTTAAAATCATATGACCTGGCGGTCTTACTTGCCTCTTCAGTCATCACATTTCCTTGCTGCTCGGAATCTTCTATGTGATTCAGCTCTTCAAGCTCAACTTCATCTCCTTCCTTCACAAGGAATGGTTCTTGTCTTGTAAGAGCTCCAATTATTAATTTGTCAATGAGTTCTTTCTGCTGTAACAACTCAATACTTTCCTCATTTGAGAGGTATTCTTCATCATACTCTGCTGCTCTAGAGTACCTTTTATCCCCTAAAACACATTGCTCTTCATACTTTAGTTCAAGAGCTCTATTTAGCTTCACTTCAGAGTATTCATCTTTTGTAAGATACTCCTCCATGCTTTCGACAGCTTCCCAAGACTATCTATCCTCTCCTATGCATCCTGCAAGCACACCAAAACTATTAGGTTCAAAAACACAAGGTTTGATGGCCTTATACATCAACTCTTCATCTTTAGTCAACATCTCCTCATGCTGTTTTGAACTATCCCAATAGTCCATGAGATCTTCACTTGATATACATTTTTTAGCTTCAGTGTAGTCTTCACTTTCTCCCAGAATTTCTCCCTGTTCTGGTTCACAAATGGACTCTTCCATTTCCAACTCAACTTCCTTGAGTTTTTCCCTCAGCCACTTTACTTTCTTTTGTTGTAGCCTTCTCTGCATCTCATGCCACTTCATTGGTTTCTTCCTTAATACCCAACCTTGTCTGTGGTTTTCTTCTAGCTGCATTGTTAATACATCAAGTTCTTTTCTTATCTCAGCCAACGCCTTGTCAATCTCCTCTTGTCAATCTCCTCTTGACTCAGTCTCTTGCCATATGCTTTGGCATTCTTCTTCTCATATCTTCTGTTGTGGATTCTCTCTGATATGAACCAAATCTGCTATGATCAAAACCCTATCATTCATAGTCCACAAGCCATATGCCTGTTCATACAAGAATCTTCTCTTCATCTTCATATCTCTCCATGATCATCATACAATACCATGCATCATACCATGTTCCCTCATACCATCAACACCATGGGCCCATTACATTATTATTAACTACTTGTGGTCCCTTAACATGGGCTATGGTCCTCATTATTACTTTGGGTCGCTAGGTATATAACATTACCTCACTAAGCTCTCCTCACTCAGTCTTTTGGTAAGCATGGGTCCTCTGTCTAGAACCTCCTCTTGAGAAACACCTTTGCTCCTTCTAGGCTTCTGCAATATTTCACTCTCTCTTGAGAACATTTCAGTTGTCCTCTCTCTGTCCAACCTCTTTTTGGATTCTTTAGGTTCACTGCCACTTCTCCTTTAGAGTGTTTTCCTTACTCTGCCTTCAAGAACACATCTGGTTCTCCTCTCACAACTTCTCTTATTGTCCTTTGTTGAGATGCTTCATCTGCAACCACAATATTCAATTTTAGTTTGAAACAAAACACACTATCTTACCTCCAAGATCTATGTATGATCTTATTCTCCCATTCTTCTGCGCTTTGAATGGATTGTCCTTTGTTTGGTCTCCAAGTCCTCTTTCCTTTAGAACTTGTACTAAGCAATCTTGCTCTCACTTTTCTTCAAGAAATCCTCTATTCTTGTCTACTACAAGCCTCTACTAGAACTGCTACAATCTCCCAAGAACTTCAAAAGTTCCCCTACAATCTTCTGTTGTAGTCTCTACCATTCATTCACTTAACTTATGCACATTACCTTCTTCTGTGTGCAAACTCCTTTTCATAGGGGATCTTTCCCAACTCTAATTACAATTCTGCTCTGATACCACTAATGACGCAGGTTACCCCTACTTACACCCATAGTATGCATATACAATGCATAAACACATCAATCCCAGGAAATTAACTCTCTAAGGAGTCAAAATCTTCATTTACTAAGGTTTTAGGCCCCTTTCATAGTCTCAAGCGGAATAATTTATAGGCTAATAAAGTCTAACCCTCAACTCACCTTTTCCTTTATATAGGAACTCAATCACCCCTTATAAACTTTATTTTAAGCCTTATATGTGCTTTAGGCCTTCATAGCATTGTTGCTGCATATATATAACAAACCCCTCTTTAACCTTTGGTAAATGCGGACTTAACCACTAAACCTTCAATCAACACTTTATTTCTATTCTAAATATAAATACACATAAACATGCATAGCTTACCTTTTCGCCTTTTTTAAAGCCTTGCACAGTTTCCAAGGTTTCCCTTTTATCGCTGATCACAATCGGGGCTCTCCGTAGTCACACTACACACTCCTTGCATCCCCGATATGCGATAACCTTCCAGAACTCAAATTATTAGATCCGCATATATAAATCTCTCGGATCCACCTTTCCCATATGCCTTAATCGATTTTCTTTATAAATCGGAACCACAACACTTTATCGCAATACAAAGGATTACACAGGAAACGCACTTCAAACCATAAAGCCGGACTTCAAATTCATTAAACTCGTGTTCATAAAATCGCCAGGCCCATTGCGCTGCTCCTTTACACTCCTGATCTCCGATCACGCTTCATCAGCTATCAGCAATATCGCATAATCGCATATCGACGCTTCAACATTCCACTGTCCCTTGACCTCTGTCCAATGCGATTTTCGATTAAATCTTGGCTGTTGATTTGGCGCTCGATTCAACGGTCGAGATCCTTCCCCGATCCAAAAGTCACTTGACGGTCCTCCGCTGTTGATCTACACTTAGTATATCCAACTGTCCACGATAGTTTCGGATAGACAATAGGCACGAGAATTAACCGCTCGATAAAGCGGTTTCCCCTCTCCACTTCGCCGCTACATGTCGCAATATGTATGGAATTGGGTGACTATCCTTCAATACCACTTACGATTTTGAAGCCGCCTGAAATACCAGTTCAACTGTTTAAAATCGGTAATGCGATATCAATTCCTCTGTCTTTGTGCTATGATCCTTTCCATTAATCATAATGATCCAATGGCGCTTGTGTAATGACGCCTCACTTCCCCATTCATCCCTGTTCTTATGTTTTACGCTATCTCTTCGGCGTTTTCTCTATGGTTCGGGTTTCTTCAAAGGTTCTCATCCTTCCACCATTTTACTACGTACTCTCTCCTAAGCTTGCTTTTTGTGAATTCTCACTTTGCTACCTCTCCAGATCTTCACTCTGATTATTCAATTGGATTCAAGGATCCACTATGATTCCTCTGAATCATTCTCCTCCTCTGTGTTTCTCTTCAGAAATCTGCCTGCAACCTCTGTTACAGAATCTACGAATTCACACATAAATCAATCATTAAATGCTCGATTCACACATTTACATATTTCTGGGATAAACCTCTGTATATATAAATATGAACAACTAATTACATGTCGAGACTCTCTATCTCTCAAGCCTGATCTTCGATATTAGTGGCCTCTTCCCTCTCTTTGCCCATAGGCTTACATTTATACCAGAAAGGTTCTGTTGAACTAATTCTAGTTCAATCCTAGATCTACTGAACCGACTCCTAGATGTCCTCTATGTCCACTTCTAACTTCAATTAATTCCTAAGAACTCTCTAGTTCCTTGAATCATGAAACTACCTTTAGAGTTATAATTGACTTCTAACTCTCTTCTCATTATTAACCACTCATGTTCTCCTTTATTCGAGAGAATTTACAAACATCCTCACACATCTAATTAATTCCTTTTCTAATCACTTAAAAGCCTAAATATTACATTAATTTGAGACTTAGGAAACCAACTTCCTTAAAACACATGACCCCCTATGTCTACTAAAATAAAATTATTTTCTCTTGGGTTGAATGCTCCTACATCAGCATGAGACCCTGATACAAGATCCTAACTTGGGAGTTCAGCAGATCCACACACATTTGAAAAACTTATGCCTTGAGATGCAGACTCTGAAACAGGACAAGACAACCTGACCAGAAGTGCGTGAAGAGGTATGGTGCATTAAATGTAAGGGTCAGGGTCATGACAAGGACCACTGCTCGGTTTTCGTGAACTACCTCGCAGGAGGAGGACCAATGCCGTTAATACCAGAGGCATAAGAAGGACCTAGCACAACACCTGCTTTGTGGTGCGCGATTTTTCAAATAGGAGGAAAGCATGCTACAAACAACTGCCATTTGTTACAGAAGTACACACAAAATTCACAATAGCTGTTCTGTAACTTTTGTAGATCGGTTGGACACAATGAGTGCACTTATAGAAGTTATGAGCTAATGATGGATAGAACTCCCTCCTATAGGGTTTAGGCCGAAACGCGGCCCCTTGACTAGAATGAAGTAGGGGTACGAACTATTTTCAGGGGCACGAACGAGGCCTGGGTGGAGGAGGACCTGGAAGAGGTCATGGACAATTGATATGCTACAATTGTGGAGGGCAAGGACGTTATGCCCGTGATTGTACAAATCCAATGTGTCCATCATGTCTGTATTGTACCTTGTTTGATCATGAGATGGAGGATTGTCCTACGCTAATAGCTAGGCTGCGTGACAAGGGAGCACTACAACCTCCCCCGACTCAGAACCTGTAGATGATGAGGTCTGAGCCACGCGAGGAAGATCCAAATGTGAACATTGTGCTCCAAAGTGGAATTACGACGGGAGATGATAAAGGAAAACAACCCAAAGATAGTACTTGGGTTCGCAAGGCTCTAATGAAAGAAGCAGAGTTTGATTTGGAGCGCGCTAAGGAAACCTTCATGGAAGCTAAGAAGAGCTTCGCTGATGCCTCCACTTTAGGAAGCAAAGATAGATCAGAGTTGGAAATGGACCCATCTATGCTTACGACGTTCCTAGAAACATGCATGAAGCTACTATGCGACAGTAAGGCTGTAAAGGGATTGTAGGAACTCATTAACAGATGCATTGGGACTGTGCCAGGAGAGCCGTGCGTAGTCTGGAAGATTGGAAAGCATGCGACGAGGACGAGAAGAGAAATGAGGTTTACCGCGTAGATTGGAGAATATGAGATGGACTAGGTAATTATGGATTTATGATTGGACGCAAACATTATGCTGAAGTAGACATGGTAGTGCATGGGAAGGCCTACACTACAATGGTCTCCTATCTAGTTGCGAATGGTGAACCAACAAAAGATAATACCTATGGGGAGATTGCAGGGAATCACCATGGATATTGAAGGGGCAAGCGTGCTAGCAGACTTTGAAGTGATAGATATTGTTGATGACAACAATCCCTACCCCGCGCTCTTAGGAATCGATTGGGCCACTGACATGAACGGGGTGATTAATCTGAAGAAGCACAAGATGATTTTTGAGAAGAAGTCTCTGTGCGTAGTCATACCTTTGGACCTTGTAGAAGGATCACGCTACACAGAGCCGACGCGTGTCTATGAAAGCGACGACGATTTGCACTGCATCTACAAGATAACACGTCGGAGCAAGACTGGGTAAATCCCATCGCTGATGGACGAATCTCATGGGAGCGCGAAAGCTCCTATACAACGGATTTGGATGAAGAGATAGAGCGATGGCAAAACCGGTTACATGAGGTAACCATGCTAAACTGTAACATGATGACAAGATCGCTGCGCTGCATATCGACAAAAGTGAGAGATTTTCCTACTTATGATGGATTAGGTGAGGTAGATGCTTTCTTGGACAGATTTGAAAGGGAGGTGCCAAAAAAGAAACATTTCTAGGCTTTGAAGTGGGTACTACGTGCTACGCCTGCGAGGTGGTGGGGTACACACAAAGGAAGCTTTGAGGACTGGCGCGAATGCAAGAGAATGATGCGCATGCGTTTTGGGAAGCCTAAGATGTGACTAATAGATAAATACAATGTACGAGATGATCCGTGCGCGCATCTGTCCAGGTGGGTACAGGCATATGGTAAACAACCTACGCAAATGCACATGGACTTCGCGTTAGGGAACACGGTCAATAATAATGTGTTGGGGAGGCAATTGCACAAACAATCCCTCAAGTTGGAACAACAGAGTTTGGAAAGAAAGAGTGTGCAGAAGGTTACCCACGTAGAAGCATTTAACAAAGTATGTGAAGCACTGAACATGGTACATAATGCGCAACGAAGTGATTGGGACTTGCGCGTACCAATAGTTTTGTGGGCTTATAAGACAACGTGCAAGAAACTAACGGGACAGACACCTTCTAGGTTTACCTATGGAGCAACCATTGTAATTCTGATGGAGTATATTGTGCCTAGTCTACACATAGCAACGCTCCCAGGTATGACGGATCGCGGAGCCTTAGAGGAGATGCTCGCACAGTTGGAGGAACTTGAAGAGAAATGGTTTTTAGCTGGATTCCATCAGCAGGTACAAAAGAAATGTGAAAAGGCCTAGCACGACGACATATTAAGTAGTGCACCTTCAAGGTGAACGATTTGGTGTTACTATATGATAGTAAGTTTGATAAATTCCCAAGAAAGTTCAGAATGCATTGGCTGGGACCATATGTTATTAAGGAGGTCACAGACGGAGGCGCGGTGTAGTTGGTAAAGCTAAATGGAGAACCTTTCCTAGGCAAAGTGAATGGCAGTCGGTTGAAGCCATACACGAGTGGCCCGACTATCTGACTAGCCGACAGAAGCACAGTCTTAGCGCTCCAGGTAGATGAAAGGAGGCGCAGGACTATAAACAAATGTAAGGAACGCAGGGGTAGATATAGGAAGGCAGTTCAGATACCTCGGTCTCTGAACAACGCATCCAGGAGATACAACAGGCAACCGCTTAGTGCGCTGCTGACCTTATAGTAGTCCAAGCAGAGTTGGGAGGTCTCCGCGCAAAGATCTCTGCACCAACAGAGTAACTCGAGGGCGAGTCACAATGTTTGTGTTGGGGGCTTGTTGGGCGCGGGATCCCCCCCAAGGCAAGTTTTGCGGCTTAAAGCCCAAGTTTTGACTAAGTCTGATGTAAAGACTCCGCGATTTGTGGGCGCAGAGCGCGAAGTTGTAATTAAGTCATAGGGTTGTCCACCCTTACTTTTGTAATGTAATGTCGGCTTGAGAGTTCTACCCATGGTCCATGGACCATGGGATTGTATAAATAGAGTGAGGCTCTAAGCGTAAAAGAGAAGAAGTGATCCATAGAAGATCTAATGATGAAGCATTGAGTTTAAGTGTAAAGTCGAGTCTTTGGATCGTAGAGTAGGAGAAGGCTTTGCAGTTGAGTGCACGAAGGCCTAGTAGTCCATAGCTAAGTGCGCAGACCCCTGCAGCTGAGTGCGTAGGGTAGGTTGAGTCTGTAACCGATTGAAGCAATAATAAAGAGAAGTTTTACATTATTTCTGTGTGTCTTTTCCTGTTTTATGCATTGAAGTATATTGGGTATGAATTGCAAGTTTACTGTTTATTTGTTGCGTGAACTTATATGAATGTGCTGAATAAGTGAATATAATATAAAGTATCTGTTTACGCGAAGATAAATAACTGTTATAAGAAGATAAGTAAGATCCGTAGTGTGACTTGGGGAAATAGCGCAGATCACTACTTTAGCAGCGTGAAAGCACCTCAGCCCCTGGTTAGGGCTGCTCGAAGTTGAGTATAACAACGCAAAGGCCTCATAGGTCAGGAAAGTGCGTGAAGTGAACCTCGCGAATATATTCACAGTTGGACTAAATCGACCCCTCAGACATCTCAAGGGTGCAGAAACTTGGTTCCAGCATCCCCCCATACTGCTTTGGGTGAGACCTCAGTCTGCGCTCTGCGGGGTGTTGCCGAAAGGGCCAGTAGTACAAGGATTTGTTTGGCTAAATAACTCCAAACCTGGGTCAGGACCCATCAAGCCAATAGTGGTGGAGATCCCAAGGCAATGTAACATCAATTGTAAACTAGTTTTGAGTGTACAAGCGTTGTAAGCAATCAATGATCAATCCTTGGGAATTGCGCAATCAATTTTGAGGAAATTCCTAAAGAACAAGGGGAATTTTCCTCAGGATTTACGCAATGAAATATGATCTCAAGTGGAGGAAAAAATTGACTAAGTGTGGATCAGAGCTTTTCATTGAGCAAAGAGAACAATTATTCACTTGCAGGTTGAGCTCAGAGTGAGAAAACAAATGTAATACATTCTCTATTCATATGATTAATGTAAGAAGACTTAAGGGGTTTTTACCAGTTGGTTTCCCCTAGATAAATATGTGCACTCGTTTATGTGATTCATGGATGTTTGTGAATGTTGTTCTAAATTGTGAATTAATTTCTATAGAGAAGTAGAGAAGAATTGTATCTCTTGATTTAGATTAAATTTCTTGAGCGGTTGCAATTCTATCACCATATTTCTACATGGTATCATACCAGGATTCACATTAGAACAAGAATTTAAAAGCTGTTCCTCAGGATGTTAGAATTTGTAGCTTCAGTGTAGCAAGATTTCCTTAGAGTTGGGATAATGGCCTTCAATGGATTGCGATTAGAGTATGCCTTTGAAGGCAGCTTGAATTTCATTTCCTGGAAGGATTGCATGGAGGGAATACTTTATGATAATGGATTGCTGGAACATGTCAAGGCAAACATTCTAAAACCAAGGTCAACTAATGCCTTAAACCTAGCATAATGGAAGAAAGATGTTGCTAAGGCGAGGAGAATAATCTTGGAGGGAGTGAGAGACCACATTGTCTCAAATCTCCATGGAAAAGAAACTCCTTTCGCAATGTGGAAGGCACTAACTGAGCTATTTGAGAATAACAGTGACCATAGAAAATTGGCCCTCAAAGACAAACTTCGAAACATTAAGATGCAGAAGAATGATACTATTCCACAATATCTCACCAGATTTACACAAGTTCGGGATGAGCTTGGAGGGGTTGGTGTGAATGTTGCAGAAGATGACTTGGTGAGCCTAGCTCTTCTAGGCCTTCCCAAAAGTTGGCATAGCTACCAGGACTTAGTGAATGAGAGAGAGAAATTATTGAATTCGGAATGCTTATGGTCTGATTTAGTACAAGAAGAAATCAAGTGAAATACCAAAGATGGAAGTTCATCCAAGGGATGAAGAAAATTTTGCATTGGTTGGAAAGGGAAAGAAGGGAAAAGGGAAGAAATCTCAAACCAAACTAGATTCTAGCCAAGGGGACAAGAAGAAAGACTTGTCCAAAATAAAATGCTTCAATTTTCATGAATTCGGGCACTATGCTACAAAGTGTCCACACAAAATGTCTAGCAAGAAGAACTCAGGAGGAGCAACAAGTGAAGCATTGACTTCACAATTCAAGTTAGACTTCAACTTGGTCACATGCATGGATAGCACTGTGATGGGGAGTGTGTGTTACTTGGACTCAGGTGCCTCATTCCACATGAAAGGGTGTAGAGAGTTTTTCAGTGACCTGGAGGAGAAAGATATCCAGATGCATATTGAGCTTGGGGATGACATAAGGTACAATGTTACTAGGATTGGTACAATAACCTTTAAGAGGGAGTCAAGATCCCCTCTTCACCTCAAAGATGTCATGTTTGTACCAGGCATGAAGAAGAACCTCATCTTTGTAGCATTTTTGGAAGATTGTGGCTATGATGTGATCTTCAATAAAGGGAAAGCCTTTCTGAGACACATAACTACTAGGCAGGTGAAGCAGATCAGGGTTCATGTGAAGAACTTATATAAAGTTGATGTGGAAGATTGTGTTACATTAAGATGTAAGGTAGAGAAAGTGTAGAGTCACAATGTTGGTGAAATTTGGCACAAGATATTGGGCATATTGCACCATGGCACCCTTAAAATTATTGTAACAGCCCTGGTGAAAATTTCATGTAATAAAAGTTAATAAAAGCAAAATAAGACCACGGTTAAGGGACACTTAATCCATGCTGAATGTTGGGCAAAGATATCCTAATGGGCATCACTGGATGTGTGTTTTGGCTAAGGAAAATTGGCAAAGGCTAAGGCAAAGGCATTAAAAGGAAAAAATGAATTTTTGGCACATTTATTAATGAAAATAAAGGAAAATAGGAGAAAAGGAAGGTAAAAGGTCACAAGTTGCATATGAGGAGGAAATTGAAGGAAAATAATGGAAAATGAAGAAAATAGAGGCCTCATTAATAAAAAGGCTTCTAAGGATCAGTTGGTAACCTTTTTTTAGTTCAAGTTTTGGAGCTCTCTCATTATTCTCTCTCTCTCTCTCTCACTCTTGGTCACTTAGAGTTTTCTTGGAGAACTCTAGCTTTGGATCAAGGAAGGAAAAGAAAGGAAAGGAAAAGGAATGAAAGCAAGGATCAAGGAAGAAGAGAAGGATCAAGAAGCTTCAACAGGAATACTTGCAGGTAACCTTTTGCATGTGTGATTTCCTAGCTGGTTTGGACATGCATGGATTTTCATGTTGGTGTATGGTTCTCTTGCTGTCAGTGGCATGGTTTTTCTGGGTTATGACAGTAGTTTTCAGCCTAGCCTTGCCTTTTTTGGATGCCATGGTGTTGGGATGTTTATTTCGTTTTTGAGCTTTGGTTTTCCGAATGGATTTCAGAATCCAGGGCGGAGGTGGTCTCAAGGTTCATTCCCAAAGGCCTAGGAATCCCTTGACCGGTTTTGGTGGGATACACGGTAAAGCTTGAGGGAGAAGTCTTGGTTTAGGGCCTAGTGATTGGTTTTGGGATTGCGGTAAATCCCAAGAGACTGGTCTCGATTTAGGGCCTAGTGATCCAATATTGGATTGCGGTAAAGCCCGAGAGACAAGGAGAGAGAAAATTCCTCAAGGATAGTGATGTATTTCGAATAGGATTGCAAGTTTGGTTCAGTTATGATCAGAGCACTAGTTTTGGTGTGATCATGGTTTGGTGAGGGTGGAGGTTGTTTAACCTCTGGATTCCCTTGGTTATTCTTGGATTTTTTGTTCTTTGAGATCCCCTTGGAATATGGCATGAGGGTGATTGGCTGAAAGAGCGATTTGGTTAAGGCATGCCTATGGTTAGGTGGTATGTGGAAGTCCCAAACCTAATCATATTTGCCTATGATTAATAAAGCTAAGTTCTCTTATTTTTGTACTTTTTTATATGTGGATTTAATGGTTGTCATATCTCTTATATTTATAAGGTTTAATGATGCTTATAAGCATGGTTATATGACAGGTTCATGTCATGGTTATTTCATGTATTTACTTGTAATTTTAAAATGGATAGATGCAAGACCTAATTGATGATATAACAATCTAATGGAGGAGGTGATCCTTCTAGTTATGTTTCATAATTTCTTTCAGTCATTTATGCTCTGTCTTGTATCCTAGACCTGTAGGTTGCATTGATGCCAAGTGTTTGATAGAATGTCAATCCTGGTTGGGGAGCTCAGGAATAGTCCTGAGGTTTATTTTTTATTTATCAGCATTGTTATCATGTCTTTGATGGATTCTAAAGGTTATAGCAAGTTTTGGGTAGAGGCCGAGATTCTCGGCTAGAAAAGTGGCTCAAATCTTAGGGTTGCTGGCACAAGTCTATTGAGAAAAGTCCACAATCGCTGGCATAAAGGCCTATGAGACCGACTTTGAGTTGCTGGTCGATGTCTTGCCTATAGAGAGAGAGCGACTCTGGGTTAAAAGGCTTAAATCATAAGTGGGAATCAGGGACAGGTTGTCTGAGTGGCTAACATGTCTCTTGAGGGTGTTTTTGCTGACGTGGATGGGTTTGTTTGATGAGTTCTATCGATTCCATTTCCTTAAGGTCACCTAGAAGATTGAATCCCTTATAGTAACCTCTCTCATCACATGTTTGCCCGGCTAGTTGGCTACTTGGGTGGACCTGGGAGGAGGAGGTGTTACAGATTGGTATCTGAGTGTGGTTGCACTCTCCTTGGGTGAAGGTGCTTGGTCATCCATGCATGTAGTTGCACGTGTGTCTCTTACACTGGCATTCCATGTGATTGTTGCATTGCATCATGGTTATCATGATTGTAGTAAGGTTGTCATTAGGAGTTAGATACGATTTTTTGGGATGCATCGTCAAAATTTTATGACTGGTTCCATACATGTTGATTATATGTTGCTTGACTACATCCTTGTATGTCAAGTGAATTCTTGAATGTTT
Organism: Pinus tabuliformis; assembly: GCA_031772625.1. NCBI lineage: Eukaryota > Viridiplantae > Streptophyta > Pinopsida > Pinales > Pinaceae > Pinus > Pinus tabuliformis. Next base: position 1,389,485,913 of record CM062819.1, on the reverse strand, counting down.
TGATTACATGTATCAGTCTTATAGGTTGATTACAAGAATTGATCACTTATGCTCGATTACATGCATTCATATGTATGTGTAGTTGATTAGGCATTGCTTATGCATGTTGATAGTTGCATGTGGCAATGTGTGCAATGGAGTAATGGTTGTTTTCATGCATGAGGTCATAGCATGCATTGTTGATATGGCCTTGCATTGATGATTGGACCCTAGCTAGAATGATGTTTATGCGTTGATACACTTATTTGATATATGTATATATGTTGTTATGATTATGTTATACATGTATCACACTGATTTGATGATCTTGCAGACAAGGTATCCTCCCCAAATTATGCTAAGGTACGTTGGTTTATTTTGATTTGGTTTAGCTAACATAATATGCCTTGCAGGAAAGAGATCAAATGGCTAGCAAGGTGGTAGACTACATAGAATCTCCCTATGCATCAGATGGGCAACATGGTGTGGGGAACTCTTCTGACTTGGCAAACACATTGAGAATCCTGAAGGAAGAAATAAGGAGTTGCAAAGCAGACAATGAAAAAATCATGTAGGCACAAGAGAAACAAGTAGAGGTGAATGTGATACTACTTCAGAGTTTGTGAGATTACAACGACATGGGCCACTTCAGGTCAACCATGGAAATGAGGAAAAAACTAATGGGGCATATGGTAGTAGGTCTCCTAGTAGACATAGATCAGATAGATCTGACATGATAAGAGATGGCAAGATGTTGGACACTCCGGATAGGAGAGGTGACCGGCACAGGTACTATTTCAGTTATGGTTCTAATAGACATCATGATCATGATCATCATCATCCTTACATCAGGAGTGATAGGGGATACTTTCCAGATGAGTTTAAGAAGGCAATGCCACCTACCTTTTATGGAGAGATGAAGAAATCATAGGATGCAGAAGCATGGTATCTTGGTATGAAGAAATTATTCCGATTTCATAATTATTGAGAAAACATGAAAGAAAAAATATCCACTTTCAGTCTTAAAGGTAAAGCAGATATTTGGTGGGAAGATGTGAAGAATGTCAAAGGTATACATGAGGAGGATTTGACTTGGCATGCATTTGAAAGGCTCTTCAAGAAGAAGTACTTTTCAAAGAGGTACTATGATGACAAAGATAAGGAGTTTTATGAGTTGTAGATGGGTTCTATGACAAATGATGAGTATACTAGAAGATTTTTGGAGCTGTTGAGATATGTGCCTTACCTCAGGGAGGAGAAGGCCAAGGTTCAGAGATTCATCAATGGATTTCCAGTTGCATATAGAGATTGGATTGAGTTCGATGAGCCTAGATCGTTGGAGGAGGCCATCCAAAATTTGAAGCATTGTTATGAGCAGTCAAAGCGCAAAGTTGAGCCCAAGCATGACTTGAAAAGAAATTAGAAAGCTAAAGGAAAATGGCCACCAAAGAGAGGAAGACCTCAAGATGCAAGTGAGAAATAAAATGCAGTTCCTTACAAGAGATTCAATACAACTGAGAAAGGACGTGGAGAGAAGCAAACTAGAGGTGGTGGTAGGGAACCATTGCAGTGTTGGATATGTGGTAAGGATCATCATAAGAGGGATTATCCACAATATCAGAGTGGTGGTAGACCCCATATCTACAATGCTCAGGAGGTGCATACAGTTGGTGATGTTGGTCATAACATTCCTCAGATCTATGCAGCTGTGGACAACAGGCAGGCGGATCAAAAGACATTGATCATTGACGGTAAGCTTTGTGATCAAGTTTTTTCTATTTTGATTAATACTGGATCTAATTATAGTTATATTAATCCTGACCTAGTGGATAGGTGTGGTTTGAGAAAAGAAGTGCATGCAGAATCTTGGTTGGTATAGTTGGATATAGGTACGAAGAAGAGAGTTCACCATTGGGTAAGATATTTTTCATTTGAGTTAAATGGTATGCCTATAGCAGCACATTTGAACGTGTTACCATTGGGTTCATATAGTATTCTTTTGGGTATGGATTGGCTATACCTTCATAGAACCAAAGTGGATTTCTTCGACAAGGCCATTGAGTGTATGCATGATAGTGGGGAAAAGATGAATTTGCAAGGGAAGAAGAAGCATACATTAGTGAGGATGGCTACCGCTATGCAGGCTAAGCGTAGCTGCAGAAAAGGTTGTGTGATGTGTGCAATACACATTTCTAGTGACAAGGGTAAGGAGGTTGAGGTTGCAGATGTGTTGAGCAGATACGCAGTTTTGCAGCAGTTTCAGGATGTATTTCCAGAGGACATTACAAAGAGGTTGAATTTTCTATTGAGTTGGTGCCAAGGGCAACCCCAACAAAAAAAGCACCTTACAGGATGAGCACACCTAATTTGGTTGAGTTAAAGATGCAGCTGAAGGAAATGTTGAACAAGGGGTACATTAGGCCGAGTTTATCGCCTTGGGGTGCACTAGTGTTGTTCATGAAGAAGAAAGATGGTACTCCTAGATTGTGTATTGAGTAAAAGCAGTTGAATAAGGTAATGATCAAGAATAGGTACCCTTTGCCGAGGATTGATGATTTTTTTGATCAATTGAAAGGAGCAGCAGTGTTCTCTAAGATTGACTTGAGATCAGGATACCATCAGGTACACATCAAGGAAGAGGATATATTCAAGACTGCGCTCAGGACTAGGTATGGGCATTATGAGTTTGTTTTTGTTTCATTTGATTGACTAATGCTCCAACTACATTTATATGTTTAATGAATAGCATGTTGTATCCTTATTTGGACAAGTTTGTTATTATATTCATTGATGGCATACATGTATATTCTAAGAATGAGGAAGAACCTGCCGAGAATTTAGCAACAACGTTGAGGTTGCTAAAATAGCATCAGTTGTATGCAAAACTTAGCAAGTACAACTTCCTTCAGATGGAGGTACATTATTTTGGGCATGTTGTCTCCAAGGATGGCATAGTAGTGGATCTAGAAAAGATAAGGGCTATTGTGGAGTGGGCAACTTCTATGAGTGTGAATGAGGTGAGATCATTTATGGGATTAGCAGGTTACTACAAGAGGTTCATCAAGAACTTTCCATGCATTGCATATCTTCTCACAACATTGCAGTGGAAAGGTAGGAACTTTGAATGGACAGAAGAATGTGAGGCTAGTTTTGAGGAGCTTAAGTAGTTGTTGACACATGCACCAGTGCTAAAGATTGCGGATTCAGACAAGGAGTTTGTAGTGTGTATAGATGCTTGCAAGAGAGGACTTGGTGGATTTCTCATGCAAGAAGGGCAGGTAGTGTGCTATGAGTCACAAAAATTGAATGAGCATGAGAAGAACTATCCAACGCACGATCTTGAGCTAGCAACAATTATACACACATTGAAGATGTGGAGGCACTATCTTCTTGGCAAGAGGTTTACATTGATGAGCGATCATAGTGGGTTGAGATATTTGTTTGATCAGTTGAATCTGAATGCCAGGAAAGCTAGATGGTTGGCTACCCTTAGTGAGTTTGATTTGAGATCATATACATCAAAGGGAAGTAGAACCATGTTATAGATTCTCTTAGCAAGAAGGTACAAGTAAATCATATAGAAGCTATGAGATCTTATGGGACAAAGTTATAGGATAGGATCTTGCAAGAAAGACAGTGGGATGAAAAATACATGGAGATTATGTACAGGTTACAATAGAGCACAAGTACAGGTATAGGTGTAGGTATAGGTGATCTGGATGCAGACTATCGTATCACGATAGATGGTTTGGTGAGATTTAGAGACAGGATCTATGTGCCAAATTGTAGTGAGCTCAAGAAGCTTATCTTGAGGGAGTTTCATGCCAAGTCATACTTGGGTCATCCAGGATATTAGAAGATGTTGACGATGGTAAAGAAGTTCTAATATTACCCAAATCTGAAGAAGGAAGTGGCAGAGTTTACAGATAGATGTTTAGATTGTTAGTAGGTCAAGGCAGAGTATAAGAATCCATGTGGACTGCTATAGCCGATTGCGATTGCGATTTAGGAATGGAAATGGGAGATAATTTCCATGGATTTCATTACAAGTCTTTCGATGATAGTAAAGCAACATATTTCTATTATGGTCGTGGTCGATAGGTTGAGCAAGATAGCTCACTTCTTTCCAAAAAAGACTAAATATTCATCTAGTGAGGTAGCACAGGTGTTGATCAAAAGAGATAGTGAGATTGCATGGTTTTCCAAAGAAAATTCTCGGACAAGGATGCAAAGTTCACTTCCAAGTTTTGGAAGGAGCTATTTACAGGATTGGGCATAGAGTTGGCCTTCAGTACAACTTATCATCCATAAACATATGGATAGACAGAGAGGGTCCAAAGGATCTTAGAGGATATGTTGAGGATATACGTGATGCGCCAACAAAATAAATGGGAGGAGTATCTTCCATTGGTTGAGTTCACATACAACAATGGTTATTAGGATTCATTCGAGATGAGTCCTTTCAAGGAATTGTATGGTCAGAGTTGTAACACTCCCATCAGCTGGAGTGATCTAGTGAACATGGTACTTATTGGACAGGACATGTTGGTAGACATGGTGCAGGAAATGCAAGTTATAAAGAAGAATCTAAAGGCAACACAGGATAGATAGAAAATTTATGCGGATCAACACATTGTTTTCAACGAGTTTCAGGTTGGGGAGCATGTGTATTTTCGCATCAAGCCCAAGAAAATCTCTTCGAGGATTGGTTCATGTGCCAAGTTGGCACGACGGTATTATGGACCTTTTGAGATCCTTGAGAGGATTGGACTAATGGAATATCGACTTGCACTACCTCCAACAATGAAAGTCCATGATGTTTTCCATATTTCATTACTTAATAAGTATATAAAGGGTGTTGATCATGTTATTGATTGGTTTGTATTGCAGAAGGAGCAAGAAGGAGAGTTCCAGTCGGAGCCTCAATGCATATTGCAATAGAAATATCTCATGCTCAGGAACATAGCCATAGATAAAGTTAAAGTGCAGTGGAAGCACTTTGGGCATGAAGAAGCTACATGGGAGATGGTAGATTAGATGCGGGCCCTGTATCCTTCATTGTTTTCCGATTGACGAAAAACAATTTTGGTTCGATGTTGGTAAATGTTTTGTTGATGTTTTGGTATATGTATATATATGCATATGGATGTAAATACTACCATGAGATAAGTTACACAGCTCCAATAAGCGGTATGGGTGTCATGTTATTATGGTTGTTATATTGTCTTAGTGTCATGATGTTTTGCTTTTGAGCAGGTCTTTCATTGTAAATAATACAACGAGCTAAGTTATAAATCTCCATGGGAAGTATGTTTGCTTTTCAACGGTTTTGCTGGGGTCTTGGTGTGGTTTAACACCGAGGACTGTGTTCCCAAAGGGGGGGGGGGGTTTGTAACATCCCTTGTGAAAATTTCATGTAATAAAAGTTAATAAAGGAAAAATAAGACCACAGTTAAGGGACACTTATTCCAAGCTGAATGTTGGGAAAAGATATCCTAGTGGGCATCACAGGATGTGTGTTTTGGCTAAGTAAAATTGGCAAAGGTTAACGCAAAGACATTAAAAGGAAAAAAGGCATTTTTGGCACATATATTAATGAAAATAAAGGAAAATAGGAGAAAAGGAAGGTAAAAGGTCATAGGTTGCATGTGAAAAAGAAATTGAAGGAAAATAATGGAAAATGAAGAAAATAGAGGCCTCATTAATAAAAAGGCTTTTGAGGATCAGTTGGTAACCTTTTGTCAGTTCAAGTTTTGGAGCTCTCTCATTATTCTCTTTCTCTCACTTGGTCAGTTAGATTTTTCTTGGATCACTATAGCTTTGGATCAAGGAAGGAAAAGCAAGGAAAGAAAGGATTAAGGAAGAAGAGCAGGATCAAGCAACTTTAGCAGGAATAATTGCAGGTAACCTTTTGCATGTGTTATTTCCTAGCTGGTTTGGACATGCATGGATTTGCATGTTCATGTATGGTTCTCTTACTTTCGGTGGCATGGTTTTGTCGGGTTATGACAATGGTTTTTAGCTTAGCCTTGCCTTTTTTCAGATGCCATGGTGTTGGGATGTTTATTTCGGTTTTGAGCTTTGGTTTTTCGAATGGATTTTTGAATCCGGGGTGGAGGTGGTCTCAAGGTTCATTCCCAAAGGCCTAGGAATCCCTTGACCAATTTTGGTGGGATACATGGTAAAGCCTGAGGGAGAAGTCTCGTTTTAGGGCCTAGTGATCCGGGTTTGGATTGTAGTAAAGCCTGAGAGACTAGTCTTGGTTTAGGGCCTAGTGATCTGGGATTTGATTGCGGTAAAGCTTGAGAGACAAGGAGATGGAAAATTCCTCAAGGATAGTGATGGATTTTGGATGGCATTCCAAGTTTGGTTCTGTCAGTGTCAGTCTTTCCAGCCTTCCTCCAGTGATCAAATATGCTCTTACAAAGTGGTCTCAGAGTGTCAAGGTCAAATTTTGTCATTTCAAAGAGTCTTCAAGCAAAATTTGGTCACTAGGCATTAGGTCTAGGGTTTGCTTTCACTTCTTCTAAAGTTGTCCAAATGTCGGTCCATGTCATCATTCAGCTGAGTATATCATCATTCATAGGGTTTTCCTCATCATGTCAGGTTCCATCGGGTCATTTTACACCTTGTTCATGCTTCAGTTGCGCCTAGGCAAGGTTCATTTCCCTCTCCTAGGGTTTTGGAGGTAAATTCTCTTGGAGGGTCAAATCATCGGAAAAATTTGTATCCTGATGTTCATACACCTTACCCTATCATTAATGTACCTTATTAAACACTTCCCATCACTGAGATTCCCCAAATTCCTCATTTTTTCACAAACCCTAGTTTCTTGCCACAACTTGGCAATTTTCTAGGCTAGGCCTGTGTTTTGCCCTTTTGGACCCCTTCCCCTCAGTCAATCTCTAAGATTCCACTTTCCCCTGCTTCCTAACATCCCTCCCTACTTGCCAAAATTTCCCCAAGAATTTACAAGCCCCTCATCCCCTTCATTTTGCTTCATTTCCACAAAATTCCTTGTTTCACACATCGGGATAAGTTTCACTCAAAAGATGTTTCAGAGCAATCAAAGATAAATTTTGAAAAACTGATAGAGGTTTTTGTCCAAAACATGCCAAATAATAAAAACCTCCTTCACTTTTTACGCAGGTGTCATGGTTTTAGAGAAATGTCAAAAATATCGTTGCCTCAGGAGAATCGAATGCACCTCTGAAGTGACCTTGGGAAAATCGAGTTTTCTCCTAGCTTGGTTGGCCAAATGACTTTCTTGATGAGTCAAATGATAACTAGACACAAAGATATTTCCAATGAGCTATCATGAGCTCAATTTGGAGTTGAGAAAGGCATTCAAATGTTGACTGCAACAGCACTCTGCCTTGAGGCAGCCTCATTTGGCACATTTTGACCAGTCTTGGGAGATTTGATTTTTGACAAGGAAAATGAACTCCAAATTGAAAAATTCCACTTGATTTGGAATGTAGACTCAAAGCCCTTTCCAACGAGCTATCCTGTGCCCAAGTTGGACACCAGTAAGGCCTCCAAACGCCTCCTGAAAAAGGTGCTACGCACTGGGCTTCACTGGCTAGTGTAAAAATACACAGGCGCTACGCACTCAGCTGTGCGCTACGCATTAGGTAAAATTTTTTGCTCCTTCATCCAGATTCATACCAAATTGCCTCCAACTGCTTGCAAGTAGGTTCTTTATGTTTTCTCAGTGAATTTTAGACATGATTATGGTGTTTTGAAGTGGAGAAACAAGTGTGAAATGTAAAACCCTATGTTTATTTCCAAGTTCACTTCTTAGGGTTTGAAACAAATATTAGGGACTGTGTGGGTTAATATATGCCTATGTCATCTATTTTCAGTGGTGTCCATGCTCATTTTTAACCTTAGCCTCACACTCTCTTTTTTCCATTACATCCCTGCTGTCATTGTTATGGCCATTGTCATTTCCACCTCTTTTCTACACACTTGTCAAATTCCTTCATAATCAAAGCAATGACTGTTTTTTCATGCAAAATCATTTGACAAAACTATTCTCATTGTGGCTTTCCTATGATACTTTGATACACATGTGACATATTTGGAAATTGCGCCAAACTCTCATTCTTCATCTCATTGAAAGCCAAACAGACTTTGAAACACCATGAAGGCGGATAGACAGTGACTTTACAACTGAAACTGCATGCACCAAAAGGACACTAAAATGTCGAAAAAGGAGGATAGACTTTGAATCTTGGCCGAAGCTTCTTTGGCTGAGCATAGTACTTGATTGGGGACTCCCAGCCCAAATTTCAACAAGTTTGGGAAAAATTTTGTCAATTTTGAAATTTTTGTGTAAAAAACAGGTTTTTTGGCTCAACGCGTAGCGCACCGCGCGCTACCCATAAGATTGGGAGGTCCAAATCACAAATGGTTTGCATTTTTGGATTTGTCATGATGAAATACACCTGCTCAGCTACTTTCCAAGGCATTTCATCAAGGTTTGGGTCCCCAAAAGGTCAAAAAACATGCAAAAAATGACCTCACTGCCCCTTTTTGGACACACAGGAAGCAACCTTGGGAGAATGCACTTTTGGAGGGGAAAATGGACACCAAATTGGAAAATTCCATTTGGGTTGGAAAGTAGACATCTAGGGATTTCCAGCAAGCCAACCTGAGCTCAATTTTGATGCTGAGAAGTGCCCCAAAAGAAGGTGGAAAGGCGCGCTACGCATAGAAATCAGGCGCGCTACGCATCAGGATTTTTTGCAAAGTTTTCATCTTCAGCTCGGGAAACGAAGCCAGATTGACCAGTTTTGACTTGTGATGGGATTTTTCACCCTCCTTGATGTAATTAATGGAAATTTATGTTGACTTGACACTTATTTACCTATTCTAGATGATTCATTCATAAAATAGCAAAAATTTAATGAATGAATTGGTTTCCTAGCTTATAGAGGCAAGTTGTTTTGACTGCCTAGATTGTAGTGCTTTGTTTAGAATTGGTTGAAATAGCTCCTAGAATGATGAGCTCGACCCCTAGAGGCAAGGGAATGGGTTGACTTGCCTATATTATGTATTTTTTTAGTCATTTTCATGGTTGGACTCTTGGGAATAGCTTGATACACTATTGTACATATTTTATCTGCAATTTTGGCAAAGGATAGACCAGGGTTTTGTAGCACTATTTGGGATTCATGTGGCCTTATGTGTTGATGGTGTGTTTCTCTCAGTACTTGTAAGTTGTGTATGTGTACCACTTTCCTTATTTAATCTTCTGCAATTAAACAAATGAAGTGTTAAGGTAGAATCCATAAATTTACTATGCTCTGCCTTTAAGTTTGTTTAATTTTCCATGTTTTCTTCAGTTTAAGGAGAATCCTTGAGACTTCCTTGCTCTCCTTAGCTCCTCACCTGTCAGGTCTATTCATTCAATCACTTTAAAGGCATCAAAACAATCGCCTATCTTGCCCCAAGTAGACCTCTGCAAAAGCTGTGCCTCATCCCCGCACCCAAAATTGCCTTTCCCTTGAATTCAACAAAACTTCAAAAAATAAATTCCATAATCCTTGTACTTCATACCTAGCCTAAAATTAGTCATCAATTCAGTCATCTCGAGCCTCTTTGATTACCTTTTGCTGAGATTGACCGAGAGAGCCCTCTCCTGTCCTCGTAGGGCTAGCTACGAGGCTGAGCATGGTTTGATGTGGCCTCGAGTTTTGCCTTCCTCAGCCTGAGGCAAATTCGAACGCTAACATAGTGGCGACCATACTGGGGAAGAACAAATGGTTTACTTGTTGATGTCATTTGTTTTATAAGCTACAGACGGAGCCTGAAGTTATGCCAGGTAGCCTTCGAAACGCTTTTGCTTTGCATTAGCGGAAGTAGATAAACGCTGCTTCAGTCAATCTCCGGTCTAGCTTGTAAACGTGACATCTAACTTTAATTACCCCAGTACATGTATCAAGTTCAGATCTGATGGTTGATGGTGGACAACGATCAGACACTAGAAGGCTGAAATCATTCACCTGGCGACTTCATTCACTGAAAAATCCAGAGATCAATGCTTCATGGTGACTTCACTGCAGGAAGATTATTAGCTTTGAGCTTTTCAATATGGATCGGGTTGCAAGAAGATACGCTCCCATGAGCCGAGATCACATCCCTGGTTTTCCAAATAAAATTCTGAAGGTAGATTGGTCAAGGAATTTGCCTACATTTAAAGATGATGGTAGGAAGGACGCTGCTCTACATCTAGTTAGATTTCATATGCATATTCGCAAGTTGAAGGTGGATTTTCCTAAAGATTGCTTGATGAAGATATTCCTGGCCACTCTGGAAGATGAAGCCCAATCCTGGTATGAAAATTTGCCGCTAGCCTGTATTTACTGTTTAAAGGATTTTCATGCCTTGTTTATTGAAAGATATCAAGCATCTTATCCATCATTAAATTTGGTTCATGACTGTTGCAAACATGCTTCTAATTTTATTGAAAGCCTTGAGAAATATTATGAAGATGATAATTTTATGGATGATGAAATCATGGAGGCCCTGTACGAAAATCCGTTTCAGCAGCATAAAGAAAACTTAACGGATACTTGTCAAAATGATCAGGACATTTTGTAGCAGAATCAAGATCAGCGAGCTGAAGATGGTCATATGGCTGAAAATAATGAAAGAGAAAGTGTCGTTTCAGATCTGCCCACAGAAGAAGACAACGTGCAGGGTAGTCAAGATTCAATTTCAGAATGTGATGCAGTCAAGTCAGCTATTTCAGATCAACATTCAGATCATGATGACCAAGAATACCTTGTGCTGAATCCTGAAAAGGAGAATTTTGTTGTTGAGATCATAGACAGCGGTATGGATTCAAATGTTCTCAGTCGTGCTGCCAGTCTGTCATTAGAACCGAGTCTTCATGAGGAGGTCATTCAGTCAGCTCATGAACAGCAAGGTGAGATCTTTGCTCAAGCAAGTGAAAAAGTTTCTCTGAATGAATTTGTGGTAGACAACATAAATGATAATATTGTGCTTCAAGGATCATCTGAAGTTTCTTTCCTTATGATTGAAGAATGTAATAAGGAACATGAAAACCTGGCCGTCATATCATATACAAATGACCTACAACACATTCACACCACAGAAGAACAAAACATTCAGGATTTCCATTCAGATTCCTCTTCATATGTTTCATGTGCTGAAATGCTTTTCCAAGAAGAGATCTGCCCATCCATTTGTTCAGAGTTTTTTGAAGCCCATGAGCATACTTTTACCGAAGCACATGATGAAGGCAGATCAGAAATTGAAACAAAGGACACCTTGATCTTTCAGCAGGAGGTGGCAATGGCAAATCTTCTTGTTTTTTACGATCCTCTAGCAAGTTTGTTACAGCCAGCAGTGAAAGTGTTTATTACAGTGTTTTGTTGCAGCCATGGTCAACTATGTTTTTGGATGCCCAGTGATAGGTTTGTACTGTTGACCAGAAGATCTGATAAGAAGGATCAGTCAAGAAGCCATCTTCTTGATTGGTTGCATTGGCATTTTGATATATTTTGAGGATATATTGTCTTGTAAGAAACACAGGTGGCCATGTACTGCCACCAAGCTTTTGTTTTAAGTTTCAGGTCTTAGTATTTATGAGTACAGTTTGTCGAGTCAGTTGATTAGTCCTTTCAGTTTTAAAATTGAGTCAGTTTTGTCAGAGTTGTATTCAGTTTTCAGTCAAATCTGCAGTCAATAAATGTCTCAAAGTTTTGTGTCAATTGTTGGAATAATGACTCCATAGCCCAATGGACGAAGGCACTGTCTAGCTCTTCCAGAGATCTGCGGTTCTTGGCACCTCCAAGGAGCTACCATCCCCATTGGAGCCAATGTTAGTGTCAGTCTTTCCAGCCTTCCTCCAGTGATCAAATATGCTCTTACAAAGTGGTCTCAGAGTGTCAAGGTCAAATTTTGTCATTTCAAAGAGTCTTCAAGCAAAATTTGGTCACTAGGCATTAGGTCTAGGGTTTGCTTTCACTTCTTCTAAAGTTGTCCAAATGTCGGTCCATGTCATCATTCAGCTGAGTCTATCATCATTCATAGGGTTGTCCTCATCATGTCAGGTTCCATCGGGTCATTTTACACCTTGTTCATGCTTCAGTTGCGCCTAGGCAAGGTTCATTTCCCTCTCCTAGGGTTTTGGAGGTAAATTCTCTTGGAGGGTCAAATCATCGGAAAAATTTGTATCCTGATGTTCATACACCTTCCCCTATCATTAATGTACCTTATTAAACACTTCCCATCACTGAGATTCCCCAAATTCCTCATTTTTCACAAACCCTAGTTTCTTGCCACAACTTGGCAATTTTCTAGGCTAGGCCTGTGTTTTGCCCTTTTGGACCCCTTCCCCTCACTCCATCTCTAAGATTCCACTTTCCCCTGCTTCCTAACATCCCTCCCTACTTCCCAAAATTTCCCCAAGAATTTACAAGCCCCTCATCCCCTTCATTTCGCTTCATTTCCACAAAATTCCTTGTTTCACACATCGGGATAAGTTTCACTCAAAGATGTTTCAGAGCAATCTAAGATGAATTTTGGAAAACTGAGAGAGTTTTTTGTCCAAAACATGCCAAATAATAAAAACCTCCTTCACTTTTTACGCAGGTGTCATGGTTTTAGAGAAATGTCAAAAATATCGTTGCCTAAGGAGAATCGAATGCACCTCTGAAGTGACCTTGGGAAAATCGAGTTTTCTCCTAGCTTGGTTGGCCAAATGACTTTCTTGATGAGTCAAATGATAACTAGACACAAAGATCTTTCCAATGAGCTATCATGAGCTCAATTTGGAGTTTAGAAAGACATTCACAAGTTGACTGCAATAGCACTCTGCCTTGAGGCAACCTCATTTGGCACATTTTGAACAGTCTTGGAGATTTTGATTTTTGACAAGGAAAATGAACTCCAAATTGAAATATTCCACTTGAGTTGGAAAGTAGACTCAAATCTCTTTCCAACGAGCTATCCTACGCCCAATTTGGACACCAGGAAGGCTTCCAAAAGCCTCCTGTAAAAGGCGCCACGCACTGGGCCTCACTGGCCAGTGTAAAAATACACAGGCGCTACGCACTCAGGTGTGCGCTACGCATTGGGTAAAATTTTTTGCTCCTTAATCCAGATTCATACCAAATTGCCTCCAACTGCTTGCAAGTAGGTTCTTTTATGTTTTCTCAGTGAATTTTAGACATGATTATGGTGTTTTGAAGTGGAGAAACAAGTGTGAAATGTAAAACCCTATGTTTATTTCCAAGTTCACTTCTTAGGGTTTGAAACAAATATTAGGGACTGTGTGGGTTAATATATGCCTATGTCATCTATTTTCAGTGGTGTCCCATGCTCATTGTTAACCTTAGCCTCACACTCTCTTTTTTCCATTACATCCCTGCTGTCATTGTTATGGCCATTGTCATTTCCACCTCTTTTCTACACACTTGTCAAATTCCTTCATAATCAAAGCAATGACTGTTTTTTCATGCAAAATCATTTGACAAAACTATTCTCATTGTGGCTTTCCTATGATACTTTGATACACATGTGAAATATTTGGAAATTGCGCCAAACTCTCATTCTTCATCTCATTGAAAGCCAAACAGACTTTGAAACACCATGAAGGCGGATAGACAGTGACTTTACAACTGAAACTGCATGCACCAAAAGGACACTAAAATGTCGAAAAAGGGAGGATAGACTTCGAATCTTGGCCGAAGCTTCTTTGGCTGAGCATAGTACTTGATTGGGGACTCCCAGCCCAAATTTCAACAAGTTTGGGAAAAAATTTGTCAATTTTGAAATTTTTGTGTAAAAAACAGGTTTTTTGGCTCAACGCGTAGCGCACCGCGCGCTACCCATAAGATTGGGAGGTCCAAATCACAAATGGTTTGCATTTTTGGATTTTTCATGATGAAATACACATGCTCAGCTACTGCCAAGGCATTTCATCAAGGTTTGGGTCCCCAAAAGGTCAAAAAACATGCAAAAATTGACCTCACTGCCCCTTTTTGGACACACATGAAGCAGCCTTGGGAGAATGCATGTTTGGAGGGGAAAATGGACACCAAATTTGAAAATTCCACTTGGGTTGGAAAGTAGACATCCAGGGCTTTCCAAAAAGCCAACCTGAGCTCAATTTGGATGCTGGTAAGTGCCCCAAAAGCAGGTGGAAAGGCGCGCTACGCATAGGGATCAGGCGCGCTACGCATCAGGATTTTTTGCAAAGTTTTCATCTTCAGCTCAGGAAACGAAGCCAGTTTGAGTAGTTTTGACTTGTGATGGGATTTTTTCACCTTCCTTGATGTAATTAATGGAACTTTATGTTGACTTGACACTTATTTACCTATTCTATATGATTCATTCATAAAATAGCAAAAATTTAATGAATGAATTGGTTTCCTAGCATATAGAGGCAAGTTGTTTTGACTGCCTAGATTGTAGTGCTTTGTTTAGAATTGGTTGAAACAACTCCTATAATGATGAGCTCGACCCCTAGAGGCAAGGGAATGGGTTGACTTGCCTATATTATGTATTTTTTTAGTCATTTTCATGGTTGGACTCTTGGGAATAGCTTGATACACTATTGTACATATTTTATTTGCAATTTTGGCAAAGGATAGACCAGGTTTTGCAACACTATTTGGGATTCATGTGGCCTTATGTGTTGATGGTGTGTTTCTCTTAGTACTTGTAAGTTGTGTATGTGTACCACTTTCCTTATTTAATCTTCTGCAATTAAACAAATGAAGTGTTAAGGTAGAATCCATAAATTTACTATGCTCTGCCTTTAAGTTTGTTTAATTTTCCATGTTTTCTTCAGTTTAAGGAGAATCCTTGAGACTTCCTTGCTCTCCTTAGCTCCTCATCTGTCAGGTCTATTCATTCAATCACTTTAAAGGCATCAAAACAATCGCCTATCTTGCCCCAAGTAGACCTCTGCAAAAGCTGTGCCTCATCCCCACACCCAAAATTGCCTTTCCCTTGAATTCAACAAAACTTCAAAAAATAAATTCCATAATCCTTGTACTTCATACCTAGCCTAAAATTAGTCATCAATTCAGTCATCTTGAGCCTCTTTGATTACCTTTTGCCGAGATTGACCGGAGAGAGCCCTCTCCTGTCCTCGTAGGGCTAGCTACGAGGCTGAGCGTGGTTTGATGTGGCCTTGAGTTTTGCCTTCCTCAGCCGAAGGCAAATTCGAACGCTAACAGGTTCGGTTGTGATCGGAGCACCGATTTTGGTGTGATCACGGTTTGATGAGGGTGGAGGTGGTTTAACCTCTGGATTCCCTTGGTTGTTCTTGGATTGGTTGTTTTATGAGATCCCACATTCATGCTTGGAATATGGAATGGGGGTGATTGGATGAAAGAGAGATTTGGTTCAACCATGTCTATGGTTGGGTGGTACATGGAAGTCTCGAACCTGGTTGGATTTTCCTATGATTAATAAAAGCTAAGTTCTTTTACTTTTGTACTTGTTTATATGTGGATTTAATGGATGTCATATCTCTGATATTTATATGGTTTAATGCTGGTTATAAGCATGGTTATGTGACTAGTTCATGTCATGGTTATTTCATGTATTTACTTGTAATTGTTAAATGGATGGATGAAAGACCTAATTGATGATATAACATTCCAATGGAGAAGCATGTGATCCTTCTAGTTATTATTCATAAGTTCTTTAAGTCATTTATGCTCTGTCTTGTATCCTAGACTTGTAGGTTGCATTAATGCTAAGTGTTTGACATAATGTCAATCCCAGTTGGGGATGCTCAGGCCTAATCCTGAGGTTGATTTTTGATTTATCAACATTGTTATCATGTCTTTGATGGATTTTGAAGGTTGTAGCAAGTTCTGGGCAAAGGCCAGGATTGTGGGCTAAAAAAGTGGCTCAAGTCTTAGGGTCGCTGGCATAGGTCTGCTGAGAAATGTCCACAGTCACTGGCACAGAGGCCTATGAGAGAGACTTTGAGTTGTTGGTCATTGTATTGTCTATATCATGAGATGGAATCTGAGTTAAAAAGATTAAACCATCTGTGGGACTCAGGGACAGGTTGTTTGAGTGGTTGACATGTCTCTTGAGGGTGTTTTTACTGATGTGGATGGGTTTGTTTGATGAGATCCGTTGATTCCATTTCCTTAATGTCACATAGGAGATTGAATCTCTTATAGTAACCTCTCTCATCACATGTTTTATTGGTTGGTTGGCTGCTTGGGTGGACCTGGGAGGAGGGGTGTTACAATTATGCAACAAATAACCATTGGCCTCCCTAAAGGATCACTTGAGCAACATGATGTCTGCAAGGGTTGTACCTTCAAGAAGTATGTAAAATCTGCATTCCATGATCGAGACAACAAAGAAAATGTAGTCTTGAAGAGAGTCCACTCTGATGTTTGTGGACCCTTCTCGATAGCCTCCACTCGAGACATAAGTACTATGTTATTTTTATTAATGAGTTCTCAAGAAAGTGTTAGATCTTCTTCGTTCGGAAGAAGGACGAGACATTCTCAAAATTTGTAGAATTCAAGGCACTAGTTGAGAAAGAGACCAAAAAGAAGGTGAATGCTCACAGGAGTGACAATGGAGGTGAGTATGTTTCAAATGAATTCAAGGAATTTTGTGCCCAAGAAGGAATTCGAAGAGAATTGATAACTCCCCACAACCCATAGAAGAATGGGGTAGCTGAGAGGAGGAACTAGAGAATTGTGGG
This sequence comes from Pinus tabuliformis, assembly GCA_031772625.1. Taxonomy (NCBI): domain Eukaryota; kingdom Viridiplantae; phylum Streptophyta; class Pinopsida; order Pinales; family Pinaceae; genus Pinus; species Pinus tabuliformis. The sequence continues at coordinate 1,389,469,211 of CM062819.1, read as the reverse complement.
AGCTGTGAGAGCTATGCTACATGGCCAAGGCCTGCCACTGCATTTGTGGGTAGAGACATGTAACATAACAATCTACTTGCAAAACCAGAGTCCTCATCGAATTCTTGGTATGATTACATCAGAGGAGGTTTTCTCGGGGAGAAAGTTGGATGTGTCTCATTTCAAAACTTTTGGAGCCTCAGTTTACTGCTATGTCTCCAAAGATTTAAGGAAGAAACTTGAGCTGACAACAGAGTTGGGAGTTCTTGTGGGTTACACCAAAACTCCATATAACTAACAAGTGTACTTACCTTCCCTCATAATGAAAGTTGTGGGAAGGGATGCAAATTTTGATGAGGGGAAAATGATGAGATGATATCTTGAGAGAGGGCTGCAAATCCCACTAGAAGAGGAGTTTTTAGATCCAAAGTAGGAGCCTCAAGAAGTTGTGGAGCAGTCACAAATGGAGGAGTAGAGAGGAGGCACAGTGGAGACATCCACTCAAGCAAAACCATCCAAAGAAGGTAGAAAATGAATCAGGGGAGCTGATAGGTTTGTGCAGGATGTGAGGGAGAATGTGGGAGCTCCTTCAAATTTGTGGAGGCAAAGGAGGTCACTTAAGAGGTACATTGGCTATGTGGATCTAATGACTGAGCAACTAGTTTGGGTTGATGCATAGGTGGAAAAATACAAATCCATCATGAAGAACAATGTTTGGGAAGTGGTCCCAAGACTGACAGATAGATCAATGGTGGCTTCGAGATGGATCTTCAAGGTTAAGCATGAAATAGATGGAAGAATAGAGAAGTATAAGGTAAGATTTGTGGCCAAATTATTCTCTCAAATTGAGAAAATTGACTATGAGGAAACCTTTTCTCCTGTAGCAAGGTATTCATCCATTAAATAAATTCTTGCACTGGCTACGCAGATGGGGTGGAATATCCACTAGATGGATGTATAAACAACATTCCTCAATGGTGTTATTGAGGAGGAAGTGTACATAGAGCAACTATAAGGTTTTGAGAAATTTAATTGAGAGTCTCATGTCTGCAAACTCATGCGAGCATTGTACAGTCTCAAATGGCACCCCTGAGCTTGGTACACTCAGATCGATAGTTATCTCATTGAATTGGGCTTCACTAACAGTGAAGCAGATGCAAACCTCTATCATATTTTGGTAGAAGGTAAATTGTTTATCATCGTTTTATATTTTGATGATTTAATATTGACAGGTGATGAGCAACTGATCCGTTCTTGCAAGGAGGACCTTGCAAGGGAATTTGAGATGAAAGACATGGGTCTCATGCACTACTTCCTCGGAATGGAAGCATGGAAATGCAATGGGGAATTGTTTGTGTCTCAAGGCAAGTTTTCCAATGAGACACAACAAATATTTTGCATGGAGAGTTTTAATCCCATGGAGACACCACTAGCAACCAATTGTAGGAAGGAGAATTCCACTTCAGGTGAATAAATTGATGCTACCATTTATCGACAGTTAGTGGGTTCACTAATGTATCTTGTGAACACATAACCAGATATGTGCTATGCAGACAACTAATTGAGCCAAGCTATGGTTAGGTTGACCAAATTGTATTGGCAGGCAACCAAGAATGTTTTTTATGGTATCTTAGAGGCACTACCCAATATGTATTATGGTACAGACAGAAAAAATGAGTGAAGTTGTGTGGGTTCACAGATTCGTATTGGGTAGGGAGTCCATCTGAATGAAAGAGTACATCAAGTGGAATTTTTAATGTTGGGTCTGCAGCAATTTCTTGGTATAGCAGGAAACAGAGGTCTATGGTGCTCAACTCAGCAGAAGTTGAATACATGGTTGCAAGTCAAGCAACATGTGAGGCAATATGGATGAGAAATATACTTGTGGGATTGTTTGGTTAGGAGATGGATCCAACTGTGATCTATTGTGATAATCAAAGTTTCATTAAGCTCTATGAGAATCCAATATTTCACGATCGATCCAAGCATATAGATATTCAATATCATCATTTACAAGATTGTATGCAGAGGAGGACAATGTTTCTACAATACATTTCGATAGAGGAACAATATGTTGACACATTGGCAAAGGCCTTTTCAAGAGGGAAGTTCAAATTCCACAGGTGCAAGATAGGGGTGTTTGAAAATCCCTTTCTTGCTAAGAGGGAGTGTTGATAAGTGTAGCAAGAAAGGCTCAATTTGACTTAGCCTTGGTCAAATTGAGTAAATTCGAAATTTCCACATTAGCAAACAACTTGGAGGTAGTTAACTAAGGTGACATGGCTCTTGTCACTTAGTTAGCTCAGTAAATTCGAGTTAGTGGGCTTGGAGTTCAGTTTGCATGTGTTGATTGCTAATTTGTAGCAATCCAATTTAGTTATTTCTAGTTGTACTCAATTAAACTAGTTCTAATAGTTAATAGAACTAGTTGGAGGTTAGTTTTGCAGTGGGACAACAATCTAACTCAGAGATCATCCAGTTAACTGATCAATCAACCAAAAATAGCTCATGCATGCAAGGAATTTGAATTGCTCAGTTATGGTGGAGATTCCAAGGCAATGTAACATTAGTTGTAGACTAGTTTTGAGTGTACATGTGTTGCATGCAATCAGTGATCAATCCTTGGGAATTGCACAATCAATTTGGAGGAAATTCCTAAATAATAGGGGTCATTTTACTCAGGATTTACATAAGGAAATAAGAGCTTAGATGGAGAAAATAATTGACTAAGTGTGGGTCAGAGCTTGTCATTGAGTAGAGAGAAAATTATTCACTTGTAGGTTGAGCTCAGAGCAAGCAAGCAAATGTAATACATTCTCTATTCATATGATTAATGCAAGAAGGTTTAAGGGGTTTTACAAGTTGGTTTCCCCTAGATAAATTTGTGTACTTGAGTATGTCATTGATGCTTGTTTGAGACTATTGTTCTAAATAGTGAATTTAATTTCCGCAGAGAAATAGAGTAGAATTGTGTCTCTTGATTTAGATTAAATTTCTTGAGAAGTTACAATTCTATCACCATATTCTACATTATTTGCTTCAGTAATTAAATGAAAATGGAAAGATGGTAATGGTTAGCATAAAGATTCAGTTACGTTTATCATAACCACCCGACTTCGAGAGAAGTGACAAGGGGTTCTTTCCATGTTTGTTGAGGAGGAGGTTTTAGGAATTGGTGTGGAGCGAAGTTTTGGATGAGGGTATCAAGGATGCCTAGAGAGAGTGCATGAAAAGAGGAGAAATATTTTGAGTTGTGCATGTGTACACCAGGTGTGGAGCTAAGAAAAGTGTGTAAATTTTTTTTGTACAAAATTGAATCCACATTGAGTGCTACCCTGTTGAGAGGAGTCTTTCATGAAGGGACAGTTGTGTGGGATTCATCCACATTACGAGTGCAGGTTTTCATGTGCATCATGGGTTCATATGAGACAATAAACCAAGTATATGGGTTGAGTACAACGTGAGTCGCAAGGGTGTTACATACCTAGATAAATAAATCATAAGTGATTTGGCAAAGAAGCTTATAAAAAGACATGGATCATATTGGACACAACGTTGTGGATAGATTGTTGCCCTAAATGTGCAGTGCACAAATTATTACACATGACCTCATATGTTGGTGGGTTCATTGAAGACACTTTAACTGCAAAGCATTGTTCCTTTTATGGAAGTTTCAAATTTATAGCCAAAGCGGTTGTCTCATGATCGATCGTAGCCACCAAGAAAGGTTTCCTGCCTCCCCACCATGCAAAAGAGAGTCCAGACAATACCGAAAAGATAAGTAACTACACATTTTGGGTTGAAAAGAACAGGTAGTTCTTGTGTTTTTTTCTTTGAAAATAAAACATTTTTTTTTGCATGCAAACATGGAAATAATTATGGTGACTCCTCTTTGAAAAAGAAATAGCTAGATTATCTTAAAAAAAAGTGTTGCATGCACAAAAGGAACCACTAATGTGTTATATATTCTTGGAAGGGAAAAAATGTTTGTTCATGCAGAAAATAATAGATATTATGTTAGTTTTCTTGGAAGGAAAATGTGTTTGTGCATGCAAAAAAGAATAAAGGGAAAATATGTTTGTGCATGTAGAAAAGAATAATTTCGTGTGTGTGTCTATATATATATATATATATATATATAAAAGTTGCATGCAAGATAACTAGCTATTAACACTACAAGGCCTTACTAGCTATAGGGAATGCCCTTGGAAGAATGTTAAAGATTGATTCAGAGAGACACATAAAAGGAATCTTTACTTTTGCCAGGATATGTGTCGAGGTAGATCTTAGCCAAGGACTACCTGATAGCATCATTCTAAATTTCAACAATTCACAGTGGAAACAAACTCTGGATTATGAGAATACAGCATTTAGATGCAGGGGATGTCAACAAACAGGTCATCTGTTTAATGCATGCAAAAGTCAAAACAAGAGCAAGCCGCAACAAAGGAAGCCAAAAGGATGGCAGAACATAGATGACGTCGTAAAGAAGAGAGCAGCAGAAATGAAAGCCTCACAGAGAAAAGAAGACGAAGAAACAGAAGCAGAAGAAGATGATACCACTATAGAGGAAGATGAAACAGAGAACCAGAAGGAAAACACATCAGACAACAAGGCTTCACAGGTTCAGATGACAAGCGTGGACCAAAGCATGGGAGGCACCAAACGGTATCATCACTCAGACACTTCAGATTCAGACAAAGAAACAGGCCCTCAGAATGCTGAAAAACAGATAGTCATTGCCTGGATCGAGCCCACTCAAGGAGAGTGGCGTAAGGTCGAAAAGAAGAAGGGGAGGAAAACTTGAAATTTCTATTCTTTTCTTTTCTCTTCTATTCTCTGTTCTTATTCTTTGTGCACGTCTATGTTGGGTGTGAAAGCACTCGTGCCCAGGTGGCATCTTACGGAATGCTTCATTGCATCTGCTAGTGTAACTTTTCATTAAACTTTTTAATAAAAGGTTACCGTTTTTTTCCTTGGAAAAAAAGATAACTAGCTATTATGCTTTTGAATTCTTGATTTTTTTTTATTATATGTTTGCAAACAAGAGAATAGTTTTTATGCATTTGAATTCTTGAAAAAGAAATATATGTTTGCATGCATGAGAGACTAACTATTATGCTTTTGATTTTGGAAAAGATCATGTAATTTCATGCAAGATTTGTGTTAGCTTTCTTTTGGAAAGAATATACATTTGCATGCGAGAAATGATAGCATGTTGTGTTAGCCTTCATTGGAAAATATTCTTTTGGGAAAGAAGATGAATTTACATGCACAAAAATCATAGTAGTGTGTTGTTTTCTTTAGAATATATATATGGGTAGTGGTGGTTTAATATTTTGGAAAAGAAGACATGTATTTGTATGCTTTATTATATTAGTTTTATGGAAAAGAAACATGGTTTTTGCATGCCCTATTGTGCTAGATTTCCTTGAAAAGGAAACATGTATTTGCATGCTCTATTGTGTTAAGATTTCTTTGGGAAGATTATTTTGGAAAACATATGCATTTGCATGCATAGGAACAACATCCATTGTGTTAGCTTTCTTTTACATATTTGCATGCACCAAAAGTAATAGTTGAAGGGCTAGTTTCTTTTGATAAAGTTTATGTAATTGCATGCACGAAGATCATAACTAATGTGGAAGTTCCTTTAAAAGATATGGACAATTGTAGTGATTTTCCTTGGAAAGAATGTGTGCTTGTGCAAGGGGAATAATAGTTAATGTGGTATTTATTTATAGACATGCTTGATAGTTATATGTCTTTTTATTAATGCATGTATAGTGTTTTTAAATGAAGCAAGCAACAAATATTTTGTTTGCACATGAATAGATGTTGAAAATCACTATTAAAGACTAATTATCGATTGATTAATACTTTATCTAATCACGATGTCAAAGTTTGCTAACGACACCAATGGAAGGAAAGGATGTTGACTTGCGCAAAGGATAGATTATGTTAACATTGTGGTAGGTAAAGAAACCAATGTTCCATGCAGAATGGGGAGTGTGAGTTTCATGATGGTTCACTGATAGGAACAACTGGTCCAAAAAAGACAAAAGAATGAGGATTTGTGGGTACATGAATATTCATGAATTGTAATAACTTCTAACTAGATATGTTGTA